>OY282606.1:39621919-40871919 GCA_958298945.1 Atherix ibis
TGACTGTAGACACTACCGAATAGGTAGCCCCTGATGTAGCTGGAGACACAAATTTCCTACTCGGTTGATGATAAATATTGTGATTTTTTGAAAAATTATTTATTAGTAACTGACACAGTTTCTCTTGCGCACGGGCACAAAACCGACTTGAACTTATGCACGCCATAGCTAAAACGGTTGTGATCCGTTCGATCGCGGTAGTCAATTCACAGGTGGCTTTCAGGGCCCCCCGACTATATCCAACCTGCATCAAATGCGAAGGCCCTACCACCAAAACTCTTCCAAACGCGAGCCGCAATTTTACTTTCTATCCTACTCCGCTGATTTATTGCCGTTGCTTTTGCTGCCTTGTCGCTGTAGCTGATGAAGTGTGCAGCAACGCACCATGTTATAGCTATTTCATACCTCTCAACAAATCCGGCACTCGAAAGCGAGATAGATAAAAAATAATACAGAAATCATGAAGAATGAACAGCTGATATTATGCACTCTTAACTGGCATAAATTTTTTGACAAAGTTCAAACAGAGATTTGGTCGAAAATATGTTGTAATTGGGATAAATTTTCGCCGCAATGTTTTACCGACGAATAACAACTGTCAAATTGCGGCGACGATAAAATATCTTAGGTTATTTGTAAGTAATAAATAATATAGAGAGTAGTCTCTTGTAAATGTGGAAATATATTAATTAATATATAGAAAATTAGTACTTATATTTAAGTATTCGGCAAAGTACAATTCTGCCACAGTAAAATGTCTCGAATGCTAATGAGAGTTGGCGAAATACTTCAGCGTGCTGAATATTTCATGCTTCAATTTTTCGGCAAATTCCCTCCTCCAGGTTTAAACAATTTTATTCACATATTTTGATAATTTTAGAAAAATATTAAATGTATTATATTTTAGAATCATTAAGTTTTGCGGGTATTGATTGGGGAAGACATACATCTTTAGTCCCAACTTGTGAAAAAACAAGCGAACTCTCGTGGGATGGAATATTTTGGGCAGTTCCGAAGCATAGACGAACGGTAGAAAAGAGATTAAATAGAAAATTTGGCCACCCACAATATGTTTGGAAGCCTTATGAACCAAAAAAAAATTTACGTTTGTGCAATGAGTGTGGAAGTCATTTTGAAGTTGGGCTACTTTGTCGTAAGCAATGAATATACCTATTATTTTAAAAAATACTGGAATAAAAATGTTTATGTTTGTGTTAATTAAAGCTGTATGTTATAAAAAGATTCGCAAAGAAACTGAACAAATGCAGGAGAAAATTCAAGAAGAATTGGGATTGGACCCCGTCGAGAAAGAAGTTGTAGTATTATATGAAGGAGAAAATAATCAAAAAGTATAGAATTCAGAATTCTGTTGAAGTCATTTATACATAAAATTCTATTTCATAGATAACCGAATTTTCAAAAGGAAAACGCATTGTTGAAATGAAGAAACCTCGTCCAATGTGGTTCAGTAGGAACTTGATACAAAAAACAACGCAACCAGAAGCTACAACAAAGGAAGTCAAACCAGACAATTTGGGATAAATTTATTTATGTAATTTGTAATTTTATAGTTTAGAAATAATCATTTATTTATATTTGAAAAATATATAGAGATGTCTGTTTAAATAACTTCTAAGTTTTATTGATTATATAATATCGTCCTTAACAACGTATTCTACAAAACACTCCATATTACCTGTAATATATTATGCAAAAAAAACATTTCATATTACTTATTACGTAAATAACTAAAGAAATTTAAGTGCTACTCATGAATTTTGAAAACTCACAACGAACTGGTAAGATCTTGAATAGCATTCACTTAGATCATGCAATTAGAAATGTTCTAATTTATTTATATAAAAGTTTCTTCTCTATAAGTCCGTAAAGAAGAATATTTTGTTTCGTCAGAAATTCAAAATCGAGTTTGGAATACAGTCAATATTCTTCTCCATGCTCTGTTCTAATTCACTGTCATCGATAAAATGGGATTCTACGTGTTCCATAAATTCATCGAAAGGCGACATGCTTAGATAAACTTTAGCGCACATCGGACACATTCTGTCCATGGAATCCGCTTCTCTTTTCTGCTCCAAAATATCAATATTGGGCCTTCGGATATCCTCTAAATTTGATCGTGGTGGCGAATATGGCGGTAAAGGTTCTTCTGCGTAAATATTTGGAATTGCAGTAGCACCTTCACAATTGTCGAAGAGTTCTTCGTCAGTTTCCAAACTTTTATCGGCAGTTTCAGGCTTTGACCTTCCGTGTTTACACTGTGCACATTCCTCAACTATCGATTCAAATAGGAAAAAAATACATTATTAAATTATTTGCGATTGCATTTTGATTAATTAGTATTAAATAATATTATTCAAATTACCTGCTGCCTTTTGCTTTAAACGGTTGCAAAGCAATTTCAGTTCATTTTGTTGTCTTAGTAGCACTGTCTTTATTTTATTCATGCGATTATTACATTTACTTGGATCACTGCCCGTATCTGCATCAGATGTGTCGTCATTTAAATATGTGAACCCCAATGAATTTGCAGTGGAATTATCAGTGGTCGGATCATTTTTTATCAGTCTTAGTTTTTCAGTGAAAATTTCATTAAATCCTTTCAAAGAGACTTCTTCAAGGCTAAGGTCTTCACGATCACCGCCCACATCAACCGTTATTGTCTTATGACGAAGCAGAGGATTAGGTGAATGCTGCGTAAATGTTTTCGATCGAATCAAATTAGAAGTTGAAGCTATCGGTAGAGTTGGCTCCGTCGGTAATGCTTTCAGAACAATATCCTTCTCTTTAGTCAACTGAGATAATCGAGACCACAATTGACGATTTTCTTTTGACACCATTGCAATATGCTCGGATAATTGTGATTTCTGTCGGGTTAATTCAGAGACTTTTTCTCGAAAACATTCCGTATCTATGCTACTTCCTGCTAAATACGGATCCCTAAATGACATTTGTCTATCGAGACCATATCGATTCCGTAAGGAGATATTTTCTTCCTCAACATTAGCCAGCCTTTCCTGTAATGCCAAGCATCGTTCCTTCATTGTTTGAAGTGCTACCCGTAAGGCATAATGTGTTGCCAATTTTATATCTACCGCTGCAACACCATCAGAAATATTACTTTCTGCACTCATTTTTAAAATTCATCAAACAACTCTTCAAATAAAAATTGTTGTGAAATATTTTAATTTTTATAATGGAAAAATTATACACTTTATTAGAAACAAACAAGTTTACAAACACACATTAAAACCCATATAAGATGAGCTGTCAAATGTCATTTAGTGAGCTTTTGTCTAAAATTAACATATGACATATAAATTTTAACCACAAGATGGCATACACAGTGTAGTATGGTAAAAATGATGAAAATTTTAATAAGTAATCTTTTATTATGCTTTTATTTTTGATTCATTTTTTTTTCTCGACTTAATACCAATTTTATATTCAAATGGCGTAAATTCTAATGTAAGATATGTTGACCGACATTGATTACACTCGTTGTTATATGATTCGTAAAAAAGATGTTCATGATTCTTTTGTCGCTATAAGTTGTTGGTGGAGTTATGTCAGTGTATTTTTGACATGTTTTCTACCACTTTAATGTTCATAAATTTCTTTAAATATAAAAGAAAATTTATCGATATTTTGAAAAGGACATATTCTAACAATCATTTAAATAAAAATTCGATAAAAGTTCTGTTTTTTGGAACCGATCAGTTTTCTATGCCAAGCCTGAAATCATTATATGAAGAAGGGAGGTTAGTTGCAGTAAATAAATTTAAACCGGCACAATATGATAATAATAAATACTATATTTCGTAATTTACAAATATTTACGGCGATTTCTTTTTAAAAAAACCTTTTTTTCTTAAATATTTTTACATATTTAAGAAATAGGAAAATTTGGAATCACAAATCAGTCAATATTTTTTTATTTCATATTACAGTACGAGCTATCATAAAATATCAACATTAGGTGTAGTGACTTCATTTAAAAGTGCTTCGAATCCTGTCCGAAACTTTGCCAATAAACAAAATTTGGAGATATTCGATTGGCCAGTTTCAGAAAATATCGCATCACAATATGATTTGGGTGTCGTTGTATCGTTTGGACATCTGATACCTACAAAAATAATTTCCTGTTTTAAACTGTAACTATTTGATTAATATATTTACTTGAATACATCACTTAATGAATTTTTTTCAATATTGAACAGAGGTATGATCAATGTCCACGCTAGTATGCTACCAAGATGGAGAGGTGCTGCCCCAATAGTGTATGCCATTAAAAGTGGCGATCAGAAAACAGGAGTCTCGATAATGAAAATTAAACCAAAACATTTCGATACGGGAGAAGTAAGTTTTAGTACGAACATTAATTTGTCACAATTAAGTGCTGTACGATAGGTTTTAGCACAACGAGAGGTGAATATAGATAATCATATGCTTATGCCTGAACTTCATGATAAATTATCTAAAGACGGAGCGAATTTATTATTGGAGTGCATCAAACGAATACCAGATAGTTTGGATAGAGCTGTATCGCAAAAGGACGAGCTTGCTACTTATGGTATATTGATGTATTTGCTTATGTTTTTTATAAATATTTATATCTGAAAATTATCATTTTTTTTATAGCACCAAAAATTACCCAGTCTTTTGCTGAAGCCAAGTGGGATGTTATGACCGCTAGTCAAGTTTATAATCTGTATAGATCTTTGTATTCATTTAAAAATTTAACAACAACATTTAATAATCAAAAAATTAAATTAATTGAATTATTGCGCTACGATATTGAAAAATCATTAGACGGGAATCCAAACAAAGTAAACCATCCTCCAGGTTTAGTAGAATTTTCAAAATTCCGAAAATGTTTACGAGTGTACTGTGCTGATGGAAAATATATTGAAGTGCTTAAAATTCGTGTTGAGGGTAAAAAAGTAATGTCAGCGTTAGATTTCGATAATGGATTTTTAAAAAAATCTAATAATAATAAGTTCTTCACATGAAATAAATATAGTTGTGTTCTATTTAGTATCATTTAATTTATTAATAAAATTAATTATAGCATAAAAACAAATCTTTTATTTACAATTATTTAAATTATTGTTAATAATATTAAAATATTATAATAATATATTAATAAATAATATGACAGTTTAAATTTTATCAGTTTGCTCTATGTCAATATTTCTATATACTACATCATCAACATTTTGTTAATTGTTTGCAAAAATATGGGCAATATTTTTATAAAAATAAAAACAAATTTGGTTATACTATTTATTATATTCAGATTTTGTCCTGTTTCTTTAAGGTACATTCAGTGTTTGTTTTTCATTTTATTAGGTACATTTTGGAGCAAGAAAAAATTATATTTACTAATAATAATTTGATATAATGTAGCCTTAATTATCCTAAACTATGAAATAAGTTGAATTTCGCTATTAATTTGATAAACATCTTAGCACCTGGCATTAACGATGTGTCCTCTTTGAAAATATGTCCAACATTATTGCAAGAAATAATGTTCAAATTAGAAGTTTTGCCTAGAAATTAAAATAGAATAGAAATTATTAATACAAAGTGGGCAAATATTTTATAAATCCTAAAAAGTTTTATTTAAGAGAAAAAGAAACTTATAAATAAGCATTTAACATAAATTTTTAATTAAACATTTAATTTTGATAACAAATATACATAGGTGTATACTGAAGTGTTTTAAAAAAAAATTTAAAAGACTTCTTAAAGATGCAAAACTATTTTTTTTATAAATATTAAAACAATTTTAAAAAATATTCATACCACAATTTTTTGGTACTCTTTTTTATTTCGTTATTCAATTTTTTCGAGCTGCCCAATTGAAGATATTTTTTTTGATTTTTTTGTGTCTAATTCATCCAATTCCATAAAAATACCTAAAAATTTTATTGTTTTGCTGCTTTCTTGTCCTTTTGTGTGAGACAAAAAAGTATATATGTAAATGAAAAAAAACGGAAATAATATTTAATTCGACATAAAATGAAAGAAAATCAATTAATTGTGTACAAAATTCAGGCTTTGTGCATTTTTTTTTATAAATAATTTACAACATTTATATATACTTACCTTGAATATATTTTTTTTACTTTACTACTGAACTAAGTGCTGAGCTAATTTTAATTAATCATATTTTCTTTTTATTATAACAACAATGCAATTGATATGATTTCTAATATATCAAGAGAATAAACAAAGTTACACAAGAACGCAAAGGTAACAAACATATAATGAAAAATGTTTTTTTTTTACATTTATAAAAAAATATAAAGATTATGTAGGCAAACTTTTACTTTAAAACGAAAAATTATTGAAATTTGTTTAATCCAGGTGGTATCGAATATATTTTATAGCGACTAAACTATTTTTAATAGTAACTGCCATTGTTATAAAACATGTAGCATTTAGAAGTACTTACACGAATCCAATTTTTTCATTTGTGTAGTAAAACTGCAAGATTATTCGGACTAATCAATAAATATTAGTTGATGACTTCATTAATTAATTCCCAATGAAAAATTTATCATTTAATTGTTGAAGTTATTAGGTAATTTTAATTATAAAAATTATGAAAGAATGGTTGGGCTACTGATTATAATTAAATAATGAAATTTTATTAGTTGTGCTGTTTTTTATACAAACATACACATATATGTATATATAGAGAGAAGAGCAATTGATTTGAAAGAGTTTTTTACGCATAAGTGTTATTTGTTATACTCTTTCTTTATTATTCACAAAAAAATACAATAAAACCAGTTGAATAATTAATCAATACATTAATTAGGTTTTCGTGTTTATTTTTTTAAATACCATAATTTATTAAAAAACAATTTGAATAAAACATATATAAAACAATTTATTAGGCACACGCTTAATTCATTTATAAATGAATAATTTAATTAAAATTTTTGAATTTTAATATTATGACGCATTTCTGTTACTCTGTTGCTAAATTACACGCTTCCCTGGGAATTTAAAATAAATAAAAAAATAATTTTAAAAAAAAAATATAAATTATAAATAATAGCTAATGCTCCAGTTAGATAGTTAATTGGATTTTTAGAGTTAAGGAAAATAATAGAAGAAGTTTTGAAAATATAATATAAATGATTCGTTTATAAAGCAAAATTTATAAAACTCTAAAATTACAATTCGCATATTTTTTCCTAGTTTTTGTCATTTTTTTTTTTAATTATTTTTTTTATTTAAAATTACTACATTCAATCACACATGATCTATTGAATATAATATCAAATGGGATGGATGGCACACACGCGCGTACATTCACTCTCGATGATATTCTATATGATATATTCTATGATGTAAGTTTAGATTTTCACAATTTGTACAATCCTTTAAAAATTGTTACAGCAACTATCATTTATATAGTATAATAATTTTAATGCGTTATAAATTGCATCCAAAACAGCATGTGCACGTTACAAAGTTTGAGGACTAGAGTTTAGCAAACATGGTACCGCCCCTACAAATGAAAAGTTATTTTCACGTATATAAACATTTGTTGTAATTTTAATTATACATATTTCAAAAATAGATTAAAATAAAAAGAAAATAAGATAAATTACTCTTTTCATTAAAATAAGGGTATCAATAGTGCGGTTGATATGAAATTCAAAAATATTGCAAAAAAAAATTAAAATAATTATCAATCTAAGATAGAGATTATCTCAATAAGATAAAAAAAAAACAAAATCAATTTTATCCTACTCATAGTGCAATTATATTGCTTTAATTTTATTTTGAAACTTTTTTTTTATAATTTTGGTACACTTCCGTCACATAATGAGATGAAGATGAATTGATTTTATTTTAACTACCGATTTCATTTGACATAAAAATCTGAACATAATTTTACACAAAATGTATATTTAAATTTTTCATGATTTTACAACTTTCCATAACACATTATCAGTATAAATGACCCAAGGTACTATTGTTCCTCATCAATATAGATAAAATAATGTAAAATTTAAATACAAAATATACACAAAAATATAAAGTCTAACATATTAGATAATCAAAAGAAAAAAAGCATCAGTTAAGTCTAAAGCAAATAATTTCAATATTTTTTTATACTAATAAGCATAAATAAGGTCTAAAGTGTCAAATTTTGTTTCAACGTGCTTAATTTAAGGCCCAAATCCAATAGCGTATTTATTTTTGGTGGTTAGTGGTTGAAAAAAAAATATAAATCACAAAATAAAAATAAATAAATGAAAATTATAAATTTAAGCTACAAATTGAAATAAAACGGGAGTGTTGGACTAATATTATTTAACAAAAAATTAATTGTAAATATTTTTGAACTATTTTCTAATTTTAAATACAATAAATTTTTTTTTCAAATTGTCACAAAAATACATAAAACAATTTATTTAATTACTAGAAACACAAAATATTAAATATTACATTTCTGAAGAAAAAAATTTAATACAAACCTTCGTTTTTGATATTTTGATAGAATTAATTTTACAAAACTAATTTTGTAAATATCAAAACTGTAATAAAATTATTTAAGGGATTATACTATTGATATTTTGTTTGCAATTTACTCTACTGATTATATTTGAAGTTCTTTTTTATAGAAATCACTATTGCTATGATAGAGTGACTATTTATTCTTTATGAAAATGAATTTTTAAACAGAAAAAATGCTTAGGATTTTTACAGATAACGAAGAGAAAATCAAACACATTCACTGTATATCAAAATAAAACAACATGTTTATGTAATTATTTTCTTTTAAATTGAAAATAAGTAAAAAAGAAAACTAACAGTTTAAAAACAATCTTAGATCAATACTAATCATTTGCTGACCACATTTCAACTCTAAATTTGAATAAAAATAAATAAATAGCAATTTGTGCAAAGCCGATAAATAAACGGAATAATAAAAAAAAATATTGTGAACAGAATAAAATATGTGCGCACCGACACCAAATTTGTACCGTATTATAGGTAACTACTGCATTCAATAACATAATTACACCTTTTCTCCGAACATTTTTTGAATCGATAATTAAAATGTTTATTAATGATTATTGATATTTATTTTTAAACGTGTCTTTAAAAAATAAATAATAATTAAACATAATGCATTTTTTTTTTCAACAAAACAAAAATCGAAATTATCGATTCAGAAAAGTATTTATATTAATATGATTTAAGGGGAAAAATGAAAACTTGAGTATTGTTTGTTTGTGTTTTTATCTATTTTGATTTAATTAAATATATATATATGTACATATAATTTTATTTGTCTTTCTTAGTTGTACATATATACATTTATGACATAATATTATTTTGAACAATTTTTAATTTAAGTTATGTAATATTTGGTATCTAATTTAACATTTATTTTAAATAAACAGTTTCAAACTCAACAAATATTATCTATGATTTTATAAATAAATAATTTTGTAATCTTAATCGACTAGATGATAAGTTACAAAAAATTGAAAATTAAGGAAAACATTTTCTCTCGTTACAATTTCAACGTTAAACATCAAAATTCATAAGTACTTTTGAAGATATAAATTATAAACAAAATGTATCTAATAATAATAAAATTGGTAATAAGAAACTTAAGTACTTTATTCTAAATATTGTTTTATAGTAATTATACCAAATCTGCTTTCCAAACCAATGGCAGTATAATAATATTGTAGTTTAGATAAATTTTAACAAAATATGAAGAATAAATTTAAATTCATTTTTACAGACACTATTTTTGTTAATTGGTTCACGAATTAATTACGAAAAAAATAGATACTATAGAATAGCATCTACTTAAATATATTAATTGAAAAATAAATATTCAAAAGTAATATTTTTATTTAAAAAAAAAACATTTAAACTAAATAGGCAGTAATGAGAGAAATAATGCCATAGTTAAAATATACTTTTTATCAGGAAATAAATATAAATAGTTACAAAAAGTAACATAATAATAAATATTTTAAAATATATAGTTTTACTACATTTACATTATTAAAAAACAAGCTGTTTACAACAATCATTCAAAGAGATTTCATAATCATGCGCGTTCGATTAGGAATATTTCTATTGTTTATATAAATTTATTTTTGTTTTTTCTTCTTCAATAAAATAATTAATAAAAAAATGTAATGAACTCAAGTAATCATATTATATTTAAAATTAAATTGAAATTATTTAAATAGCAATATAAATGAAATGCAAGAAAGTCGAATTGATTTAATAGAGTTTGAATTGGTATTATTTTTTGTAAGTCAAGTACTTACATATGCTCTGGATGCTGACGGATTTGATCGATAAGTTCGCCAGGTTTCATCTGACCCGTGCAAATTTTGTGAATTGCAGTGAACAATGGAAACCTAAGTTATATATTAATAAAATAAAAATATTCATTTGTTAGCAGTGATATTGATTTACTTGTCTTCCATTCCTTTATTCTTTAACATGTGATTGACCTCTTCGGCTGTTGGTGGTCCTTGTAATTTTTGTCCATTTAACATTTCATCTTCCAATTGTTTAATGGTTTTACCAGTTGTAACAAAAGCTTCCGAGACTTTACGATTACGTCCACCTAAAAATTCCAAAAATATGTTTATGGAAATGTTTATTCAGATAAAATATAGGGTGGTCCATCTAGCGGTTCCATTTTGAACTACTATTTATTTGAAGTACTGTTAAATGTCAACACGAATTGACAGATTGTTACAACTGGTAGAATTTTACGAAATGGTAATCCATACACTTGAAGAAAAATGGGAAATATTGAGAACTTACTTCCAAAGTGGTGAGTCTTCAACCCAAACTGTGAGCAATTTAAAAAAAAGAATGAGTAAAGATCGAATGCCATCACGTGAATTTGTAGGCAAATTCGTGAAGCGAGTTCGCGAAACTGGTTTGTTGGTTGCCAAAGCAACTCGTTCCCGCTCTAAGACTGCGTACGACCCAGAATATTGCCGCCGTTGCTGAACATGTCAGTCATCATCCATCAACATCAACTCGTCACCTTTCTCACAAATTGAACATTTCTCGCACTTCTCTGTTGAGAATTTTACACAAAGACCTCGGTATGAAAGCTAACAAAGTTCAATTAGTCCAACAACTAAAGCCGCATGACCATCCGATGCGTTTTCGGTTTGCCCAATGGGCTCAAGATCAATTGGCCGAAGATGAGCATTTTTACAGAAAAGTCATCTTTCCGGATGAGGCCCATTTCCACCTCGATGGGTATGTCAACAAACAAAATTGTCGCATCTGGGGCTCAGAAAATCCATACGTCACCATGAAAAAATCCGCTCCGGTTTGGAGCGGATTTTGGACTGGAGGCATCATTGGCCCGTTTTTCTTCGATCAATGGTGAGCGCTATCGTGGGATGCTCAACGAATTTTTGTTTCCAAAAGTTGAAGAGAATGGCATGAACGACATTTGGTTTCAACAGGGCGGGGCCACTTGCCACACAGCCAACGTAACAATCCAACTTTTGGGCACTGCTTTCGAAAACCGAATAATCAGCCGAAATTCTGATGTTAATTATTTTCTGTGGGGAGCTGTTAAGGATAAATGTTACGCAAGCCATCCAGAGACAATTGAGGCCTTGAAACACGAAATCAAAGTTGCCATTGAAGGCCTGGACAATCGAAAATGTACTGAAAAATTGGGTCGAGCGAATGGGGTACTGTAACGCCAGCCGTGGCAGTCATTTAAAGGATGTTGTGTTTCATTCTTAAATTTCAAGGTCCAATCTTTTTAATAAAACCGGAAATTTCAAAAAACATAAACTAGTTTTTTATTATTTACTTTATAAAATGGTACTTCCAAATGGTCCATCCTGTATTACCAATTAGTCAACTTAAAAATTCTACAATCACAAAATGATTTGAAAAATTCTGCAAACATTGCAATTTTATTTTTACGAATGTCACATTTCGAGCAGGTGTTGAGACAAGTGAAAAGAAATCTATAATAAAAATCACCCACCGTAGCATGTTGTAATAAGATCGGCAACACCGCAACTCTCAAAGAATGTTGACAATTTGCTACCTGGATAGAAAACATCAACGAACTTAATCATTTCCATAAGACCTAATCGAATGACAGCTGCTTTTGTATTATCACCCAGATGGAGGCCATCGACGAAGCCAGCTCCGCAGGCAACAATATTCTATAAATTGAATTTCAAAAAATTAAATTTCATTTGTTCTCATGAAATTTTTAAGATATTTTTAATAATAAATAGGAAAAGAAAATTATAAAACAAATACCTTTAGAGCTCCACAAACTTCAACTGCATCAACATCGTTAACAACCACTACCCTAAAATGATGGGCTTGAAGGAGATCCCGGAAAATTGGTGCAAATTTCATATCGCGACAACCAATCGTGGTCTCACAGAATTTTTCCTCGGCAACTTCATTAGCTAAATTGGCACCCATAAGTACGGAGCATGGAATCTTTTTATGGGAAAATATTTTTCATTATCTTTTTGAATTCTGTACAAAAAAAAAACCCTAAACCATCTTACCTTAAGATGTCTTGTAATAATGTGGGATATTAGGTCGATACCACCACCTTCAGCAACATCAAATCCTTTGATTAAGGATAAGGCCATTGCTGTTGGTTTGATTTTTCCTAATAGACTAGCGCAGAAATTTCTAATAAACTGATGAGGTACAACAAATATAAGAATGTCAGCATCTTTGGCAGCTTCTACAATATCTGGAACAGCGACCTGAGAATAAGTAGTTGATTCAAATCAATCATAGTCCCTGAAGAAATTTTATGTAAATATTCCGATCAAAATAGGATCTTCAACGTTATAACAACCATAAGCCGTTTGAACAGCAATAATTTTGGGATTTTACAATACAAATTTTATAATTTCTGGCGTCAATTTTTCAGCAAATATAAGATTAACTCTTGATTATTATTATCGTTGATGACTACATCAATAAATTTTCAGCAAAAATAATATAGAAATTTAAGATATCTAACAAAAATGTTATTAAATTTAAAATAGTCACAATACCAAAAAAAGACTTTGATATTGTGATTTTTTTTTAAAATTATTAAAAAAATTTTATTATTAATGAAAATTATTTATTACAAAATTTGTACTCTTAATTGTGTTATTAAATTACTTTAATAATAGCTAAGATAAATTGTAGTTTGTATACTCAAGGCCTTCCGTAATTTTCTATAATACTCATTTTCTTACAATTAAACAAAATTACTTCATTTCAAATATATTTGAATGGTTTCTGTTATAATTTCTTTTTTTAGTAATTGTTTTCGAAATATGTTTGCTGCTTTTAATTTATTACTAAAAAATAAATAATTTTTTTTAATAGATATTAATTAAATGGAAATGTTATTGATTTAGATACAAATTTTGATTAATTATATCAGAATGCTGTGCAGATTTCTATAAATAAAAAATACATCACGTAAATATGACAGCACGATATCGTGTAGATATTCTTAAAAAAATAATAAATAAGATAAATATTCTTATCTGAAAATTTTTATACGCCCAGTTATTTTTAATCCAAGGCAAATAAAATTTATTTAAATTTAGAGGGAGTTTTTTCAACAACTTTTTAAGGCTGTACATGGAGATTTTGGATTTAACCTTTTCAACTAAAATAAATAAGGTATTTGATATCTAATATACTCGTATTTTCATTAAAAACAATAAGCTATAATCTAGACATTTTGTTCGTGTATACAGAAAATGACTACGCGCCGTACATAATATGGAAAGTACTATCTTAGAATAGGGAAAGCAAAAAATTAAATATCGTATATATTTGGTGTTATAATTCGAAGCATAAGAATTTATTTTTCAATTCAATTTTCAATTGTAGAACAGCTGAAAACAAAACAAACCATCCATCAATCAATTCAATTTAATTTAAAAAATTATCCAAAAATATATCCCCTATGCATGCAAATATTTGTACTTGAGAATTTAAAATAGTAAATAATTCAGCGAAATAACTCTAAGCAGGTGTACTTTTTCACCAACAAAAAAAAAGTCTCACTAGTCATAATATTTTTAAAAGTAATTGCTTTTAACATAATCACAGTACATCGTATAAACTTAAAGATTTTTAGAGGTTAACAATACATTATAAAATATGACAATATTTTTATCAAATTTATTCAGCAATAAAAATAAATTGTTTACGTAAACTCTGAACACAATGTAACTATTATATTTAAAATTACTGAAATATAATTGTTTCAAACTAATATTTATTTAGTACTCGTAAATCTTTATCTAAACTAAATGGTAAAGCTTTCGGAATATTAAAAAGTTGTAAAAAAATTGTACTAAACTGATTTTATGGATTATAAATTAAATAAGAAATAAGAAATAACGATTTTTGAATTATGCAAAAAACAAATACTTAACCGAAAATTTAATGAATTATAAAAATACTATGTTAAAATGTGAATTATTATAGTTTTATTTCTAAAATTTCATTAAATTCCTTCTTTAATTGTAATCCGAAAAAATTAGATCCAATTTCAATACATAAATATGATTAATTGCAATAATTTCCATTTATTTGAACAAATAGCCCTAAAATTCAATAAAATAAATTAATGGTCACTGATAGAGCTCTACATAATTACATAACTATTTGTCGTTAAAACATACCGAAAATTTAGATTTAAATAAAATGTGACTTAAACCGAACGTTAAAAACAGCAAATGACATTAATGATGCTGTAAATGACGTCCCTATATATATACAACATGCAGTCACAACCGCTCACATCTCGTACAATACGACACAACCGCAAAAACAAAATTTACCAACTAAAATACGGACTTTAATTAACGAAAAAAGAAAAATGAGAATGCAATGGCAACGCGTACGAATGTCTAGCTACGAGGGTCGTTCAATAAGTCCTTAGAAAAAGATGGAAACTTTTCCAACCGTTTTTCCAATAATTTTTTATTTTTCAACATAATCTCCTTTTAGCTCTATACACTTTTCTAACCGTTTTTCCAAAATTTTTATCCCGTCCAAAAAATAGGATTTCGGAAGTTCTGCAAAATACTCATCCGTTTGAGCAATGACGTGCTCGTTGGAAGTGAACCGTCGTCCGCCAAGCCATTTCTTCAGATTGGGGAAAAGAAAATAGTCATTCGGGGCCAAATCTGGTGAATAAGCGGGATGCTGCAACAATTCCATTCTCAATTGCACAATTTTGGCCATGGAAACAGCGCAGGTGTGCACACGCGCATTGTCCTGATGCAAGAGGATTTTTTTCTTCTTCAGATGGGGGCGTTTCTCTTTGATTTACTCGCTCAGCCGTTGCAATAACGACGCGTAATACGCTCCTGTTATTGTTTTTCCTTTTTCCAAGTAGTCGATAAAATGATGCCCTGCGAATCCCAAAAGACCGTGGCCATCACCTTTTTTGCCTTCTTCGGAACACAGTTTTTGCCTTCTTCGGAGCCCGTTCACCCTTGAAAATCCACTGTGATGACTGTCTCTTCGTTTCTGGAGTGTAGTAGTGTATCCAGGTTTCGTCCACAGTGACATATTGACGAAGGAATTCGGCAGGATTGCGATGAAAGAGTGCCAACATAGCCTCAGAGTCCACTGCACGATTGCGCTTATACTCCTCTGAGAGCAAACGCGGCACCCATCTTGCCAAAATTTTTTTCACAGACAATTTTTCATGCAAAATTGAAGCGACTGTACCTTGTGATATGCCCGTGGCCTCAACTAATTCGCGCACTTTAACTAATTCGCGCACGTGGCCTCAACTAATTCGCGCAAAATTGAAGCGACTGTACCTTGTGATATGCCCGTGGCCTCAACTAATTCGCGCACTTTAATTCGCCGATCGTTCAAAATCAGATCGTGGATTTTGTCGATGATTTCAGGAGTAGACACCTCAACTGGGCGTCCTGAACTATGTTCATCTTTTGTGGATGAACGGCCACGTTTAAATTCATTCACCCAATTGTAAACCGTCGCAAACACAGGTGCAGATGTGCCATGAACTGCATCCAACTCGGCTTTGATTTCTTTCGGGCTTAAGCCTTTCAAATGGAGATGTTTGATGACAGCCCTAAACTCACTTTTTTCCATTGTTATGCACAAATAAATGTCGTTAACTTTAATCGACGATAGATTGACCTATCGAGCTGAAATTTTGACAGCTTTCCTGTCGATAATGCTACTTAAAATACAAAAAAAAATCTTTACCGACACTACGAGCGCAATTTCTTGGATTTTCTAAGGACTTATTGAACGACCCTCGTACAAACAGGAACTTAACCGATTACAACGTGAACTAAAAATGGAAATTAGTAACCACTATAATGAACGGCATGAAACTTATACAAAATCGCTTAGTGACAATATTTCTTTATGGGAAGCCACTAGACGAATACTCTCGTACAAAAGAACATCACACCCACTGAAACAAAATGACGGTAACTGGGCAAAAAAAGACAAAGAAAATTTGTCTTTTATTTACCAAATGTTTATACTTCAGCTTTTTTTTGTGATTTGTCTTTTATTTACCAAATGTTTAGCAAATACTTCAGCTTTTTCTTTGTCTGTTTTTGCCCACTTCCTCCCAAAAATTTTAAGTCCTCGGATATTAAATCTACAATTCTGCGCCTTCTCAATAAAAAATCTCCTGGTTATGATCTAATAACAGCTCCTATTCTGAAGCAAATTTCCCGAAAAGCTTTAGTTTTAATCGCACATATTTTTAATAGTATCCTGCGTACAACCTATTTTCCCTTACTCTGGAAATATTCTGTCATTAAAATGATTTCTAAACCAAATAAACCCATTTATTCTCCTTACTCCTATAGACCTATCAGCCTCTTACCAATTCTTGGTAAGATATTCGAGAAACTCCTATTAAAACGACTCTACCCAGTTCTAGTTAATGAAAAAATTATTCCTGATCACCAATTTGGCTTCCGGTCTGAACACTCCACTATCCAGCAATGCCATCGCATTGTTGATCATATTGCATCCTCTCTTGAGAGGAAAGAGTATTGCCCAGGAGTATTTCTAGATATCTCCTAAGCTTTTGGCATCCTGGACTCCTTTGAAAACTCAAGAGCTTTCTTCCTTCAACATACTACCTTATCATAAATTCATATCTCTCCCAACGATATTTCCAAGTTGCAATTAACTCAGAATCCTCGGAAATATATCCTATTCTAGCTGGAGTCCCACAAGGCAGTATCCTTGGTCCCATCTTATTCTAATACTATCATTGCTACTTATGCAGACGATACGGCCATACTTGCTACCCATTCAAATCCTGACATAGCTTCCAACAATTTACAATCCCATATCCACAACCTTCAATCTTGGTTTGAGAGATGGAGAGTGAAGGTAAATGAACAAAAGTGTGGTCACATTACTTTTACACTTTTGTCAAGGTAAATCTACCCCTTTATACCGTAATAGCAACATGATACCGCAATATGATAAAGTGCGTTATTTGGGACTTTACCTGGACAAGAGACTAACATGGAACCCACATACTAGATTAAAAAGAGCTGAATCTAACAGACGTTACATACAACGTCTGTTAGCTTGGACCTTGCCATTCAAATTGCTGGCACAAGTCTTACAGAACTCGATAATTTTTTAATGAATTTTTCACATTTTCAGCGCTGTAATTGAATCTTTATTTGATGGGTGTTTTTAAATGCTCCACAGTTTAAACATTCTTTGTGTAACACATTATTTTCTTGTAGGCCCATAAGCAAAAGTCCAGTGACGTCAAAACACACAATCTTGGATGCCAATTGATATCAGCAAATATCTAAATTACGAGTTCTGGGAACTTTTCCCGCAATAAATTCTAAATTGATTGGGATTGCAAGTTCAAGGCCAAAAAGTCCGTTATCATACATTCATAGCGATTAGAACTAAGCGTAATGCTCTCTTCTTCTTTATTTTCAAAAATTACACATTCAAACCAAAATGTACAACAGAAAATCCTTAGATTAAAGAATACCTGGATAGGCCCATACGTCAGTTTATCGTATATGAGAAATTGTAACGCTTGCATACTTTTGTGCAGATTTTTTTATATAAACATGACACCCACTGACATCTAGTTTTCGTAATAGAACTTTATTCAATTCCAAAAGCATAATTATTACTCATTTTAACTCACTTATTCCAAACAAAATTATAATTTAAACACGAGAGAAGGCAATATTTATTTTTTTCCAATGATCTGGTATTAAATGCAATTGTATTTTAGTTTATTATTTATTTTGTAAATAACAATCAAATATCAAGGGCCTCAATTTTGTAGACATTCGGAGTGTTTTAAAACACACCATTCTCCATGAAATGATACCTTACCGAAATGCTTGCATACTTTTGTAGATAATTATCGCGAAGTGAAAGTTTAAGTGCGGTTTTATTAGGTTTTAAATAATTTATGAACAAGTCACTATAAATTAATACATTTGCATAAATAGTTGCATTCTTCACGACAGCAAACAAGAAGTTTCTATTTTAGAATACGAAGTGTTATTTTTCAAATGCGTGCGTTCTTAAGAATATACCAGCTTGATCAAAAAGTTACCGGAATTTATTCAGAAAATTAAAAATACAAGTTTATTCATCTAAATCTATATTGTCCGCTTCAAAGTAATCCCCATCGACTTTAACACATTTATGCCAGTGCTTGATCCAATCCTCGGAACATTTTTTATATTCGGTTTTCGGTATGCCCATCAGTGCTTCCTGCGATTTTTCCATTACTTCCTCTCGGCTGTTGAAACGCGTTCCCCGTAATGGTTTTTTAACTCGATTGAACAGAAAGAAGTCACAGGGAGCCAAATCAGGTGAATTCGGTGGTTGTTGGATGGTATTTGTTGCATTTTTCGTCAAAAATTACGAATAATGATGGCACTGTGCGACGGTGCGTTATCATGGTGCAAAATCCACGAGTTTTCTGCCCACAATTCTGGTCTCTTTCGGGGAAATTGCCCACAATTCCGGTCTCTCTCGGCTCATTTGGTGAACGCCATTCACTTGCCTGATGTCTGGATTGCGTGTCGTACTCATAAACCCACGTCTCCAGTAATGATCCTTTTGATGAATGGGGGATCGGATTCAGCCTCGCAAATCATGTCTTTTGCGACGTCAACACGGTCTCTTTTTTGCATGAAATTGAGGTCTTTTGGCACCAACTTTGCTGCTACACGACGGAAACCCAAATCATTAACCAAAATGTCTTGGACGGATCAATAGGCAATGTTCAAGTCCTCCGCTATCTCTCTGATGGTTAATTTGCGGTTATTAACCAACATTTCTTTTACTTTATCAATGTTTTCGTCGATTTTCGATGTCGATGGTCTTCCACTGCGTTCATCATCTTCGATTGACTCACGACCACTTTTTAACCGCTCGTGCTACTGGTAAACGACCGTTTTCTTTAGAGAATCGTTAACAAGAGATGTACCAACTTAACAAAAAAAACAGAACTCAAATCGGAACGATGGCCACACTCCCATCGTTCTGGGAACTTTTTGATCAATTTTTTTTGGCCTCGAAAAAATTTGGACAGAATTTTTATGTAGAGGCCTATCCAGTTCTTCTATAATCTATGAGAAAATTATTTTTCTCCACAGTCATTTGTGGGTATTCAGAGCCCCATTACAGTCATTTACGCACGAAATGAGGTTAATAGATGAAGAAAATTTGTTCGAAAATACAGCATCGAAAACCTGTTGTTCCAGTATCCAATCGCTGTATTTTTGTTAATAAAACGATCGATAATGTAAAATAGTAAACCTTTTAGAACAATTATTTTTTGCATAGCATAACATATATATTTGACAGCTATCAAATGACAGGACTGTACTTTCCGAATCATAAAAAGCATAACCCTGTATTAAAAATCAATTTGAGTGTAGAATAAAACAAAACACTGAACTCTTGCATATTCTTTTTATTCAATTTTCTTTCCAAAATATGTAGTTTACCTTTAAATAATTGCACAAAATTTTATTTCTGAAATTTTAATTTGGACAGAATTTTTGTGTAGAGGCCTATCCAATTCTTCTATAATCTATGAGAAAATCATTTCTCTTCACACCATTTGTGGGTATTCAGAGCCCCATTACAGTCATTTACGCACGAAATGAGGTTGATAGATGAAAAAAATTTGTTCGAAAATACAGCATCCAAAACCTGTTGTTCCAGCACCCAATCGCTGTATTTTTGTTAATAAAACGATCGATAATGTAAAATATCAAACCTTAAACTGAACAATTATTTTTTGCATAGCATATATATTTGACAGCTATCAAATGACATGACTGTACTTTCCGAATCATAAAATGCATAACCCTGTATTAAGAATCAATTTAAGTGTAGAATAAAACAAAACACTGAACTCTTGCATATTCTTTTTATTCAATTTTCTTTCCAAAATAAGAAGTTTACCTTTCAATAATTGCACAAAATTTTATTCCTGAAATTTTAATTTGGACAGAATTTTTGTGTAGAGGCCTATCCAGTTCTTCTGTAATCTATGAGAAAATCATTTTTCTACACAGTCATTTGTGGGTATTCAGAGCCCCATTACAGTCATTTATGCACGAAATGAGGTTGATAGATGAAGAAAATTTGTTCGAAAATACAGCATCCAAAACCTGTTGTTCCAGCACCCAATCGCTGTATTTTTGTTAATAAAACGATCGATAATGTAAAATAGCAAACCTTAAACTGAACAATTATTTTTTGCATAGCATATATATTTGACAGCTATCAAATGACATGACTGTACTTTCCGAATCATAAAATGAATAACCCTGTATTAAGAATCAATTTAAGTGTAGAATAAAACAAAACACTGAACTCTTGCATATTCTTTTTATTCTATTTTCTTTCCAAAATATGTAGTTTACCTTTCAATAATTGCACAAAATTTTATTCCTGAAATTTTAATTTGGACAGAATTTTTGTGTAGAGGCCTATCCAATTCTTCTATAATCTATGAGAAAATCATTTCTCTCCACAGTATTTGTGGGTATTCAGAGCCCCATTACAGTAATTTACGCACGAAATGAGGTTGATAGATGAAGAAAATTTGCTCGAAAATACAGCATCGAAAACCTGTTGTTCCAGCCCCCAATCGCTGTATTTTTGTTAATAAAACGATCGATAATGTAAAATAGCAAACCTTAAACTGAACAATTATTTTTTGCATAGCATATATATTTGACAGCTATCAAATGACAGGACTGTACTTTCCGAATCATAAAATGCATAACCCTGTATTAAGAATCAATTTAAGTGTAGAATAAAACAAAACACTGAACTCTTGCATATTCTTTTTATTCAATTTTCTTTCCAAAATAAGAAGTTTACCTTTCAATAAGTGCACAAAATTTTATTCCTGAAATTTTAATTTGGACAGAATTTTTGTGTAGAGGCCTATCCAATTCTTCTATAATCTAAGAGAAAATCATTTCTCTCCACAGTATTTGTTGGTATTCAGAGCCCCATTACAGTCATTTACGCACGAAATGAGGTTGATAGATGAAGAAAATTTGTTCGAAAATACAACATCAAAAACCTGTTGTTCCAGCACCCAATCGCTGTATTTTTGTTAATAAAACGATCAATAATGTAAAATAGCAAACCTTAAACTGAACAATTATTTATTGTATAGCATATATATTTGACAGCTATCAAATGACAGGACTGTACTTTCCGAATCATAAAATGTATAACCCTGTATTAAGAATCAATTTAAGTGTAGAATAAAACAAAACACTGAACTCTTGCATATTCTTTTTATTCAATTTTCTTTCCAAAATATGTAGTTTACCTTTCAATAATTGCACAAAATTTTATTCCTGAAATTTTAATTTGGACAGAATTTTTGTGTAGAGGCCTATCCAGTTCTTCTGTAATCTACGAGAAAATCATTTTTCTCCACAGTCATTTGTGGGTATTCAGAGCCCCATTACAGTCATTTATGCACGAAATGAGGTTGATAGATGAAGAAAATTTGTTCGAAAATACAGCATCAAAAACCTGTTGTTCCAGCACCCAATCGCTGTATTTTTGTTAATAAAACAATCAATAATGTAAAATAGCAAACCTTAAACTGAACAATTATTTATTGCATAGCATATATATTTGACAGCTATCAAATGACAGGACTGTACTTTCCGAATCATTAAATGCATAACCCTGTATTAAGAATCAATTTAAGTGTAGAATAAAACAAAACACTGAACTCTTGCATATTCTTTTTATTCAATTTTCTTTCCAGAATAAGAAGTTTACCTTTCAATAATTGCACAAAATTTTATTCCTGAAATTTTAATTTGGACAGAATTTTTGTGTAGAGGCCTATCCAATTCTTCTATAATCTATGAGAAAATCATTTCTCTCCACAGTATTTGTGGGTATTCAGAGCCCCATTACAGTCATTTACGCACGAAATGAGGTTGATAGATGAAGAAAATTTGTTCGAAAATACAGCATCAAAAACCTGTTGTTCCAGCACCCAATCGCTGTATTTTTGTTAATAAAACAATCAATAATGTAAAATAGCAAACCTTAAACTGAACAATTATTTATTGCATAGCATATATATTTGACAGCTATCAAATGACAGGACTGTACTTTCCGAATCATTAAATGCATAACCCTGTATTAAGAATCAATTTAAGTGTAGAATAAAACAAAACACTGAACTCTTGCATATTCTTTTTATTCAATTTTCTTTCCAGAATAAGAAGTTTACCTTTCAATAATTGCACAAAATTTTATTCCTGAAATTTTAATTTGGACAGAATTTTTGTGTAGAGGCCTATCCAGTTCTTCTGTAATCTACGAGAAAATCATTTTTCTCCACAGTCATTTGTGGGTATTCAGAGCCCCATTACAGTCATTTATGCACGAAATGAGGTTGATAGATGAAGAAAATTTGCTCGAAAATACAGCATCGAAAACCTGTTGTTCCAGCACCCAATCGCTGTATTTTTGTTAATAAAACGATCGATAATGTAAAATAGCAAACCTTAAACTGAACAATTATTTTTTGCATAGCATATATATTTGACAGCTATCAAATGACAGGACTGTACTTTCCGAATCATAAAATGTATAACCCTGTATTAAGAATCAATTTAAGTGTAGAATAAAACAAAACACTGAACTCTTGCATATTCTTTTTATTCAATTTTCTTTCCAAAATATGTAGTTTACCTTTCAATAATTGCACAAAATTTTATTCCTGAAATTTTAATTTGGACAGAATTTTTGTGTAGAGGCCTATCCAATTCTTCTATAATCTATGAGAAAATCATTTCTCTCCACAGTATTTGTGGGTATTCAGAGCCCCATTACAGTAATTTACGCACGAAATGAGGTTGATAGATGAAGAAAATTTGCTCGAAAATACAGCATCGAAAACCTGTTGTTCCAGCCCCCAATCGCTGTATTTTTGTTAATAAAACGATCGATAATGTAAAATAGCAAACCTTAAACTGAACAATTATTTTTTGCATAGCATATATATTTGACAGCTATCAAATGACAGGACTGTACTTTCCGAATCATAAAATGCATAACCCTGTATTAAGAATCAATTTAAGTGTAGAATAAAACAAAACACTGAACTCTTGCATATTCTTTTTATTCAATTTTCTTTCCAAAATAAGAAGTTTACCTTTCAATAAGTGCACAAAATTTTATTCCTGAAATTTTAATTTGGACAGAATTTTTGTGTAGAGGCCTATCCAATTCTTCTATAATCTAAGAGAAAATCATTTCTCTCCACAGTATTTGTTGGTATTCAGAGCCCCATTACAGTCATTTACGCACGAAATGAGGTTGATAGATGAAGAAAATTTGTTCGAAAATACAGCATCAAAAACCTGTTGTTCCAGCACCCAATCGCTGTATTTTTGTTAATAAAACGATCAATAATGTAAAATAGCAAACCTTAAACTGAACAATTATTTATTGCATAGCATATATATTTGACAGCTATCAAATGACAGGACTGTACTTTCCGAATCATAAAATGTATAACCCTGTATTAAGAATCAATTTAAGTGTAGAATAAAACAAAACACTGAACTCTTGCATATTCTTTTTATTCAATTTTCTTTCCAGAATAAGAAGTTTACCTTTCAATAATTGCACAAAATTTTATTCCTGAAATTTTAATTTGGACAGAATTTTTGTGTAGAGGCCTATCCAATTCTTCTATAATCTATGAGAAAATCATTTCTCTCCACAGTATTTGTGGGTATTCAGAGCCCCATTACAGTAATTTACGCACGAAATGAGGTTGATAGATGAAGAAAATTTGCTCGAAAATACAGCATCGAAAACCTGTTGTTCCAGCCCCCAATCGCTGTATTTTTGTTAATAAAACGATCGATAATGTAAAATAGCAAACCTTAAACTGAACAATTATTTTTTGCATAGCATATATATTTGACAGCTATCAAATGACAGGACTGTACTTTCCGAATCATAAAATGCATAACCCTGTATTAAGAATCAATTTAAGTGTAGAATAAAACAAAACACTGAACTCTTGCATATTCTTTTTATTCAATTTTCTTTCCAAAATAAGAAGTTTACCTTTCAATAAGTGCACAAAATTTTATTCCTGAAATTTTAATTTGGACAGAATTTTTGTGTAGAGGCCTATCCAATTCTTCTATAATCTAAGAGAAAATCATTTCTCTCCACAGTATTTGTTGGTATTCAGAGCCCCATTACAGTCATTTACGCACGAAATGAGGTTGATAGATGAAGAAAATTTGTTCGAATATTACAGCATCAAAAACCTGTTGTTCCAGCACCCAATCGCTGTATTTTTGTTAATAAAACGATCAATAATGTAAAATAGCAAACCTTAAACTGAACAATTATTTATTGCATAGCATATATATTTGACAGCTATCAAATGACAGGACTGTACTTTCCGAATCATAAAATGTATAACCCTGTATTAAGAATCAATTTAAGTGTAGAATAAAACAAAACACTGAACTCTTGCATATTCTTTTTATTCAATTTTCTTTCCAAAATAAGAAGTTTACCTTTCAATAATTGCACAAAATTTTATTCCTGACTATTTAAAAATACATCTGCATATGAATTTCTATACTGTTATCAATAAAAATATTATTATTAATTTTAAAGTATAAATTTTTCAATTAAATCTAAAAGTGTTAGTAGCAAATAAATTATTTAAAAAAAAATATTACAAATCTAAGTTGTAAGATATGAGGTATTAAATTTTTTGTTTAAAAAAAAAATGAATTTTTAAATTTAAATTTAAGCTATACAAAATGCATGGTGAAAGTAAATTTAAAATTTATTGTATACTTAAATCTCTTGTATTTTAAAGTATACCTGAATATCTATTTATATTTAAATTTTTTAATAATTTTATATATACGTGTATAAAAACAAAGAAATGCTATTTATTAAAAAAAAAATTGTTTTGTAGGAATTTCGCTATTAATAATAATAGTTTTATACTAAAAAAAAATATATCGACCAAATACTATCAGAAAACTAAATACTCTTCAGAAAACGCAAAACTTTACATACAAAGATAAAAAACTAAATTTTAGTATGTACATGACGTAAAGTCATATTATACGAAAATAACAAGAGATGAGACAAAAAATATTTTTTGATTCGAAAACAAAAGTTCAATTTGTGCAATATAAAAAAAATATTTATCAAATTATTTAAAAACTCTAGCATTTCTTTATCAAGAATTCATAGTGTCAATACTATTTCCTTATTAATTATTCTAATTTATTTTCTATTCATTCAAATAAAGAAATTAAATTTGTATTTAATAAAATAAAAAATTGAATTTTTCAGCAGTCAAATAAGATAATCTAAAAATATAGATTTTTATAGTTATTTTTCTATTTCAATGTTTCGTTTGTAGTAATTTTTTTTTTATTTGTTAAGACGAAACAAAACAAAAATATATATAATACTAAATAGAAAAATAGAATTTTAAGTAGTAAATGTCTACTTGAAGAAAATACTAAGATTTAACCAGAATAAGTATTAGTGTGGAAATTATTCTTTTGTAGCTATGAGATTGTAGAGCTTGTGGAAGTAAACGATCATTCCTCATTCAAGAATAGTTTCTTATCATCTTACATAAGCAAAAACAATATTTTAATAATCTTGCTTTAAATTTTTTTGAATTAAATTTACTAGATTTTTTACAAAGAAGAAAAATTAATTCTCCTATTTAATAATCGTTGAATTTAATTAACATATGTTATTTTCGAAAAGAAATTATGCAATAGTTTCAACAAATAGATAAAAAATAGTTTTTTTGTAGTACGAAAATAATTCAACGCACATATGTGTACAAATACACACCCAGAATATGGGTATATGGGTTTTTATATTGTATAGACATTTATGTAAGTAACTATAATTGAAAGTGTGAACATATGATATAATCGTCTGCTGTTTTACTTGAGATTTAAACAAATTGTCGACTTCTTATAAATTAAAAAATTATAAGTGTTAACTTTTTAGATACAATAAAAAAAAGAAATCGTATAAGATTTGCATGGAGAAAATTATGAAAATTAATTCTATACTTTCATGAAAAATTATTGTACTCTCTCCACATGTATTCATTGTATAATATTATCATTTTTCAATACCTTGATATTTCAGAGAAGACGTAGAGATCTTCACGCACTTTGAAAATCCTTCTAACTGATAATCTAAAATCCTGAAACTAGTGATTGTCAAAAAAAAATCTTTTTTTTTCCAAATAAGAAAATTTACTATAATTTCTACATATTCAACTAAATATGTATTTGCTCAGTTGATTCAAATTCATTATTAAACTAAACTTTTCTACAATACTTTAACTTTGGATTATTGAGACAAGTCTTTTCAGTTTTTTTCCAGTTTATACACATGTGCAGGCACCCATGTGTAAATATCGGAAATGTTATTTCAGGATTGTTAAAGTTGTTGTCCTTCACGCATTTGTTTCCGTTCAACTTTCTATATTTACATGCACTTATTTTTTTTTTGTTATAATTTTACTCATATTAAAAAAAGAAAATTATTCAACTTTCAATTAAGATTATCGACTGATTTTGTTATTGGCAGTAGAATATTTTAGAAATGGATTTCGGAAGAACACTGCCATTTCGAAATGCTTTTATTTGATGTACATTCTCAACAATATTATTATTGATTAGAACATGAATATTTTCTGAAAATTTTATAAAAATCAATTGCGTTATGTAAGTTTATATGGTATATTGACAAATTTGACTGAAGTCAAAATACTGATCATATCACTAATTATATAATTTACTGAATTTATTTTGGCCTTGTATTTTCCAAAGTGCATAATATGACACAACAAAATTGTTTTTCATTTTAGCAAAATTATTTTTAATACCATTAAACTAACGATTAAGTTTGCCTGCTTTAAATTTCATTTAAATTGAAACTATTAATGTTCATAGATCAAAGTTAAATATTTGTAATAATAATTACATAATCACAATATCAGACATTATAAAATTGATTAGATCCTAAATTACTTTTTCATATTTATCTTACACGATTAGGTTTTATATTTATTTATAGGATATTAGGTTATGTAATAAAGATAGAAAATAAAGTTTTTTTTTTTTTTTAATTTATTTTAATCTGATTATGAAGTTTTGATAAGTTAAGTTAAAATTTTGTTATTAATTTTTTAAATTATATAATAAGTCGTATCAGAAAATATTAGTGTAAGTTGATTAAAAAAATTTTGAAATATAAAAAAAAAATATTCTTATATATTTTTTTTATGGGTACGTGTATGATTTTTGATTAAGTAATTGATGACAATTTGATAACTTTCTTAAACATATTATCCAAAGTTCTTATTTCAATTCCATATTAAATTTTATAACATTCGGCAAATGTGTATCTAAATATTAAATTAAAAATAAATAGTATAAGAAAAATACGATTACTTTATGTAAATACATTTTGTCTATAGATTTATATGTGGTAAACATCGTATGATGTAATTTATAGTAATTATATTTAGACGACAAAATGATAAATAGCCAATTTGTCATCACATTCTAATGATGGGCTTATTTTCGATATTTATAAGTGAAAAATTGTTTTCCAAAAAAAATTGCTTGCTTATAAAATTTTTTTAAAAGTGAGTCTAATCAAAAAAGTTTTCAGTTTCTATAATGACACAATAAATTTTACTTATAATTAGAATGATAGCAAAAAATCGAAACCACAACTTATAATTAGTTTGCCAAAACGCATTGAAAACAAAGAGAACCAATGCAACTAGTCGGTTATAGTAAAAGTATCTAAGAAAAAAAATGAAAGAAAACAAAAATCGAACTACTTCCATTGCCAAAAACTTAACTAAACCAATTGAATATATATTCACCAATACAAACGTAATTGTATCTAATTATAAATTTATCTATGAAACCGTTTATATTGTCGAATCTGGTTATGAAATTATACACTTGTCCATAGCCAACACTTTAGGGAATTTATGTTTCTAGTTCAATAATGCGAATGGGGACCAGACGAGCTCAAGAATGAGTAAACCTCCTAAGACAATGTCGCTCATTTAGAGTGATTTCTAACAACCACTTTAAATTTTATTTAAAATGAAAATCGATTTGCA
The DNA here is from genome assembly GCA_958298945.1 of Atherix ibis. NCBI lineage: Eukaryota > Metazoa > Arthropoda > Insecta > Diptera > Athericidae > Atherix > Atherix ibis. The sequence goes on from OY282606.1 coordinate 39,650,724, forward strand.
TACAACTCTTGAATATTTTGGCCAGATGCTCTGCAAGGTCAGAATTGTTATCTATAGTATACTCCTTGTTGTATGAGAAAAAAATTGATATCGTCGAGCACAGAGTCTACAATTCAATAAATCTAATGCCAACTCATACATTAGAATTCTGATTTTGCATGGATTAGTATAATTTCTATAAGTATATAAATATAAATATGACCACATCAATTAATTCATATTTCTTATCATCTTCGGATTACGGAGATTGCAGAAGTTCAACAAATATATTTTCATTTCATTTTATTAAAGTGAAATACATTTATTTATTTGAATCATTCAAACTGCCGTCGTCTTAAGTGTTTAAAAAAATAAGAAATAGTGATAAGATTTTGTTAAATTTTAGATAACGAAATGCATAAAATTATGTATGTTTTATTTAAAATGAATATTATACACACACTTCCATAATTACTTGCACAAGCGTACATCTAAAAAAATCTACATTTTTCCATTTATTTATTTTTAGTTAGTTTTTTTTACCCATTCAACTTTTTATCATTCATAGGAGTAGTCTTAGGCGGAAGTGTATTTGTATTACTTAAATAATTCACATGGTTTAGATTAAATTTTCAATTATAGCTTGGTGGTGTTCATAATTATCTAATTTTCATTTTTAAGAGAATTACTTTCAAAACAAACACATTTTAAACACTAAACAAAAATTGTTAAACATGTCGAAAAATTATAATACCAAATTTATTTTGACAGAACTATGTAAAAATTTGTAAATAAATCATATTACTGTCTTAAAACAGTATTTGCTATTTTTTTTCATAAGACTTTTAAATTATTGATAGTAAAATATGAAAGAAATAAATTATTTCTCATTGTAAGAGTAAACTAAAAGTCACGAACGTTACAAAATGCAACCTTGACCGTCGTCGTTATGTTGACCAAAATGCATGCATAATATAGTCAAGGAGAGTTCTGCATTTTCCCATCAAATACATATATAAATATTCAATATAATATTAAATACAGACGTCGAATGGGACTTGTTGAAGATTTTCAAGTTTAAAGAAAACTTTAAGAAATTTAAACAAAATAAAATATAATCGATACTCCTTCTATTTTGTTATATTAAATAGTCAATAAGTTTTTTTCGTATGCTTGAAATCAAAATGATAGAATAAAAATATTAGCACGGGCATGATAATCAAAAGAATTTTTGCTATCAAGGCCAAACTTTAGTCTCGACGACAGGATAAACGTGGAATATCATTACAATGACACAATCATCATAAGTACTTCTAGTAATTATTGGAAAGTATCGATTTTGATTTGTTTACAATTTCATTTTTATGGAAACTCAGGTCATCGTATTAAATGGACAGAACCAAAAATAGATTTATTTTAAGGTAATTCGAAAATATGTACAAAGAAAATAATTTTTGATAAGCAAATGAACATAAATGAAAACATTTTGTTTAGATATGTTTGTGTATATTGTATAGGGTTTTCGAATAAGAGTGATATGATTTCTTTTTTAAAAAAACACACTAATTGTTAAGGAAATTCAAATGTTTTTTATTTAATGTGAAGTAAAATCGATACAATTAAGTTCTGAATAAAACATCATTCAAATGGCCTCTACAACTTCTTTTGCAGGAACGAATTCGATGAACCCAATTTTCGAGCATGTTTTCTACTAAATCAGAGGTTGCCAAACTTTTGTGTCGTAGACCCCTTGCCATGTTTTTCGGTTTTTGATAGACCCACTACTTACCTGATATTGATTTTTTGTAAATTTCTAACTGTAGTGAAGTTTAGTGTTAAAAACTTAAAGTAAAAACACATGTTAAGTTTTATACATTTATTAATTGAATTTAAATTAAAACTAATCGAAATAAAATTTTGTATCTGTGATATAAAATAAACGTAACATAAAATAAACTAAGCAATAAGTAAATGTTTTTAGTGGGAAGGATGAACCTGATGCTTTGATAATAAATTATCAACATTTGGTGTCAATTTTGTAAGGTTTAATCTTAAGTCTCCTCGGCTAATGATGTCCAGTCTGTTTCTTTTTTTCGTTAGAAGATTGGTAACAGCGCTGAACCCCCTTTCCACTACGTATGACAATGGAAAGGAAATTAAAAATTTCCTCGCTATATTCCATAATACGGGATAAGTAACGGGTATGTTTTTTTGCAGCCAGAAGTGCTGATATCCGTGCTTAAACTGAACCTTAAGTTCTTCGTTTGTACTTATTTCAGTCAGTTCCTCTTCTATTATGACATTCGTTTCTTCTATTCCACCAGATGGGTTAATTATCTACGGTGGTATTACCATAGTCAAAACATCTTCAAACCTAGTTTCAAAATCTGAATAGAGGGCATTTAAATTTGGAACGTAAGTTGAAACGTCGTCTTCCTGGCAGTTTGTCTGTGACAAATTGGGGAACTGGGAAAATTCGCCCCGTCCAATATTTTGCTTCATTAGTTTAACTCTGGCAAGAAACGCTGGAAGATGGACTTTGTTTTAATCAAATTAAGACTGTCGCCTTGTAACTGCAAATTAATCATATTAAATGTTGTAAGATACAAATCTGTTAAATAGGCGATGTCTGTTTTCCACTTCATTAAATTGTCTTTTAAAATTTTATCTTTAGTATCCAGAAATTCTAAAATAGTCTCAAAAAGTGCAAAAAATCGTATCAAACATAAGCCTTTCGACAGCCAGCGTACTTCAGTGTGAAGGAGTAATTGATGAAAGTGTTCGTTGCTTCGGATTCGGTTTACTGCATCAATGACTAATTGAAGAGATTCATGCAATCTAACACTCAAATTTTTAGCAAGTAGATTTCTTGATTCATAATAAAACGAACATATGCCAATAATAATGCTTCATTACCAGGTAAAGTTGACTTGCCAGTTGTATAGAGAAATGGGTCGTTTGCAAATAATTATACAAGAAGCTTTCAATATCAGAACTCATTTTATCAATACGTCTTTCAACAGTATTGTTGCTTAAGGGAATTCTTTTAATGATATCAGATGCAGGTTTTTGTAAAACAGTTTTTAAAACCTCTTTAACGGCTGGCAAAATTAACTTCTCTCTGATAGTATGCGGTCTTCCGGATTTTGCTATAAGTAGCGAGATAGGGTCCATCGTGGGTCTCTTTTGAAGTTTATCTTTGAGTGTTTGAAAGTATTTCAAATCTTTATCTGTTTTATCAGGGTGACATCTTCTCGGATGATCCTGCAGCTTAGACGGTTTCATAGCGTCATTGCCCAAAACTTTGTTGTATAAATGGCACATAGGCAATTGTTTGTCCGATAATGATGGAATGAAGCCAAGCTTCAAATAATCAACACTGTACAGTGAAATATCCATAATCTGAACTTCAGTAATCCGAACTGGCCCACAGTGTAACGACCAATGGACAAAAGTACAATTTTTTTACTTTTTTTGTGAAGTTATTTAGTAAGATATATGTATTTATAAAAGAATAATAAATGCCTAGCAAGGTCTTAAATAAGTAAATATTGACACACATACATATTTATTTATGTGACCGGCCAAAATATGTAGTTTAATTCCAAATTTTTTTTTAATATGTTTCCTATATGTAAACATTTAAATTCTATGAAGAAAAAAATACAAATGAGAGTGTGTATTGGAAATTCTTCAAAAAAACTCGCAGCTGTACAGTTGTGGATTTCTTATTTTCTTAATTTATCTTTCAAAGTGGTAACATATTGTATGTTAATAATAAAATACATACGTTATATGTATGTACAGTTGTCTTTTTTTAGATTTTTCCGAAAACATTCCATAATCCGAACTTTTCGGTAATCCGAACATCTCCTTGCAGCAATTAGTTCGGATTACGGAGATTGCACTACCGATTGCTAAAACTTTGAAAAAGAAACTATTGAGGAGTACTCGTGTAATTTTGCATAATTTGAATATTAAACTACTAATAACTGAGGTCATGATCGGCGTAATTTATCTATCTTTGCTAAGTACGAGTACAAAACTAAAATTTAATAAAAAATAATGTACTTACATTTCTCCGGCACTATAATTTGTGTGATAAACTACCAGTTTATATTTTTTTAAATATTTTCTTAGCACTTTCCTTTTCAAGATTCAGGAAACGAATAAACGTATTTGTCTCACATTCGTATTTATAGAGTGACGAATTGAACAAGTCAGTGCAAGTTCACGAAGCTGTGAGACAAAAATTGACAAGTATGCTTGTAACAATATGATACTGGTATATCATTATGTGCAGATTTTTACAAGTTCAAAATGTATTGCGACAACAAAGCGAATGCCTACATCCTACAACTTACACAATTTTATAAACATATATAATAAATTTTTTACTCCATAGGTACTTTTATAAATAATGTATATTTCTTTATATTATAAGATAGTATAATGTAAGTAAATAGGTACTATCCTAGACCCCCATTTTCATTTCATGGACCCCAAATTTTTTTTTCGCTGACGTACACCCCTTGCAGGTTGTCATAGACCTCTGGGGGTCGATATATACCACTTTGGGAATCACTGCACTAAATCAAGTCGTATGTCATGAATAGCACGTTCAATATTGACTTCTAAAGCTTGAAGAGAGTCTGGTTTATTGCTAAAGACCAATGACTTTTAATAACCCCACAACAACTTCTTGGAGGCCATTCAATGTCACAATTTCTTGAAATAATCGAATCTCCAAACTTTTCTCGCAATAATTCGGTTGTTGCACGTGCTGTGTGGCACGAGACCCCGTCTTGTTGGAACCATATGTTGTCAAGATCAACTTCTTCCAATTTAGGCCATAAAAAGTTGGTTATCATCGATCTATGCCGCTCTCCATTGACAGTAAAGGTGTTACCAGCTTCATTTCGAAAGAAGTACGGACCGATGATTCCACCAGACCAAAAACCACACCAAACTGTCAATTTAGGTGAATGTAATGGGTGTTCATGAATAATTTGTGGATTTTCTTCGCACCAGAATCGACAGTTTTGTTTATTTACCGCACCACTCAGATGAAAGTGAGCCTTATCGGAGAAGATGATTTTCGGAAAAAAATCGTTATCGTTTTCAAATTGTTCCAAGACAAAATCAGCACATTCACGACGTTTACGATGGTCCATGATGAAATTGTAAACATTACTGAATACAATGAAAAAAAAAGACAGATCATGACATATTACAAATGGCCAAAATGTCACTTAGAAATCATATCACTCTTATTGGAAAACCCTATATAAAGGCAAATTTAATCAAAAACTGAAAAGGTTATATTGTAGATTATTCGGCAACTCTAGCCGTTCATACGCGTTTCCTCTTTCGATCAAGTTTACAATATAACTGATTAAGCATTTTTCTTTTTATATATTTTTAATCAAAAATAATTCGATAGCCTTGAGTATACATATACGAATGTTAAATGTAGTATGTTTAAACGATAAATAAAACTCTTCAATTCATCAATTTTTATCAACGAATTTTGTAAATATTCCTCAAATGCTTATTTATTGTTCAGAAATAAAATATTATTGAATATGATATATTTGGTTATTTCCGTATTAATAATAAGATTATTTATATAAGTGTTTTTGAGATAAAAATAATAATATAAAAATACTAAACACTTACAACATTTGGTGGTAATTTGTGACCAGGTAAGTATTTAACATTCTCATGGGTGGTATTTATAATTTCGGTTAATTTCTTGCCGTCGATCATCTCCTCGTACACATACATGGTAACTCTATCATCGAATTGGGGTAATTTGGCCGCATTAGCACCAACTATTTTCGCAATTGCCGAACCCCTGTGTATAAGGAAATTTTCATATAATTACATTAACAGTTGGTTATTACTCTTATGATTGAACATATTTAGATGCAGACCAATTCCATTTGTTTTTTTATAAAAACTTATATATACTTATATTACATGACAAATATGATATATACGAAAATACTAAGAAACCAAAACAAAAACAAACACAATCCCGCGGTTTTAGGAATTTTAAAATCACCTAAGCAATTTTTCATTATATAATTCTTATTGTACATATCACACACATGCACACAAAATTTTCACCCGCGTAAAAATTTCAATATGTACTTTTTGAAATAATTTACAAAAAAAAATTGCATTTTCATCAATCTACAGTAAAATTTTATAATTATGATAGATAAGCAATTTTTGGAACAATAAAGCAAAAAAAAAACTGTAAATTCACTGAATTTAACACAAAATACCTACCAATTGCCTGATCCAACAATGCACACTTTAACTTTATCTGACATTGTGCTGTAAAATTATACTTTGTTGATAAAATATAAATAAGTAACGCGAAAACAGTTTATTTTAAGTAACAGAGATTTGTACTGATATTACGAATTCAACAGCGCTCCGCTATATTACCGAACCACAGAAAATTCCAACAACGACTAATCCACCGTTTCGATCCGTTCAACTTTTATACATTGAATTCCAATTCTCGTCCAAGGCGAAGTAATTTCGAGTTCGGAAATTCGTTGCTATTATTTTTATCTCGCCTGCCATACAAATTTGATAATAAATGCATGTGCATGTGCAATCATATTTAAATTGTATATATTAATTCAATATGAGCACTAGTAAATATCGTCCACCCCCACCATGTATTATAACTATTTTGATAAAAGAAAAAACCCTTATAAAATATAAGGATACACTATAAAGCCGCAAATATTATAGTTTATTTATTTTTTAAATGTCGAATCCAATATATGAATAAGAAAAATATTAACTTTTTAACTATGCAAATTTGTTTTTGTAGAATCTGCTATCAAAAAGGTATTTTGACAGATAAACTTCTTAAAGAAAATTCATGGTTAATGAGAATGTGTAGGTTACTTGTATCAATAGGAATGTTTATTATTTTAATAGTTAAACACATATGCAATTGATAATACATGCTGCATTAAGAAACAACATAATTTGATTCACAATCATTTTCTATTTTAATTTTAATAAAATATTATTACTATAAATAGGCAAACTCTTTATTAGCAGTTAGCAAATAAATTGTTAAAGTTACACACACACTTTAATTTAAAAAAAAAAACAAACAAAATATTAAATGTTTTGCTTATAAAATAAATCAATTACTATTTTTCAGTAATAATTTATTATTTTTACATTTAATAATTTATAATTGGTTAAAAAACTAATAATTTAATAAGAATTTTAAAAATATTTAAATGAGATATTATAATTGTATTTATTTTTTCAGTAATATTTTTATTAAATACTATTTATATTAAATGAGAAATTCTGTTAAGTAAATAATTTGGATGGCAAATTATCTTTAGAAAATAAAAACGAGACTATCTTCGTACTAGTTTGATGTATTCTCAATTGTGAATTGACCACAATTTGACGTTTAAAAAGATGTCAGCGTACATAATTTTATTTTGTTATTGAAGTGATGAGTTTGTTTATGAAGTAATAAATTGTCAAATACCATTGAAAATATTCTATTTGATATTGATTTGAACTTGAAAATTTGGTATTGTATTACTAGTGATAATTGCATATATTTAAATTCGATAATTTTGGCTTCTTTTGATATATTTGCTATAGAAAATTACTACCGTGTAATAAAAATTTGCGAAAGTTATATGGGATCCCATAGTCGAAGAAGATCCCGGAGCATTTCTCCAGCTAAATCGCGTCATGAAAGGTATAAAACAAGACCGCGCAGCCGTTCCAGATCACGGTCACGTTCTCGATCTAGAACAAAATCTAGAAAATCAAATGACGGACGCAGAGAGGAGAGACATCGTTATCGATCACGTACAAGGTCGCGAACACGAACACGCTCACAACATAATTCCTCCTCTGAGTCAAGAAATTCGCAATCTTCATCAAGGTCCAAGTCCAGATCAAGCCGAAAATGCAGAACTATTGAACGAAACAAGCCTACATCATTTAATGAAAAATTCAATAACCGTTGGGAACGAGAGGATAAGCATGAGAATTATAAAAAAGGTTCACAAAAATGGCCAAATTTTAAATTTTCGGAACAAAATCAAAGGAAAATTGGAAGTTTTCGAAATGGTCATAATGACAATTTTCTAGATTCAAGGCGATATCAAAGAGAAGTTATTGGAGCTGAAGGAGTATCTTCGATTTGGGGCAGGTCTCCTGCACGGCCAGAAACAGATGAGGAAACCGAAAAGGTTAAATTTGATGTGAATGTCCCGTCAAAAAAAAAGAAAAAAGAAAAAAAGAAAACCAAATCAAAAAAGAAAAAATCGAAAAAATCAAAAAAGAAAAGTAAGAAGTCTAAGAATTCTTCATCTAGTTCAGTGAGTGAAAGTGCTAATTCAGAAAATGAAGTATGGATTGAAAAAAGTGATAATGGAAGCGCTGAAGAATTTAATGAATTTAGAAGGCCATCTCACTCAGGCGATACAGATAATGAAGTCGGTCCACTTTTGCGCACTACCAGTGGTCTAACGCACAAAGATTTTGGACGTGCCTTGCTACCAGGAGAAGGTGCTGCAATGGCTGCTTATATTGCAGAAGGAAAGCGTATACCACGTAGAGGTGAAATTGGACTTACATCAGACGAAATCGCTCAATTCGAAAGTGTTGGTTTCGTGATGAGTGGTAGCAGGTAAAATAATTTATTAAATATATTAATATAATTTAATTCAAATATTTTTCGTTTTATAGACATCGTCGTATGGAAGCTGTACGTATTCGTAAGGAAAATCAAATTTATTCGGCAGATGAAAAACGCGCACTGGCAATGTTCAGTAAAGAAGAAAGGCAAAAACGTGAAAATAAGATTCTGTCCCAGTTTAAGGAAATGGTAAACTCAAAATTGAAATCAGATAAAACTTAGAATCTACAATATAATTCTGTTTTAACTAAATAAAATGAAGTATCGGTTATAAAATTGATTTTATTATAATATAAGACTATATATTTATAAATTAAACGTAAATATGAAATTATAAATAAATAACAGTCAAAATAAGAGTTTTATTTCACAAAATTTTGAAAATTTGGTGTTTGTTTTGTGTTTGGCATTATTGTTGCGCCGAACTTTATGCAATTTGCAATGTTTTGAAGCTTGTCACACTGAAGCGAATTTGTGCGAAACGTAAGTTTTGAGGTTAGAATGTCGTAAATATTCACCACTGCTGCATGTGATTTTTTTTACTTTTTTAACCGGGAATATTTCATTTATATTTTGTTGAATAACATTTCTGAAAATAAATGAAATAGTATTTTTGAAAAGTGAAAAATATATTTGTGGATGTTAATTATTTAAGAAATAGGCGAATATTTCATTTTAATAGAATTGAAATTGGAGAAGTTGGATGATGAAATATTTAACCTAAAAGAATTCACAAAAATGCGATTAGGAATTATTTAACTGAAAATATAGAACTGGGTCAGCAAAGAATTATGCATTTTTACGTTAACTAATAATAAACTAATTTAATAAGTCGTCGCCCACGAATCTACTTATTTATGATTATTAAAATCAATTGATTGAATTTAATTGTAGATTAATTGATTACGATTAAAAGAGCTGCTAGACAAGTATTATATCTTTCTTAGAAGAGTAACATAAAATAAACGAAGACAGCGATATTCGCTAATCTATACAATCGATGTATTTAAATTCGATTGAGTGAAGCATAACTAAAGTTGAAGACCGGTTATATTTCGAGTTCTAGAAATCAAAACGTTAACAAATATTTAAGTAATCATGCCAGTACCACACAGCGAGACCACTGGTGAAATGTCTCTTATAAGTCCTAGTAGTGAAATAGCTCCTTCAATAGTGGCGAATGGAGATAAGGATGAAAATAAAGTTCGAATGAAGAAACAACTGGGACTGCTGGAAGGTGTTGCTATTATCCTGGGTATTATATTTGGTTCCGGAATTTTCATATCACCAAAAGGAGTGATAAAGGAAGTAAATGCAGTGGGTACATCGCTCATAATATGGGTACTGTCCGGCATGCTTTCAATGATCGGTGCACTTTGTTATGCGGAACTAGGGACTTGCATACCAAAATCAGGAGGAGATTATGCGTACATTAACGAAGCTTTCGGATCGTTACCAGCCTTTTTATATCTTTGGGATGCGGTGTTAATTTTTGTGTAAGTATTTATTCGACTATAAAATAATAAATAATTTAATTTTAAACATTTACTTCTCACAAATAGACCAAGTACAAATGCTATAATGGGTCTAACGTTCGCAAGTTATGTGCTGCAGCCTTTCTTCCCAGAAGAATGTAAAATACCCGATGGCGTATTACAACTAATAGCCGCAGCAACGATTTGTAAGTGATAGATAAGTAAAAGCATATGTACCTAAGGAAAAATAATATTCCAATATTTTTTTGCAGGTGGTCTAACGTATTTGAACTGTTATGATGTTAAATCCACAACAAAAATGCAAAACGTTATAATGTTTACTAAAATCGCTGCGTTAGTTGTTATTATAATAATTGGTGTTGTTTGGATGTTTATGGGTAATGAAATTGGATGCTATGCACCCAAATAGCACAACGACCGATGACTAATATTATCACTCGAATGTGTTTTTTTTTTAAATGTGCAGGTCACGTTGAGAATTTTGAGAAACCATTTGCCAACACCCAGACTGACCCTGGACGACTATCTGTTGCTTTCTACTCTGGAATTTTTTCTTATGCTGGATGGAATTATTTGAATTTTATGACGGAGGAGTTGCGAGATCCATATCGGAATTTACCAAGGGCTATTTATATATCGCTGCCTTTAGTCACAGCTATTTATGTTCTAGCGAATATGGCATATTTAGCTGTACTTACGCCACAACAAATGATTGCGTCGGAAGCGATCGCTGTAGTAAGTGAAAACGTTTCATTACAATTCTTCTTGTTTTCTTATTTTGCGTCCGTTCACTCAATTTTCTCTAAGAAAATCAATTAATTTATGATTGTTTTTTTTTTACTTCTAATGAGAATGACTTCTTACAATTCTTTTTTAACGATTGAATTTTTTTTTCTTCGAAACGCATCAGTAATTTATACTCATTAAAAAATGTGTGTGTTCATTTAAAAACGTTTGTGCATACTCATTGATCTCTTTTCTATTAAAACATAACATGGAATTCAATTGATTTTAGGTAGCCAAGAGCATATTTTAATGGTACTAGATTATTTAAAAATTATACATTTGAATATTAAACGAATAATATATTTTTATCCACAGACATTTGGTACAAAAGTTCTCAGTTATTGGTCGTGGTTCATTCCGGTAATGGTAGCGATATCAGCTTTCGGAGGCCTAAGTGTTCATATAATGACTTCGTCTAGAATGTGTTTTGTTGGTGCTAGAAATGGTCATATGCCAGCATTTTTATCTCATATTAATGTCCAGAAGTTCACTCCAACACCATCATTAATATTTTTGGTTAGTTTAAAATAATATAGAATATTTTTTTAAATTTTAATTTCTCTAAATTAAAAGAATTGCTTTAATTTCAGTGCTTTTTATCATTAATAATGCTGTGCGTTAGCGATGTATATGTTTTAATTACATACAGTAGCATTGTCGAAACGTTTTTTATCATGTTATCGGTCTCAGGAGTTCTTTATTTTCGTTACACTCGACCAAATATGGAACGACCAATAAAGGTGGGTTTTATAATTGCTTCTCGTTTTGCATTTAAATAAATTTTGATATTTTTCTAATATTTGCAGGTCCCTTTATGTATTCCCATAACTTTCGTTATAATTTGCGCATTTCTAATTGTTGTTCCATTTTATGTTGCACCATATGAATGTGGCATGGGTTTGCTGATAACAATAATTGGAGTTCCAGTCTATTATTTTGGTGTTGTTTACAAAAATAAACCCATTTGGCTGCAAGCAAGTTTAGGTAATAAAAATTACATCTTCAAAAAGAATCACATTAAGGAAAATAAATTTCTGTAACATTTCAGACTTCATAACTTCTATTTCCCAAAAACTGTTTATGTCAGCCAAAGAAGAAGACTGAAAGACTACAAAGAAGAAGAATTATTTTTTATATGTATATACCATAATGTATGTAAGCATGCGAAGCTTATTGTCGTGTCTTTATAAGCTTTTGTAGTTTCTTTTAAAATACGATTGACATTATTTTTAAATCATATAGAATTTATGTTTTAAGTAAATAAGATTAAATATTTATTAATTTTGATGAATTATTTGAATCTTCATTTAGATATTAATTAATACTTTCTAAAAATTTGTATTAAAATGTGTACTTAACTAGTTTCTTAATAATTGAATTTATTTTTTTTGATTTATTTTTCAAAATTTATTACATCGCACGATTTTTATAACTTTTTGAATTAAATCAATCAAATATTTATCAATTTAATATATTATATGAAAACCATTATGATTTTCTACGATAAAATTTACTCATAATTCAAATATCCAACGATAATGGAATGTTTAGATATTACTAACTTTAATATTGAATAAAATTTGAGATTGTTTCAATTTTTATTTTATGATAAGTTGACTACATATATTATTTTTTATAAATATGTAATTATATACAATATAAATAATTTGCCAAATGGCCTTTAGTGTCGTGGCGCTTAGAATATACATTTCAGTACTAATGCTACTTGAAATGATAACAAACAACCAATAATTTGTGATTTTATTATTTATATTTATTTCTTAAACATGACAAATGAACAATAAAAACATTGAAACTTTATTAAAATTGTTTTAATTTAAGTCCTAAAACATATTTCCTTACACTCCAATTATAAGAAATACATAGTTTTTTTTATATAATTCATTCCGTTTTTTTTTTAAATAATATTAGTTGAGCAAAAATCAAAATTACACAATAATTCTAGTTTTGGCTAGTATACAGACTTGAAACAAAATTATTAAGGAATAACATTGAGATTAAACAAAAATTAATCATAAAAATATACAAATTATATTTTTGGATTAATATAACCAATCCCAATGAGAGTAGTGAATACCATTTTTTATACTTATTAGAGATGTTTTCTTTTCATTGATATCTCGCACGAATATACGACGATTTCCAATAGGTTGCAGTGCTCGATAATTATCTACTAAAATGGATCCCTCAATACCATTAGATAGCATTCGAAATCTTGAAAGCTAGAAATTTATTTGAAAACATGAATTAAGATAAAATTAATCAATAATTTTCGTAAACGGAAACTGAATGAATTAATACCTGTTGGACAGATATTTTTAATGTGTCCGGGAATATCATCCATGTAACTGCTTCTGAACATGGAGGAGTCGTTAGAGAACCTAAAATATAAATGAAGTAGGAGTCTTCAAAATTGAATAAATCTATATTCTGGAACTGTGCGTAATTTATCAATCAAGTGTATAATAATTGATTTATTATATAATATTTTTTATATCAAAATTACTAATATTTTAAGCTAAACTAATGTTTATATTTTTATTGTAGTCGTTAACTCTATTTGCTATGCTATGCATGATATATTATAAATATTTTATGGCTATACTTATCAACTTTCTAAATCACCAGATTTATAATCGTGATTGGAATTAATTTAATTCTAAATTATAAATATTTCCAATAAGGTTGTATATTTTTTATATTTTCCATTAAGATTGAAAATTTGATAAATGTTTTCAGGTGATAAAAATTTCATTAATTCTTTTACATCTTTTATAAAAAATTTATTTAAAAAAAAAAGGTTGAAAACATATTAGAATTTTCATGAATTTAAAGCACATGATATTCTTTCAATGAATTAATTGTTTTATGTAATAAGATACTATTTTTTGTCTTGTGTTTGGTTATAAATTAACTTCAAATAAATTTCGAGCACGAATCTCTGATTCCAAAGTGAGAATTGTCATAACGATAAATATTTATTCCTTTTTTCTTTGATTTGAATTTCACACCTTTCAATATTCAACACATTTAGTACGCACAAACAATTGACAAGTTTTTATAATATAATTTTTCAAATTGATTTCGCAAATTCAATTAGACATAACAATTTACCTTTGTATGTATAAAATCGATCAGTATCAACCTCTCCAAGTAGAGATGAAAGCGAAAGTGTCCAATTCAAAAACAAACTTTTATTATAATCCGTTATTGAGTTAAGATTCTGTATAAAACTAGCTATGTGCGGTGAATCTGTTTCACTTATCTAATAAAAAGTATTATGATTGAAAGTAAATTGAAATTATCAAAAATAAACTATTGTACATACCTGATAGAAAAATCCCAACACACATAAACCATCGGGATGTTGTAAAGATTCCGACACATCCGCATATTTTGTATTTCTATGTATAATATGCATTTCCATCGGATATCGTACATCGTTTAAAACATGCTCTGACCCTCGATTATTTTTATCACCCCAATGAAAGTGTAATCCTTCAAGCTCATAATCATTCTTTAATTTTCCTCCAAAAATAAAAGGTAGTTTTTCGCCTTTATCTATTTGTATTGGACCCAATTTTGGAACACTTAAGGTAACTATAGGCGTAAAAAAGGAATCGAATTGAAACCAACAATAATATTTAATTCAACAAAATCTAAACCAACCGGAGTGACCATTATTATGAATATGTATAGGCCCAGGTAAAAGATTATGATAGCCAATCAATTCAATAGCTGGCATTGGAACTGAAACCGCCTTGAATGTATTTAAATTAGTTTTAATAGTGAAATTTTATTCTATTTTTTAAATTAATTAACTATGCTCTTAAAGTGTAGAAACCATTTTATTTTAAATATGTACCTTATAATAGGATATCGAAATTGGTGATTGATGGCGTCCAGCACACGTTCGATGTTTTCTGGCCCATCTTCTCTGTTCAGGTCTTGTGTAGCCAAACCGATGGCTAGGAGTAACTGTTTGTAAAGAGAAAATTTTATTATTTCTAAATTTTGCAATTTCATGTATACACATAGTCTTAAGGATTTTTTGCTAAAAAATTAATAAAAGATATTGAAATCACATCCTATTTTAAAATAAATTCTCAATCCTAAAAACTAATAGATAAACATAATTGTTATTTCAAAGGTTTCGATATTTTGAGCCGGACAAAAAAAACAATATTTTTATAATAAAATAAATAATCAACTTAATATAAGAGTAGTATTTACTTTAGTAAAGGATTAACTTTATATAGTCATAAAATTCCTTTGGTTCGAGTTTTGTTCGTTTTGATATACTTTCATTTTTAGTTCGCTATGCTTTCAAATTGATTTTTTTTTTCAAAAGTTATTGTAGATAATATAAATTTCTAGTTTTTCTTTTGACCTTTTCCCAAATTATTCTATTTTAATAGATATTTTATAGTATTTTTTTATGTGAAATTTTATTATAAATTATGACATACCATTAAATTTTTTATCAATTTATTTTTTAATCATAAAATACTGTAAAATCAATGATATAGAATAATGGTTTGTTTCAACATACCAAATTTTTTTAATATATTTATAATTTATGGGCATTAATTTTTGTGCAATAGTATTTATGTACTAAGAATGAATTAATATTTATTTGAGAATGAAACATTTTACTATCTTCTGTGAATACAAATTATATATTTGCTCATTGCTAAAATCAAGTTTGGCGCCATACGATATCCAAAATCAAATTACGCTTTGGTTTTATTGGTTTTTTTTGCCAATATCATCATACCATATTTGATCAAACATTTATCGATAAACTATAGAATATTTGGACAAAGGAATTAGTATTTCGAAAGCAAATTACTGTCAACCAGCCATTAAAGTGCACTTTTTATTATGCAATCAAAGAAAAAAATCCATAGAATTATTTTAAAATTTGTACGGTATTCAAATAATTGGTAATAAATTTTGTAAGATAAGCTTTATCTTGTTTCGCGTTGAGGGAGTAACTAATTGATATTCTGCTCAAGTAAATGTATAATATTATTTATACTGTATTTAGGATAGGCAAACAGTCTATATCCATTGCCAAGAATACATTGTAATATGCTTTATATCAAATAATTCGTAAATTGCAAATTTTAACAATAAAGAATTTTCTGTTGTGATGTTTTCCAAAAAAAAGAAAAAAATTCTCAAGCCTATATAATTAGAGATTATTGTTTAATTTGTTAAATTTTTAACAATTCAAAAAAAAAAAATTAAATAAATAAAACTGTATAATTGTTTGAAATTCTTTTAATATTCTGATTTAGAATTAACAGCTCCCATTGTTAAATATGAATGCGTATGCTTTTCATTTTATTTAACAATAACGTTGATATTACACACGTAGTAATAACAAAAAAGTCGCATTTAAAAGAAAGATTATGCGTATGCGCCGGTTAATATATTAAATGTACAGAATGTTGTCGAACCCGGATTATTTTATGCGCAAAGCCGGAATATTTTTTTTGTCAGTTCACATATAGTGAGACTTCCTTTTAAAACTATAGCAATAGCGATATACATATGTATATATAAGATTGTTAGATATTGCAAAAAAAATAATATAAAAGCTCAAAAAGCGACAGAATTTGAGTATTTTAAAATACAAAAAATAACATTTGATAATATTGTCTAAAGAATAAATATACTCGTAATTTTAAAATGAAGATCTCTAAAATCGTCAATTAATATTAACTTATTCTTATCAGTTTATTAAAAATTATAATAAAACATACTCAGTGCTGTATTGTAAAAGTTGCTCAATAGGATATACCATATTCAGTTAAGACAATATCGTATAGATAACACATATAATAGCATATTGTAAAAATAATTCTCTTTAAACATTTATTTAACAAAAATTATCTTTAGTACTATTGCCTGAATTTTCATTTTAATTTAAAAAAAAAATTAATAATTTTTTTAGTTACACAAACGTAAGTTACGACAAAATCTTATCCATAAAAATAATGTATAGGCATTTTTGTTTCTTTTGAATTCAATAGAAAAAAAAAACTTTGTAACGCTACAATTAATGTTGAAAAGTAAAAAAAATTAAATAAAGAAAAAATATATTCAAGTTTTAAAGAATTTTAAATTTATAAAAGACTATTAATAAAAGAAGTAATTTTATCTACACTATTTAGTTGCAATTATTAAATCATCGAAAAAATTGAAAGGAGAAAAGAAACCAGTTGAAAAAGCATAAAATTTAGGATTAACAAATTCAATGCGATCATCTTCTCAGCATGAATTAAGAAATAAGTTTTTGAAATTAGTAAGCAGGATAAAATAAATATCATAAATTTAATTTTAAATTGTCAACTTATTCAAATTCAAAATTTTTTTATATTTTATTATTAAATATTTTTCAATAATTTATTAAGAACTTTTTCCATAATATTTTAAAGTATTGTTTTTTATAAAAAACAATATTATTATTTTTATCTTTCATTTTTTTTTAATATTGTGTTTATATTACAAAAATTATAAAAGAAACTTACAAAAATGAAATTTAATTAATTTAATTATTTTCATATACATTTTCTTGTCAGATGATTTTTGATTACTGATAATTTATGTTATGTTTGCAACCAATTAAAAAAAAAGATAAAATGTTATTAGAATTTACAAAGCATGGGAACTTGTTTCTTTTTCCAGAATATAACAATTTAATATTTATATTTAGAAAACAAACAAAAAAATTATATTGGAAATATTTTTATTTTTAATAAATTTTTTTAAAAAGTTTTTATATGTAGCTTTGCTGTTTATTCTAATAGAAAAATGTGGATTTTTTCCGATAATATTCTTTTAAAAATGAGGCATCGATACATTTATTTTTACTAATTTTTTAATAAATAAATATTTAGTAAGAATAAATAAAATATTTTCATATTACTATTTCTCATTTACTCATAAAGTTGAAAATATTTATGAAAAACTATTGCTACACTTATTGTACGACTTAAAGTTCGAATTTCTTATCATAAATTATGATTTTATGAGGAAAACTATAATCATAAGCTGTGGAAAATTTCGAGATGTTATTCGAAAAGTCAAAACATGAAAAGTGGTTTTCCCTGACTAATAATATTACAAGTATTTTGTATAAATTTAGTATATTAAAAATTATATATTTCTTTTTAATGTTGCACTTCGTATAATTATTAAAGTTATAAAAGTATGAGTATGGCAGATCTGATACGAATTAAAAAAAAAACCCAATACGATAGAAAACAGAAATTCTTATTTATTTTATAAGGAATTTTTTTTAGAGAAATCATAAATAGGAAAAACAATTCTAAAATATGTATCAGAAATTAAATTTTTTTTAACATTCTCATCTTAAATAATTTTATTATAAAAGTTTATGTATATTATGCCCTAATGGTTTTCTTACTATACTTGAAATTAATATACGTGTACGTCTTATTTTATCATATTGAACCTGTATGAATTGTAATGTACATTTTTATGATTATTGTGGACACTTTTTTGTTGCTTTTAATTTTGTATTTGTTAAGATTATGGTAAAAAAAACGAATTCATACAAATGAGTAGTTTAGTAATTTTTTTACAAAATTTTAGAAAAATTCTATAATATGTCTTTGCATACACTTCTATTGGTAAAAAAAAAATTTATTTGAATTTTCTTAAAAATTCACACTTAGGTGAATATTTTATTTTTATTTCTTCATGGTTCTATCTATTCTTAGTATAGATATAATAGTTTATAAGAAATAATAATTCTATTAGTAAAAATAATATTTTTTGGAATTTTCTTAAGAATTCACACTTAGGTGAATATTTTGTTTTTATATCTTCATAATTCTATCTGTTCTTAGTATAAATACTTTATAGTTTACTTAATAAGTAGAGTTCATTTAACAAGAAGACAAATATTATATGTGTAATAAATTTTGATAAATGCAACAAAACACATTAACGACTCAATTATCTTATTGAAAATTTACATTCGACTTTTTATGAAAGTTTTGCATAATTCTCTTTTTTATTTATTTTAATATTATGAAAAAAAAAGTGTTAATAAAATATTTACAATAATAATACCTTCTGCGATTATGATAAGTAAAACGGAAAATATGCACGTGAACCGGTAATTCATTGCGTTGTAATTTTTTTTCCTTACAGTCTTTTTTTTAATAATTTATTTTATAGAAAAAATTATTCTGTATTTCCTCAATTCAGAAATTTATTGTATATTTGCACTGAACTTGACTAAAAGTTTATACTTTATTGCAAATGATTTGCACTGAACTTGACTAAAAAGTTTAGATTTTCAGAATTTTTCACAGCGATTTACAGTAAATAAGTTGAAATACGAAATTGAAGCAACCGAACTGATAGCTTGAATTCATCACAGAGAACTGAACCAAATGACTGGTACCCAGGTTCGTTGATTAGCAAATTTTACCTGTAGTACCTACTGGTGATATCATATTCGAATACACTCGTACATATATAATATATAATTATCACATGATACCACATAGGTTCTTCAAGAAAACAATGAAGATTTAGAATAATTGATAAGATGTTGAAATATAAATTTGAACAAAAGATTTTTGTAAAATGTAATTAATAAACTATTACCATTGTTATAAATATTATAGCTTGCAAATTTTAATTCGATGATGTATTTATTGACATTTTTATAATTAGACCAAATAATCGTACAAGTTCACTATAAAAAGAGCTTTTAAATAATTGCCTAATAGTGGTGGCATATAGAATTTTCTGTTTTGGGTTAGTAATTTTTTTAATTTGCTATCATTCAATTTCATAAATATTATATATATTCAAAAATTTTAAATAATTTCTTTTAGGATAATTTAAATTATTGTGTCATCTATCGGAATTAAGTATAGTTTACATATTAAAATTATCATGGCCAATTTATTTTTTACAGAATGTAGACTTAACGTTGGAAATTGTTAAATATTAAGCATACACACATTTATATTTAGTAAATAACTTGTTAGAAATATTATAATAATAATGAATTTTAAGCAATGAAAATCCACAAACATTATTTTTCTATATCAAACGGTAAAGAAAGTAAATAAAATACATTTTTATTATATTTTTCTCTAATTATTATTATAGGGCGATGTTCTCAGTTTAACAAGGACATAATCCTGAATATCAGTTTCAGTGATCTATTTTATAAAAATATTTGCAAAGTCCTTTTAATGGTTTTCACAATAGAAAATGACTTTTCTTCGCAGTTATGGTAACCACATCCTAGAATCCACAATTTAAAATATTTTTAAAGTCATAACTTAATAAGTTTCTCTCTAAATGTGCTTGGATTTTTTTTATTCTGTAAACATCCTTAAAAAAACGGGTGTGTTTCTGTATTTATTTTTACCTATATTCGAAATGAATTTATATTTTGTTGTATCATATTAATTTTCATGTAAATTTATGTCTAGACAGTGCCTGTAGAAAATATATTAAAAAAAAAATATCATCCTAACTTTACTGTTAAAAGTTATTGAAGTATTTTTGAATAATTCAAAGAATTATTAATCATCGCTTCGATTATCCTCGTACCAGTTACTTTTTTTGGGTTTCATCCTAAGGAACTTGTAGTCTTCTTAAACGAGTTGATGATTTTAAAAAAAAAATTACTTTAAAAACAACTTCTTTACAAAACAATAATCGATACATAAATATTTCTTTAAAAATGAAATCAATTTTCTGCAAACATTTTTTGTAAATTTGAAAAAAAAATCTTTCTCTGAAAGAAGTTTAACCTCGAGACATTGTCAAATTTTGAACTCGGTCGAACTTGTAATTTGAGAAAAATATTCCTTATACGAGGTCATTCAACAAGTACTTAGCCTCACCGCCCGATAGAACTGCTTTCATAAAAGAAATTTACCATCGTGCAGTACATTCTTTTAGTAGCCTACTGTCAAAGTTTCAGACGATTCCCTTCATTAGTTTTGTTTTGAGAGCCTTTGAAAGCGAGCGTGTCGGTCGGTTGCACAGAAATGGAAAAAGAACAATATCGTTCGGTGATTAGATTCTTGTTTTTGGAAGGGAAAACGCGCAGCGAAATCAAAAGGATGCTGTGTATGGTGACTCTTCTCCTTCGATGGCGACCGTTAAGAATTGGTTCAACGAATTTGTTCTTGGCCGCACGTCGGTTTTTGATGAGCCACGCCCAGGTGCCCCAAAAACGGCTGCTACGGAGGAAAACGTTAAAAAAGTCCACGATCTCGTGTTGGCAGACCGTCGATTGAAGGTTCACGAGGTAGCTGAGACTGTGGGCATCGCAGTAGGAACGGTGCATCATATTCTACACAAAGAACTGGGCATGAGAAAGCTGTCGGCGCGATGGGTGCCGCGTTTGCTCACACCGGAAAACAAGCGCAACCGTGAGACCACATCGGCGACGTTTTTGGCGCTGTTTCAGCGCAATCCAGCGGAGTTCTTGCGTCGTTTCGTGACCGTCGACGAAACATGGATTCACTGGTACACACCAGAGACCAAGGAACAGTCGAAACAGTGGACTTCACCCGGCGAACGTGCTCCGAAGAAGGCGAAGACTGTTCGATCGGCCGGAAAGGTGATGGCCACCGTTTTCTGGGATTCACAAGGTGTGATACACATCGATTAACTCGAGAAGGGTAAAACAATCACGGGGCGCTACTATGCTGACTTATTGGGCCGATTTAACGTCGAATTGAAGAAAAAGCGGCCCCGCTTTGCGAAGGAAAAAGTGCTGTTCCACCACGACAACGCGCCGGCTCACAACTCCGCCGTCGCCATGGCCAAATTGGTTGAATTGCGCTACGAATTGCTACCCCATCCACCGTACTCTCCAGATTTGGCCCCCTGTAATTACTTTTTGTTTCCAAACCTGAAAAAATCACTCGCCGGGAATAGATTTGGGTCGAATGAGGAGGTCATCGTCGCCACGGAGGCCTATTTTGCTTCCCTCGAGAAAATGTATTTTTTGGACGGCTTAAAAAAGTTAGAGCATCGCTGGGCCAAGTGTATCGAGCTTGAAGGAGATTATATGGAAAAATAAATTGCCACCTTTCCAAAATTTTCATTTTTATTTTGTAGGCTAAGTACTTGTTGAATGACCGTCGTACATTTTGATTGCATTTTTTAACCAAAGAAAATGAAGAAAATTTTAAATTTACCCTTATAACATTAAATAAAATTCTCTATTAAAATTTTTATCGTTCCATGAAAATACAGCGTTACTAGTGAATATGTAATAAAATATACAAGAAAAAAAAATGAAAAAAAATATACTTTATTATATGATAATATTTATCTAAATATTATCAAATTACTGACTCAAAAAGTTTTTATCTCAGAATTTTGTAACATTAATCTACCAAAAATTCACCCAATTCTATTCAGAAAAACTTTCCAGAAATAACTCCTCCTTTCTGGGAGTCAATGTTTTGTTCAAATTTTCCATTTTTCAACTAACCAAAGTTATTTTTATCTCAATTTTTAACATATTTTTTAAATTTATATTTTGTTTCAATATTTTATGAAATTTTTAGAGAATTTTTAATTATTATTTCAAATTTTTGTGATTGTTGGAGGGGAAGAGGGGAGAGAAGTTTATGCATTAAACATTTGAATTCTATTTTTGTTATACTACAAAATTTTTTTTCAATAACAACCCCTTTATTATAATTGGTTTCATCTTCAAATTAAAGGGATTTTCTTGGAAATAGTTTTCGAATATGTCAAAATTTTTTCTACAAATTTTTTGAAGAACTCACCGTGTTATGAATTTTTTCCATAAAGAATCTAAAAATATCCTTACAGGTTTTTTGTTATATAAAAAATTTTGTAAAATCAGTTTAAAATATGTAAAAGACTCTATCTACATTGTACAGAGAATTTTATATATTTTTTGGTAATTTTTTATTTTTGAGTTTTCAAACACTTTTCAAGACTTGCTATCAAACCAATATAAATTCTATGAATACGTACAGAGCGATTTCTTATTAAATTATACTAAAATAAGTTTTTCTTTATAATAGCAAAAGTTTTCCGAGAAATATAGTTTAGAAAATTTCTTAAATGTAAAAGAAAAGGTTTTATTTTTGTTTCTATTATTTTTTTTTTATAGATATTTACAACTACAGCATAGTAATAAGCAAATTTGACCAATAATATTAATTAACTTGAAAGGTTGTGGGGAGTAAACTTCCAATGAAGTTCCTCCTGCTAGCGTGTGTTTCTGTGAGGCCTCAGTATTTTAGTAAATCATGCGACCAGTGGCGCTTAAGTTTTCGATGGGTATTTCTAGGGAAGGAAATAGAGGATAGTTCTTGAACAAGAGGATTATTATGATTAAGGACACGGGAACGGAACTTTTTATAACGAGATACTGCCACATCAAAAACAAATGGGACTTTAAGATCACGATGAATAACAGTATTGCGAACATAAAAGGGGGGCATCGACAATTGTACGGAGTATTTTTGATTGAAGGGATTGGATTGGACGGGAATTAGTAGATCCCCAGAGTTCTAGTCCGTATGTCCATATGGGTTTCAGTAAGGTATTATATAACAGTACTTTGCCGTCTATAGTAAATTTGGAACGTTTGTCTAGAAGTCGAAGTAGTTTTAGGTATCGTCTTTTAAGTCTTGTATGTGGGTTCCATGTCAAGCGTTTGTCTAAGTTCAGTCCTAGGTACTGAGCTTCGTTGTGTTATGGTATGGCACTGTCATTAAGGTATATGGGAGGGCATAGCTCACGACGGAGAGTGAAAGTTACCTGGATAGATTTACGTTCATTGACTTTTATTCTCCACCTAGTAAACCAGTTCTGGGGGGTTTGGATTTGGATTTGGAGAGTTTTGGAAGCATGTTGGGGATTTTCGCTAGATGCAAGGCAGGCCGTATCATTGGCGTATGTAGCAAAGAAGGTATTAGGGCTGATTGGGATATCGGATGTGTAAATGTTGTAGAGGATGGGTTCAAGTATGCTACCCTGAGGAACCCCAGCCAATATCGGAGAGATATTGGAGAGTTAGTTGGATTCATTTAATTGAAAGTGCCGGTTGTAAAGGAATGATCTTAGGATTAGGAAATAGGTGGAAGGAAGGAACCTCTTGAGTTCCCAGAGTAGACCCGGGTGCCAAACTCTATCAAAAGCTTGACTTATATCAAGAAACACACCGGGACAGTACTCTTCTCTTTCTAAAGAGGATGCAATGAAATCGACAACTCGATGACACTGCTGGGTAGTGGAGTGTTCGGCGCGGAAACCAAATTGGTGATTAGGAATTAAATTTGAATATTCGAGTAGAGAATGTAAGCGGCAAAGGAGAATTTTTTCAAGATTTTTGAGAGTACTGGAGGTGTGGCGGTTTATTGGTTTATTGGGCTTCGGGATCATTTTAATGATGGTAAATTTCTACAGGATTGGGAAATGTGTTGTTCTAAGGATGGAGTTATATATTGTGCCAAGGAAAACTATTGCTCTTTTAGGGAGTTGTTGGAGTATATTGGAGGTAATCAGATCATAGCCAGGAGCTTTGTTTTTTTGAAGGAGCTTGATTAAATTGGCAACTCCGGAAGGAGTGATTGCCTTAGGGGGAAGATTCATGGGTAAGGGAATGGATAGTTCCGTCTCGATTATAGTGCAATGAGTCCTGTCTAATATATCCTCATGTGGAGTAAATGTTTGTGCAAGGTGTTCAGCAAAAGCGTCTATTTTATGTTTGTCCGTTTTGGCCCAGGTTCCGTCAGTTTTTCGTAAAGGGTGCTTTGTTTTTCTATAAGATAGTATTTGTCTTGTAGCATTCCACAAAAGTTCTGTTTTTCGTTAAAGTTGAAGTGTAGTTTCTAAAACGTTCTGTATTGTATTTTGTGATTTCGTCATGTAGTTCTTTTTGCAGTTTGTTCAGTTTGGTTTTGTCGCTGGGCATTCTTGTATGTTGCCAATGAGCTCTTGCTTTTCGTTTTTCTGCAATAAGACGCCTAATTGTTAATCGTTGATTTGTCAGGTTTTGTGTAGGTTTCGAGTTTTTACTTTTTTGAGAAAAGGATGTAGCGTTTTGTAATAAACATGTAAACTCGTGTACCGCGTCATCTAGTTGTTGTTCTGTTTTTAAGCTTTATCGTAAGTCTAAATGATCGTCAATATATTGTTTGAATAATTCCCAGTCAATTGGTCCATTAATAAGTGTCGGCACATTGACTTTTGGAGTGGATTGGGAATCGAGGACTAGTAGAACAGGGCTATGATCGGAGTTAAGATCTAGGAGTGAATTAACATTAATATTGGAGGAATTCATGGGACTAGTTATAAAGTAATCTAGAATGTCAGGAAGCTTAGATGGGAAGTTGGCCAGTAAGTGGGAGTCGGAGGAGAGATGACTTGGTAGGGAGAGGATGAAAGCACTTGGTTAAGAATAATCACACGGGGATTGGAGACTCGACAGCCCCATTATGGGTGCTTGGCGTTAAAGTCACCTCCAGCAATGAAGGAATTCCCAAGAGCTTGGAAAAATGACCTAAATTCAAGGGAGTTTATAGGTTTATTAGTAGGGCAATAGGTTGCGGCAATAGTTAAGGGGACAGGGAAGCAGTTAATTGATATTGCGGTGGATTGAAGAAAATCTTTTGCAATATAGGAATGAAAAGAAAAGGATAAGGAATTTCTCATGAGGATAGCAGTGCCACCGCGAGCAGTATTGTCAGGATGGTCGGTACTGAACGTTGTGTAGTCGCGTATGTAGAAATTGGACATGGACGTAAAGTGTGTTTCTGTAATGAGTACTACGTCCATTCGTTTGTCATGTAGTAATAAGTCAAGTTATGGTCGTTTGGAACTCTGTCCATTAGCATTCCAAAGGAGGATTGTAAGGGAATTTGCAGTACCGGACGACATTTATTTCTGAACGGTGGACGATAAAGCTGACACAATGGACATTAAGGCATTTACCAGAGGTGTTAGTGTTTTATTTAATTCCTGTGCAAGTGAGTTAGTTAATTGGGAGAACATTGAGGATATATCGTGGTACGAAATTGACGGAGGGGCTGCTGATATTGCTGTTGGTGGGTAAGTTCTTGTTGAATTACGGAGACTCCTGACAGGATATTAGTATTAGAGTTTTGTCCTAGTTGAAATTGCTGTTGTAGTTGTTGATGTTGCTGCTGCTGCTGTTGCTGTGTCTGGTGTTGTTGTTGTCGGTGTTGAGGTGCTACTGATGCATATGATATGATCGATATTACGTAGCTTGTATGCGGAATTTGTACTCTCTGTGGTTTTATTTGTGCTTGTAGGGTCTTGTAGGTAGCACAACCCTTATAGTTTGCTGGATGAGCACCCATGCAGTGGACGCACTTAGCTGCACTTGTCCTCTCTTTTAAGCATGCATATGTCACATGTTCACCAGCACATTTGACACAATTCGTACTTCCTGTGGTTTTATTTTTGCTTGTAGGGTCTTGTAGGTAGCACAACCCTTATAGTTTGCTGGATGAGCACCCATGCAGTGGACGCACTTAGCTGCACTTGTCCTCTCTTTTAAGCATGCAGATGTCAAATGTTCACCAGCACATTTGACACATTTAGGTTGGCTTTGGTGTGTCCAAATTCCTGGCACCCGTGGCATTGCACAATATCCTTTTGCGAATACGGTTCCTCAACTTTAATTTTGGTGTAGAATAATGTGTCTATTTTTAGAATTTCTTTGTTCCTCGCTGAGGGTTCCAAGTCCACAAAATATATTGGAAGATATCGCCCCCCTTGTCCTTTCGTTTTAACGTTATTGATGTTGTGCACAACGAAACCAAGCACTTCCAACTCGTTTTTGATATCCTCCACCGGTGTAGTATGATGTAGGTGGCGAATCACTGCATGGAAAGGCTTTAAATTTTTCGGCTGATAAGTGTGAAATTCCGATTTAGTCTCGTCCAAGTACTTAACGACACTGCTGTAAGAAGCGCCGCTCTCTTTATAAATTGCAAGACCTTTTGGATGGGCTTTGCATGTGAATTCGCTCGTACCAATGAGTTTGTCAATGGCACGGCCTAAATCACCAAAATTGGTGACGTTTTTAAAGTAAATAGGCGGTGTACTCTGTTTCTCCGCACCAATATCGCCATTAGAAGCAATTGCATCTGGAAGCGCTAAAGCAGTAAATCTGTTCCTGCACGATGGCTGGCTAGTTGTTGGCTCCGCTACTTGCTATTGCTTCTTTGGAGGGTTTGGAGTTTTTGGCGATAAAAGCCGCTTTTCCGATACTTGTCTAGCTCTGCCAGTCGGCTTTATGAACGTGGCAGAGTCCGTAACGGAATCCGTAGAACTAACGGACGGTGTTGTTGACCGCGTACGCGGCATAACTATTAAAATTTCCTTATTTCCTTAGTTCAATTTGCAATACGAAATCTATTTTTAAATCCCGCAGAAGCACAGTACCGCTATGCAGCCTCTTCCTATGGAAACTTAACACACAAGTCAGTTTTATTGCACTGTTTCACAAATTCATTTTATTATACAGTGTCTACTCAGCTTTATTGTCTCTGTTTTCACTTATTTTTCCCAATAACTGTTAGAATATAAGAATATTATAATGAATTAAAAAATAATGACCATTTCCAAGACAATATCAATTTTTCCTGGTACTTAATTCTTCCTTTATGCAAAAGTAAAGTTAAATAAAGCACATGTCAAAATCAGATTTTTATTATATGGTTAGTTTATTAAATTGCTTTAATCTTGTCATTATGTATAAAATAGAACATTATTCCAATAGCTATTAGGAGACTTTTTACAGGACTTGATCTTTTTGAAGCAATATTTAATGACTTTTTCGAACATTTCTGGCTGTAGTTTGACCTTAAAGCAAAAATTTGTCATACATTTGTTGACATATCATTAAAATTTTCAAGATTAGATTTTTAAAAAAAATCGGTTATCATGCGGCTATAGCACTCAGAATTGACGGTAACGGCCAAATGTAACCATACAATCACTTTTGTATATACAGTGGCTTCACCATAGTCATTTTTGGGTTTTGAATTATTTATTAACATATCCATCAAGCAACAAATAAGGCTCATCGCTTAAAAAAAAATTTGTGCGAGACGGGACTACGGCAGAATTGCCCGATTTGGAGAATTATTTTACATTTTTAACTCATTATTTTGTGATTTCACAATTCAAAAAATAATAAATTATTCTCTATAGTTTTATTAATTCTTCTACTTAATTCCAATTAACTAAACCTATTTCCACTATATTTTATGTTTTCTGTTGTTGTTGTAAGCTCTCTGGAACAAGAGCCCAGAGGCTATTATGTAGCACCACGACCATGATACCATTTGGCAACTTCAACATGGTTTTTATTATATAATATTAAATAGCATAAATGCATTAAAAAATAAAATTTGTATTTAATTTTCCAAATTCACATATTACAAACCAAAATATTGTTTTTTTTAAAAAAAATATTTGCTAATTGGATTATCACAAACATTTCTAATTCGACTTTCATTTTAAACTATTATTTTTATGTGTTCATTTTTTCTTTTCTCTCCGTAGATGATGGAAATAATAGATTTAGTTTTGATGTTACATCGGTTTGAAAATCTCTAAATAGTATTTTTCGATTGTTTTTATTCTGAAGTAAACGGTAATTGTCAGCTATTGGTGCACCAAAATTACCAGTTATATTACGAAACAGTGATAACTGTTAGTAAATTGAAAATGATAGACAAACAAATTAATTTTCTTGAAACTATGTACACAAAAAAATTACCTCATAAGTAGTGATTGGTAATGTATCCGGGAATAGATACCAGGTAACTGATTCTGAACAAGGAGGGGTTGTGAAGGATCCTGAATAAAAAAATTAGATACAAACTGTAGCTTATCTATAAGAAAAAAATACATTAAGTTTATTACCTCTGTACACATAAAAGTGGTCTAGATCAACATTTCCAAGTAAAGAAGATATTTGAAAAGGATCAATATCCCATACACTAGAATTCGCTTTAGATATGAACTCTAAATTTTCCGCATATTTTCTCAATGATTTAGAACTGGTTTCTTTAACCTAAAATTAATTCTATCTAATAAGAATATTTTAAATATATTTACATATTGCATAAATTTATTTACCTGAAAGAAAAATGACAGAATTTTGAATCCATCAGGGTGTTTTAAAGCTTCAATAACTGATCTATATTTTGTATTTCTATGAACCAGATGCATTTCCATAGGATATCGAACATCGTTTATCATATGCTCAGAACCGCGATTATTTTTCGCACCCCAATGAAAGTGAAACTCTTCAATTTCATATTTTTGGCTTCGATAACCAGTAAAAATATACGGAGTACGAGAATTTTTAGGAAATCTTCTAAGTACTACATCCGGATATAATTTTTTATAAATTTAGTTATATGCAACAAAAAACAAACTAATCCACCTGCATGCCCATCATTATAAGACCAAAATTCCCCCCGAATAGTATTTCGATAGCCAATCATTTCTATAGCAGGTAACTCTAGAACCTTTGCCTTCAATAATAAAATTATGCAATCCATCTGTTTACTTACGTGTTTAAATAGAAATTCATTTGGCTAAATTGAACAATATGGTATACCTGATGTTTGTATATAGCAATTGGTGATTGAAGCTTTCCATTACACCTAGGCCATTTTTCTCCCCATTTAGCTTGATCTTCCTCAGCATAGCTTAATTGTAGATTATCTATATCAGCAAATGCTAACAATTATTTTAAATTAATAAAATTCATGAAATATTGTTTAATTTAGGAAAATATTACAAAATATTTCTGGGTGCTGCATAACAAAAATCAAAATTAAAAGGCACACGTGTAGCATTGCCCTGTGCTAAACTTTTCAGAAAGACATAAATATATCAACTAAATTGTTGATTTCTCTATTTCTAAACTATAACCATTAAAAATACCATAAAGAATTTTGTTTTCATACAACAATAAAATATTAGATTTATTGCTGGATTAATGTACTT
Organism: Atherix ibis; assembly: GCA_958298945.1. Lineage (NCBI taxonomy): Eukaryota > Metazoa > Arthropoda > Insecta > Diptera > Athericidae > Atherix > Atherix ibis. The sequence continues at coordinate 39,680,778 of OY282606.1, forward strand.
GTGTGTTAATTGATAATTTTCTGCCAATTTATTATCATGTGTTTCAATTTTATGCTAATTTTAAAGAAAAAGAAATTGTAGTATTTTAAAAACGTAATTAAGTGTTTGAAATTAACAATAACTGGGTACAATTAAAAATATTATAAATCGTTTTATATTAAGGTATCAGAATAAGAATTTTTTTTCTAATTTTGATACCTTAATATAAAACGATTATTTTAAAATGATTATAAAGCCTGTTGGGTAATTTAAATTTTTTTACTTTTGTTGTAGACATAAATATCATAGCAAACACTCGCATCTATTGTATATTGATTTTCAATTCGTATCAGTATTTGGATTTCAAACTACGAGTTAATATAATTTATAGTAAAGGAGATAAAATAAGTTTGCTATAAGAATTACTAGAGCATTCTTAGCAACGTTATTCTTGCGTTCATGGGGGTGGCAATTTTAAATTCATTGAATTACAATCCTATAGAATTCTGACGAAATTACTTAAAAATATTTAATATATTATAAAATTCAATTTTATTTAAAAATATACAAATAACAAACAGAAATTTTATTATAATAACATGAGAAACATTAGAAATATTTATAGTAAATATTTTCTTCATTTAAAAAAAAAACGAAACGTACAATTTAAAAAAAAAAAGTACATTTACAAAAAATATTTCTTTAATGAAAATCAAAGTTCATTTTTATTCTTCAATTTTGTGCACTTTCCTTTTGTGTGATCTAAGATTTCCTTTCCGACGATATTGTTTATCACAAATATCACAGGTATATCTTTCACTAATTCGACTATTATCCAAACTCTTAACTGGCTCAATGCTCAATTTAGGGCTATTACTATCATTATTATTGATAGAATCGTAGTCATATATACAATTTGAACTATTATTTTCTGTGAAAACATTGTCTGAACTATTTTCACTATCGTTGGTGATGAGCCTCTCAAGTGTGTTTCCTACGATTTCGCCGTTAATCGATTCACCTTTTAATGAGTGTACTGGAATCGGTGTTACGATTCTTTCGATGTCATCATTTCCACAATAGACGACTTCAGTTTTTGGTGTATTAGCATTTCTTTGGTTTTGTTCATTTTTAATATCAGTAGATAAGCTGTAGGTTCCGTTTATGTTTAAATCGATATCATCCAAAAAACATATATCATTACATTCGCGTAATACAATTTTTTGTTTTCGTTTTCTTTTTCTATTCTTAACAATTGGACGTATATCATTGCTATCTAACCCATTTTCTTTTACACTTTCAGAATTAGCAACCATATTTTCCGTGGTCTGATCGTGATCATTTATAGAAACTTCGACACAATTAATAGTATTGGATTTTTTGACTTTAAGGGGTAATAATGTAATTTTATCGTTATTTTTTTCAAGCCAAGGAAATGAATCGGACCAATCGACATCAATTTTTTTATTCAAAACTGGTTGTTCCTCAGCAACAACGGCTGTATAATCATTTGCTAGAAAATTCCCATTAATATCGGTAACTACTGATTGGAAATTATTTTGTACGTTTGCTTCAATATTATTATTGCATTTTTCATCAATATTTTTTTCATAGGCTTCTACAAATAAATTATTTGGCAATTCGTTAATTAAATTTTCAATTTTTCCATAATTTATTTTTTCAGTAAAAATATCTTCCGTAGATAGAGTTGGAATTGTATTGTTAAAAGAAAAATGTTCAACGGCATTATTCGTTTGATATGTTGTCATATTTGCTTCATTTCTTTTGTTATTATTGATTAAATTGTACATGGGACTAACGTTCGTGATCATATTGTTGGGAATAAATGTATTCTGAATATAATTTTGATTAATTTCATTAAACAATATGTTATTTTGATGACCAGCATCGTACAATTCAGTGTTGTTATTCTGATTAATAAAGCCTTGCACATAATCAAAATAATTATCATTAACCTGATTATTGTTCTCACTATTTGGAAAGTAGGTAGTCCTGTAAATATGCAATAATTTAAAAACTGATCTTCTCATAAGTGTTTGAAATGCATGAACAAACCGTCTATCGTATAAACCAGATATATTATTATTATATGATTCATGATCGTAGATTGAATATATACTGAAAATTAAATAAATTATTTAAACGCAATAAACAAATATAAGAATTACCTTTTATTTTCTTCATTACAGTCGTTAATAAGATTTTGAAGAAGGTCTTGTCCGTATGACATTTTATCGCTGTTCCTTTTAAACTAAAATGCTTCTATAATATAAGCTTTTAAATATTGTAAAATATTTTATGTGAATGTATAAGAATATATTTTCTTTGTTATTTTATTTTGTCTTAAATAACGTCTTGGTTATTTTTATGTAGGCCTACTTGGTCGATTCCGAGTTTTTGTGTTTTTATGACACTAGTTAACGGTGCTTTAAGTAATAATTTTTATGCAATTGGCTATCCTAATTTGCCACACAATTCAAAAATATTCTGTTTAGTTAGATATCGTCCGTGTGGAAAACTAAAACTTTTTGTTTTTATTATAATAAATATTTTCTGTATAAGAATAGATATATTTTTAATAATTAATTATTTACGAAGTAAAAAAAATATATGTATAATCTATATATATAAAAATATGTATTTGTTCAATACTGTGCTTAGCGCCATCTTTTAAAAAATAGTATAAAATACGATAGCGAAAGTGTAGTATTTTTTCTTCATTTTAATTGTTAAGCAAACTTTTTGATAATTAAAATTTGGTTTTTTGCAGCATTTTCATTTTTGTCTATTGATCGTAATATTATTAAATAAAATAAACATACTCATGTAAGAAATAGTTAATTCTAATTTAATGTACAGTAATATTTCTTCAGTGAAATGTATATGATATGAAAATTATACGCTGTGTATTTTTATAATAATTGTGTTTATATTTTAATTATTATGGATATTTTTATCTGAAATAAAATATAAAATTTTATTTATGTATATACGAGGGTCGTTCAATAAGTCCTTAGAAAAAGAAGGAAAAAAACTGTTTTTAAAAAAAATAAATTTTATTTTTCAACATAATCTCCTTTTAGCTCTATACACTTTCCCAACCGTTTTTCCACAATTTTTATCCCGTCCAAAAAATAGGATTTCGGAAGTTCTGCAAAATACTCATCCGTTTGAGCAATGACGTCCCCGTTGGAAGTGAACCGTCGTCCGCCAAGCCATTTCTTCCGATTGGGGAAAAGAAAATAGTCACTCGGGGCCAAATCTGGTGAATAAGCGGGATGCTTCAACAATTCCATTCTCAATTCCACAATTTTGGCCATGGAAACAGCGCAGGTGTGCACACGCGCATTGTCCTGATGCAAGAGGATTTTTTTCTTCTTCAGATGGGGGCGTTTCTCTTTGATTTCCTCTCTCAACCGTTGCAATAACGACGCGTAATACGCTCCTGTTATTGTTTTTCCTTTTCCCAAGTAGTCGATAAAAATGATGCCCTGCGAATCCCAAAAGACCGTAGCCATCACCTTTCCGGCCGATGGCACAGTTTTTGCCTTCTTCGGAGCCCGTTCACCCTTGAAAATCTACTGTGATGACTGTCTCTTCGTTTCTCGAGTGTAGTAGTGTATCCAGGTTTCGTCCACAGTGACATATCGACGAAGGAATTCGGCAGGATTACGATGAAAGAGTGCCAACATAGCCGCAGAGTCCACTACACGATTGCGCTTATTCTCCTCTGAGAGCAAACGCGGCACCCATCTTGACAAAATTTTTTTCACAGACAATTTTTCATGCAAAATTGAAGCGACTGTACCTTATGATATGCCCTCGGCCTCAACTAATTCGCGCACTTTAATTCGCTGATCGATCAAAATCAGATCGTGAGTTTTGTCGATGATTTCAGGAGTAGACACCTCAACTGGGCGTCCTGAACGATGTTCATCTTTTGTGGATGAAAGGCCACGTTTAAATTCATTCACCCAATTGTAAACTGTCGCAAACACAGGTGCAGATGTGCCATGAACTGTATCCACCTCGGCTTTGATTTCTTTCGGGCTTAAGCCTTTCAAATGGAGATGTTTGATGACAGCCCTAAACTCGCTTTTTTCCATTGTTATGCACAAATAAATGTCGTTAATTTTAATCAACGATAGAGATTGACCTACGCTATGGATCGATCTGAAATTTTGACAGCTTTCCTGTCGATAATGCTACTTACAAAAAAAATATCTTTACCGATACTACGAGCAATTTCTCGGGTTTTCTAAGGACTTATTGAACGACCCTCGTAAATAACATAACAAAATAACAGAAACAATTTTTTCTTCAGTTTATATATAAGTAATTATATAAAATAATTAAATTATTTAATAAATAATTCGGGCAATTTTTTAATTATTTTAATTAAATGTATTACATTATTATAATTAATTATAGTCATGATCAAGTATCTTTAAATTCTGTATGAGTAATAAAAAGTAACGTTTTTTTTCATTTTGGCTTATTTTTCATTAATAATTTGTGTTAAATAAAAAAAGTAAATAAATAAATAAAAAATTGAAATATTTTAAAATTATGCTATTAGAAATAATTTGGAATTCTAGTATTGTAGCTATTTCGATGAATTACTCAAAAGGAATTCTGAAGTAAACTTTACGTCCATTTCTAGGTTGAAGCATTCGAAAATTTTTCTTTATTGGGTTGTAGTGTGAATCTTTTAAGTTTCGGAACTTTTTAAGCTAGGAAAAAACGAAATTAGTAATATTTAAATTATCTTGGGGAGTAAAATAAATATAATTACCACTTGTGCTGTAACTGGAATAGGATCCGGAAAGACATACCATGTTACAGCTTGTGCACATGTTGGTGTTGTCAATGAACCTGATACATAATTTATTATATGAACATAACAACTAAAAATAATATTGTAAAATAATTGAATAATTACCGCTGTATAAATAGTATTTTTTCAGATTAACATTTCCAATTAATGATATCAGTTTGAATGGATATGAATCGTAATAACTGCTTCCAGCATATGTTGCATATTTAAGAGTGTCAGCGAATCGTTTTAGTCCACTTGTTGTATGATCGCTTAGCTAAAAAATGAAACAGTATTTTCGATTATAGTTCAAATTATCAAATGCAATTATTAGTAATAAAACCTTAAATAAGAATGCCAACACTTTAAGTCCATCTCTATGCTTGACTGCTTCATCAATAGATGCATATTTAGAATTTCTGTGAACAAAATGTATTTCTAAAGGAAATCTGCGATTGCCTACAACATGTTCAGATCCAATATCATTAACTGGTCCCCAATGAAAATGAAATTGTTCTAGTTTATATTTATGACCTTTGTTAATAGTAACATAAGGAGTTAAAGCATTTTTCGGTATTTTTCGGGTAACTAAGAATTAAGTAGAAATAATCTGTTTAATTATTTAGGCGTTTATTGAATATTATAGTACTAACTTGAATGCCCATCATTATATGTTAACGCTTTCCCGGTAATAGGAGTCTTATATCCAACCAATTTTATTGCTGGGAATGTTTGAACAATCGACTATATATATAGAAAACAAACATTATGCATTTTATTTATTAAAGACATTTTCTTATTTTCACAATATTTACAACTCACGTTATCTTTATTTAAAGCTATTGGACTTTGACGATCTCCTCCACATTTTCCAAACCTATTCGGCCAATCTAATTGATCAGGCTTTGTATAACTAAAATCTATTTAAAAATTCATTCATATAATTATTTTATATTTTATGTTTAAGAAAAGATAAACAATAACGAAAATTTGTTCTCATACATATTTTATAAATAATATGTCTCTTTTCAAAAGATCATAAAAAAAACGGATTATTAAATAATTTATGGTATAGTAGTTTTTAAATTTTAGCACAATCTACTTTTAAAGAGTGAGTAGAAATATTTAGTCACCTTTACACTATGTCTGTTGTAAATTTCATTTTTTGAAAGTAATTAGAATATAATTTGGAAATTTTATTTGCTATTGAAATTTATTTAATTATAATTTAAATACTTATTATGTGTTTTTAATTATATACTTTTATTAATTAACATTTTTGCTATTCATTAATGAAATTATTATATTATTAAAAAATAAAAGAACTTAAATAATATTTTTCTTACCATCTTTAATTTCTTGACTAGGACCTAAAGTTATGTACATGTCAAAAAATTTGGCCGTTCTATTGGAGTTATTGTCTCGAGCTTTAATATCCTCTTCAGTTTCTTCACTATCAGAACTTTTTAGACCTTTAATATCCTCTTCAGTTTCTTCACTATCAGAACTAGTACTATTTATTACGTAAAATTCTTCGGAATGTGCCAGTTCACTATTGGGGATGTTGCCATTTTCACTAACTTCATTTATTGAATTAACTTCCGATAGTTCTGCACTGTTATTTGCATGTTGTATATTACCAAGTGAATAATCTTTAATAGTTAACGCATCAACAGATACGAAAACAATTAAAATATCTATAAAAATGTAAATACGATTAAAAAAATATCACACTTTTGAAAAATATAATTTTTACTAACTGATTAAAATAGTTCCGATAGTTAGCCTCATACTTTTCATATTGAAATCGAAATGCTGATGTCTTCTTCTTAAATACTTTTCAGTCGGTTGTTAAGTATTTCACATACTTTTCACATACATATATATCTTAGTTAATATAAATTATATAGAAATTAAAATATTTGAATATAAATTGATTGAAACTGTTAAGTTTCGGAAATATTTTGTTATATTTCTGTTAGAAACCGGAAATATTTTGTTATATTTTTTTGGATTAATTTAGTTTATTTTAAGATAAACTAAATAAATTCAAAACAACAACAAGCAAATATTATCGATTTCTAATTAGTTTTAATATGTTTGACCATAAAATAAATATTTTGTTGCCACCTTTTAAAAAATACGTTAACATAGAAAATTTAATTGCTATTCTTGAGGGAATTTTTTTTTTTTTTGCAAAACATATGTTTACGCACAGAAGGAAATTAAATAAAAGATAACTGCTAGAAATTCATTTTTTATTCGATAATTAGTCTATTTTCTAATAGATTATTAAACAGGTGTAACATATAATTTTTATGCTCATAAGTATTATTATCTCATGTTTGTCCATACATTTTGCTATTAATTTTATATGCAATAATTTGTATTGTTATTTTTTATATTAAAATAATTTTATTTTTTGTTTATTTATAATTTTTTGTGGAAAATGATTATTCATAAATAGCTAAAATATTGATTAAGTTCTTAAATTAAACAGAATATATTTTAATACACTTTTTTTTTGTTTAATTATAAATATTAATTACACTTTCTTAATATACTCGTACGTTTGTCTTTAAATCTTACTTGTTTTAAGAAATTATATCTTATTTGTATTTATACATAAAATATATAGAGTTTTTAAAAAAAAAAATATTTGCATTAATTTTTTTTATATTTTCACTTCACGAATAAACAATAATAACAGTATTAAATGCATATTCTTTTAGTGCAATTTTTATAAATAAATTTAATGCCATTTCGTTATAGATTTATATGCTGTTAAACAAGTGAAATATTGTAATTAATAATATTATTATTAACTATAAAATTGATATATTTGTTAATGTAAATATATATATATAAATACATATGTTTAATCATTTATATAGAAAAAAAATTGACTATTAGAATATAACAACTTGCTAAAAGTTATTTCTTCAAAAAACTAACGAGCTAACAACTAAAATATAGTGCTAAATATAATTCTATTAGGTATTTTTATAAAAATAGATTTTGGCTATAAAATAATTAGAATATTTTCTATTGTTTTTGGATTTTATCGTCATTTTATCAAAAATTATCATAGTATTTGCAAACAATAAACTATACATGTTTCCTTCATGTAAAATAAATAAGAATGCAACTTTTTATAAATTTTTGATTAGTTTCTGACAATTTTTTTTATTATTGTTACATTATTTTTATTTTAAAGAAAGTGCAGAAAAAATATGTTAAGTTCTTTTTATGACCTAAAAGTTTTTATTATGATACATTTATTGAAATATTTATATCTCCGGTTTACATATAAAATTTTAATTAACAAAAAAAAATGCATATAATTTACATAAATAAAAATGTATATAATTTTTATAAATGTGCATATATACACATATATACATTTATATTTATGAATATATATTTTGAAGAAAAATCAGATATAAATAATTTATATAAAGTTATTTGTATATGAGTACCATATTTCGAAGATTAAGTTGGTAGAACGATCATTTTATCGTTTTAATAAATTTTTTTTTGTTGAAATGCATTCATTATTGAAAAGAGTAAGTTTATTGATTATCATAATTACAGAAGTTGAATAATAATAATTAAAAATCTGATTTAAAAAAAAAAACCAATTAATATAATATCAATAATATAAAAAAAAATATGAAAAGATTATCATTAATATTATGTATATTTTCCATCGAACTGAATAGAATTGAATAATTAATGAAGATATGTGTTATAAATCTTATGAAAAAGTATTAATCAATAAGCAATTTGTCACTTTTAAAAACAAAATATTTAAATATTTAAATTTCAAAGCATAATTTTATTATTAATTTTTCCTTATTATAATTAATTAATTGTTAAAAAACCGCTAAAATGTATTTATTTCATCAATTTTGTATAATGTTTAGATAATATTTTTACGAAACTTCTAAATAATACTTTAGAATTATTCTTAATATGCAAATCTAAATATACGAGGTCGTTCAATAAGTCCTTAGAAAATCCGAGAAATTGCGCTCGTAGTGTCGGTAAAGATAGTAAGTAACATTAACTTACGGTTTTTGTAAGTAGCATTATCGACAGGAAAGCTGTCAAAATTTCAGCTCAATCCATAGCGTAGGTCAATTTCTATCGTCGATTAAAGTTAACGACATTTATTTCTGCATAACAATGGAAAAAAGCGAGTTTAGGGCTGTCATCAAACATCTCCATTTGAAAGGCTTAAGTCCGAAAGAAATCAAAGCCGAGTTGGATGCAGTTCATGGCACATCTACACCTGTGTTTGCGACGGTTTACAATTGGGTGAATGAATCGTTCAGGATGCCCAGTTGAGGTGTCTACTCCTGAAATCATCGACAAAATCCACCATCCGATTTTAAACGATCGGCGAATTAAAGTGCGCGAATAAGTTGAGGCCACGGGCATATCACAAGGTACAGTCGCTTCAATTTTGCATGAAAAATTGTCTGTGAAAAAAATTTCGGCACGATGGGTGCCGCGTTTGCTCTCAGAGGAGAATAAGCGCAATCGTGTAGTGGACTCTGAGGCTATGTTGGCACTCTTTCATCGCAATCCTGCCGAATTCCTTCGTCGATATGTCACTGTGGATGAAACTTGGATACACTACTACACTCCAGAAATGAAGAGACAGTCATCACAGTGGATTTTCAAGGGTGAACGGGCTCCGAAGAAGGCAAAAACTGTGCCATCGGCCGGCAAGGTGATGGCCACGGTCTTTTGGGATTCGCAGGGCATCATTTTTATCGACCACTTGGAAAAAGGAAAAACAATAACAGGAGCGTATTACGCGTCGTTATTGCAACGGTTGAGCGAGGAAATCAAAGAGAAACGACCCCATCTGAAGAAGAAAAAAATCCTCTTGCATCAGAACAATGCGCGTGTGCACACCTGCGCTGTTTCCATGGCCAAAATTGTAGAATTGAGAATGGAATTGTTGCAGCATCCCGCTTATTCACCAAATTTGGCCCCGAGTGACTATTTTCTTTTCCCCAATCTGAAGAAATGGCTTGGCGGACGACGGTTCACTTCCAACGAGGACGTCATTGCTCAAACGGATGAGTATTTTGCAGAACTTCCGAAATCCTATTTTTTGGACGGGATAAAAATTTTGGAAAAACGGTTGAAAAAGTGTATAGAGCTAAAAGGAGATTTTGTTGAAAAATTTAAAATTTTTTTTTTAAAAAACAGTTTTTTTCCATCTTTTTCTAAGGACTTATTGAACGACCCTCGTACAATATAAAGTTCTATTAAATTTGTTTGATTTTTTTTTTATTATGTGCTAGTTATCTTGCAAAAATTATATACAATATTTAAGATTTATTGACAAATATATTGTAATATCATATTATGCAAAAAAAAGTGATAATAATTAAGTGTAAAATTGAACTACAATACCATATTAAATAATATTAAATAATACAGATTTTTCTAAGTGCATATATTATAGTAATTTAATTTTCAGACCTATACCATATATGTAATATATAGTATACGCTTTATGGAGGTACATATGTTCTTGTATACTATATTCGAATTTTTCACTTAAATAAATATAATTAAGTGCAAATAAAAACATCTGATATAATATTTATACAAGATACAAAATTAAAATAACTGCCTAGACCAGAGGTAGTCAACCTTTTTATATCTACAGCCTATTTTTGCATCTTTATTGGTAGTAAAACTTATTTTATAATATATAAAAAATCTTATTTGTTGATGCATTTCTACATCGGATAAAACTCCTACCGTCCACCATATGAGTTTGTATCATCGGCTAGTGTGCGGTACAGACAGGTTGACTACCCCTAGTCTAGACTATATAATTTTTTCAAAAAGATAAAAAAGACTAAATTAACATAAATAACAGACTATGCTTTACCTACTCGTAGTAATGATTTTCATTTTGATTATTACGGAATGTTAGCTTGAAATTAATCTTTGATCATGCCTAAATCTGTTTTTTCGATACCAAATTATTTTCTAAAATATTATCATAAAATGAACATTTAAAATAACAATTGAAAACCTAATTTTATTTATTTGGTTTCTACAATTCAGTGATATTATGTATATTGTATTTGTCATATGGTATACAATAAGAAATTTTTTATATTGTAGATAAAATGATCAGAAAATAAGAAAATTTGAAAAAGCCGATGGTTTATTTTTATAAAGAAAAGTGTGTTAAATCTATCATTAGACTGAAATTTTATACTTAATACCTTTGTTATGTTCGTATTGTAAAAGTATCAATAAGAAAAAATTACATCTCTGAATGCTATCAAATTATTTTCATTTCATTATCAGGTTTAGAGAATTCGTTTAATAATGTACGTTTTCTATTTATGGGAATTGAAATCTAGGTAAAATTTTAATTTATGCATATCTTAGATAGTAAATAGCTATAAAAAAAAGGTTGACATATTTTCTTTTGAATTTGAATAACATTTAAAAGCTAAATAATATTTAAAAGAAATTCTACACCGATTTTAGAAAAGTGAAATTATTTCTCAAATTACTTCAAAATTTGTTCTATTTGCATATATTTTTTTTTTACCAATAACTAAAAAAAAAATGTTCAAAAATTAGTCTAGATATTGAGATGTTTAAGTTAATGTATAAATAATTTTATTTTTTTTATGTATTGATAAAATTTATTTTAAATAAGGAATAAATTATAACAAAATGTGATTTTATAAAATTGAAAATATAAGTTGAAGATGTATCACATTTATTTAACATATTATATATTAGTTATAAAAATGATATGCAAAAAAATATTTTTTTAAAGTTTTTAGGCGATTAAATAATTTTTATGACTCATAAATATTATTTGTTTGAAAGTGGTATAAGTTCTTTTTTTACATACAATATATTGAGAAATTTAAGGATTTGCGTGTGAATAAATTTAAAAATATTTACAAATGGTAATGTTAAATTTTATTATACAATAAGAATTAATCAAATTGTTAAAACTAAATAAACGATTTTTGTTATGTAAAAGTGCATTTATACCACTTTCGATGATACTAACAAAATCTGAAAAGTAAAAGCAAAAACAATTTTAAATTTATATTTTCATAGAAGTTGGCTTTTCTGAAATGGTTTTCTTTTTAATGAAAAAATAATAAATAATATGTAGATATAAGTCGAGTTTATTAATAATAAATATTCAAGTTTTTTTTAAATAATTTAGAGTTTATTAATAATTAATTTCAGTCATAGTATAGAAGAAAATATAAATTTTCAAATGTAAAATGTAAGTTACTTCGTAAAGATAATTAAAAACAAAAACAACCTTATTTATATTTTAAACTTATTTCTTCTGTATAATATTTAGTGCAGTAAAGTTTTATTGTTGAATATGAGGTATGCAAGGCAGGTAAACTCATCATACCACTCTTGTTTAAGATATTGTATGTTAGCACGTAGTAATATTGCTAGAATGTATAGGCCTGCTTTGATTTCGAACTAAAGAAACATACTTTAAATAACACATTTTCTACCATAGTGGTTTTATAGAAATTATTGCGTGGTACATCCCTTTTAAACCTCATGCAGCATATCCCTTTTATACCTCATGCAGCATATCCCTTTTAAACCTCATGCGGCATATTCTTTTTAAACCTCATGAAGCATATCCCTTTTAAACCTCATGTAGCATATCCCTTTTAACCCTCATGCAGCATATCCCTTTTAAACCTCATGCAGCATATGCATTTTAAACATCATGCAGCATATCCCTTTTAAACCTCATGCAGCATATCCCTTTTAAACCTCATGCAGCATATCGCTTTTAAACCTCATGCATGTCAGAATATATGATCGATGACGATAAGGATATAAAATCCATCGGCTCACTGTCAACAAGGAGGCAAGAAATGAGACGCTGCAACTTAAGCAAAATTTTTACATTTGCTACAATTTAAATTTTTTATTTTGAAAAAATCGCAAAACAATTAATAAAAAAATCATTAAGTGGTTAAGTAGTGATTGCTTTGTTCTTGTTTAAATTATTATAAATTAATATTTACTTTAATATTTTGATATTGCTAATTTCACAAAATACTTACATGTTCAGAAGGGTGAAAATGAAGATAAAGTAATAATGTTTGTATATGGAAGCTGGGAGAAAATCCCAAATTTTATTTCCGGTTTACGTTTTCAAATATTATCTTTATAAGATAATATTTGAAACGTAACCGTTAGTTAATTTCAACTAACAATAATAAAAAAAGATATAAAATTTCTTTGTTTTTATTTATTTATTTATTTATAAAAACAGATTGTCCCAGAATAAATCTGGGTAGTCTGGTTGGCGCACGTGGCTGCTTAGGCCATAAGACGCTTATTATTTTATCAAAATTTGATTTTTTTTTTTTGAAGAAAATTATACAGTTTTGGTATTTACATGAAAATTTACAATTTTCTGTGATTTAAAATTTTGAATTATTTAAATCTAAATTTACTTATGCTACAAATTTATTAAACAAAATAATAAAGTAGAGCAGGTAAGTTGAAAGTAGAGCAGGTAAGTTTTCTATACCATGTAACTGTGGAAATACTTTAGTATGCCTACCATTAAAAAGAAAGTGTTCCGAATTGAGAATTTCTCCACAGAACTTACAATTAGGTGGTGGACGTTTTGATAGCAAGTGATCTTTTATTAGTCTGCAATGACCAATACACGCTCTGGTTAACGCCACGCAATGCGACCTTTCTAGCTCTGGGTTGTACGTGGGGGTGTTGGTTGCAAGACATACCTTTCTAAGAAAGGAGTTTGAAGATTTCCAAATATTATTTAAGTCCAAAGGTTGGCAATATTTTATTAAATTTAAAATGGATGAGTAGCTTGGAGGGTTGTGAGAGATAAGAGGCATGTTAGGCACATTTTAGCTAACTCATTGGCCTCAGTATTACCTAAAATATGACTGTGAGAGGGAATCCAACGAAGTGTGGTCCTACTTTTTTTATTTATGAGACTGGATTTAATTTGCAGAATAATTGGATCCGTATTGGAAGAGTTTAAAGTTGCTTTTAAAACCGAGAGACTGTCTGTATGGATGAAACACATCCTGTATGGAGGTTGGGAGATTTGTGCAAAAGAGAGTTTGCGAAGTTTGTGAAACAACTACGGCAGAAACGCCATGAACATTTTCTGATTCGTCCGTGTAAAAGTGTTCGGCTTCAACGTGTGTTACCAGAAATTTTGCAAGGAATGGACGTATTACATTGTTTGTACAAGTTGCAGCTTTTCAAAAGACCGGATTTAAATGGCGGTATGCGCATTAAATTCAGCAAATTAATTATTAATGAGATGAAGTGACAGAAGATTTCTGCGTGCTTCTAAATTAAAAAATCCCGATTCAATATAAAGACTTTCTACTGGAGAAGTGCGAAAAGCACCCCTGACTGTAAGGATGATATTATTAAGAGCAGTGTCGATTTTAGAGTGACCAGGACTGAAACTATAAATTGGGATAAGATAGTCGATTGTACCACAAACAAGATTTTTAGCAATGTAGGAAATGGTAGTACGATGTGCACCCATTTTAATACCACAAAGGAATTTAAGCATGTTGCTTATTTGACTAATTTTGAAGGCTACGAGTATATCATTTAGATGTGCTTTCCATTGTAATTTATTAGTAAAGGTTAGTCCCAAAATTTTCAGCTTTCACTTTTTCTCAATAAGGTGTGTACCAAATGCAATCCTTGGGGGTTGGCAATATCGTTTCCGACAAATATGGATAGCCTCACACTTTTCAGGATTAATAAATGCGTCTGTTTGGTTCATCCACACGGAAAGTTGATTCAAACCATCTGCCAGGTCTTGGTTTAAGGGGGTGTTTAGCAATGGGGAGGAAAACAGGATGATGTTGTCGGCATAGATCAAATGAAAAAGGTTCTGAATATTAGCTAGGGAATGTATGTAGGCGTTAAACAGTGGCACTGACAAAGGGGAGCCTTGAGGAAGTCCATTTTGACTGTTGTATACTTGGGATAAAAAGAGCTTAAAAGGTGCAGGATAAAAGGAACATCAATTTTGTATTTGTCTCTGATGGGAAGAAAAGAATCTAAATCTTGAAAGAACTGTATTTTATCATTGCAAAAGGGTTCGTTGAAATTACTGTCAGCTTTATAGCTGGACCAAATTTTGCCTAGTTCATTGGCTATTTCTGAAGATTGGGAGAGAATCCCCGAATTAGACTTTAAGGTACGCAAATGGTGCTTACATTGCTTTCCTTGTAGCCTATTAATTGAAATCCAACAGGCCTTGATTGGTGTTTGAGGGTTGATGTTAGAAGCAAAGTTCTCCCAGCTATTTTTTTTTGTTGATTTGCGTATTTCTCTTTTTAATTCCGCATTAGCTTTCCTATATAAAATAAGGTTACGGCTATTTTGAAAATTGGTAAAAACTTTTACCCGTTTTCTTTTTTCTTTTAGAAATAACTTGATTGTTTTATTAAACCATGAAGGTTGTATTTTGTGGAAAGAATTAGAAGAGGGAATGGAACGAGAGGCCGCAAAACGAATACATCACTTTAAAATAGCAGCCTCTTTATTAATATTATGTGAAGTGGGAATTGACGAAATGAAGTCATTTACCTTTGAAGAAAAGGTGGGCCAGTCTGCATTTCCCTCAAAAAAACCGGGGAGAATCTGTATGGGTACGTGATTACTCCCATCAAGATCTGAGTGGGGTTGCCATGAAATATTACCAACTATTGAAGGAGAAACTATTGATAGATTTATTGCTGTTCTAGTGCCTCTAGTAGAGAGATGAGTGTAATGTCCATTGTTGAGAAGGATAAAATCTGTATCATTAAACCATTCGTTAACGACTGCACCCAAATAGTTTTGCCCTGAGGGATCCCAGTGGTGGTGGCGAGCATTGAAATCACCGAGATAATTGTCGGACCACTATCAGTTGGTGTTTACTGGTGTGTTGTCTGTGATGGCATTTACTGTGGCTGCTTTCTTGGTTGTTACTGTGGCTGCTTTCTTGGTTGTTACTGTGGCTGCTTTCTTGGTTGTTACTGTGGCTGCTTTCTTGGTTGTTACTGTGGCTGCTTTCTTGGTTGTTACTGTGGCTGCTTTCTTGGTTGTTACTGTGGCTGCTTTCTTGGTTGTTACTGTGGCTGCTTTCTTGGTTGTTACTGTGGCTGCTTTCTTGGTTGTTACTGTGGCTGCTTTCTTGGTTGTTACTGTGGCTGCTTTCTTGGTTGTTACTGTGGCTGCTTCTTGTTACTGTGGCTGCTTTCTTGGTTGTTACTGTGGCTGCTTTCTTGGTTGTTACTGTGGCTGCTTTCTTTGTTGTTACTGTGGCTGCTTTCTTAGTTGTTACTGTGGCTGTTTTCTTGGTTGTTACTGTGGCTGCTTTCTTTGTTGTTACTGTGACTGCTTTCTTTGTTGTTACTGTGACTGCTTTCTTGGTTGTTACTGTGGCTGCTTTCTTGGTTGTTACTGTGGCTGCTTTCTTGGTTGTTACTGTGGCTGCTTTCTTGGTTGTTACTGTGGCTGCTTTCTTTGTTGTTACTGTGACTGCTTTCTTGGTTGTTACTGTGGCTGCTTTCTTGGTTGTTACTGTGGCTGCTTTCTTTGTTGTTACTGTGACTGCTTTCTTGGTTGTTACTGTGGCTGCTTTCTTTGTTGTTACTGTGGCTGCTTTCTTAGTTGTTACTGTGGCTGTTTTCTTGGTTGTTACTGTGGCTGCTTTCTTTGTTGTTACTGTGACTGCTTTCTTTGTTGTTACTGTGACTGCTTTCTTGGTTGTTACTGTGGCTGCTTTCTTGGTTGTTACTGTGGCTGCTTTCTTGGTTGTTACTGTGGCTGCTTTCTTGGTTGTTACTGTGGCTGCTTTCTTTGTTGTTACTGTGACTGCTTTCTTGGTTGTTACTGTGGCTGCTTTCTTGGTTGTTACTGTGGCTGCTTTCTTTGTTGTTACTGTGACTGCTTTCTTGGTTGTTACTGTGGCTGCTTTCTTGGCTGTTACTGTGGCTGCTTTCTTGGTTGTTACTGTGGCTGCTTTCTTGGTTGTTACTGTGACTGCTTTCTTGGTTGTTACTGTGGCTGCTTTCTTGGTTGTTACTGTGGCTGCTTTCTTGGTTGTTACTGTGGCTGCTTTCTTGGCTGTTACTGTGGCTGCTTTCTAAGTTGTTACTGTGGCTGCTTTCTTAGTTATTACTGTGGCTGCTTTCTTGGTTGTTACTGTGGCTGCTTTCTTTGTTGTTACTGTGACTGCTTTCTTTGTTGTTATTGTGACTGCTTTCTTGGTTGTTACTGTGGCTGCTTTCTTGGTTGTTACTGTGGCTGCTTTTTTGGTTGTTACTGTCGCTGCTTTCTTGGTTGTTACTGTGGATGCTTTCTTGGTTGTTACTGTGTGAGTGTTTGCAGCATTATTGTGTGTGGCTGGTGCTCGTCCAAGTGAAGGGAAATTTATTTGGCTGGATAATGTGTTAATGTTGCACTCCTGCTCGTTAGCATTAACCAACGACCGCGCTTCAAAATGTGAAATATTTTTTGTCACCATTATTTTTATAATTTCGTTCTGTTTATTTCTTTCTGGGGCAATGTAAACTATTGGTTGAGTGACCCGGTCCACAGAATCTACACAGGTGCGTAGTCACTTTGCAGTTCGACTCCTCATGCTCGTCAAGGCATAGCCGACATGTTTTTTTTTTTGTTTAAGTAGAGCATTTATTATTTCCATATTACTTGTACATATTTACATGGTATTTAAAACGTAGAGCTAAAACATGCTCTGTACATCTTTTGCTTATATATTAAATTAGTTTTTAATGACTAAGTACATGAATTGCTTACAACTATGGCTTAAAAATTAAATGTGCTTGCTCAAACACAATTATCTATATTTTTAATTGCTTATAAACTAAACTTAATCCTAGACTTAATAATAAAAAATAATAAAAATTAGGGAAAGGAATGTTGAGGAAGAGCGGATTAGGAGTTTGGAATTTTTGGGAATTGTGTGTTGCTTCCGCTAACCACGATGGAAATGGGGAGTTAAGGAATTATAAAACTGAACGTTCATAATATCACTGTCCTTCGCAAAATCAGATATGATAACTGGTGAGGCATAGAAGTAATCATTGTATAAGTTTCTGTGTTGGGTGGCTTGGGTATTAATCCTTTCTAGTGACTCTTGAATGAGTGGATTGGTATGGTCTATTAAATGCTGAAGAAAGTTTTTGGTTAGACCAACCATGTATGAAATAAAAGGAGTAAGATTACTTTTCTGATATATATAGGAGTTGGAGTAATGCTTACCGTCTATTTTACGATATTTTGAAAGACATTTCCTAATGATTGACCTTTCGAATACATGGACTTTATTGGCATACGTTTTCGAGAAACTAAAATAGATCGGAAATGCATATCCAATAATTGGCCGAATAAGTTGTTTATAAAACAGTAACTTTGTATTTATACTAAGCCCCTTCCGACGTCTAAGTAGGAATAAAAAGGTATGAATAGCCCTTTTGGCTTTCTTCAAAGTTAACTCAACATGTGGGTTAAATTTGAACATTGAGTTAAAGTTGATGCCTAAATATTTTAGTTCATTTGAGACTGGGATAGCTGTGTTTTTAATCAGAATACGCAGCTTTTTGCTCTTTGTAGCAATTTTCCTCGGTCCGCGAGTGCTGGGATTACGGAAACAGATTAAATTCGACTTATTAAGATTGACTGATAAGTTCCAGTCATCATAATAATTTATAATTTTAAAAAGTAGCTCTTGCGTTCTCTTTAGAGCTAATTTTGGTGATTTGCTTTTGGCATAAACAAGAGTGTCGTCTGCATATAGTATCATTTGTGCTTTTGCGGCTGTTGGTATATCTGCAGTGTATATTGAATACAGCAGGGGACCTAAAACCGAGCCTTGTGGAACTCCTTTACCTATTAAGAAGAATTCGGAAGTCGCGTTCTGATACCTAACACAGGATGATCTATCCTGAAGAAATGAGTGCAGCAGCAGCGTAATATGTGGAGGGAAATCAAGTTTGCATAGCTTGTGCACTAGTCCCTTATGCCAAACTGAGTCAAAGGCTTTGGTTATATCTAGGGAGCAAGCAACTGTTGATTCTTTACGGTTTAACCCAGTTGTTATCTCACTATGTAGTAGGAAAAGAGCATCCAAAGTTGAGTGACCTTTCCGAAATCCGAATTGAAAGTCGGGAATAATTTTATTTTCATTACAAAATTCATTTACCTTTTCGTAAAAAAATTTTTCTAAAATTTTTCCCAAACAGGGAAGAAGAGATATAGGTCGATGTTGTTGGATGGCTGCTCTACCTTGAGTTTTTGGAATATTAAAGATAATACCTATTTTCCAGGCTTTAGGGAAGTAGCAATTGTTAATACAGTGATTAAATATTGCAACTAAGGGACGCAGACTCTTTTTCGGAAGCTTTCTCAGCATAAAGTTCGATATATTATCGATGCCGGCAGACTTTTTATTATTTAAGGATTTTATTACTGAGTAGAGTGTGTTTTCGGATATAAACATATCTAGAAGGCTGGGATTACTTGCACTGTTATCAGTGCTGAATGTAGTAACATGAGTTGGGGCGTTTGATAAAAAACTATTGACCTGATTATTTACGTGAGTTCGTAGAGGTGAGTTTGAACTAAAGTTGTAAAGATCTTTATAAAACGAGGCAAAGTTTTTAGAAATATTAATTGGACCCCCTTTTATTTCGCGGTCGTTATTATCGGTAACTGTTACTTTATTGAGTGACCTTCGACCGGTGATTGCGTTAAGCTGCTTGAAAGCATCAGGACCTGGACGTACTTTTGAAAGTCGTTCAGAAAATTGTTCATTAAAGTGTTTGTTAACTTTATTGCGTATCATAGTTGATATGCAGTTAACCTGTGCCTCAAAGAGACGATAATCTGAGGATGTAGTGTTGAGTTCTCTCCGGAAAATGCGTTTCATTTCCCTTATCCAACGATTTTTCAACCAATACATTTTCTTAATGTCCTCAGGGAGAGAATCAAATCGATGGCTACTATAAGACAGTTGCCTTGAATGTCTATGAAATACCTCCGAGACAATCTGACTAAAGGTTTCTATATGGAAATCAATTTCTTGATTGGTTATGTTCTTGAAGCAAGGAATATTCATTCCGTTAGGTATGGCCATATCTACATCTTGCCTAAATTCTTTCCAGTTCGTGTTCTTATACGACGTGAAAGATTTTAACTCAGTATTCTCAAAGTTGAATTGAGTTTGAATTTTAATAAGAACCGGATAATGGTCTGAATGAAAGTTGAGAGTTGAACAAGTAATGTTCGAAGAGTAAGGATTAATTAAACCGCTTGAAACGAAAAACAGATCGACTACAGATAAGCTACTAGGTCTGGTAGGACCAGGAGGTGCAATTATCTGTAATGTGGAGATGCTAGTTAGCAAATTTTTAATAGAAATGCCGGAAGAGTTACGGATAGGATCTCCCCATGAGGTGTGTCTGGCGTTAAAATCTCCTCCCATGATTACCTCATATCCCTTGCTCATGAGATCTTGTAAGAACTCGAAGAGGTCTTTAATTTCGACGGGTGAGCACTTGCAGGCAATATAACATGAAACTAATGCTATATTTTTAATACCCGAATTGCTTACGTTACATCGCGTAAGAACACAAGTGGTGCAGATATTATTTGATCTGAAGTTAACCAAGTTACTATATTGGATATTTTCTGAGAAAATAATGCCAGTTCCCTGATTAGAGTCATTGCGAATGCAATGAAATCGTGGAAGTGAAAGCTTGTGCTTCGAATTCAGGTGAGTTTCATTGATGAAATAGAAGTCGGCGGGCTGATTCTGAATGAACTGATAAAGTTCGACTCTTTTGGACAGGCTCACGATAGACCGCACGTTAAGTGCTATGATATTTAGAGAGCGCGTCATAATGGAATATGGTAGGAAGGGTTTATAACTATCATGGGTAGATTGGATTTTAAATTATTCTTACTTGAAAATAATAATATGAAGTGTTGTCTTTTTGCTGGGTTGTGTTGCTCCTTTCGAGTCCTAGCCGGGTTGTGTTGCTCCTTTCTAATCCGCAAAAGGTGGTTTCCGTCGTTTGGCTGCTGTTCTAGGTTGCTCCAATAGTGACGTTTTTCCTGATGATGGTTGTCCATCGCTGCATTACATAACTTCCTCAGTATAAACCGCATCATTTGCAAACTTTGCCAAGGAAATGCAAGTATGCAACCTGTCGATCTGCAGAAGAGGAAAGTGTTTTATATGATTTCATAAATTGACTTACCTCGGTGATTAGACTAGGCATGTCTATACTAAATAGTGTTGACGCCTCCGAAAAGAATTCTTCCATGGGCGATGGCCGAGTTGATTCTTCAGTTCTGGTGTCTGCCCTTTCTGTCAATACAGTGTTCGAGACTGGTGCTCCTCGCAGAACGCTTGCGAAGGATACACCACTCCTGACAGTATTATTAACTGCCTGATGAACAAAGTTCAGTCTCTCCTTCCGCTGTTGAACTCTGGATTGTCGCCTGAGTTCCTTTGCCGCAATCATTTCCTTGTAGAAGGAACAACCTCTGTGGTTCGCTGGATGGCCATGTTGTCCACAGTTGGCGCAGAAGGGATCACCAGACTTGTCCATGTCTCGTGGGCAAGCCTTGGGCATGTGATTTTGCCCGCATTTCACGCAGACAAATTTATAAAAACAATTTGCTGCTGCATGCCCAAACTGTTGGCATCTGTGGCATTGAAGTGGGCCACTTCTCCTTAGTTTTTCCCATCTTATTGACTGATGGAGAATTTTTGTCACATGCGTGACACTGGATGGCTGGTGTCCTGGAGCCAACTGTACTAGGAATATGTCAGATTGGACATTATTTTCCTTTGAGAATTTAGTTTTGAAATTCTCCACTTTATTGATTATAGCCGCCTCCACTTGGTTGGCTAGGTCGGCTTCTATATCCGAGGCTTCACAGGAGTTGTGGAGACCTCTTACTATCAGGGAAATCTTCTTTTCCTCTTTTGTGGTGTAGGTATGTCCAGGTATACCCTTTGCCTTAATGAAGTCGAGGATGATTCTTCGATCTTCCAATGTTTCCGGCTTAATAATTGATTTGCCGTTGTTATTGGTTATTTTATAACCAGGTGTCCTTTCTAGCTTCTTCATCTCTTTGATGAAGGCGTTAATATTCAAACCTCGACACGTGATCGGCGGTATATGAATTTTCTCCACTACAGATGGAGCCAAGGTGTTTGATTTTGTATTCCTGCACGTAGTGGACTGTGGTTTTGGCAAAGCTTCTTCGAGCAGACTAAACCGATTTTGGCTCGCTGTAGGTATAGAACCCGCAGCTATCGTTGCCTTTGCCTTTTTAGCCTTCTTTGGTGGCTTAATTGGCTCTACAATGAACTTGTTAGCGTCTGTCAGAGAAGCGTCATTATTTACCGTGTTCTTCCTTTTCTTTGAAGTAGGGAAGCTCACGTCTCCAATTTCCTTTTGAAGGTTGAAGTGAACTCCAACCTGCTTTAGAAAGGCCGTAATGTCCGTTCCTAGTTTTTTTTTGTCGGCAAGAAGCACGCCGAACATTTTGACATCCCCGTCCGGGACTATCGTGTCGTCCTCCGAAATTTCCATCCTTCGAAGAGACATCTTCGAATAGATGGTAAACAATTTATTAACACACTTTTTTTTTTTTTTTTTTGTATGTCACTAATTTAACGTCTACAAAATTAACTACAAGTAATTTAAGCAAAAAGTCAATATTGTTATTGAAAATTATTTAACACTCAGATTATATGTTCTATTATTTCCACAACACAACAGAGAATCAACATCCAACCTGTCTGACCTCTCAATCATCAATCTAGCCGACATGTACGTGTACTGCGACAATTATTTTTCTATGCCCGTATCTTTCGCATTATTTACAGAAAAGCGGGCGCGGGAAGAATTGCACGACTCGAAAATTGCAGTTACAAATTTTAACTGAGTCCGGTAGATAGTTTGCTCTGAATGATATTTTGATGGTGGTGGTAGGGGAACTGGTTTTGCTATTGGCATCCCATTTGGTCAGCCTTTCTATGTTTAATTTTTTTTGTTCACTTTGCATATTAGATTGCACTTCCTTGCCATCAATTTCTAAAGAAATGTTACGAATGAGGCCAACTTTATTTAACACGTTACTTGGTATATAAGTTTCATATTTTTCAGCTAATTTAATGGTTTTATTTTCTAAAATTTTATTAGCACATTGAGAGTCTCTAGTTACTACTTTCATAGTTACCGCATTGACTTTATCAATAATAATGATTTTTTGGTAATTGTTTGCATGCAAAAGTTTACCTACAATTAGTTTATCTATATACTGCTTTTTAAAGAAAACAATAAATGGCGGGGCTTTGTCGGTTGGTAAAAATTTTTCGTTATTTAGTTTATCGTTATTTTTATTTAAAATCGTTGCGGTCGCTTTTTCGTTTTTGTCTCTGATGTTATTGAGATCCGCATTTTCTTTTTGACTGTTTATTAGTCTGGAGAGTTTTTCTTTCCCCATATTCTCATTAATAAGAGGACTCTCCAGGTCATATTTTTAATTAACGAATTAGTGTTAATTAAAAAATAAATAAAAAAATAAAAACAAAGAACAAGGGTTTGTATTCGATCGTCATCGAGCACTAGTCAGAACTCGTCCGTACTCGATGACGATCGAATACGAACTCTTTGTTCTTTGTTTTTATTACTCAAAGTAAATAAATTAAACAAAAAATAATTCTTAAACAAATCTAATAAACGATATAATTTATTTGTTTTTTTTACGTTTTTCAGTTTCTGAACTACTTATGCTATTTGAACTAGAATCGGTGTCCTCTGAACTTGATGATCTGTGCTTTCTCTTTTTAGATTTTTTACCTTTTTTGTCCTTTTTAGATTTTTTACTTTTCTTGTCCTTTTTAGATTTCTTTTCTTTTTTCACCTTATGCCTTCCTACTTTTGCTTCAGTCTTAACAGATTTCTCAATAGGTAGTCTGTCTGGTAGGCGAAATCCTGAATTATTTTCTGTGTTTTCAGTTTTGATTTGTTCTAGTGGAATTTGCGGTTTTGGAGCACATCCTTCTGAATGAAGAGTTTTAGTTACCTCGTCTTGATGTTTATTCTCTTTCGGAACTTTGTAATCGGCTACATGATCGACTCTTAATGTCCTACCTAATAACTTAATTACATATATTTATAAATTTATAAAGAAAATAAATTTGTTTTATTTTTAAAATACCTTTATGCCATTTAAATTGTCCACTGTTAAAATAGTTGATCTCTGATCTTCAAAACAAATAAAACAAAATCCTTTTTGTTTGCCAGTTATTTTATCTCTCACCAAATTAATATTTACTATTTCACCGTACTGAGAAAATACTGCAATTATATCGCCTTCCGTTAAATCGTATGGCAAACCACCAACGAATATCCAAGCGCTGTCCCGGTACATATCGTGCCATGATGTTTTATTACTAGATTTTAATTCTTGTTCGCTTAATTTTATAACATTTTTCATATTTCTGAAAAAAAAATATTAATGAAATTTTCCAAATAATTAATTTACAGATTGTATATTTATTTACGTTAGAGGATTCATTTTTTAATTTTTGTTCTGCTTTTTCCTACCGCCTTAAAAACTTGTTTACTTCCTTCTTCTGTAAATGTCAAGATAAAATGTCACCACAAATATCAAAATGTCAAAAATATTGTACTGCCATAATAATAATTATACTATGATGATATCAAATATTCCTTTGTTTGTATAATTCCATGCTCGAAGGAATATGCTATTTATAATAGAAAAAAAGCAAGAAAATTATTTGTTTATATTTTGGTAATAGTGCTTTTTGGGTGGCGTCAATGATAACTAATATATGCATTTGACGTTTTGGTTATATGGATATGGTAAGTATCGGTTTGGGTATTTGCTAAAACTTTCCACATAATGCATAATTCTGTGTATTGTAAAATATTTTCCAAAGTCAGCTGACAAGAAAATCTGACAATCAGTGTTGAAAATTCAGGAATAAAGTAGTTATTAAAATGGCACTTCATTCAGCAATGAAAGGGAAATTAATCTCCGTAATTGGGGATGAGGTAAATTAATAAATAACATATATAATGAAATATATGATTTTATTTAATTTAGGACACTTGCGTTGGATTTCTGTTGGGCGGTGTTGGAGAAATCAACAAGAATCGACATCCGAACTTTATGGTTGTTGATAAATGTAAGAAAATTATTCCAAATATAAAGTTTATGAATTGATTTTGTATATTTAATATGAATAGCAACGGCTGTAAGTGAAATTGAGGATTGTTTCAAAAGATTTCTTCGTCGGGACGATATCGATATTATTTTGATAAATCAAAATTGTGCTGAACTAATTCGTCATGTGATCGATGCGCACACTTCCCCATTACCAGCGGTATTAGAGATTCCCTCAAAAGATCATCCATACGATGCCACAAAAGATTCTATATTGAGACGTGCTAAAGTATATATATATATAAAAACTTCCTTGAATACTTAGATATTAATTTTTAATTTAATAATGATTATAGGGCATGTTTAATCCTGAAGACTTTCTTGGTGGAGCCAAGGATTAGAGCTTATTGGCCGATACTTTTCTTAATAACTGGTCAGACGATATATAATCTGAATTGTAGTTTTCATTTAAATCATTTCATTCCGTTATGGATAAGCTAATCGAAGTTCTATATGTATAATATTGTTTGTTAGAAAAAATCAATAAAATTATAAATGTTCTTTATTTGTTGGAAATTGTTATAATTATTTTTTTTATATTATTATAATTATGTTCGATATGATAATATATCGGCTTTATCAAATTTTGTAGAAAAGTTGTGATAATTTTTTCTTTTTTTTTTGGAAATATTGCCTGGTAATTCGGAATAAAATTTTATTTAGATGTCAATTATAGAAATTAGTGAGTTTATTCTAATTGGAAATTTAATTTGCGAAGAATGTAAATTATTTATGATGTAGATGCAGTTTTTATAGAAGCAAATAATGCTGGTTCTATGTACTAACATTATTAAAAAGCTTTTCTCAGAATACTAAGTGTATAAGCTTAAATCCGCTGTTTGGTCATAGATGGCGTGAGTGAGCGTATTAAGCTACAATGGGCACCCTATACTTTTTTTTATGAGTTTGACATCTGTCAACATAAATCAGTGCACTTTTCAGCAATGTCATACAAAAGGTTCCCGCATATGCTCTTTTTCTGGCACAAAACTAGTCATGTCTAGTTTTGTGCCTTTGGTAATCATGTCTAGTTTTGTGCCAGAAAAAGAGTATATGCGGGAAGCTTTTGCTTTTCTGCTTCAATTTGAAGAAATCGGCTGTCGAATCGCATCGAATGCTTATGGAGGTCTATGGTGACAGTGCTTTATCGGAAACAACATAATGAGATTGGTTTCGTCGGTTCAAAGACGGCAATTTTGACTTGTGGGACAAGAAGTGTGAAAATCGGTCTAGGAAGGTTGAGGACCATCAATTGCAGGCTCTTTTGGACGAAGATGACACCCGATCGCCAAAAATGCTCGCGGAATAATTGGGTGTTACCCAATCAGCCATTTCCATGCGTCTGCGTGCCATAGGGAAGATTGAAAAGATCGGAAAATGGGTGCCGCATGAATTGAACGATAGGCAGATGGATCGATACCAAAACATGCGAAATCTTGCTGTTCCTGCATCGGATTGTAACTCGATGAAAAGTCGATATATTTCGAGAATCCTAAACGCAAGAAATCGTGGGTTGATCACGGCCAACCATCAACATCTTCCCCAAGACCAAATCGATTCGGACGGAAGACGATGCTGTGTGTTTGGTCGGATTAGCAGGGTTTCATCTACTATGAGATGTTGAAACCTGGTGAAACTATCAATGCCCACCGCTATCACCAACAACTGATCAAATTGCACCGTTCTCTGCGTGAAAAAAGGACGGATTATCAACAAAGACATGACCATCGCACACGTTAAAAATGGTCCGAAACTACTTAGAGACACTCAACTGGGAGGTGCTACTCCACCCCGCTACCCCACTACCACCTGTTTTCGTCGATGGGCCACACGCTCGCTGAGCAGCACTTCCATTCTTACGAAGACGTCCGAAAATGGCTTGATGAGTGGTTTGCCTCGAAAGAAAAGGAATTTTTTTGGCGTGGTATTCACAAATTGCCCGAGAGATGGGAAAAATGTGTAGCTAGCGAAGGCAAGAATTTTGAATAAATTTGTTTTTGCTTTCTATGAAAAAAACATGTGTTTTTTTGACTAAAAAACACCGGATTTAAGCTTATACACCTGGTAGACATTTAATTTGAAAATTTTTCTTGCAACGTGTTACTGAAAAAATTTCAAATTAATTAAAAACTGCAAGATAACAATTAAAAATAAATATTTGAACAACTAATGTTCGTGTCCTATAATTAATACCCATACACATATATAAAAAATATAATTTCAGGTGGTTGTAGAATTTCTTTTTCATTTTTGCAATTATTTATTTATTTTCTGAATTACTTCTACATCTAAATATTTTAGGGGTAATTAATATTCTGCCGGACGTTCGCTATAGGAGTACTGCCCTTTGAGTTAATATCTACGTTCGCAATCCTAATATTGGCAGACGACACGAAAATAATTCACTTAACTATTCTCATATATACACGTATATATGCACATACTCGGCCAAAATAGAGAACAAAGTCGGATAGACTTGTATAAATACCTTGTGCACTTGTACATAGTACGTTGTATTTTGTTTATTGCTTTCGATCATTTAGGCAACCACCTATAGAGAAGAAGTCATACGTGAATAGGATCTGTAAGTCACCAGTAAGTAGAATTACGAATGTAACATAGATTGTGGTTACTGTGTTGGACTCCGGAGTGCGTGTTGTGCGTATATATTATCGCCTGCAATAGAAACGTTTACTTAATCCCAACAAAACGCTTCAGGAATAAAATAAACCTTCTGCTATTAACAGAGCATAAAACGCTTACTGCAGAGTATCACAATTTCACAAAGAAGCACTAAATGCGTATGGTCAACCTGCACTCTATGCAATTTATATAAAGGTTTATGTATAATAAAATTTATGTCTTTCATTATTTCAAGATTAATTCTTTTATTTAACATATATAATACGCATATAATATTCGAGTGCATAGATTAGAATTAAATTAATAAATTCACAAGATACGAGAAAGCTTAAATAATAAATAATTAGTCAGGAAATCTTTTGCACAAATATTTTCTAGACTTAGGAAATATTGTTTTCAAGCATCTGCGTATGTTTTAGGGTAGGAAAATTGAGAAAAATTCCTTTATAAAAAAGGATTGTTGTGGGATGACAGTCGACTATGAATTTCTTTGTAGTGGCTTACAGACAATTATCGAACGAACGGATCGTTAAGGTCACGATGGATTACACTATTACGTACATAATGCAGGGGTTTCGATTGCAGGGATTGATTGGATGGGAATTAGAATACCTGGTTGACTTCAGAGTTCTGTTCCGTATGTCCATACGGGTTTTATTTCTGTATTTAAAATATGTTATGTTTTGAATATCCGTTTTACTAAAAGTTTTTGTAGTTGTTTGAAGCGTCGGTTCGTTTCTCTTCTTTCCAGTCTTGTATATGGGTTTAGTCCTGTTCCATATTAAGTATATTAATTATTTTTAATAAAATGCTTACACAATTTTAAGTATAATTTTTTTATAGTATAGTTTAATATTAAAAATATTTAGGGATGAATTTATTATTTTTGATTTTTCGATATAAATATTCTATTGTAAAATAGGATTTTTTAATTTACGATAATGACAATAAGTACACATAGTAATAAAAAGGAATTTTCATTAAAATGTGGGTTTTTTTTCATTTTTTTTAAATTTTTTTTGATTTTAAAAGTATATTTTGTAACAGTTGTATTGAATTGTAAATTCTTAGCATTACGACAACTCAAACCATTTGACGACAACTAAAATAGCACTCCCGTATATGTCACCTGCTGATTACGAATTCAGGACTGCTGCGTATGACAGGCAGATGTACCAGTGTCGCTTAATAAGCGGAACTTTTGTTTTTTTGTACAGAAAATACTGTTGGTTTACATGGCATACCCATCGTAAGACATAATACCACGGGCCGCCTACGACCACAGGATTTGAGATACTCTCAATTAGTGCACCGCCATTACTGGCAGTTTACAGTCGCCATTGTCGGGCATAGTATGTTTTAACACCATAGGGCACCCCGATTCCAATAGTATTAATTTTTGTTTTAAGAACTCTTCGGTTTGTACTCCACTCATTGAGCTACGGTAAGGAACCTTGCAAATTCTAGAAACCGCTAAGCCAGCTCAGGCACACGAGTTCGTCAAGACCCAAAGCTACAACCGGAATCGACCTTGGTCTTTCGCCCGGTTGTAGCCATCTTGCGTTTCATTCACACAAAGCATATCCTTTTCTCAAAAACTGCTATGTCATACCTCGCACGCGTACTTGGGGCTCCACCCAGATCCACTCCATTCTCATTCACTCTAATTCCGCAAGCACCGAGATTGTGAAGATCTTCATACAAACCACATTCCACTAGAAGCTGACAGGCACTCTCTTGTGATGCACCGCACAGATACTCTGCTCTTTCACTCAATCCTCTCTTATACAGAAACTAATTCATACTGCCATGTCCAGTTATCAGATACCCTAGAAACAGGCTACATACAAATTTGTTTGTCAAAGCAAACCTGACACATGGGACCCCTGAACCTATGGGTCCATCTCCCATTCACACTGTTACCACCGCTGTTGTCAGATTTCATATATTCTCTCCAGGAGTAGAGCCCGCCATTGACGCTCACCAATAGGGCAGCCCTCTACCAATACAATGTCATGCCGTATCCGATAAAGAGTTCTTCTACGGAGCTCCTCTAGAAACTATGGATTTCTCCCATCAAGACCTGCATTGCATCGGTGGAGACCGTTCTACAAACAGCCAACCGCTGACTGCTGTTGATTCTATCTATAGTATACTCAAAACGCATCACATCATACCAAACACAAGCACCTGCCTCGAATACTATTAGCCGCTTTATATCTGAGGTGGTCCAAATGGAGTCCGAAATTTAAGCACCCATTCACTCGCACACCGAGATATTGCACCATTGGTGAATATTGCAGTGCCGCATTCCTCATTCTCACTTGGGTACAGTGCCGTCCTTCAGCAACGTGCATTCGTTCTTACTCTCAGAGACACCTACACTCGCGTGCTCACCCCATTCTTGTAGGAATTTACAATGGCGACACCTATGAGCAAGCGGGAAAACCCACAATATCGTACATTCTACGATATTGTTTTATGGGAAAATGTCACTTGGAAGAAAACTCACGGGTGTACGCATTAAAATTCAACCCGCGTGTAGATAAGTATTTTCAATTAAGAATAAAGTTGTTTATTGTTATAGTTTTGCTAGTGTTAACTCAATTACTTTATAAAACCTTTGATTCCTACAAATTGGGGTCTCAACCGAGTTCATTTTTTGAAGGGAATTATCATATTCCAACAATGAATAATTGATACAGATAAGTAACTTTGTAAGGTGAGGCCATAAGTGGCGCAGTGCAAAATATAATTAAAACACGTTGGATACACGAAAATTAAGTCAGTGTATCACAAAGGAAACTCACGCGATAACTTTGAGGACTTCAAGTCTCAGATAAAAAATACGAGCATCATCAGAAAAGTCAGCCATCTTGAAAAAAGAAGACTTTTTAAGAAAATTTGCGAATATTCTGCCAAACGCTAAGAGGAAGAACCAGTTTGAGAGGAGTTAGTGATTTCCGATACACACGCGCCAACAAGACATTATATTTCTTATACACACACGCCAACAAGCCAGTGTAATAAAAACACTCCCGCCAATAAACAACACAACTGCAATACACACACGGCAACAAGAAGGAAAACTCGTTGTATGAATTATTGCCAGACGCACAGGACAACGAGAATTAGTGAATTTGTCAACAAGTCATCAAGAGGAAGCATTGTCCAAAGCACTTAGGAAGTTATAATCTACGAAAACCGTTGTGGGGGAAACGACCTGCTTCTATAAGTATAGTTCAGACAAGTACCAAACAAAATTTAATTGGAATTGTAATTGTTAGCTGTGGTGAAATTAGAAAAGGAAATATTATAACGATAGAATAGGTTTATATTAAATAAGGCTCAGTAAGTTACTCTTAAAATGGAGATGGTTAAAATACTGACTCTTACTGTCGACGAACTTAAAGAAAAATTAAAAGAGTTGCAAGGTAGCTACGAAATATAAGAAGGGTGAATTGATCGCTATCAAAAGGACACAGATGACCACCGGAAAATTATTTACCAAATTTATTGGACCATATGCGATTTCGCATGTTGGTAGGAGGAATCGCTATGTTGTATCCAAAGTCGGCGAACATGAAGGACCAAATAAAACCACTACATCAGCAGATAACATGAAATATTGGAGTGAGCCGTTTATTCGGGACGAATAAAGTATCAGGATGGCCGACTGTAGGAGTTTACAATGACGTCACCTATGAGCAAGCGGGAAAACCCACAATATACGTATCGTATATTCTACGATATTGTTTTATGGGAAAATGTCACTTGGAAGAAAACTCACGGGTGTACGCATCAATTAAGAATAAACTTGTTAGTATTTTCAATTAAGAATAAAATTGTTTATTGTTATAGTTTTGCTAGTGTTAAATCAATTATTTTATAAAACCTTTGATTCCTACATTCATATACATACCTCATACATTCTAAGCCTCTCAGCTCCAGACTCAGTCGACAATCACCCTTAATTAAAATAAGCAGGTCATCTGCATAGGCAATAAACTTGCATTCCATTCCCTCCAGCAAATCATACATCATCATGTTCCAAATGGCCACACCAGCCACAACCTTCCCATTCACTGTGGCGTACCTTTCCCAAAAATAGCTTATCCAAAGATGAACTTCCAATTTTACGCAATTTCACAATCACACGGTTCCACTTCAAACAGTTTAATGCCGACTTACCATAAAATCGACAAACAATTCCAAACCATTCATACACTGACTTGCATTCACATAAGCTTTCGCGCTCATCCAGGCATCTTCAGTAGATTTACCATTAGTAAATCTATACTGCGAGCCGGATATCCCCAATTCATTTTTTTTCGTATAATAATTATTTTAGAAAAATTTTATTTAAAAAAAAAAACACCATAAAAGCAAGATCTTGGACCAATGGTGGCGAACCTATGACCCACGCAGGCTTTTTAAATGACCCCCAACGGTTGATTTTTATAAAATTATATTTTCTATCATAAAAGAGCATAGGCATTAAAAAATATTAAACAAATAAATTATATAATATATATCGAATGTCGAATTTATAAAAAAATTATTTCCAAGTACATTGGCTAGCTGAATTGTTTCTGTAAAAACTGATTATGTTGGAAGGGAAAAACATTGGTTTTACTCAGTATCTTATGAGCGAAGCAAGGTTTAAACCCTTTCCCATTGTAATGCCAGTTGTAATAAAAGCCATCAACTTTATAAACGGAAGAGGTGTTAATAAACGACAATTTTCACAATTATTAGAGGAAATTTACTGCCAGTATTCAGGGAACAATGTTCGATAGCGCAGTTGCGGTCACGTTTTTAATCGCTTCCTGATTCTATTAGAAGAAATTAAGATATTTTTGAATGAAAAAAGCAATAGTTTTGATAAATCTTCAAATATACTCGTAGATTGGTTAAAAGATTTATTATTCTTATGCGACATCATTCAGCATTTTAATGAACTGAATAAAATACATCAAGAAAATGGACAAATTGTTTTAATGCTGTTGGAAAATATTAATATATTTATGACGAAACTTGACATCTTTACACAAGTTTTTGGAAATGAAAATCATGAAATATTTACCTCAATTACAAAAACATTTACAAAACATAGTAATTTTTGAAAATACCCTTGACATTCAATTAAAAAATATTTAATGAGTATACTGGAAATAAAACAAGCTTTTGAGGAGAAATTTAATTAATTTAAAAGTTTAGAAAATATATTTTATTATATTTTTTATATATACAAAACGGAATTCAAAACAACGGAGTTAAACGAATTTATGTGGCTAGGTATCCATGTTTTGGAAATGGAATTAGTTGAATTTCAAGCAGCTCTTTCGAAGTAGAAGGAAAAATGTCTGAAATTAATGCAGATAATAATGATCCTACACTACAAATTGAAATTAGATTTGAAACGTATGGGATTCTTTGCGATGTTTGGACCCACATATTCGTGTGAAAAATTGTTTTCTTTAATGAAGTTTGTAAAATCTACCAATGGAAATAAACTTGGAAATGAATTGACTACGAAATACGTTAAACTAATGAATACGGTAATTTCTCATTAAATTTAATTCATCTGTAACTATATCTACTAATAAATAATATTTCATTATATATAGAACGGGTGATTTTGAATTATTATGGTTATCAAGTTTCCAAAAAAATACAGACAAATTACCAAAGTGCATACAATTTTTATTTGAATTGATAAATAAATACTTGCCATTCATTTTTTAAAGATTATTTCATGTAAATATTGGCTGCGACTACGTTTTAAGTGATCCATACGAGAAGTCCAATTTTGAACCACTTTTTCGAACATCTCGGGAATCGAGTTACGCTCAATCAATGCACCACCATTACTGGCAGTTAACAGATAGAATCAGTTACAAGCTGACTCTCCACCTGCTGGTGGCGAGGACTATCTAAACCTCTACTGTCATTAGCAGTGACAGTGCCCGAGATAATTGTAAAGTATTCCTACATTTGTTAGTTACCTCCCACCTGCGGCCTGAAGACCGTACCCGCGACATGGGTATTAACCACAACCACCACGTAGCTGCCAAATGGCGCCTCACCTCAATCGGGCATAGTGTATTCCACTATGGAGCCCCCGATTCCCGTGGTACCAATTTTTGTTTTAAGAGTACTTTGGTTTGTACTCCGCTCATTGAGCTACAATCAGAAATCTTGCATTTGGGATAATAAAAAAATCGAAATCATCGAGCGATAGCGAACGTCATTGACGGGAACGTTACGGCCAGCATCATCTTTAAAGAAATACGAACCGCCTCAAAAAATGCATTTTTCTGGGTGTAATGACAGTTTTTGTTTTGCAAGTAATTGCTTATCAGACTAAATGTTATAATTTTGCTTATTCAACCAGGAACTGAGCAATTTTTTGGTAATTTTGTTCCTCAACTTGTTCTAAGTCCTCCTCACCGAAAATTCGATGCTTTGGCAGGTCATTCGGCTTCAGTTCTTACACGAGATGTATTTTATACGCTTCCAGATCAAGATCCTTGCGTTAAATCTTCCACATAGTCGAGTAACACAATAACCAATTGCTGTGAACGGCGACGGATGGACAAATCGCGGTCTTCGTTAACACTGGACGCTAGGGCTGCAATAATTTGCAGCACGGGTTTGTGGTTTGATGTCCAATAGCGTAAAATTGCTGAGAAATTTTGTCACTATGGCTTGAATCGTTTGCTCATTTATGACGACCATAAAATGTTCGAAGTGCTCGAAACACATTTGTCACAGAGCACGAATTTTTATAATAAAATTCAATAATTTGTACGCATTGTTCGGGTGTAAGTTTTTCCAAAAATGAAAACATGAAAAACCAAACAGCAAAAAAATCACCCGATAGAACACGTCAGAGTCAAGTTAAGTCATTACAATAACATTATTGTAAATAAGCAGCTAAACTTTTTCCTATTTACATTTTAATCTTAATTTTATGTTGTATTATATACTCGTACAATAATTTACAAGCTGTTGCAAAAATGTATTGAGATTAATTTTGTTTGCAACAATTTTATTTTATTTTTATACATCAATTAAACTAGTTAATTTGGGCAGCTATATATTGGTGGAAGGCATTGTTTCCACTCTTTGTAGCAGTGTTGGACGACTTCAACTGAAATCGCCTTCAGCTCCTCCTCGATTACACTACTTTGGATATAATTGAAAGTAGAAAGATGACATACTTTCAAGTTGTCTTTTATCCAATGGGATGGAAAAAACGTTTCATTGACTGTGATAAGGTAAATAGAGGGTTAGAGAACTACAACGATCAATTTTTCGGACAAAAACTCTTTGATTGTGATGGCCGAGTGATAGGGGAAGCAAAGAGTAATGTCTGATCTGAAGCAAAAATCTCTCTTTTTAGCCCCTACAAGAACTCTCTCTAGTCCCTACGATTCAATGTTAATCGACGGTCTGTGCTCATAAGAACCCTCACTCGTTCCATATTTTCATTAATTTTCGATAGTGAATTCTTCCCTGAGCAAGGTTTGTCTTCCACTGCCTCTCAACCTTGCACTCTCGCTTTCTGCCACCATAAGAAATTACTTTTCGAACAACCCAATAGTTTATTTATTTG
Source organism: Atherix ibis (assembly GCA_958298945.1). Classification (NCBI taxonomy): domain Eukaryota; kingdom Metazoa; phylum Arthropoda; class Insecta; order Diptera; family Athericidae; genus Atherix; species Atherix ibis. The sequence continues at coordinate 39,716,201 of OY282606.1, forward strand.
CCTTTTTTTCTTTAAGTAAATCATTCAATTTGTCCAACTGATGACAGTACACTTCAGTGTTGCTCAGTAGAAGCTCAAAATAAACGATTCCTTTGAAATCCCACCAAACAAATATCATAACTTTTTTTTATGAATATTGGCTTTCGACCGGTTTCATCTTTTCTACTCCAGCATCTTTTGTGCTTCACATTGATGTAGACAACCCATTTCTGGTCCCCAGTGATTATACTACGTTTAAAAAATGGATCATTTTCTTGGCGTTTGAGAAGCAAATCACAAACGTCAATGCGACGGCACAAATTTTTGCCCGTAAGAAGATTAGGAACCCGTATATCGAGCTTTGAGATTAAACCTAGCCGTTTCAAATAATCATGAACGGGTGTATTCGATAAATACCAACTTGATCAAAAAGATTTGAGTTCTGTTTGTTAAGTTGGTACATCTGTTGTTGATATTCCCTTTAAATCTTAACGTCATAGCTTGACATTTGCAAAAGTTAAGTAGCCAAGAGTACATCTATCTCTGTGTGTGTTGGCCATTTTTTACAATTTTAGAAATGGATTTAAATTTGCAACAACGAACTTGTATTAAATTTTGCGTAAAAAACGGATTTAATGGTGCGCGAACGTTGGAAAAGTTGGAAAAGTGTTTCGGCAACGATTCTCTAAAGAAAACGGTCGTTTACCAGTGGCACGAGCGGTTCAAAAGTGGTGAGTCAATCGAAGATGATGAACGCAGTGGCAGACCATCGATATCGAAAACCGACGAAAACATTGATAAAGTAAAATAAATGTTGGTCAATAACCGCAAATTAACCATCAGAGAGATAGCGGAGGACTTGAAAATTGCCTATGGATCCGTCCAAGACATTTTGGTTAATGATTTGGGTTTCCGTCGTGTAGCAGCAAAGTTGGTGCCAAAAGACCTCAATTTCATGCAAAAAAGAGACCGTGTTGACGTCGCAAAAGACATGATTTGCGAGGCTGAATCCGATCCCACATTCATCAAAAGGATCATTACTGGAGACGAGACGTGGGTTTATGAGTACGACATGCAATCCAGACATCAGGAAAGTGAATGGCGTTCACCAAATGAGCCGAGACCAAAAAAAACACGTCGTTTTCAGTCAAAAAAAAGGCAATGCTCACGGTTTTCATGGATTACGACGGTGTAGTACATCATGAATTTTTGCCAGAAGGCTGGACAGTAAACAAAGAATATTATTTGGGCGTTATAAGACGTTTACGTGAAGCAATTCGCCGAAAGAGACCAGAATTGTGGGCAGAAAACTCGTGGATTTTACACCATAATAACGCACCGTCGCACAGTGCCATCATTATTCGTAATTTTTTGACGAAAAATGCAACAAATACCATCCAACAACCACCGAATTCACCTGATGACTTCTTTCTGTTCAATCGGGCTAAGAAACCAGTCCGGGGAATGTGTTTCAACAGCCGAGAGGAAGTAATGGAAAAATCGCAGGAATCACTGATGGATATACCGAAAACCGAATTATAAAAAATGTTTCGAGGATTGGATCAAGCGCTGGCATAAGTGTGTTAAAGTCGATGGGGATTACTTTGAAGGGGACAATATAGATTTAGATGAATAAACTTGTATTTTTAATTTTCTGAATAAATTCCGGTAACTTTTTGAAACTAAATATGTTTTTCGTTTCTTTGCGTTTTTTACTTACGAGATTACGTTTGTTTGCATTTTTAACCTTTGTTTCCAGTGTTTTTTTTGTATTTGCCTCAACAATTTGTAAGTTTTTATGATTTCTAAGTCTTATATGACTTTTATTTTTGTATAATTTCTCAGTAACCTCACAAGTTGTTATTATTTTAATGTGTCTTCATCAGTTTCAACTGGCCTTCCAAAACGTGGTGCATCTTCGAGATCAAAATTGCCGAATCGAAATTTTGCCAACCAGTTTTCTTCATACACATCGGATAGTTTTTTTCTTGCTTGAACAGCATTTTTATATATTTTATTATATAATAAAAAGTAAAATTGGCCGAAAATGCTATTTTTCACCTAAAAAAAAGGATATCAACCAAAAACTACTTTGCAGAATCAATCGAATTTTTTCACAAGCAAGCCTTGCTATGTCAGCTGTCAAAATACATATAATTAAGCGGTTGAAGTATGAAGTTGGTTATAAAAAAATACAATAATGTCTTCTGTCGGGAAACAACGAAATTACTTTCTTGACAACCTAATAATTAAAAAATCATTTTATAATTAGGGAACTTAAGTCTTAATAATAACTATCAAGTAAATAATGGAAATTCGGAAATTTTTATGATAGCATCTCAAAACCTTCGTAATTAGTTCCTCAAATTAGCCTTAATTAGTAAATTTTATTAAACTATTGTATAATTCCACAACTGTTTGATAGTTAAAAATATAATTAAAAAATAAACTATGACAATTATCTGCATATTTATATGGATTTTTTATTAATTTACTATTTAAACTTACTGTACCATATATAAATGAACAAATTCAACATGGTCTATTATTAAAAATAAATAATATTATAAAATTGATAGATATACACTTATATCAAAAGCAAATCATATTAAATTTAATAAATATGAATAAATATATTGTACCATATGGATTATCAATAAATTAGGTCTAAAAATAGATAGATAAAGAAAAAATAAATTGCTCTATAAAACTCATAGAAAATGTAAACATAATTTTCTGCCTTGTGCACATTGAAAACGTTTCATTAAAATTTTATTAAACATGAAAAGGGACAGCATCCCTTTAAGTTAACAAGGAGTAGTTAAGAAAATATATTTGGGTAAATCTTTATTATTTAATAAGCTTTCTCAAAATATCTTTTACATGTGTCTTTTTATTATTGATCAATCACGTATATTTTCATTATAATAACGATTAAAGTTTTCGTATACATTTCTATGTATGAGTATATATTAAATGGATAAATTCTCTTACCATTTTTGTTATTTATAAATGTTGGATAAAATCTCAAAATAATGATAAAATTTTTGCATAATAATATAGTTATTGAATGAAAATGAAAATTTTACCCTTTAATTTTTTATTAAAAAGAAATATTTTATTAAATATTATTAAGAGCACGTGTAGTTTTGAAACTAAATAATGTAAGCTGGCCTTTAAAATCATACGATTTGACGCTTTTGCACATGTTAATCTACGTAAAAGATCGTGTTTACTCAGACAATCCTCAAACTTTAGAGCATTTAAAAACCAACATCCACCAAGTAACAACCGGATTACAGTCGTATATGTCGAATCCTGCAAGAGGTCTTGTGGTAAGGTCTAAGCAATATAAATAAAATAAAATTTCCGAATCTTAATTTTAAGTGTGTTTTATTTTATTTTAGTTTCCGGAATAACATTTTATTATTTTTATGCATATCGGACAATATTTTTAACATTTCTATAATATTAATAATAGTAATGGAAATTATTTAAATAATATTATATTTTATAAATAATGACAAGGTCTAAGGAATATAATATAATAAAAATATTATTTAATCTAAATTTAAAATGTGTTTTATTGAATTTTCCAAAGTATAAATTGGATAATATATTGTATATATATATATATTTATATATAAATGAATGTTTGTCTGTCTGTATATTTCCTATAGACTCGATAAAAACTCAACGGAACATTTTGAAAATTTGTATTTAATGTTTTTTGGGTACGGAGAGTGTTGCTCGAACTGGTCCCCAAAATGGAACTGTAGACAAACTATTTAAAAAAATATTGGTTTGGGGAAAAAGAACTTTATTTAACATGGTTCAAATTGTTCAATTTTGGTAAAATATGCATCGTTTTGTTTTATAATTTATTGCCATATTAAAAATAACTTCATAATGCCTCTCTTATAGTGCCTATTGGCGAAAACTTGACTAAGCGCCAATTTTTTATCACTAACGAAGTTTTGCAATAATAAAAAAGAGGTTATTGCTTGGTGCTAGGTGCTGACTATAATAGGGATATATCAAAACTTCTCAACCAAGCTCCCGAAGATTCTGGCGAGTCACTATAGACGTACGAGGTCTGTTCAAAAAGTATCACGAATTTGAATTTTCGCGGGTTACGTATATTCGATTTTCGATTTTTTTTGTGGCGTTATGTTGGTACTCATGTCTGTCACTTATGCCGATAAGTTCGGCCATTTTGAATTTTCAGTTATTTTTTGACAGCTGCTTTGCTTGCACGTGTTTTTCTCGTCCCAAAAATTGCCCATTCCAAAAAAAATGAATAAAATAATCTGTATCAAATTTTGTGTGAAAACCCAAATTAATTGCGCAAACGCAGTCCGAATGTTGACTGTGGCGTATGGTGAAGGTACCTTGGACCAAAGCAACGTTTATCGGTGGTACAAAATGTTCTCAGAGGGCCGAGAAGATGTGAACGACGAAAAGCATGCCGGTGAAGATTTTGCTTACAGTTTTCTTCAATTACAGGGGCGTGATGCATCATGAGTTTTTGCCATAGGGTATAACGGTCAATAAGGAATATTACCTGCAAGTTATGCGGAAGTTGCACTAAGCAATCCGCCAGAAATGCCCGTATTTGTGAAAGAACAAAAATTGATTTTTGCCATTTTTGCCAAAAACAACACACTAATAATGCCGCAGCCACCGTATTCCTCAGATCTGGCCCTCCCTGTGACTTTTTCTTGTTCCCGAAACTGAAGATCCCCATGAAAGGATGACGCTACGCTACGATTGAGGAGATAAAGACGGCGTCGAAGGAGGAGCTGAACAAGATCACAAAAAATGATTTTTTGAAGTGCTTCGAGGATTGGAAAAAACGTTGGCACAAGTATATAATATCTGGTAGGGATTACTTTGAAGGGGACAAAATAGATATTCATGAATAAATAAATAATTTTTGAAAAAAGCACAAAATTCGCGATACTTTTTCAACATCCTCCTGATGGAGCACAACATCTCTCCTATTAGCCAATTTTGGCCACTTCTGGTCAATCGCTAGTTTTAAACGGTCCAATTATTGACAGTAGAAGTCGGAATTTTATGTTTCGCCATATGAAAGCAGCTCATGGTAGATGATTCCTTTCTGGTTGCCACCGTTTAAGCGGCTTCACTACACTTTGACCACGATCTTTGTCGCAGAATATTGTCGTATGTGACCCATTTCTCATCCCCAGTCACCATATATTTAAGAAATGGGTCGATTTCGTTCCGTTTGGCCAACGCTTCGCAGATGGAAATTCGATCCATCATATTTTTTAGCATAAATTCGTGTTATTTTTTGAATCTAGCTTTATGCTGATGGTCTAAAAGTGTTTTGTAGTTTTAATTACTGCTAACATGCCATTCTATTTTGATCATTTGCATGATTTTATCGGTATAAATAATAACCCCCAAATCCCACCAACCACCCCCCCCCCCCAAATTTCCCATAGATTTCTAGCGATTTCAGTTTCCAGTGCATCAACAAAGCCCAAGAGCAGTCGCCAAGTGTTGCTGGATTAAATTTATAAAATGCGTGCTTCGCCAGTGGTTAACTATAAGTTACTTGCTCCAAAGTAGGAACACCAAAATATATTGATACCCACTTGCAATGCAATAACGTCTTTTTCAACTAAAACTAAAAATCAATTTTTTTTATTTATTGAGGGGCACATCAGCGCCCACCGGCTATTAGCTAGTCTTTTATATTTAGAAATTTATCTCTTTAGTTTTTTATAATTTTATTTATTTTAAATAAAGTAGATTTCTTCGATTATTCATAAAATTATTATTTCAATTGTTGACTCAATTTTTCCAAATATGCATAAATACATTCGTCAGACATATTTATTCATACAGCAATACAATATATAAAGAAAAATAGAAAATATTTTATATAATCTGTCATATGCTCTTTACTTTATAATAACATCACATAATATTGTATAAAAGTAGTGCTCCTTTCTTAAATAGAAAAATATCTCGTAGATTTGACAAAGATTGCCTGAAGTGTTGACTGAGGATGTGATCGTATGCTAAAGAAAAATTCCATTTAAAATTCAACATGATTCTTTTCAGAAAACATGAACATGTAATATTCGAGAATTTGTATTCAAACTGAAACGAAAATCATTTCGTCTAAGAGCAACCAACTAGATTTAGCCAATACAGTACGCTACTATGTAGAAAAGTGTTACCGAATCTCACAAAATGAGGATTAAAATGACACTTCCGATATACATGTATACAGCTCGTGATATATATGTTATAATATGTGACCCAGTTGTTGAAAAAGTTTCTATTTGAATATCAAGAAAAATACTCATCTTACCACATTCTAAATCCACTTCGGATGGTTCAATCATTTCCCATATAAAATGTTCATATTGGCATAACAAAAATAGAAAAAATAAATATATTGTTTGCTTGACTTCTGTATAAATATATATGTAGAACTTCTTTGCAATTTCTATTTTCATTTGAAAATGAAAATGGTAGGATTTGACAAATTTTCTTTCTCCTATTAATATGACAAAAGATATATTGCATTATTCAGGTGTATGACCGTATACAGTGAAGAAATATAAAATGATATGTATGCAAACTTTAATTTCATAGTCTAGACCAGTGATGATGAACCTTTTTGAGAAGTGGGTCAAATTTGGTTCATTTATTTTTTTTAGTACTTAATCGTGGATCACTTGGAAAGGAGGAGAGGACGATGCTTAAAAACTACTTTTTTTTGGGTTCTCACTTGTAAAATACTCGTAAAAGTTTGCGTTTCCTCTTTGATTTACAACTTTTACTTTTGCAAGTGAAGAGCAAAAAATAAAGGCCGATGTCAAAATATTGGTATCAATGAAGTGATACCATAAATTACCGCACCAGGTGATACCATGCCCAGTCGGCAGTCGCTCCTGCACTAAGTATTTGAAAGAACAAGGAATAAAGAAAATCACATATATTTTTTCGGTACTGTTTTTCATGTTTTTATTTTTAATACCAGGTGTATAAGCTTAAATCCCCTGTTTATTAATAAAAAAACAAATGTTTTTTTCATAGAAAGCAAAAATAATTTTATTCAAAGTACTTGCTCTCGCTAGCTACACATTCTGCCCATCTCTCCGGCAATTTGTAGATACCGCGCCAAAAAATTCCTTCTCTTTCGTGGCAAACAACTCATCAAGCCATTTTCGTACGTCTTCGTAAGAATCGAAGTGCTGCTCTGCGAGCGCGTGCCCATCGACGAAAACAGGTGGTAGTCGGAAGATGCCTGGTCTGGTGAATAAGCGGGGTGGGGTAGCACCTCCCAGTTATGTGTCTCCAAGTAGTTTTGGACCATTTTTGACATGTGCGATGGTGCGTTGTCGTGGAGGAAAATCAGATTGTCATGTCTTTGTTGATAATCCGTTCTTTTTTTACGAAGTTCACGGTGGAATTTCATCAGTTGTTGGTGGTAGTGGTGGGCATTGACAGTTTCACCAGGTTTCAACATTTCATAGTAGACGGTACCCTGCGGATCCCACCAAACGCACAGCATCATCTTCCGTCCGAAGCGAATTGGTCTTGGGGAAGATGTTGATGGTTGGTCGGGACTAACCCACGATTTCGTGCGTTTAGGATTTTCGAAATATATCCACTTTTCATCGCCTGTCACAATCCGATGCAGGAACGACTTTCTTTTCTGTCTGGCGAGCAATATTTCGCATGTGTTTTGGCGTCGCTCCATCTGCCTATCGTTCAATTCATGCGGCACACATTTTCCGATCTTTTCAATCTTCCCCATGACACCCAATTGCTCCGCAAGCGTTTTTTGTAATTGGGTATCGTCTTCGTTCAAAAGAGCCTGCAATTGATGGTCCTCAACCTTCCTAAGCCGATTTTGACGCTTCTTGTCCCACCAATCAAAATTGCCGAAAGAAACCAATTTCGGCACGTTGTTTCTGATAAAGCGCTGTCACCATAGGCCTCCATAAGCATTCGATGCAATTCAGCGGCCGATTTCTTCAAATTGAAGCAGAAAAGCAAAAGCTCCCCGCATATGCTCTTTTTCTGGCACAAAACTAGACATGATTACCAAAGGAAAAATGTATGTTGCTGTACAAAATTGCTTACAATGTGCACTGAATAATGTTGACAGATGTCAAACTCATAAAAAAAGTATGGCGTGTTCATGGTAGCTTAATAAACCAAGCAGCGGATTTAAGCTTATACCCCTGGTAGATAACGCATGACACGTAATATAACATATGTTAAAGTCAAAAAGACTCAGTTAGTGTTGCCATTTTATTATAGAAAGACTTACATCCGAACAATGCTTACAAATTATTAAATTTTTTTAATAATAAAATGTGTTTCGAGCACTTCGAACATTTTATGGTCGTCAGCTCTGAGCAAGCGATTCAAGCCATTGTGACAAAATTTCTCAGCAATTTTACGCTATTTGACATCAAACCACAAACCCGTCGGCGTAGAGTGTGGACAGAGGAAAATATTGTTGCCCTAGCGTTCAGTATTGATGAAGGCCGCGATTTGTCCGTTCGTCGCTGTTCACAGCAATGGGGATTGTGTTACTCGACTATGTGGAAGTCGAGTAACACAATTCCAATTGATGTCTTCTTTATGCAAATATCTTGATCTGGAAGCATATAAAATACATCTCGTATAAGAACTGAAGTCGAATGACTTGCTAAAGCATCGAATTTTCGGTGAGAGAGCCTTAGAACAACTTGAGGTAAATCCGTTTTTTTTTACCAAAAAATTGCGTTCAGCGTCGAAGCTTATTTCTAGTTGAATGGGAATAAGCAAAATTGTCGTATTTGGTCTGATGAACAACCACTTGCAAAACAAAAACTGTCATTGCACCCAGAAAAATTCACTTTTTTGGGCAATATATGGGTGGGTAAAATCATCGGTCCGTGATGATCATTCAAAAATGAATGAAAAACGATAACAGAACAGTATTAAAGGGCATTATTAGACCAAGTGAATATTGAAATTTATGCAAAATAACCGCATTTGGCAAAGAAAAAATTCTATTTCATCAGAACAATGCATACGACAATTACCTCCGCATCCCCCATATTGGCCAGATTTGGCCCCCAGCGATTATTTCCTATTTCCAAATACACAGTGCGTATAAACGAACTTTGTATTTAAATCATACAACATGCAGCGCCATCTATTAAAAATTTCATTAGAACAATTTCCTTGTGGACAATACCCTTCGAATCATAAAAAGTAATCAACATTGTCTTGATTCGAGACTTCTGAAAACGAATTTTTTTTTTGGTTTTGGCTCGCCTTTGGACTCCCATTCAGCAGATTGACACTTAGTTTCAGGGTTATATTTAAAGCACCATGACTCATCACCAGTTATGATCGAATCAAGAAAGTCTGGATCGTTTTCAGCCAGTTTCAACAATGCCTTTGCAATGCTCCACACTAGCGATTTTTTGGTCTTCATTTAATTCATGTGGAACAAAACGCGCACAGACCTTTCTTTTACCCAAATCTTCACTTAAAATTCTCGAAATAGTGTTTTTTTTATTTTTTTTTTATTTGACAGGTTTTTCATTTCTATGTTACAAATAGACATGAGAACACAGTCACTCCTATGGAGCATATAGAGACTCTGTGAACTCTCTCCATCTGCTTCTGTCTTGAGCCAGTCCCTTCACTTCCGACCATGATTTGCCAGTCTGTTGGTGTTCGCGCTCGACTGATCCTCTCCAAGTGGTCCTTGGCCGTCCTCTGCTGCGATTGCCCTGTGGGTTCCAATCTAGTGCCATCCTTGCTATGTCCGTAGGTGGTTTTCGCAAGGTGTGGCCAATCCAACTCCATTTCCTGCGTTTGATGTTATCTAGCAGGGGTATTTGCTTCGTGAGAAGAAGCAGCTCATCGTTCGTTATCCAGTTCGGCCAGAAGATCTTGCTTAAACGCCTCAAGCATCTGTTTACAAATGCCTGAGGCTTACGGGTCGTGCTGTCTGTTACTTGCCATGTTTCGCAGCCGTACAGCAGGACTGGCTTGACGTTTGAGTTGAATATTCGAAGTTTGAGTGCTATGGAGAGATGATTGGAACGCCACACGTTCCCAAGTGAGGTGTACGCTTGTCGCGCCTTGTTGATGCACGTTTGGATGTCTATTTCAGTTCCACCATCCTTGCTGAGCATGCTGCCAAGGTAACAGAACTTTTTGACATCTTCAACTTGGGTACCGTGTAGCATCAAGGGTCTCTCGCAGGTGGCGCCGACACGCATCAATTTGGTCTTCTTGATGTTGATTCTCATCCCAATTTTTTCGGCGTTGGAGGCCAGAGCATTCAGTTTCTCCTGAATGCCGTTGAAGGTGTGGGACATGAGGCATATGTCGTCGGCGTAGTCCAGGTCGTGGAGCCTCTCACACAGTGTCCACTGGATACCGTTGCTGGCTGTGCTGTTAATGCGTTGAAGGACCAGATCCAAGGCGATTATGAAGAGGATAGGCGAGATTATGCAACCCTGCCTGACTCCTCTCGAGATGTTGAATATATCGCTGTTTCGTTCCCTGAAACGCACTCCACACGGGGCCTCGCGGTATAGTTCTCGGATGAGATCGATGATGGCCTGCGGGATGCCCAGTTCATCCAGAGCACTCCAGATGGCGTCGCGGGAAATCATGTCAAAGGCTCTTTCGAAGTCAACGAAGAGAAGATAGAGCTGGCTCTTCCATTCGTTCGACTGTTCAATGATCATTCTTAGGTTGTTGATGTGATCAATACAGGAGCGGTTTGGTCTAAAGCCAGACTGCTCGTTACGGAGGGCACTTTCCACTGTTGGAGTGATGCGAGTCAGGATGATTGATGCGATTAGTTTCTGCATGGTGTTCAGCAGAGTGATTCCCCTCCAGTTTTTGCAATCACCAAGGTCACCTTTCTTCGGGATGGTGATAATTACTCCTTCTTTCCAGCTGTCCGGGAAGTGGCATTGTGTCCAGGCTTCTGCGATTATAGGATGCAACAGCGAGGCCAGGATTGGTGGATCAAACTTCAGAACTTCTGGGGCCAAATTTTCAGGTCCGGGTGCTTTGCTGCACTTAGCTTGTTGATTGCTGTTGTGATCTCCGTAATTGTAGGCGGTGTTGTTGGGATGGATCTTCGTGGGTTTCTGCGCATCACTGTGGGAGGAGGATGGAATTATGGAGCTATTGGAAGGGATTCTGAGAAGAATTCCTTCCAGCGGTCGAGTTGTTCTTCATCCGTGGAGAGAGTTTGACCGTCCTTGTCCTTAAGTGGTGGCAGTGAGGGTGTTATTTTTCCGGATAGTTTGCGAATTGATGCATAGACACTGCGGATATCGCTCCGGTGTGCAGCGGCTTCTGCTTTGCTCGCTATTTCGTTGAAGTAGTTCCTCTTGTCATCCCTTGCCATGCGTTTGACCATCTTTTGAGCAAGGTCGTACCTCGTCTGCAGATGGTGCCTTTCCTCGCGAGTTTGAGCACTCTGGAGTAGACCTTTCAGCTTTCTTCGTTTTCCTATTTGAGTCCAGGTTGTTTCGCGGATCCACTCTTTCCTCTTGTGAAATAGTGTTTTTACTCGTATTTAATTCCTTAGCCTATATTCTCGTAGTAAAATTTGCATCGATACCAATGATTTCACGGAATTTTTCCACCAATTCAGCACGATTACTAGCTTCTGGACGACCTAGCCTTAGGTCGCCCTTTTAAATCCTCACGACCATTTTTAAATCGTGTAAACCACGTATAAACTTGAGTACGACTCATACAATCACCACCATAAATTTTTTCCATCAATTCGTATGTCTCAGCGAATTTTTTTTCAAGTTTAACACAAAATTTTATATTTGCTTTTTGTTCCATTTTTGGTTTGTAACATTAGGACACTTTTTCTTTTATTGAAATGGCTGTAACTTTCACAGCGGTCATCCGATTTACATGAATTTACATGCGTTTGAAAGAGGATGAATGTATATTTTTAATGCTGTAAGTTTTCAATAGATGGCTCTGCATGTTATATGATTTAAATATAAAGTTTTATACACACTGTGTATCCAAGCATCCTCAACTTTACATTCAGCCGATGTACCACCATTCGCTCGAGTAGGTTACATAACACTGGTAGTAAGAAATCGAAAGACTATAATTTAAATTATAGTAAATTCCTCATTTCCATTTATGCGGAAACACACAACTCTCCAGACATTCATCGTAAAGCCTACTCATGTATGCAGGAATAGTCCGACATACACTCCTCATCATTTGTCCAGTCACACCATACAATTGAACATTCAATTTCATTCTATTGAAACGGCAGGGGTATTTCCTACTACAACAGAATTCACTTCCTCTTACGTATCAACCCTAAGAAGGAATTCATCCATTAATGTATTCATACTATCGTCTCAGTTAATTGTATACCCTTAATTCACCCTGATACCAGAAATATAATTTCTTTAACCTTAACGCATACACAATCGATACACCTGACCACACACATCCAAGTTACTACACTCGTATACTGTTGCTAGTCCATTTCCTTGGAAAACCGAATGCTTGCTACATACTCTGCTTGGGCAACCCTGAATCTCTCACCTTCAGAATAAGCCATCGCACCGTGGCGCCTAGCACGCTGGAAGACCCTACGCAGCCTACCAACTACACTTCTTTTATCATTTAACTCCTTGTTTCACCATGGAGTTACTCTCCTTTACAAGGGCACAATTCACTGCTATTACTTGTCTATAACTAGATTTTCGGTTCAGTTTTATTGCACTGTATTTTGTCACTCCATATTCAATAGATAGCGCTGCATGTTGTATGATTTAAATATAAAGTTTTCCGACACACGAAATATAAAGTTCGGTTAATTTAAGTAAATTTTACACATAAAAATATTTGTTTCATGTCAAGGCCAAGTATTAATCAAATAACCTTTGTAAGTGATGTTTTATGATCATAAATTTATAAAACGAAAATTGAACAATTTTAATAAATTAAATTAATTGAAATAATATAGACATAATAGATAATACTGTTTAATTTCTTTTATTTATAAAATAAATAATTTAAATAGACAACTACTAGTGTAATTAATGTCCATTCTTTCATTCATATAAGTATATATAATATTTTAATGTGTATTCATTTATTTTGTTTACTAGACTTTTTTAAAACTATTTTCATTTATTTATTTGTATTGTATATTTTTTTTTGGTTTTTTTTTATATTGTTTTCAATAATTATTTATTACAATTTTGGTTTTTGGATGTATTTATTAAATTTTCTTCTCACAATAGTAATTTTTTCCACAGGATTAATGATCTTTCAATTTATTACTTCAATAATACTCTCTTTATTTTTATTTGCTTAAAATCTATATATCTACAAGATATAATCATAAGTCGTCGTTCATTTTATGTATTTAATTAATATATAGTTTTTTTTTGTTTGTTTTTTTTTTGTGTCGTTTCAAAACTACTAAAATTACAAAATTCATATATCAATTTAATAAGGAACTAAACGGATATTTTGTCTAAAATTGTAGTTTTTTTTTTAAAGAAAACTTACATTTTTTATAATGTTTTTTTTTTTTTAAATTTTTACTAATGTTTTAGTTATAAAATGAATATTATTTATACATTTAATGTAACGAGTTCGCATGATTTGTTTAAATATATTTTTTGACTAATTTTTATTTTTCAAATTTTTTTCTAATTTCTTTAGAATTATTTACAATCATTTTAGGTATGATAATTTTAATATATATATTATGTTTTTTTTTCTGTAAAATATCAACTCTAGTTTTCGTAAAATATGTTTCATTTTCATTTCAATTAATTTTAACTATCATATAAATTCTTTCATATTATAGTAAATGTTAACTTTCTATTTCTGTTTTTAACATTTTCATTTTAACGAATATTTTTTTTGTTAGTTTTTTTTTTTTTAATTTTATTTTATTAATATTATTTTTTCTTAATTAAATATCATATTTATATTTGCATTTAAATTTTAAAACAACATTTTCTTTTTTTATATATAATAACTATATGTGTGTTGTGATTTAACTTTTATGTTAATTTTTTTTTTTTTTTTGATATTTGAATCAAAGACAAAATTTTTATTTTTTCAATAAAAATGTTATGTATATTATTATTTTTATTTTCCCTTAAAATATAATTTTTTTTTGTATATTCATTTTTAATATGGTTTTTTTTTTAATTAAATATATTGTATTTTTAAATGTTTATAACATATATGCACATTTCGATATTTATTTAGTAAATTTAAGTGCATATGTATTGTTATATATAATATGGCAGTTTAAAATCTAATTATTTATGTATGTATACAATATTTATATGTTTATATATTTATATATAAATCCTTGATACAATGTGTACTATCATATATTTATTTAATGTATATTTTATTATTTGTTTTTTTTTTTTTTTTTTTTTTAATTTTTATTAATAATTACACGTGTATTATTGTGAGTTTATAGACGTTTGTGTTATATAATTAATAGATTTAGGTTCACTATAATAAAGCATTGATATTACTATTTTTTTTTTTACATTTCTAATCATTATTTATGTTGTAGTAACAATTTTATATTTTTTCGATTGTGATAAAAAAATTTGAATACAATGGATTATTTTCAAGATTTAAAAAAAAATTATTTTGAAAGTTTTGTTATTTAAAATATTTTCAAATAAATAAAAGTTATAATAGATAACAATTTAATTAATCAAATAAAAATTGGAATTTTTAAAATTTTTTTTTTATTTTGAAAATAAATAATTTGCATAGTTTTACCACTGTTTTTGTATTAAAAAAAAATATGTTCTAAATAATAATAAAAATTATTGAAAGGTAAATTATCTTTAAAATAAAATAAATTCATTAATTAAACGTTACACTTGGGCGTCCGGTCTGGGACTACTGAATTAAAGAATTCTAGGCGTTCCAGATTTTCATGGCGGTCTTCTAACACTCCCAGCATATTTTTGGCGTTCTGGCTAACGCCGTCGATCCACCGAAGGCAAGGCCTACCTCCTCTACTGCGACCATAAATGGAGCCACTGTAAACTTGTCGACCAGGACCTTCCTCATCCATACGGATTAAGCATCCAGCCCACCGCAGGCAATTGAAATTTATTTTATACACAACCGTGGTAATGCTCCAGGATTGCGTTGTTAAATAGGCTCCATAATCGCCCATCCTCATGTAGGGGACCAAAAATTCTTCGAAGGATACTCCTCTCTAATGCGGAGAAGAGTTTGTAATGGTTTTTGCGCAGAACCCCAGTTTTTGAAGAATACATGAGGACTGGCAAGACTAGTGTCTTGTCCAACAGGAGCTTCGAAATAATTTAGACTAACTGAAATAGGGTCTTTTTGCTGCCAGCAGCCGTTCGCGGATTTTTGTTGTCGGCTGCGACCTTGACCACAAATATGAAAATGATTTAACTCTTCCGAAGCTATAATCTCATTTTTGTATGCGAATAGTGCTAATTGGTCTTGTCATTTACAAGGTTTTTACCGTAGCTCTATGAGCGGAGTTCAAAACAAAGTATTCTTAAAACAAAAATTGGTGCCACGGGAATCGGGTGCCAATGGAGTTAAAACATACTGTGCCCGACATTGGTGAGGCGCCTTAGGCCGCAGCATGGTGGTTGTGGTTCATTCCCATATTTCGGGCATGGTCTCCGAACCGCAAGTGGGAGGTACCGGTTGTTATCTCGGGCACTGTTACTGCTTCTGACAGCAGTGGTTTAGAAATGCCTCGCCACAAATAGTTGGGGTAATCAGACTGTAACTGGTTGGTTACTGATAATCGCTAATCAGGATTTGCGTTGCGGAGCGGCCCGTGGTATTATGTCTAATGATGCATATGCCATGTAAAACAATAGTTCTTTACTTGGCTTTGACGCCGATGCTGTTTTACCTTCATTTATGTGTATCACAAGATTTTTCATCGCCGGCTCAATTTCGACAAAGTTCTCTCGGGAAGCTCTTTCTGATCGACACATAATGTCCATGCCGTTGGTGTATACTAAAAGCTGGGCAAACTTAGTAGGGATAGTATCTTTCATGCTTACCTCTGAGTCACTGATCACTTTCTCCTAGTGAAAGCGATTCTGCTGCTTTTATTCTTCGTCTTATACTAGTCATGGATCAGCCTAGTCAGTCTTTTTAATTTTTCTGGGATGCCGAACTTTCTCATGCATGTGTAGAGTTTTACCCTGGCTAGCTTTCATAAACAGCTTTATGGTGGATCTGTTGACCATATTCGAACCGTTTCTCCATCAACTGCCGCTGAGAGAATATCTGATCTGTTGCTGATTTCCCCAGTAACGTAATAACTATATAATTGCTCCGCTCTGTGATATCTCTTTATTTGAGTATGGGGCAGATATAGTAAGGTGCCAGTCATTGGGCATTTATTCGTAGTTCCATACTTGGTCCATTAATTTATAATCTCCTCCGTATTCAACCAGTTTGCTAGCAATTCGTTTCCTCAATGCTTTGTGGCGGCAGCATCTCGCCTTCAGCTGGTGTTGAGGAGTTCATTAAAATACTCCATCCATCGCTTTAATATACCTATCTGGTCGAAAATCAGATCAGTTTCTTTGGTGTGGGGTATGGTGAGCATCGTAATGTTTATTGTCTCATCCTACTCACAGCTAGATAAAATTTTTGCACCTGGTGTGGTTACTCCATTTAGTTTTCGATTTAAACGTTAGCTAGCAGTTTAATAAATAATAAAAAATTTAAATATATTTAATAAAATATTTTAGTTTTTTTCGTTTATTATACTTTTAGTTTT
The DNA here is from genome assembly GCA_958298945.1 of Atherix ibis. Lineage (NCBI taxonomy): Eukaryota > Metazoa > Arthropoda > Insecta > Diptera > Athericidae > Atherix > Atherix ibis. The sequence continues at coordinate 39,733,029 of OY282606.1, forward strand.
GTTTAATTTTTAATAGTTTTTTTTGTTTGGTTTTTTATTTTAAACTTTTATTTATATGAGCCAAAATATACTTGGGGAGAGCTCATTAAATTCGATTCGGTCGTATTTATTTTGGTTTAGTATTTTAGAAATTACAACGCTCCAATTACGTAAATTTGTTTTTTTTTTTATAAAGTAATGATAATTGTGATTTAATTGTTTTAAAAATAATTATTTTTTCAAACTATTTTTCTAAAATTTATCAAAAAGAAAATAAAATTTCAAATTGTTCATGATAAAGATTTCGGGATATATCTAAATTTTTGTTGGGTTAAACACCGAAATCAAATAGCTTCTTTTTAACATTTATCGACGTTAGATACTTGTCAAATCTACTATTAAAAACATTTCTAATTATTATTCAATTCGTAACATACATTTTTAATATACTCGTATTTCACCTTTATTATGCTGGTTTATTTTGTCATATATTTTTTATAAACCGTGTTTGAATTCATTTAACAAATATTTTGGCTGTTTTTATTCTAAGGAAAAAAATACCATATGTTTTATTTTTGTTTGTTTAATATAATTAGATATAATATTATAATTTGATTTTGTTTGGTTGCTAACGATACTAGTATTAAGTACTATGCTTTTAAAAATACTTTTTCATTAAAATATTTTCGATTTAATATTTTTTTGTTCGAATTCATTTTATTTATATTTATTACTCGTATAATATTTATTAGATTATTTTTATAAATGAATTTTTATATGAATTTACGAATTTATTCATATAAATCTTATTTAATCACATTTTATAAAATTAACTATATTGAAATTTCTATTATTATTCTGTTCGATTTATTTGCATTTTTATAAATTTATTTATAATTAATTTATATTTGCATATGAAAATTTCTATATTCTGTTTTTTTATTTTTATAAATATTTATTTTGGTTCTGTTTAAGTATTGTATTTATTTGATGTGCGAAACTTTCAAGTAGTTAGTAAGTGTGTGTTGAATTAAATAAATCGAAATTTTGTTTTAGAATGAATATGTTAGTTTTGGGTTAATATTTTTTGATATTATTAAAAATATAATCAGCCCTTAAATGGATTTTTTTCACTATGAATTTTAGTACCCAAATGTTTGATTGTAGATAATACTGAAATTTTTATATAAAAATAATATAGTTAGTTGTGTAAAAAATGCCTAGCATAATATAAAAATATTGAGGATATTTAAATAATTTATCTACTGACTATATACTATAATGGTAAGAAAATTATGAATTCAAAAAATTTATTAAAATAAATAATTCTGCAAAGAAAACTGATTTTTAAGGCAATTTTTTTTAATTTGTAAGAATTTACAACTTGGGAAGATTTTTTAAATCAGTTAATTTTTTTTTTATAAAGAAAATTCCATAGCAAAGAAAAAAACTGTTAATAACTAAACAATTTTCAATTCTTCGAACATTTTAATTTAATTGAAGTATATTGAATTTCTTTTTTAAGATTATACCAAATTGAAGGACTCAGTAATATAAACAATTTTCAATAAAGTAAATTTCAAACTCAATTAATTTATCAATGGTTCTATTAAGAGTTTGTATTAAATTGAATATACTACGAACTGTGCCATAATAGCCACAATCAATTTTGAAGCATTTCCTGTATTTATGTACAAATAAAGCTCTAACAAAAATTAGTATAAGTACATTTGGCACATATCCATACATATACACGTATGTGTACATAAGTGCTCTTTTAAAAGGATTATTGATTCAGTTGTGAGTTATAAGGTGTAAAAGATGGAAGTTAAAAAAGAGAAAATTCGGTATATTTGAGAATTTTCCCTTCATAAAGGCGAAATTGTCGATGCCGTTCTGATATTTTTTATGTTAAAGAAACACCTCATCAATATAGGTCCGTCGTCGAAATTGTCGATAAAATCATTCAAATAATCGAAGTAAACCAGCATATTAGCAGTCATTGCATCGCTCAGCTAAAGATTGACTAAAGCTGGATTCAAAAAGAAGCTCGATGTTTGGGTGCCACGTGAAATGACGCTAAAAATCATAATGGATCGAATTTAACTCATATCTTAAATGGATGCTGACTGGTGATAAGAAATGATTCACTTACGGCAATATTATGTGAAAACAATCGTGATCAAAGTGGTTCCATCAGGACAACGTCAGGCCATACACATCTATAGTGACTCGCCAGAAACTCCAGGAGCTTGGTTGAGAAGTTTCGATGTGTCCACTCTATAGTCTTGATCTGACACCAAGCGATTACCATATTTTTTTATCATTTCAAAACTTCCTTAGTGATAAGAAATTGGCATCAAGAGAAGGTTGTGAAAATCGCTTGGTCGAGTTTTTCGCCAATAAGGACCAGGGCTTCTATAAGAGAGGCATTATGAAGTTATCTTTAAAATGGCAATAAATTATTAAACAAAATAGTGCATATTTGATCAAAATCGAACAATCCAAACCATGTTAAATAAAGTCTTGAAAAATGAAGATTTCTTTTTCTCAAAACCAATATATATAAAAATTAATGTTGGTGTGTTCGTCTTTTATGCGTTCGCGCATCGTTCAACGGATTGAGTTGAGCAATTTGTAAATTAATGATAGTGTCACTTATTGTTTATTATTATAAAGGTAAAATAAATAGTTCATCCAACTGAGTTGAAACTTTGTACAGTTGTCGTCAAAATAATTATGCCTCGTAAACGCGCATCCATTGGTGGTAGGTCTACCAGCGTAAACGCGCATCCATTGGTGGTACGAGTAGGTCTATCTATTAGGAGCTTTTCAAACAAACGAGAAATGACAACCAAGCAACGAAGCAGATTGTTTACGAGTTGATCAATCACGTGTATTGGCATCAGAAGGGCAAGGAACAGTAAGAGTCGTAGCAGAACGTTTACGAGCTACCCGATCTCGACGAATAGTGCATGTTGACTCCAATGACTTGAATATTGATGCATTCCAGCTATAATTTCAAAATAGCTATTGGGCATTGGCAATAGAGAAGCACCAGTTGCTTGCGACAAAAAATATATTTCATTTCCAATGAACTTTTGTATCATTGTTCCATCGATCGAACAATTAATTCAGAAAGTTTTCCCACAAATTGCCACCAATTACAAAAATCCACGAACAAATGGCGAGTGAGTCTGTCACCTACAAATCGATGGACAGCGTCATGAATACGGACGAGATTTTAAATAATTCAATTGAGTTTTTAAACGCTCACAGATAATCACACAAAGTCGGCACACTAATAATTCTTTTGAGCAACATTAATTAACCTCGATTATACAATGGAACCAGGTTCGCTGTCTAAAAAGTAATGCCAAACGTCATTTGAAGCGACAAATTCTAAATGGCAACTCAAAAGGAGAAGTTGTGGTGATTCCCTCGTATTCCCCTCATTCTCACTGACATGACATTTGATTTCAAACAACTGCAGTTCTTCGTTCGCTTGGCATTATCAATGACCATCAACAAAGCACAAGGTCAATTGCTTCAAGTACGTGGATTAAATCTGGAAAATCTATGATTTTCACATGGTCAATTATATGTTGGATGCACACGTGTGGCACAGCCAAAAAATTTATTTCTTCTTGCAGAAGACGAAAATCTCAAAGCACTTAAATAAATTTTTCAAATTAAATTTAATGAACAAAAAATTATCATCTTTTTTTATTTTTATTGTATATGTAAAAGTGTCTGCTTTGTAAACAAATTACAAAAAAATTGCCGGGCATTAGGTAGTACAATATATAAAACTTTTTTTTTGACTAATTCTTCCAAACTTTTAAACATACTAGTTATATAAGCTTAAATCCGCTGTTTGGTCATAAATGGCGTAAGTGAGCTTATTAAGCTACTATGGGCACGCCATACCTTTTTTTTTATAAGTTTGACATTTTTCAACATTAATAAGTGCACATTGTCAGTAATTTTGTACAACAACATAAATTTTTCCTTTGGTAATCATGCCTAGTTTTGTGCCAGAAAAAAAGCATATGCGGGAAGCTCTACTTTTCTGCTTCAATTTGAAGAAATCCCCTGCCGAATCACATCGAATGCTTATGGAGGCCTATAGTGACAGTGCTTTATCGGAAACAACATGTTGAGATTGGTTTCGTCGGTTCAAAGATGGCAATTTTGACTTGTAAGACAAGAAGCGTTAAAATCGGCTTAGGAAGGTTGAGGACCGTCAATTGCAAGCTTTTCTGGACGAAGACGATACGCAATCACAAAAAATGCTCGCGTAGCAATTGGGTGTTACTCAACCAGCCATTTTCATGCGTCTGTATGCCATAGGGAAGATTGAAAAGATCGGAAAATGGGTGCCGCATGAATTGAACGATAGGCAGATGGCGGCGCCAACACACATGCGAAATCTTCCTCGCCAGAGAAAAAAGAAAGTCTTTCCTACATCGGATTGTGACAGGTGATGAAAAGTGGATATATTTCGAGAATCCTAAACGCAAGAAAGAGTGGGTTGATCCCGGCCAACCATCAACATCTTCCCCAAGACCAAGTCGCTTCGGACGGAAGACGATGCTGTGCGTTTGGTGGGATCAGCAGGGTATCGTCTACTGCGAGATGTTGAAACCTGGTAAAACTGTCAATGCCCACCGCTACCACCAACAACTGATCAAATTGCACCGTGCTCTGCTTGAAAAAAGGACGGATTATCAACAAAGCCATGACAAGCTGATTTTCCTCCACGAGAACGCACCATCGCACACGTCAAAAATGGTCCGAAACTACTTGAATACACTCAACTGGAAGGTGCTACCCCACCCCACTTATTCACCAGACCAGGCCCCTTCCAACTACCACCTGTTTTCTTCGATGGGCCACGCGCTCGCTGAGCAGCACTTCGAATCTTACGAAGACGTCCGAAAATGGCTTGATGAGTGGTTTGCCTCAAAAGAGCAGGAAGTTTTTTGTCGTGGTATCCACAAATTGCCCAAGTGATGGGAAAAATATGTAGCTAGCGAGGGCAAATAATTTGAATAAATTTGTTTTTGCTTTCTATGAAAAAAAGATGTGTTTTTTTGACTAAAAAACAGCTGATTTAAGCTTATACACCTCGTAAAATAAAACAATCTATAGCAATGATTGTAAAATATACCTTAAAGATCTTGTCGTGACCTACTAGTGGATACCGACCCACCATTTGGTAAGTGTAGTTATGTTTTTGTAATGCGTAATGAAAAATAAAACAGCAGAATTTGGAGCAACGACGAGCCATTAGATTTTGTATTGCGCTAGCTGAATCCACAAGTTTGACTTCGCAAAGTTGTAAAGAGCTTGTAGGGAACATTTCTAATGAAGAGCCAAGGTTTTTTCGTGAACTGATGCCTTTGACACTGAGAACTGATGAAAATGTAGGATGGGTCATTGCAGATACTTGAATGCTCCACTATGACCATATCACATAGGTCGATAGCATCCACAGTAGTGTATCCCATAAGCTTAAGGAGATTCCAGTTCAACCCTTCCATTACTATTAAGAAAATTGGAAAAGACGCCTTCGCTGATGTATAGCTCCCCGAGAAAACAACTTTCAGAGGGATCACATTGTTGTAGAAAAATAAAGCGAAATCATTGAAAAAAACAAAAAGTTAGTTTCATTATTTTTCTATCAAATCATTTTTGCGACATACTTTTTCATAATCATAACCTGCAAATATATTTTATTTTCGAAAATTTATTAAAAAAATTAATAATATAAATGATAGTATGTAAGGATTATTAATAAAGAAAGCATTTCTAAAATAATTAAATAAAAAAAAAAAAAAGTAATCTTATTAGTAAAAAAATTGTAAATTTATATTAAATTTTAATGAAATATCTAAAATTTCTGTTATATAAAATCCACTTTTAGATCGATATTTAGGCTATTTAATACTTTTCTGATAATAATAATTTTCTTATACAATAATTATGATGATGTGCGTTAATTTGTTTCATTTTTTTTAAATGTACTATTAGTGTTTTTATTGTTTTTGTTATTATTATAATTATATTTAATCGATTTAAAATCAATATACAAATATGTATGTATATATTATTATTTATATTATATGTCCTTTCCTATAATTTTCGTTTAATTTATATGGATATATATATATTTATAAATATAGTGTCTAAATATAATGAATTCCTATTATATTCTCGACAACTTTTCATATTTAAATATTTCGTTTTTATGAAAAATAACAATTTCGATTTTTTTTTGTTTTTAGTAATTTTTAGTATTTTTTTTTAAATTTTTGGTTTTTTTAAATTTTAAATTTTCTTTATCTTAATCATAATTATTTTTTTTATAGATCTGTAAACTTGTATTTATCCATTTCTAAATTTTTATCAATACTATTATCTTGACTGTTACTTAATTAGTTAATATTTTTTATTGCAAATTTTTTTTTTTAATTTTATTTATTATAATCATTATTTTGGTAACATAATATATTTTTTTTTATATGTTATATTGAAGTAATAATTGTATTATTATTTTTGGTTTGTTGGCAATTATTTTTTTCAATTTGCGTTTTCAAATATATAATTTTTTTTTCTTTTAAAATAATCCTCCTATATAAGATTTATCAGACATAAATACACAGGCACTCATTCCCATTGCAGATAAAATAGGAAAATATATCAATGATAATTTAAACTGCTATTGGGGCGGACATCGTACAACTGTTGTTGATGTTAGTTTTGAAAATCCATTATCAATGGGGATTCGATCATCGTACAATGTTGGTGCCTGTAATATAATTCCAGCCGTTCCAGCTAATACAGCTAATGTAAAAATCCATAAAAATAATCTGTCTAAAACCATTGCCACGTATTTCCAATCTTCTTTAATCTATATAAATATAAATAATAAATAAGAAAACAGTCAAATGGTATATTATAAATTATCAAATATATAATTTAAAAGATAAAACTTAAGTTCTTAATAATTATATAAAAGTACTTTCAAGTTATTATTAAAAAATTCACTTAATTAGTAGGTTTTGATACAAAAATAATGTCAATGTTACCTCATTGATTAATTTAGAATGTTGAAAATCCAAAAAATTCTTTATAATATTTTTTAAATCTTTTAGGAAATATTATAAAATAAATAATTGGCAAAATTAAATTTAAAAACTAAATCATACTCGTATGTTGATGTAAATGCCCACTGACGAAAGAGCCGTTCTTACACTCGTAAATTGTGGTTTGGAAAATAAATAACGATTTTTAAGAAATCTGTATTTTAATATATTATAAAAATTTTGTCATTATTTAGAAAATATAACATTATTAAAATGGCCTACACGAAACGTCTTGCAGTACATGGTCCTTTTAATGTACCACTTGATCAAAAAGTTCCCGGAAGGATGAGACTGTGGCGCTCCCATCGTTCCGATTTTCTAAAAAAAAACATTTACAAAAGTTACGTAGCCAAGAGTACATCTATCTCTGTGTGTGTTGGCGATTTTTTACAATTTTAGAAATGGATTTAAATTTGCAACAACGAACTTGTATTAAATTTTGCGTAAAAAATAGATTTAATGGTGCGCGAACGTTGGAAATGTTGGAAAAGTGTTTCGGCAACGATTCTCTAAAGAAAACTGTCGTTTACCAGTGGCACGAGCGGTTCAAAAGTGGTGAGACAATCGAAGATGATGAACGCAGTGGCAGACCATCGACATCGAAAAACGACGAAAACATTGATAAAGTAAAATAAATGTTGGTCAATAACCGCAAATTAACCATCAGAGAGATAGCGGAGGACTTGAACATTGCCTATGGATCCGTCCGCGGAGGACAGAGAGATAGCGGAGGACTTGAACATTGCCTATATGATGAACGCAGTGGCAGACCATCGACATCGAAAAACGACGAAAACATTGATAAAGTAAAATAAATGTTGGTCAATAACCGCAAATTAACCATCAGAGAGATAGCGGAGGACTTGAACATTGCCTATGGATCCGTCCAAGACATTTTGGTTAATGATTTGGGTTTCCGTCGTGTAGCAGCAAAGTTGGTGCCAAAAGACCTCAATTTCATGCAAAAAAGAGACCGTGTTGACGTCGCAAAAGACATGATTTGCGAGGCTGAATCCGATCCCACATTCATCAAAAGGATCATTACTGGAGACGAGACGTGGGTTTATGAGTACGACACGCAATCCAGATATCAGGCAAGTGAATGGCGTTCACCAAATGAGCCGAGACCAAAAAACCCACGTCGTCTTCAGTCAAAAAAAAGACAATGCTCACTGTTTTCATGGATTACGACGGTGTAGTGCATCATGAATTTTTGCCAGAAAACCGGACAGTAAACAAGGAATCTTATTTGGGCGTTATGAGACGTTTGCGTGAAGCAATTCGCCGAAAGATACCAGAATTGTGGGCAGAAAACTCGTGGATTTTGCACCATGATAACGCACCGTCACACAGTGCCATCATTATTCGTAATTTTTTGACGAAAAATGCAACAAATACCATCCAACAACCACCGAATTCACCTGATTTGGCTCCCTGTGACTTCTTTCTGTTCAATCGAGTTAAAAAACCATTACGGGGAACGCGTTTCAACAGCCCGGAAGTAATGGAAAAATCGCAGAAAGCACTGATGGACATACCGAAAACCGAATATAAAAAATGTTTCTAGGATTGGATCAAGCGCTGGCATAAGTGTGTTAAAGTCGATCGGGATTACTTTGAAGGGGACAATATAGATTTAGATGAATAAACTTGTATTTTTAAGTTTCTGAATAAATTCCGGTAACTTTTTGATCAAGTATTCCGGTAACTTTTGGATCAGTATTATTTTCTGATGACTTTTTCACACATTTTGGGCTATTGAATGCTCTAAACGTTGAGGATTGAGTGAAAAAATGAGATCTAGCACATAGTTCCTATATGGAAAAGTCCAACGGCGTCAAATCACACGAGCTTAGAAGCCTATTGACATCATCAATGATGGCTTATTCTTGTTGTGTAGTCAATAAATAAATAAAGCAAAAATTATAAAACAAAGCCTTGCTGTATAGCTTTTAATGCCGTTTGTTAAAACTACGTTCAGAGTAAAACCTCATGTTTAGACTAAAAAATGTTGATCAGCATGACATCACATTTTCAGAGTCTCAAATATGGAAAAGAAAATATTTGCATAATTACGAAGTGAGAAATTATACTCATCGTTTTATTTGAAAAACTAGCAAAGTTTATTGCTTCAACACCCAATCGGCGTACCTTTCGTACAATTTTAATGCATTATTTACTAGTTAATTCATCTATTATGTAAAATTTAAACTAAAAAAATGTTACTTTGGACGACATACGTGTATGTATCGGGTGATTTTTTTCTGCTTGGTTTTTGTTTTTATTTTTGACAGATTACGCGTGACACATCTCATTTATCAAAGTCAAAAGTGCCATTTAATCATGGAAAGACTTACATCCGAACAACGCTTACAAATTATTGAATTTTATTATCAAAATTCGTGCTTTGTGAAAAATGTGTTTCGCGCACTTCGACCATAATCGACCTTCTGAGGATCTTGGTCTGAATTTATAAGCCACCTCACCAATATCGGGCACACTGTATTTAAACATCATGGGGAACTATATTCCCATGATACCAATTTTTGTTTTAAGAGTATTTCGGTTTATACTTCTCTTATTGAGCTACGGTAAGAAACTTTGTAAATTCCTAGGCACCGCTAAAGCAGCTCAAGTACACAGAATTTGGCCATTTACCGCTAAAGCAGCTCAAGTACGCAGAATTTTACACAGAAAATCATTCATACTGCCACATCCCGTGAGTAAGTACCCAAGGAACAGACCAAATTCGAAACCACTCTCCAATACAAAGAGCACATTGTCGAAATAAACTTATACGTCGGCCTACCATTCTCCTCTCATCTCATCGTTGTTGGCACAGTTCAGACATTCTGCTCAGGACCATACATACCGCGGGCGTGGACCAAGATCCTGGAGCTCTTCATTCGTAACCGGACAACGAGCAAGCGACATGCCCTACCGCAGATGGTAGTCAGTACTTCCACGCAGCACCTCTAGGTGCCATGGTATTTCTCCCATGAGAACTGGCATCGCATCGGTTGTTAGCGGTCCTACATACATTCAGACACGCATACAGAGTCAGATGCTGCACCTCTTCTTGCATACTGGTACAATACTGACACCCCATACATACAACGCACACATATCACACGGAACAAACGCACCGTTGTACAGGACTTTCACCACTCTGAACCGCAAACCCAACTACTTACGTTATACCTAATACCTGAACCTGCATGCCAACTAAGCAGGCCACATACCCTGTCATGAAGTTCAGCCTCTTCCAAACCTTCACACCAAAATAACGAACCTCCCGTATGTATCGGACCCGACCGTTTGTAACCGAATTTTGTGAGATCTACAGGACGCCAAAAATTCCCTCAATTCCCCATTAACACATAATCCTCATGCAACCGCTACCAGCAAACTCTAGCGCAAGCCTACTCTTCCCCTCAATCACAAGCAGAAGATCATCCGCATATGCGATCACACCGCAAATGGGCTTTTCCAACCGCATCAAAAGACCGTTTATCATAATATTCCAGATAGTAGGACTAGTCACAGATCCCTGTGGAAAGCCAAGTACCATCTGGTGAACGAACCTTTCATTGTTCCCGCACGCAGCAATATATCTCTGGTCGAGAAGTTTCCTCGCATTTGACCTCCCGAAGTCGCTCAATAATGCAATTCCACCTCAGGAAATTGAAGGGACTCTTAAAGTCTACAAATACATCACTCTTACTCCCACTCTCTTCTACATACCTTTTGACTCATACACGGTGTGTCCCAAAATCATACAACATGCAGCTCCATCTATTGAAAATTTACAGCATTAAAAAGATACATTCATAAAATGCTCCTTTCATCTTGGTTTCCAGTTTTGGAAATAGAAAATAGGCACATGGTGATAGATCAGGCGAATACGGAGGGTGGTTGATTTTTCATCAAAAATTCGTTCCTTTTTTGGTCTTCATTTAATTCATGTGGAACAAAACGCGCACAGACCTTTCTTTTTAATTTCTCAGCCAACATTCTCGTAGTAAAATTTGCATCGATACCAATGATTTCACGGACTTTTTCCACCAATTCAGCACGATTACTAGCTTCTGGACGACCTGGCCTAAGGTCGTCCTTTAAATCCTCACGACCATTTTTAAATCGTGTAAACCACGTATAAACTTGAGTACGACTCATACAATCATCACCATAAACTTTTTCCATCAATTCTTATGTCTCAGCGAATTTTTTTTCAAGTTTAACACAAAATTTTATATTTGCTCTTTGTTCCATTTTTGTTTTGTAACATTAGGACACTTTTTCTTTTATTGAAATGGCTGTAACTTTCACATCCGATTTACATGAATTTAGGTGCGTTTGAAAGAGGATGAATGTATCCTTATAATACTGCAAATTTTCAATAGATAGCGCTGCATGTTGTATGATTTAAATATAAAGTTTTATATACACTGTGTATCCAAGCATCCTCAACTTTACATTCAGCCGATGTACCACCATTCGCTCGAGTAGGTTACATAACACTGGTAGTAAGAAATCGGAAGACTATAATTTAAATTTCCATTTATGCGGAAACGCACAACTCTCCAGACATTCATCGTAAAGGCTACTCATGTATGCAAGAATAGTCATTTGTCCAGTCACACCATACAACTGAACAATCAATCTCATTCTATTGAAACGGCAGGGATTTTCCTATAAGCATTGACTTCCTCTTACGTATTAACCCTTAGAAGGAATTCTTCCATTAATGCATTAATACTACCGTCTCAATTAATTGTATATCCTTAATTAACCCTGATACCAGGGAATATCATTTTTTTAACCAAACACGATTGATACACCTGACCACACACAGCCAAGTTGCCGGTGCGTTTCCTTGGAAAGCCGAATGCTTGCTACATACTCTGCTTGGGCAACCCTGAATCTCTCACCTTCAGAATAAGCCATCGCACCGTGGCGCCTAGCATGCTGGTAGACCCTACGCAGCCTACCAACTACACTTCTTTTATCATTTAACTCTTTGTTTCACCATGGAGTTACTCTCCTTTACAAGGGCACAATTCACTGCTATTACTTGTCTATAACTAGATTTTCGATTCAGTTTTATTGCACTGTATTTTGTCACTAGTGATTCACACTTAATCAAAATAAGCAAAAATATCAAATTAAACAAATTCACTCCGCAAAACATGACCGCACAGATTGAAGTCCCAAACCGTCAGTCAATTTTTAATTTCTTCATGGCAGACAATTTCAAGTTTTTGACAGACAATATCTGTCAGCCATTTAACCATTTAGCTATTGAATGACATCAAAATTTGATACAATTGACGGATGATATTTTCATTTCGTACAAACCATATTTAGAATATTAAATCGATCGTACAGTTTTGATACAAAATCTCAAAATATGATTACAATAATACTATTAGACGGTCAGCCAAAATTGTCGGAGTCTTCAACCATTTCGTCAGCCAAAATTGGTTAGTTGAGAACTCAAGCAGGTCATCCAACATTACAAATCAGGCTATTATACGATTTACCAAATTTAGGACGGTTTCTGGCATTATTTTGAGTCCGTTGGTAGCCAAGATCAGGAATACTCTCTTACCAATCAATCTTTTTTTTTTCTATCTGCAACTACATATGTATTGTAACAAGCACATTTACATTTGAATTCACAGTCTTGTGAATGATGAAGTGGGAGTAAACACCCATCGGCATTTCTCCAACTGATGTTATTTAGTTACATGCCTCTAGAAAATCACTAGACTCTTAAGTCTCCGATGAGTGTTACCGGGAAGGCCAGTACAGGCCAATTCTCTCACAAGTCGATTATGATGATAAGGTAAACAGGAGTGAAATTTTTGAAAACGGGACATGCACGGATCCTCAACAAAGGGAACATTTAGATCACGATGTATTACGGTGTCACGAACATAAAAGGGGGTATCAACAATTTTACGGAGGATTTTGGATTGTAAGGCATGGACACGATAGGAATTAGAACGTTTCTTTGAACACCAAAGTTCAATTCCATATGTCCAAATTGGTTATATAATTGTATTGTAGATTAGAAGTTTACTTTTGATTGTTAGTTTCGAGCGTTTATCCAGTACTCAAAGAAGTTGTAGGTAACATTTGTTAGCTTTAACTCTTTTTAGTCTAGTATATGGACTTTATGTTAATCTCTTGTCCAGGTAAATTACCCAAAAAACTTACTTTATAATATTGTGCAATCATGTTTCTATTAAGACATAAAGGGGTAGGTTTTCCTTGACAAAGTGTGAAGGTAATGTGAGCATTCTTCTGTTAATTTACCTTCACTCTCCATTTCTTAAACCAGGATTCAAGGTTTAGTATATTGGATTGTAAATTGTTGGAAGCTATGTCAGGATTTACATGGGTTGCAAGTATGGCCGTATCGTCTGTATAAGTAGCAATGATAGTATTAGGATCAGATGGGATGTCATGGGTATAAATATTATATAAAATGGGATCAAAGATACTGCCTTGTGGGACTCCGGCTAGAATAGGATATATTTCCGAGGATTCTGAGTTAATTTTAACTTGTAAATGACGTTGGGAAAGATGTGAATTTATGATAAGTTAGTATGTTGAAGGAAGAAAGCTGTTGAGTTTCCAGAGCAGCCCAGGATGTCACACACGATCAAAAGCTTCGGAGATATCTAAAAATACTCCTAAGCAATACTCTTTTCTCTCAAGAGAGGATGCAATGTGATCAACAATGCGATGGCATTGCTGGATAGTGGAGTGTTCAGACCGGAAGCCAAATTGGTGATCAGGAATAATTTTTTTTACCAATCAATCTTAGTATCAATATATAAAAAAATAACTAACACATCATATGATTTATTAAAAATAAATTAATAAAGTATTTAATAAAATGATGTATTTTAGTCAAAAATAAAAAAAGGCAAAATAAAGTAATTTTACTAGACATCCTATAATCAGTTAAATCTTATTTGAATTATAATTTTCCATACATAAATATTTATATGAGAATCAATGAAAATAATTGCATAACAATATTTTCATTATCCATTTTATAAATTAAATTAAAATACGAAAAATATATTATTGAATACACTAATTCAAAGTTTTATTCAAAAGCTTTTCGATATTCATTGAATATTTATAATATTTCTGAATTTATCGAACACTCTGGAATAGGAACAAAAAATAAAAATATATCGAACTTTCCCAAAGGAGAGAGAGGTTCTTTCATAAGTAGTACTATGAAAATTTCATGATACCTATTGAAAGGTTTTATGAGGCTTTGTGTTTTGGAAAAATGATTTTTTATGTAAATGAAGGGAAAAACCACACATATACTTGTATTATAGACAAAATATTTGTATGCAATAAAATTCAAATTTTTTACTAGCTTCATTTTACTGAGTAGCTGTTTGGTTTGATTACTGAAAGTGAAGTAGTCTTTTCGTTACAAGAATAATATTATTCGAAGCGATTCATTTCTGAAATTTTATTGACCTTTGGGAATTTACCTTTACTAAATAGTAAACTATTTTTGATTCTTGTTCTAATATTAGAAAACATAAATAGTATATTCTTATATTGATAGTAATAAATTGTGCACAATTACGTTCAAATATGTTGTAAAAATTTGTATTAAAAATAAAGCTTAAATTTAATGAAATGTGTTTTAATGCATTTCATTAAATTTAGGCATTGTTTTCAATACAAATTTACACAATATTTATGTTTAATAAATTATGGTTGAAATATGATTTAAATTTATTCATAGTAACCATATTGCGGTTTATATTCTTTTTTTTTATATTACTTTATCAGTGTAAATATATTAATCTTTTGGTATTGTGGATTGACAATAAAAGTATGAGTATCATAAAATATATAAAATCGAATTATTTGAGAGAAATTTTTCCTTAAGCGAATAGAGTAATTGTTTTAAAATGTAAATTTACCTTTGTAGAATCCTCCTGCATTTTTGTATGTTCAGCTATAAATCGAACACAGAAACAACTTTTGTGAACTCTTGGTGGGCAATGTGTGTGCGAAAATGCTGGATTATTGATGATTGGACTTTTAATGCCTGACGGTCCCATGTCCAGATCTGGTACAGTTGGTAAATCGTCTGATTCAGATTGAGGTATGGGTGGTACGGCACCATGAATTTGACAGCTACCCCCAAATGGACCGGTTCCCGTTAAACTGAAATCGAATAGAAATATTTTATATGCATTGTGAATAATATATATTGTATATTTTTAATAAAATTCGAATGATATTTTATTTTTACCATTTTTATTAGAGTGAATTTTTTTTTCTATTAAAAATTATAGCCTAGTTAAATAAAGAATAAAATCTAATTCTAAAAATATAATATTTGAAGATATTTTCGTTAATATATACATTATGTCTAATACTATATGAGTTTTATTTATATAGGTTCATATGAAAAAAAAGACGAATTTAATTCAACGGGCAGTAACAACAAAACAAAATTCAACGGGCAGTAACAAAACAAAATGATGGGACTTACCTTGATGGTGATAAATCCTCTTTCGATGCTGCACGACTATATCGTGGACTATGATCTAAATTTGTTGTTGAATAATATGGATAGAAACACGCGTGAGAATCCTTTAGGAGAAGTTTACTGTCAAAAAATAAATTTTTTAACTCCTCATCATAGATCATTATGGTTTATTTTAGACAATTTCTTTTTTTTTAATATATAAATTATAGAGAGTTTTATAGAAGTTCATACATTAATATACGGCAAAAGTTGAATAGATTTTGGTGTTATATATAGTTGATACAAATTAAAGCCGAAACCTAATTTGAAAGGTATTTTTTTTTCTATAAGGTTAATTTTTATTTTAAGCTAAACTCTTCAGATGACAAAGAATAGATGTAAGAATACTTATAAAGACTTTCCCAAACCCTATCTATATTATAGATATTATATAATCGAAAAGTTTGCACTATAATAAAATTTTATATATAAAAAATATATTCTGCTTTATATTGTGCTTGAAGATATTTTTGGATACAATTCTGTCAACAATTAATGAATGGTAGAGTATAATTTGTATAAGTTATTTACTTGTTTATATAAATTTATTTTCTCTTTAGAGAAGGACAAACTTTTAGTTTCGCTAATACACTTTTGTCAACAAATTTTAATCCTCCTCGAGAAAATACTTCTTATTCATTTTCATCTTATTTGATAATTTCTTTTTTCTAGGCATTTGTATATTTTTTGTTTGTTTGGAAAGTTGATTAATTTCTAGATTTCATGATTCCTTTTAACTGATAATAATTACCCTAAGGGATTCGAACTTTTATATGAAATTTAATTTTTGGAATAGAACTAGGTATTAATACTTGGAAATTAAATAAAGTATTTTATTGTTGAATTTTTTGAGTCATAATAGAACAATATTACTTTGTGAAGAAAAGTTTGAAACTTCTTTTCAACTGGTTACTGGCTATTTATTAAAAGCATTAAAGTTTAATTATTTTTAGATTATCAATTGTGTAACTTCAAAAACTATAACTTTTGATTTCAATTATTTCAATATTTATTAATATTTATTTATATATTGGTATATAGAAGTATAATATTGTAGTTCAAGTTCAATTAAAACAAGGATATTAATTTCAGAAATTATTCGGGATAAGCTAGTATTAAAAATTATGATTAAATCTTACTAAAATCAAAAATAAATCTTCGTATTTTTATGAAAGAAAATTTTATACAATAATAAAAAAGAACATTAAAGTAATTACATAATTTTGTTTAAAGAATTTACCGATATAGAAATTGTTTTAGTAGAAAATATTGAATTGAAAATAAATTTATAAGGGGTTGTTCATTTTGTTATTTGGAAAGTATATTTGATAGATATTATACATATATGTGTATGTGTATATCATTTAAAAAAAAATGTGTTTAGATTAAAGTTTACCATTTGATATTATGAACTGATTAACTGCCAAACAATACGTTAAAATTGTAAAAATTTTCTATAAAAAAAGTAGCCATGTTTCGTATAAAATTTTCTTTAGTAATGTGGCTCATTTTTTATTTCAAAAATATGTCAATAAGCAAAATTGTCATATATAGGGCTCTAAAATAAGCAAAATAGATAAATGGAGCACGAAAAGTCCACAAGTGACTATGGAGAAGCTATTGTATATATTTGCGAAAAGTGACTGTCTGTAATACATTTTGATCTGAAAGATATTTCTTTGAAAATGAAGAAGGAGAGATCATTGCATTAAATTTTGAGTGCTATAACCATATGATGACCAATTTTTTTACCAGGTGTATAAGCTTAAATATTTTTAAGCTTATACACCTGCTGTTTGGTCATAGATGGCGTGAGTGAGCGTATTAAGCTACCATGAGCGCGCCATACTTTTTTTTATGAGTTTGACACCTGTCTACATTAATCAGTGCACATTGTCAGTAATTTCGTACAACAACATACATTTTTCCTTTGGTAATCATGTCTAGTTTTATGCCAGAAAAAGAGCATAAGCAGATGGAGCGATGCAAAAACACATGCGAAATCTTGCTCGCCAGACAAAAAAGAAAGTCTTTCCTGCATCGGATTGTAACAGGCAATGAAAAGTGGATATATTTCGAGAATCCTAAACGCAGAATATCGTGGGCTGAACACGGCCAACCATCAACATCTTCTCAAAGACCAAATCACTTCGGAAGGAAGACGATGCTGCGCGTTTGGTGGGATCAGCAGGGTATCGTCTACTATGAGATGTTGCAACCTGGTGAAACTGTCAATGCCCAACGCTACCACCAACAACTGATCAAATTGCACAGTGATCTGCGTAAAAAAAGGACGGATTATCAACAAAGACATGACAAGCTAATTTTCCTCCACGACATGGAAAAATGGTCCGAAACTACTTGGAAACACTCAACTAGGAGGTGCTACCCCACCCCGCTTATTCACCAGACCTGGCCCATCCGACTACGACCTGTTTTCGTCGATGGGCCATGCGCTCGCTGAGCAGCACTTCGATTCTTACGAAGACGTTCGAAAATGGCTTGATGAGGGGTTTGCCTCTAATAAAAAGGATTTTTTTTTGCAATCCACAAATTGCCCGAGATATTGGAAGAATGTGTAACTAGCGAGGAAAAAAATTGTTTTTGCTTTCTATGAAAAAAACATGTGTTTTTTTGCCTAAAGAACAGCGGATTTAAGCTTATGCACCTGGTAAACCTACAATTAAAATTTTTTATTAGAAAAAAAAGGTATCATAAGTTACACAACAACACAAATTTTGGATATATTATACAAAAAGTTCCCAGGACACGTAATTTTGAGATTTGTCTTCCAAGATCATGCGATTAGATGCCAACATTGGTTAACTTATGGACGAATTGCAGCACGAATAGTGCAAAAAAGACATCAAAAATCTATAAAAGGATTAAATTCTATAAGAGGTCTTATGACAACTAATACGATATAATAAAATAAAATTTTTATCAAAGTATGACTTTTAAGTGTGTTTTATTTACCGTTACTTTCCGAAGCAGAAATTGAATAACATTTTACTATAATTTTGCACATATGCTTTTATGCATATTATATAAAATTTTTAAGATTTCCGCAAGATTACAAAAAAAAATTAAATTTTATTGAATATGCTAATTTTGTATCAAATTTTTATAAAAATATATTATTGATTAAATTTATGTTATAATAGATTTTAAAATTGTTGTCTATCTTTAAAAACTAAAAAATGTATTTCTATTAAATTTAAATACCAATTCATAAATATATTTTCTACTTTATCAAGTAGCACTTAATTATGTACCATTACGACTTTGACTACATCTACCATAATTGTAATAAAATTAATTGATAAAAAATATTTATTTACAGTATAGATTTTATAAAAATAAAAAATATTTAAGTAAACCAATCGAAAACTCCATACAAATTTGAGGTGAATGGTAGGTAGTACTCGTAAATCAACCAAAAATTTGTAGAGTGAATTAAATTGTCTGAATTATTGATCATTCAACATTTGATTAATATCGAGTGCAATAAATTGAACTATTTTACAATTAAAATCAAAGATTTTTGGTATTATACCAATTTCAGTAAATTTTCGAAAGTGAATTTGAAAACCCCTTAATTATGCAAGTGGTTTAAGTTATGAGAATTTGAAAATTTTAATATATGTACTTTTATACAAGTAAGTATATAGATTTGATTAACATATATTCGCATGTGGAATTCATTAGTGAATATGCAATTATAAACTATGTAAAATATTATCAATTTCAAGATTGATTTAGTTTGTTTTTACAAAAATTCTACACATAAACTTATCTGTAGAAATTTAATAATATACAAAGGAAATATGATAAGTCAGTGATAAATCCGACAGATGTACCTTATATCAGCAAAAAGAATTTTTTTTTATAATCTGCTTGAATTTATAAATATCCGCTCTGAACGTCCAATTTTGATCACCACCGAAGAAATGATTAATAAAATCCATTATAATGTATTAAAAAAACGTCGAATGACATGATAAACATTTAAAAAGAATGTGTAGGCAAAATCTTACATAAAATTTGGGGTATAAGGAAGCTTTTGGCGAAATGACTGGAGCGATTTCTAACACCTATCCAAAAATATGTTTTTGTGACGAGTTTAATGGAGTTTTGGTACATGTTTAATTTAAATCAGAATAAATTTTTACAATAATGCATAACTGTTAATGGCATATGGATTTACTTTTATATTCCAGGAACTAAATTTCAGTCAAAATGATGGCGTCCGTGCCCTAAAAAAGGCAAAAGCGGTTTTTTCTATTTAGCCAATCTTTAAACTTTGGGACACAAATGGTTTAATATACATCAACTATCTTGAAAAAGATAACTAAACAGCATTATACCGCATTATAAGACTAGTTGAATAGTGAAATCAAGGCAAAACGATCACTTTTGCTAAAGAAAAAAAATTCTCTTTCAGGATGATAGTGTACCTGCACATTCATCGGCATTTCTAACACCAAAATAAGTGGAATTACATTATGAAGTGCTTCCTTATCTATGGCATTCTCCAGATTTGGTTTTTACCAACTTTTTTCTATTTCCAATCATAAATTAAGGTCTTGATAAAAAGAAATTTGCGTCCAATTCTTCATTTATAGGCGAAACTGAGGCCTATTTTGCAGAGTTTATTAAATCGTACTACACTGATGGTACAAAAAAAATTACAATAGAATATTGTTGCATAAAATATATTAAGTTAAAAGGAGGCAATGTTAAAAAATAAATAAATTTTTGCTTAATAAATTATTTTTTATTTTATTTATCACTGACTTATCATACTACCATTCATATCTAATCTATTGTTCGAAATGAGTTATGTAGTAAGACATATTTTTATAATATTTTGAATATTTTATATACTTAATTTTATAGATTTTAAGGCCATGTCATTAATAATTTGAATATATTTTTTGATACAAATGTCTAAAGCACTCGGTATACGCATATTTTATTATTTATAAAAAAGTTTCCATGTCAAATGTAATGATTGTAATTTTCAAAATTAATATACAAACATACATGCATGCTCATAATGCATATTGTAGGATACTGTCAAAACCGATACTGCCCTTATCAAATGGTAAATGCTATCAACTTTGAGGGGAATTTCCTATAATATTTTTTTTGCTTGTCATAAATTGAGAAAAATTGGATATATTGACAAGATTTGATTTGTTTCAATAAAGTGGAGCCTCTGAGGCATTAGCAGATATATTTTTTTCCCTCCTTTCTCAGCAGATTCTACCACTTCTACCGACAACATTTCATGTTATATGACATTGTATTTTTATATCTGAAATAGTCCTACAGAAGTATCTTTAAGTTTTGTTTATCATTTTGTTTATGTTTACATTAAAAATTTCAATAAAAATGTACTCTTTTATATTATTTATATTGGTAAATATTTTCATATACGAAGTGGGATAGTAATAAAAAAAATTCTGAGTAAATTGAGTTGGGATTTATTAAATATTCAATAATATTGGTTAAGATAAAAAATGAACTTCATTTCCTTTAAGGCAATATATGCGACTAGATAATTTCGAAGTAATTTTTTTTTTAGTTCATAACTAGTAACATTTATACTAAAATTTACATTTTTAATGCCACGACCACTCAGAGACATTCCAGTGTCGCAAAATTTGGCCATCGATATACTATAATTATGTTAGTATCCTTAATAAGAATAATCATAAATTTTCGTTTTTTTGCAAAGTTTATAGTTAATTAATTTGTGTAAAGGTTTTTCTCAATAATTCAAAATTAGATATTTCTAATTTTGTACGCTTTAATAAATTGCTTCATTTACAGTATAGATTAATTAATGTGCACGAAAAATAATTTATTTAACTTATTTAAGTAATGTTTCCAATTACGATAGTTAAGTTTTCACAATTTTGTGAGCACACTGAAATAAATAGTATTGATGGTTAATGACATGAAATTTATTTCAAAAAGTACACTCGTATTTTATTAGTATTGATTGTTTTTATATAATGGAATAGAAAGTTAAATTTACCGAAATTTAGTGGACTTAATTTCAATGTACTCGTAATATAAAATATAAAAAAATATGTGCTTTAAAAATAATATTTAAGTATAGAGACTAACATATTTGATTATAAAAATGTCTGTAATAATTAGAAATTGATGATCATTATATAATTGTGAATTTTTTTTATAAATTTCTAATCTAAGAAAATATACTGTTTTAATGGTTAATTTTTGAAAAAGTTTAGACTTGTTTTTAAAAGAATATTTTTTAAAACTATTTTAAATATTTAAATAAATTCTATTCCAATAATATCTCATAATAATTGGAAACTATTTCTGATTATATATAATTTTATAGATGGCAGCCACTTTTCTATTATTTAATAATATTTATTTTACTATTTCTAAATTCATTATTTATAACTGATAAATATTGAAAAAATAAAGAAAAATTTGTAAAAAATTATTTATTTTATTACTATATTTTTAAAATAAATATATTGAAAAAAAATTTGATCATTCATAGTTTTCTATAAGATTTAGACCATTGGAAGTATGAATAGTAGAAGAAAACCAAACAAAACTAATATAATTTCCTAAAAGTTATTAGAATATTAAAAAAACTTTATTAAATATATTTAAAAAAAATTGTTTACCTTGTTTCGAAGTTATACTGAGGTCTTTTGATGAATAAAAATTTCGGAAGAAATTGAATGAACACTGTTTTTACCCATGGCGCCATTTTGTGTGTTTGCGGCGAACGGAAGTGGACATTCAAGACGACTACTGTAACGCATATACTGGAAATATAAAACAAAAATATTAAAAGTTATTACTTAAATAGGAATAGGATTGTTTATTTCAAAAAGTAAAATTTTTTTTTTCTAAAGTGTATATATTTAAATAGAATTTTTTATTACAAGAGTGAAATCCGGTGTTTTAGTAAGATAGAAAACTAATGAGAGTAGCTCTTGATAAGTTTTGCCTCTAAACTGCAAACTTTTTTTCCAAAGCGAGGGCCATAAAATTCGGTGTTAAAGTTGAAGAAACTGCTAGTTTGACTACTAAAAGGTTACAATGAGCCTTTGTAGAGTATTTCTTATCAAGAGCACACGTTTTTCGGCGACATAAAGCGGTTCTGGTAGCCCGAAAAATTGAGGCCTTTAACAACCGAAAACTGACGAAAATGTGGAGCGAATAGGGGTTTTTGCCTGTTGATTAACATAGAAGCTGATAAATAGTAATTTGAAAGTCTCAGAAGAGTGTTATTTCTGTCAAACCGGACATTCTAGACACTTAGTAAGTTTCCCATAATAAAGCTCAAATTTGGCTTGTTTTGTAGTTGGTAGCGCCGTTTTGTTGAAAACACATATGGCCAAATTAAAACCGTTAAGTTCAGTCTAAAAAAGTCGGTTATCATACGCAGAGTTCACAGTTCAAAAAAATACGAGCAAAAGACCCCTCCAGATTAAAATTCACACCTTACAGTCAATTTCCCCGCATACAATGGCTTCTCCGCCGTTACTTGTAGTTTTTCAGGGCCTCATATATGACAAGTTTATGGTTGACTTATCCAACGGGCGAGAAATAAGCCCCATTGTTGAAGCTAATTTCAGAATCTTTTTTACAATTATCTCAAAAAACGACCTATACCGTAAAATGGAACACTATAAACTAAAAAAATGCCACTTTGGAAATAAATGCCACATCTTTAAAATGAACCACAAATTAAATAATCCTTTACTATTAAGAGGACAACATTGATGTATAAAAATAAAATCAAATCCATTACTGGGGGAAAAAAACCCCATTACTTAATTTTATAATTTTTTTTCTCTTCCTTTTTCCCCCATAGAGAACTTAACATCTTCGGGTGTCTCCATCATCCCCTTTATGTTTTGGCATGAATTTTTCAATTTATGGTCGTAATTAATCATACTCCTGTGGAACTTAACGTTCCTAAAATTTTTATACAAATTTTTTGTGCCATTCAGTATTTTTTTTCCCTTTTAAAACCATAATACTTCGTATATAAAACACTGAAAAATTTTATCTAAACTATTGTCAAAAAAAATAGTATAGATAAAATTATAATATTATTTGTATTACTAATGTCAATAGATATTGCCTAATTTTTCATTGCAATGAGATTTTCGTTTTTCTGTAATTTCCTAATAAAATTTAATATTATGATTATAATTTGTAGGTATAATACTTTAGTTGCATAATTTTTATTATATAAATTACCATATACATTTTTTATATACTGAATGACCAAATAGACTAAACCGTATGATTTTTGGAAAAATATCCTATTTTGTATGAAATTTTCTGATACTCGTAAATTTATGTTGTCGCATTGCACTAAACTATTATTAGTGCAACCTCGATAACCACTGTTACACATGCGCATATTAACTGAACTCTAGATAGATCCAGACAAATAGGTATTGTAATGAATATTAAATTTTGCATCAATATATTCACAATACCATATTTTCGTAAATGGAAGAGTTTCTGGCACATGAAATTTATAATGCTTTACAAAGAATGAATTATATTTGATGGCAAAGGAGTATATCAGTATTTGTTCTAATTATTTTATGCTATATTATTAGTTTGTTATCACCCTAGATAATTTGGTTTGTTGCAAAGATAATTTATGCTAAACACCTAATTTGTTTTTTTTCTCATAGAAACAAGAGAAAATATTATATCCCGTATCTTTTTTTTGGTGAACTAAAGCAGCATTTTTCTGCTGGTATAATTAATCATTATTACATCTACCTTCGGAATTTCTCTGCAAAACCTTCACATTTAAAAAAGGTAAATATATGCATAAACATATATGTATATATATATGTTTAAATATATAACTCGACTATTATTTTTTTTATAATGTAATTATCTGGATAATAATATTGTATGTACTTTTTTAATGTAGTATGTGTAATTTTTTTTTAAATATATAATTATCATTCATAATATGATATTGTTAAATATAGAAGAATTCTTTAGTATGTTAATTTTTAACAATATTCTAATAACAAACGCAAATAAATGAAGTCAAAGATTTTAGAAAGAGTATTTGTACAATATATGAACAGAAAATCGTTGGTCATTAATTTTAGTAACAAGATGGTGCAGAAAATATACTGCCTTTTTTTGAACTAATTTTATTTCAAGTGTTTTTTTGATTTTGGAACCTAAGATTTGGTGAATAGGGAGGCCCGGGATCTACATGACTCTTTTTCTGATAAAAACTCCTTGTTAGACAGGAAGCGTTAGACCATCCAAGTGTTTACAATGTCCGATTTGTCAGCCTTCGAGGACTTCTTAATAAAAAAACTTGGTTAACATAAATTCTTTATGAACAATCCACCTACTGTTAAAAAAATCCAGATGAGCATGAATCCTTTGGTTTAAGGTTTTGTACTTAAAAATCCATGATTCAACGAAAATCCATAAGGAGATAATTTGGGTTATTTTTGATTTGTGTCGAGCAGAAATTTGGGTCATTTTTAATTTCATCAATGAAGAAATTTGTGTCATTTTCGTTTTTTGACACACATTTTTTTGTATGTAAAGGGTTTTTCGAATAAGAGTGATATGATTTCTTTTCAAAAAAAAATACACACTTATTGTTAAGGAAATTCAAATGTTTTTTATTTAATGTGAAGTGCAATCGTCATTCGATGAACCAAATTTTCGAGAACTTTTTCCACTAAATCAAGTCGTATGTCATGAATAGCACGTTCAATATTGACTTCAAAATAGAGAGTCTTGTTTATTACTAAAGACCAATGACTTCAAAGAAGCCCACAATAAATAGTCGAATGGTGTTAAATCACAACTTCTTGGAGGGCATTCAATGTCACAATTTCTTGAAATAATCGAATCTCCAAACTTTTCTCGCAATAATTTTGTTGTTGCACGTGCTGTGTGGCACGTAGCCCCGTCTTGTTGGAACCAGATGTTGTCAAGATCAACTTCTTCCAATTTCGGCCATAAAAAGTTGGTTATCATCGATCTATACTGCTCTCCATTGACAGTAACGGTGTTACCAGCTTCATTTCGAAAAAAGTACGGACCGATGATTCCACCAGACCAAAAACAACACCAAACTGTCAATTTAGTTGACTGTAATGGGTGTTCATGAATAATTTGTGGATTTCCTTCGCACCAAAATCGACAGTTTTGTTTATTTACCGCACCACTCAGATGAAAGTGAGCCTCATCGGAGAATATGATTTTCTTAAAAAAGAAAAGCCTCCTCGGAGAAGATGATTTGTAAAAGTTGTTCTTGCGTATATCTCTCCATGATGAAATTGTAAACATTACTGAATACAATAAAAAAAAAGACATATATATATATTACAAAAGGCCGAAACGTCACTTAGAAATCATACCACTCTTATTGGAAAGCCCTATATTTCTGTATAAACGTGAGGGTTTTGAAATTATTTTGGTACCAACCAAATTTTCGGCCAAAATCTAATTAACAATACAAATTTAACTTATTACGTTACTCATGAATTTGAATGTTAGTCGAGGGTCTGTCTAACCCGGTTCCACATTTCAACAATTTTTGATGATGAAGCACTTCTCGAGCAAGGTTCCTCGTCTATTGCTTATCGGTCCTGCAAAAATGTCTTATGCTACCGAAAAAATTGTGTAATTGATAAGAGGCTCGTAGCACTTTTCATAACTTAAACTCGTGGATTCACCAAGCTCAACACAAAATTTGGTTGTTCGATAGTTCGTAATTTACTACAAAATCACAGCTTTAATTATCACGCTTAATACCTAGTTATCGGACAGGGTTAAAACTTATATTATTCATCTAGCAGAAACTAATGTATTGCACGTTTAGGTAAAATGAGATTGAAAATAGGAAATTAATCTAGGAAAAACTAACGTACAAGCTACAGTGTGTCCCAAAAACAACTTTATATTTAAATCATACAACATGCAGCGCAATCTATTGAAAATTTACAGCATTAAAAAGATACATTCATCCTCTTTCAAACGCACCTAAATTCATGTAAATCACAGTTGTGAAAGTTACAGCCATTTCAATAAAAGAAAAAGTGTGCTAATGTTACAAAACAAAAATGGAACAAAAAGCAAATATAAAATTTTGTGTTAAACTTGAAAAAAAATTCGCTGAGACATACGAATTGATGGAAAATATTTATGGTGATGATTGTATGAGTCGTACTCAAGTTTATACGTGGTTTACACGATTTAAAAATGGTCGTGAGGATTTAAAGGACGACCTAAGGCCAGGTCGTACAGAAGCTAGTAATCGTGCTGAATTGGCGGAAAAAGTCCATGAAATCATTGGTATCGACACAAAATTTTACTACGACAATGTTGGCTAAGGAATTAAATACGAGTAAAAACACTATTTGGAGAATTTTAACTGAAGATTTGGGTAAAAGAAAGGTCTGTGCGCGTTTTATTCCACATGAATTAAATGAAGACCAAAAAATCGCTCGTGTGGAGCATAACAAAGACACTGTTGAAACTGCTGAAAACGATCCAGACTTTCTTGATTCGATCATAACTGGTGATGAGTCATGGTACTTTAAATATGACCCTGAAACTAAGCGTCAATCTGCTGAATGGAAGTCCAAAGGCGAGCCATTTCGAAAATCCTAAACGCAATAAATCGTGGGTTGATCCCGACCAACCATATCTTCCCCAAGACCAATTCGCTTCGGACGGAAGATGATGCTGTGCGTTTGGTGGGATCAGCATGGTCTCGTCCACCATTAAATGATGAAACCTGGTGAAACTGTCAATGCCCACCGCTACCACCAACAACTGATCAAATTGCACCGTGCGCTGCGTGAAAAAAGGACGGATTATCAACAAAGACATGACAATCTGATTTTCTTCCACGACAACGCACCATCGCACACGTCAAAAATGGTCCGAAAATACTTGAAGACACTCAACTGGGAGGTGCTACCCCAGCCCGCTTATTCACCAGACCAGGCCCCTTCCGACTACCACCTGTTTTCGTCGATGGGCCACGCGCTCGCTGAGCAGCACTTCGATTCTTACGAAGACGTCCGAAAATGTCTTGATGACTGGTTTGCGCCGAAAGAGAAGGAATTTTTTTGGCGTGGTATCTACAAATTGCCCGAGAGATGGGCAGAATATTTAGCTAGCGAGGGCAAGTATTTGGAATAATATTGTTTTTGCTTTCTATGAAAAAAAAACTGTTTTTTTATCAAAAAACAGAGGATTTAAGCTTATACACCTGGTATTAAAAATAAAAATATGAAAAACAGAACCGCAAAAATATATGACTTTCTTGATTCGATCATAACTGGTGATGAGTCATGGTACTTTAAATATGACCCTGAAACTAAGCGTCAATCTGCTGAATGGAAGTCCAAAGGCGAGCCATTTCGAAAATCCTAAACGCAATAAATCGTGGGTTGATCCCGACCAACCATATCTTCCCCAAGACCAATTCGCTTCGGACGGAAGATGATGCTGTGCGTTTGGTGGGATCAGCATGGTCTCGTCCACCATTAAATGATGAAACCTGGTGAAACTGTCAATGCCCACCGCTACCACCAACAACTGATCAAATTGCACCGTGCGCTGCGTGAAAAAAGGACGGATTATCAACAAAGACATGACAATCTGATTTTCTTCCACGACAACGCACCATCGCACACGTCAAAAATGGTCCGAAAATACTTGAAGACACTCAACTGGGAGGTGCTACCCCAGCCCGCTTATTCACCAGACCAGGCCCCTTCCGACTACCACCTGTTTTCGTCGATGGGCCACGCGCTCGCTGAGCAGCACTTCGATTCTTACGAAGACGTCCGAAAATGTCTTGATGACTGGTTTGCGCCGAAAGAGAAGGAATTTTTTTGGCGTGGTATCTACAAATTGCCCGAGAGATGGGCAGAATATTTAGCTAGCGAGGGCAAGTATTTGGAATAATATTGTTTTTGCTTTCTATGAAAAAAAAACTGTTTTTTTATCAAAAAACAGAGGATTTAAGCTTATACACCTGGTATTAAAAATAAAAATATGAAAAACAGAACCGCAAAAATATATGACTTTCTTGATTCGATCATAACTGGTGATGATTCATGGTGCTTTAAATATGACCCTAAAACTAAGCGTCAATCTGCTGATTGGAAGTCCAAAGGCGAGCCAAAACCAAAAAAAAATTCGTTTTCAGAAGTTTCGAATCAAGACAATGTTGATTACTTTTTATGATGCGAAGGGTATTGTTCACAAGGAAATTGTTCCAGAAGGTCGAACTGTTAATAAAGAATACTATTTAGGCGTTTATGATCGTTTTTGGAAAAGAATCTGAATATCCAGCAAGAAAGCACCTGTTTTTATTGCACGATAATGCCCCACCTCACAAGACTAAAAAAGTGAACGAATTTTTGATGAGGAAACGGATTTCTCTCATCAACCACCCTCCGTATTCGCCTGATCTATCACCATGTGACTATTTTCTATTTCCAAGACAGAAAACCAAGATGAAAGGAACATTTTATAATGATATCCCAGCCATTTAAGTAGCCGTAACCGAGGTGCTGAAGAACATTCCTATAAATGATATAAAAAATATATGCATACGCTGGTTGATCGTTCCAAACGTTGTATTGAGTCTAATGGAACCTATTTTGAATAAATAATAACTTTCAAAGATAATATGGTATAATGTGTATTTTATTCTATATCCAAAAAGTTCCGTTATTTTTGAGACACACGTATGATATGGAGAGAGAGAAAGAGTCTAATTACTTTTCTGCCATACTTTGTATGCATAAGTAAACATTTATTTATATTTAAGTGTACTTGTATATATGTATGTTATGTATATGTGTTCATTAATAGAATTCTTATTTTAGTTGTTTCCCACTGTTATGTCTGTCAAGTTCATCTTAATTTGTTGATGATGGGAACAAGAAAAGTTCATCCATCAAGTTTGAAATTTCTAGACATTTCAGAAAATATTCTGAAAAAGTTTAGAAATGTTTTTTTTTGTTTTTTTGCTTTTTTTTTGTAACTAGAATATTATTATTTTCATATAATATAAATATGTGACAGACATTTCATCATTTTAAATACTCATATTGCTAGTAAACAAAAATCATGATAAAATATGAACATTTCTTGTACATATAAAATAATGATTTTGTCTTTTGTTATACTCGTAATTTCGTTTTCTTTGCCACATATTTATAATATTTATTTGCTTTTCTATATTTTATTATAGATTAAATATAGAATAAAATTGAAATGAATTGTTTCTAATTAACTGTTATAATAATATGAGAAGCAAAAAGATGTTGTCCTTTTCAAAAATGAATGATGACTTTGTTCATTTCTCCTTTTTCTTTAGAAATTTTACAGATAAAAAAATTGTATAGTCAATTTTTCATAAATATCTAGAGACAAATTCCTTCATTGATGTAAAATCGATAGAAATGAAATATTGAACTTTTTCTATACTCATTTCTTTTCTATGGAGAATATTTGGAAATTTATTAAAGATAAGTATTCCACAATTGGGAATGATGAGCCATTTCAAATATTATAAGTTTTTCTTTTTTGTTATTATTGGCAGAAATATGTTTGTATTTTTTTTTATAATAACTTTTAAATTGAAATAGAATTACATGCATATTTTCTATGTAAAAGTTTTCGTTCTAGATACAGAATAATTTTTAGTTCAAATAGAAGTTCACTATGTATAAAGAGAAATATTTTAAATAAAAATATTATTTATTGAGCCTTTTGAAATTTTACTTATTCATTTGTAAAAGTCAAACAGAAATTGATAAGTCGAAATACGATTTCTTGAACTGAATAGGTAATTTTATATGTTAATTTAAATAGACCAAGATAAAATTATTTATCCTTATTGAGTGTAAGATTTTTTCATTTTCTATACTCTCGTAAATGGAAATATTGCAAAGTTATATTATTTATTCAGATCAAATTCTATTTAAAATATTATTTAACATGTATTAATTGTAAAGGTTTTTTTTTAACCTAAAATTGTTGTTATTTTTTATTTTACTTAATTTAGATAAACAGTGTCTGTAGGTGTATCTGGCCCGTATTTCTTTGAAAATGAAGAAGAAAATGTCGTTACCTTAAATTCTGAGTGTGATAAAGAAATCATAGCCAACTTTTTTTTTTATAATTTTAATAAAATGGCACCACAAGCTATATAACATAAAAAAATTTTCGCTTTATTATGCGAAATTTTTCAGGATACATAATTTTGAGCTGTTGTTATGTTAATTAGTGTCCAAGATTGTGCAATTAGATGCGGTTAGACTTTTTTTAAAATAAAAATTTGTATTAATGCAGGTAATCTTAAAACTTTAGATCATTTGAAAATCAACATTAACCAACTAATGACCATATTACAGCCAGAAATCTGCAAAAACGAGATTTTCAATAATTATCTTAAAGTATCGATTACGAGGATCATTCAACAAGTACTTAGCCTCACCGTCTAATAGAACTACTGTCACAAAAGAAATTTACCATCGTGCAGTACATTATTTTAATAGCCTACTGTCAAAGTTTCAGTCGATTCCCTTTGTTAGTTTTGTTTTGAGAGCCTTTGAAAGCGAGCGCGTCGGTCGGTTGCACAAAAATGGAAAAAGAACAATATCGTTCGGTGATTAGATTCTTGTTTTTGGAAGAGAAAACGCGCAGCGAAATCAAAGATCGCTTGAATGCTGTGTATGGTGACTCTTCTCCTTCGATGGCGACCGTCAAGAATCTGTTCAACGAGTTTGTTCGTGGCCGCACGTCGGTTTTTGATGAGCCACGCCCAGGTGCCCCGAAAACGGCTGCTACGGAGGAAAACGTTAAAAAAGTCCACGATCTCGTGTTGGCAGACCGTCGATTGAAGGCTCACGAGATAGCTGAGACTGTGGGCATCGCAGTAGGAACGGTACATCATATTCTACACGAAGAACTGGGCATGAGAAAGCTGTCGGCGCGATGGGTGCCGCATTTGCTCACACCGGAAAACAAGCGCAACCGTGAGACCACATCGGCGACGTGGTTGGCGCTGTTTCAGCGCAATCCAGCGGAGTTCTTGCATCGTTTCGTGACCGAAACAGTGGACTTCAACCGGCGAACGTGCTCCGAAGAAGGCGAAGACTGTTCGATCGGCCGGAAAGATGATGGCCACCGTTTTCTGGGATTCACAAGGTGTGATCCACATCGATTACCTCGAGAAGGGTAAAACAATCACGGGGCGCTACTATGCTGACTTATTGGGCCGATTTGACGTCGAATTGAAGAAAAAGCGGCCCCGCTTTGCGAAGAAAAAAGTGCTGTTCCACCACGACAACGCGCCGGCTCACACCTCTGCCGTCGCCATGGCCAAATTGGTCGAATTGCGCTACGAATTGCTGCCCCATCTACCGTACTCTCCAGATTTGGCCCCCTGTGACTACTTTTTGTTTCCAAACCTGAAAAACACTCGCCGGGAATAGATTTGGGTCGAATGAGGAGGTCATCGTCGCCACGGAGGCCTATTTTGCTTCCCTCGAGAAAATGTATTTTTTGGACGGATTAAAAAGAGTTAGGGCATCGCTGGGCCAAGTGTATTGAGCTTGAAGGAGATTATGTGGAAAAATAAATTGCCACCTTTCCAAAATTTTCGTTTTTCTTTTGTAGGCTAAGTATTTGTTGAATGACCCTCGTACGTGTAAGTCTTGTAACGAGCATTTAAATATTATTATATTTTATAAATAATGGCAAAGTTTAAATAATATAATCATTATTATTATATTATTTAAACTTTGCCATTATATATATAAAATATAACTTTGCCATTATATATATAATATATACAAATTTAAATTAAGTGTATTTTATTCAAGTTTACTTTCAAAAATACAAATTAAATAAAGTATATTCTTAAAAAAATTTTTACTTAATTAGATTTTTTTAAATCAATATTTGATCTAAAATGTTAGTTTTTAATATTAAATATAAAATAATTTATAAAAAAGGTAAAAGAATATAAAATTAAAGTAATTTATTAAGTAACAATAAAATGTAATTACGAAGTATGTAAATTTTGAAATAATAATACTTGAATAGAATTTTTTTTAAACATTTTCAACTAATCATTTAAAAAAAAATATAATTAAGAAAAAAATTCCGTTAAAAGTCTTTAAATTACTTGAAAGTTTTGTATATAATTTTGTATAGAAATTTAACTGAATAGAACTTAATTGATATATATATATACGTGTGTATATATGTATTTTTGTGTTTTTTTTTTATTAGTATAGAAAAAGTTTTTAAAGATATTCGCAAAAATTATTAGTTCGGTAATTTTTCGAAGCTACGGAAATGAGAAAAGTGGCAATACAGCAAAATTCAGATCATTTTACATAATATTCGTTATAAATTAAGTAAGTAAAATTTGACCAACTTGGGAATGCTCATAAAATGTGATAATGAGGAAGAAATTTTTACTAGCAAGGGACAACTTTATAAGGAATAAATACAGTTCACCCTCTTCAACTATAATGAACGGCTGAGCAATTAACAAGAAACCATACTCTTTATTCAACTTACTTAGAAAGAAACTTTATAACCATTAAAATGTAATAATGAATGGAGAGGGATTGAAATTGACATAATGACGATATCACTCAAGATTAAATGATTGCATAACGAGGTAGTTCATTCAGTTTTCACTTCATTTTCAAAAGTCATTTAAAATATTGGCTATGAAAAATTATTCAACAATAGAGACTTTTAGAAAACTTTGTATAAAATTACCTTTTACATATATTGGAGAATAAAATGAAATATTTGATAAATATTTAAAAAAAACTAAGATGCATTTAAATAATTGATAATGAAATAAAAATTGTGAATTTTTAAAGTGCTATATCTAAATAAATATTTTAGATAGTTTTCACAAAAGTTCATAAATGAGAAGAATTTTATAAAATATTGCGACTAACTACTTAAAATTTCTATTAATTCTGAAATAAAATTAAATAAATTTCAATATTATTAAATATTATACAAATAATTAAAAAAATTGAGCAATTATAGTTTCTTTTTTAATAGAAAAAAAAGCCTTTCGCAAATGGTTTAAAATGGTTTTATGATGAATGTTTAATTCATAAGTTATGCCATAACCGCTTATATGCCGGTTTTGTTGAATTATTTTTTTAGTAATTAGCCGAGCAAAAAAAAGAGGTTATTTATGACATAGAAATTTAGCGAATTCTCTGTTTATTCTGGTGCATTTTTGAACTTGAATAATTTTTGGTAAACTACATTGATTACAAGAAAGCTTTAAGTATATCCTTTCAAAAGCGTATCTAATGCAGTTACAATGCAACTAGTAGTTACTGAGTATTTGCATTTAAATCCATCATTCGGAAACCGCCACGAACTTTTTCGACTTACTAATATTAGGGGTTTACTGTTTAGTAGAAGTTTATGGCAATGAGCTGTCATTAAGATTTTCAGAGGAAAGTTGTTTACAGTGGAGAATGGACACTTTCCTGCTCACTAACTTTTTTTTTTATATACTTTATGGGGATATTGAAGTAAAAATATTGTAAAGGATGGAAGACCTTGGTAAACTCCGTCATTAATCCAGGATATATCGGAATATTGAATATTTTACATACTTGGATGTTACGTTGTGATAGATAAAACTGTATAATGAGCCTGCAAAGAAATTCAGTGCATCAGATA
This sequence comes from Atherix ibis, assembly GCA_958298945.1. Taxonomy (NCBI): domain Eukaryota; kingdom Metazoa; phylum Arthropoda; class Insecta; order Diptera; family Athericidae; genus Atherix; species Atherix ibis. The sequence goes on from OY282606.1 coordinate 39,767,520, forward strand.
CGGTTGTATGCATTTGTTATTTGTGTATGGGAATAAGTTATTTCCTTTTTTGAGAATGATGTCGCAGGAGGAATAGATTCGTGTTCGATAAAATGGTTGTACTTGTAATTTGAGAATAAATGTGTGAATTTATACTACCAAATTATCATTTATGGAAGTTATGTCACATTACTATATTTTAGAGAAAAGTACAGTGGGACAATTTCGATTACTAGTTGAAATTTACGATCATCATGATCCATCGAATAGATCATATGAAAACTGATTTCGGGAATTTCCAACTAAAAACGCTCAAGGATTTGTCAACTACGTTAAATGTTGATATGTCTACTTTCGGTAAAAAATTGCATGGGAGCTTGGGACTTATATCAATTGAACGAGATAGCCATCGAGAGACTCTTCAATATTTGGGCAACAGAAAAGAAAGAAGAAATGAAAAATTGATTTACTGCGACTACCCTAAATGACCAAAAGTATGGATAAAGCCACCAGAACCAGGTCTTTCATAGCCAAAACGCAATCCATGTTATTTATTATGACTTCTAAAACAGCCCGAAACCATGATTAATTATTGTTATCGAATCCATCTAATAATCTTTAATTGAGCATTGAAAAAACGGCCGAAATGGGGACAATTGACATGACAAGATGCTTCTGCTACGAGACAACGCCTGGTGCTACGTTGAAAAATCAGTATGGAAATACTTAGAAAGAGTGATATGGCTGTATTCAGAAAATATTGCTTCTTCAGATTTTTGTTTGTTCTGGTCCTTGTTGTTGGACCATTCCGGAAAGCGGTTAACTTCTCATGAAATTATCAAAAAATAGCTTTTCGATGTTTACGTTTAAATCGATGTTTACGTTTATTACCCGAAAGATGGCAGAAAGTTATCGCTTCCGATATAAACAAATAATAAACTTTGGTCACACCTAGGCCGAAAATAACTAAACATAAAAAATTAAATTATAAAAATGGATTCTAATAGAACAAATTTTTATCTCACTTATTTATAAATATTCTACCTCTTCCAAAAAATGTTTTCTAAACATTCAAGTAGAACTTTTATGAAAATACAGAATAAATATTACCTTCTATAAGCTTATACACTTTTCTAATGAAAATCGCATGACACTATATAAATGGTAAGTTTTCATATCAGAAGAATTAAGTTCTACTAATTATAATATATAAGTTAGAATTGAAAACTAATTTAAACCTTTAAAAATTTAAATTAAAGTTAGATAAAGAGTATTTGATATTTTCCAAGCATATTATCACCATATTTTTTCAGTTTTTTATATTATATGAAGTAAAAATGTGAAACCAATTTGCAAATATGTATTTTATAGATAAAAGTTTTTCTGTATTCAAATTTATGTAGAAAAGAATTTAATAATTTTTTAAATAGTAGATTGTTGAAAATGTATACGTTCTGAATTCTCTTTTTAGTAAATGGAATTTTGATATAGTGATCAACTCTTATACTATAGCTGGAAGTGAAATAAAATGAATAAAATTTTAACTCAACCATGAAATTGGTTGAAAGTTAAAAGCCTCATAAAATATATGATTAACAAGCTGAGAAATATTTTTTGTAAGTTCATTTTTGTAAATGTATATGTGTATTTTTTTTTTAATATAACACCTTGACTGAAAAGTTTTCTACCATTTAGTTATTAATGTAGCATTACTAATGAATTAAAAGGAATAGTTTTTGTATTTATAGATTCAAGTATTAAAAAAATTTATATATTTTAAGTTTAAATTTATTCTTTTATTTTCAAATTACACCAAAAGGGATTATTTTCTATCATGATAAAATAAGTACCGAACTATCCATTTTATAATTTAGAAAATACAGCACTGTTACTTAATAGTTGTTGAATAAACATACGATACTATTAAAAATAGTTTAAAATTTGCCATTTAAAAGAAAAAATAGCAAATTTTAAAACTAAGAACAATCTTTAATTATTTTATTGATCATAGATACGCTAATTGGTTGCTGGAACAACAGGCTTTGGATGCTCCTTATTTGAACGAATTTTCTTCAGTGATGTATCTCATTTCTTACTCATTGGATATGTTTATAAGCAAAATTGTCATATACCATATGTGGCTTTGAAAACGTAAAACTAACGAGGAGATGCCATTGTATAAAAAAGCTTAAAATTACTGTTTGGTGTTTATTTTGCTCTGAACGAGTCACTTTTTTTAGCCTGAACTTAATGTCAAATTTGGGCTTCATTGCGCAAAAAGTTCGCAGCACTCATAATTTCGAGATTTGGTTCGATTTGACGTAGCGGAGCCAACGAAAAAGATCGAGTTTACGTATCGAGGAACTATAAAAAATTTAAAAACCAATATTCGAAATAAAAGCCCACAATGTTTGTACAAGTCCTTAAAAATTACCTCAAAAGGAAGATGAGTCTCCTGGCAGATATTTGTATGATGTTGTACAATAATCAATGCATAATGGCAAAACAATTTCATAAAAATTTTAAGTGTATTAAAATTTTTATGAAATTGTTTTGCCATTATGCATTGATTATTGTACATAATGGCAGAATAACAATTTCATAAAATTTTTAAGTGTATTTATTAAAAATAATAATTTTGTGAAATTTTAAGTGCGGTTTAGTTAAGTTTACATTTCGAAACATAAATTGGACGAGTACTAAAATATTATTCAGTATATTTAGTAATAAACAATTTTTTATAAATTAATATAAAAACCTCTTTTTAAATTTATATTCTTATAAGAGTTATAACGAGTTATGTACTATAGTCTCAAAGATAGAGCTTTAATTTTGTTGTTAAAGCGATGGAAATAATATTTAACTTTCCTGAATCATGAATGTTCCATTTGGTAAATTCTTAATACTCGTAATATTGAACATATTTTGTAAGCAAACATTAATTTTTCCCAAAAGATTTTTTCACCCTAAGTAAACAGAAAGGTAACGTATATTGACTGAATATTTAATTATCATTTAGTATTTTACATAATAAGAAATAGACAGTACTCAAGATAGAATTAGGGCATTGACAGACAGCCCTTAATAAAAGCTCTTAGCACCTTGGAATTAATTGAATTTTACTTCTCTACAATGGCTGGTCTTTGTATTCGAACGAATACAGTTTATGCTTAATGCTTTTGAATTGGAGAAGAATAAGTGCTCTTGTTGCTTATGGTTATTGAAGACAATACGATAAAAATATATTACGAATCTTTCAATAAAACTCTAAACAACTTATTTTTAATCAACAAAATTAAATGGAATTTTCTTCGAATAATTCAGTTAAGATTTGTGGATATTATTTTACACATATAATGAATACATTCAAGATATTCAAATAATCTTTGAATTTTTACAAAATTATTAAAATTTTATAAAAGAATATATTATAAATTATAATCTTCTTAATATCGTTTATGTATAATTTATTGTTTCGAAAAAAATTACTTAAGTTAATTATACTTTGAGGGAAAATTTATAATAAATGCTTCTAGAATTGGCTAACAATCCAAATCGATGTGTAATGAACGAATAATGTCCCTAATAGACTTTTCACATCTGAATGCCTTAGTTTTGATGTTTAATTTACTGTCACTAAATTTGATTTAGTATCAATTTTCCATTTACGTATTATCATCTGAATTTTCGGTATGACATAAATTTTGACTAAATTACGAATCACAGCATTAAATTAGGAGTTATACTGAAATAACTATTGTACTACTATAATTATACGACTAAATGACTATGAAGTGAACTTTCCTCTTTCATAAATCAATCGATATATTTTTTTATAGCATATGTTATGTGATATAAAATGTTCTACAATAATATTCTGTGTACTTTATTTCGGTTATTTGGATGGCAGCAGACAGTTCATAGTGTAATCTAAAACTCCTAGATTATTGAAAAGATATTTTCAGATATTTATAAAATCTGTTGCACCTTATTATTCATGCATGCACGTATAGATGATTATACTAATTTTTCGATTGCAGCAGAATTTATATTGTAGAGAAATTTTGTTGTAAAGTCATTGGCAGCTCATCGTTATCCAGAATCTCCTCAAGGATTTGCCTTAAAAATCAAAAAGTCTATACCATAGTATAGAGGATTCTATTTTTGTATTTTGCTACAAAATAAAATTGTTCATGCAGTAAATTGAAATTGATAAAATAAAATTCTATAAGTATTCGGAGATAAAATTCTTCAATAGAGTAAGAAATTGCTTAGTGAAGTTGTTTTCAAGAAACAATTTGTAAATAATTCGATATAGCATATAAGAAATTTCCAATAATTTCGTACACAATAAATATATAAATAATAATATAATATACTTGTCATTTTGTAAAATAGACAAAATTTATCCTACTATTTTTCCATTTTAAAATAATTGACTTAATTTTAAATATTTTTTTTTTTGGAACAACAATTTATTATTAACCCTACGATGAATTTCGAAAAACTCATTGTTGAAGTTATTTTATTAATTCTAAAAATTTAATGAATATTAATTCAAACTTAATAAAAATTTATGTGATTCAATTTTTCACAAATAAAATTTTTTTGTTGTTGTTCATAAGTAATCGTTTAAAAACATATATAAGTAAGTTGAAAATTGTGTACAAGTACTTATATGTATATGTTATACAATATTAAATTAAGTACATTTAATTTTTATCAACCAACATTTAAACAGGAAATTTTTTTTAAAATTTTTTTAAATTACAAAGAATTTCTCTTAACTTGAAAACTTTTTAAATAAATAAAAAAAAATATATTGAACATATTTTTAGTTGTAGAAATTAATGAAATAAATTTCAAAATGGAAATATTGCCACTTTAGAAATTTTTAGATTAAGAAAAATGTTCGTGTCTCATTTTTATGGTTTTCTAAAATTTTTTCTTGACAAAAACTATTAAATTTAATAAAACTGACAATATTTTCTTCTGTTTTTTGATTAATAGAGCATATATTGATAATATTTAAAATATCTTTTTTAACAATACATTTTTGAATTTCTCAACAAAAACTTATTATTAATTTACTGAAATTTTATATTTTATAAAAATATTTCAAAAGAGCAAACATTCAACGAAAAAACAAATTTTTAAGATCATTTTGAATTTTTAAAATTTTTGTTTTAATATTATATAATTAGCTCTGATATTTTAAAATAACTTTCTAGAAACGCAATAGTTTTAATTATATTTGTTTACAAAGGCATTCTACGTAATTCATATTTTTCCCTACCTATGAAATAGATAAAAAAGTGTTCATGTTACTTTTATTCTTTTCCAAGAACCAATTCTTCCGATACATATTGACAGCAATATTATTTCCATAATAAGTTACGTTACTAAAAACTGTACACGTTTGGAATAGAATTGGAAAGAACTGAAATTAACAGACGCTACAGAACACTACAAAAACTTTTAGATAAACGGTCAAACTGACAGTTTACAAAAAAAATATTTATATATAATATGGCACTAAGACCCATATGGACGTTCAGAAAATAAATCTGAAGTTCAGTCAGGCGTTCTAATTCTTATCGAATCCAATTCCTCTAGGCGAAAGTCATCTCATGATTTTGCCTATTATGTGTGTAATTGTGAGATCGATACTTTAATGTTCCTTTCATTAATAATTTATCTATCACTCGTTATAAAAAATTTACAAGCAATTGCCATTCCATAATAATACTCTTTCAAGAGAATTTTTCTTAATTTACCTCCCGGAAAATATATAAGGAACTTTATTTAAAAAAACAATGATCACAAGATTTTGTAAGTTTAAGATGTATAGGAAAGTAAAAATAGATCTTTACTGCTCTCTTATATGTCATCTTACTGTTATTCATGTATAAAAAATCTATTTTTAATTTATTTTAAAATAAATCAAATTGCAGATCACAAAAAAAAATATCACATAGACAAAAATGTCACAAATTTGTACATTTTAAAGTATTAGTATTATTTAAAAAAAGTTATATACCAGGTGTATACGCTTTAATCCGCTGTTTGATCATAGATGGCGTGAGTGCGCGTATTAAGCTACCATGGGCACGCCTTACTTTATTTTTATGAGTTTAATATCTGTCAACATTAATCAGTGGACATTGTTAGCAATTTCGTACAACAACATACATTTTTCCTTTGGTAATCATGTCTAGTTTTGTGCCAGAAAAAGAGCATATGCGGGAATTTCTGCTTTTCTGCTTCAATTTGAAAAAATCGGCTGCCGAATGGCATCGTATGCTTATGGAGGCCTATGGTGACAGTGCTTTATCGGAAACAACGTGCCAAGATTGGTTTCGTCGGTTCAAAGACAGCAATTTTGACTTGTGGGACAAGAAGCGTGAAAATCGGCCTAGGAAGGTTGAAGACAATCAATTGCAGTCTCTTTTGGACGAAGACGATTACCAAATTGCAAAAAATCGTGGGTTGATCCCGACCAACCATCAACATCTTCCCGAAGACCAAATCGCTTCGGACGGAAGACGATGCTGTGCGTTTGATAGGATCAGCAGTTTATCGTCTACTATGAGATGTTGCAACCTGGTGAAATTGTCAATGCCCACCTCTACCATCAACAACTGATCAAATTGCACCGTTCTCTGCGTGAAAAAAGGACGGATTATCAACAAAAACATGACGATCCCACACGTTAAAAATGATTCGAAACTACTTGGACACAACTAAACTGAGAGGTGATACCCCACCCCGCTTATTCAGCCGACATGGCCCCTTTCGACTACCACCTGTTTTCGTCGATAAGCCACACGCTCGCTGAGCAGCACTTCCATTCTTACGAAGACGTCCGAAAATGTCTTGATGAGTGGTTTGCCTCGAAAGAGAAGGAATTTTTTGGCGTGGTATTCACAAATTGTTGAGAGATTTGTTGAATCCACTTACAAAAAGGTACAATAAGTGTATGAGAAATATTTTTTATCAAGAGTATAAGCATTTTGTTGGCAGGAAGAAGTTTTCAGTCCCGCTGAAGCAGGGGAAGATGAATCTAGGTCACGAAAGCTTTCAACGTGGTAAAAATATGGAAGCAGTAAGTGCTCTTGTAAGTTCAGACCATCGATTAACATTGAAGCTCGTTGATAGGCTCAGAAATAAGGTTCTGTGCAGCAGATTGGATACTGCAGAAACTTCTATGTCACGCCATAATAACGCCTCCTATCACACGGCTATCTTCATCAAAAAGTTTTGATCGTAAAATGGGATGTTTGTAGTTCATCATCCCCTCTATTTATCTAATCAGAGTCCGTATTACTTTTTTTTGTTCTTCAAAATCAGAAATCATTTGAAAAGACGTTTTTCAGTGGCATAAAGAATTTTTAAGGGCTGATAATTAGTAAAAGCCGAACCTCACTCAGGGAAACCTTCAACATCAAAAACTGATCAGAATGTGGAACGAGTGCATCGAAAAAAAATTCAACCAAGTTTTTTTGTAGAGCGTCTTTAAAAGGATCAGAAAAAAGATTCTTTACGTTAGATCGGACATTACTCACTCTTGAATGTCTACCTTGACAACGCCTCCGTCCCACATCTATCTTGGATCTTTATAAAAAAAAATGGGTTTCTGTGGTTCCTCAGCCCCTTTTTCACTTAATATCAGTCAGTTTATTGACCTCAAAAAGCACTTGAAAGTACATCATCTTGATAATGTCGATAACACCTCAAGGAGTCTAACTCAGGACTTTTTAGTTGTAGCCTTCCGGCACTATAATGAATAGCAAAAAAAAAATTTCACTCTTATGTGGATTTTAATTTTAAAGAATACTTTTGGTCGAAGATATCAATCTTAATACGTGTATTCTCTTGATATTTTGTTATTCTAATTTTTGCATACACTTTTACTCTAATATGTTAAAGACTATTGAAAATCATATTTTCGTAGTGAATATGAACATCAACTTGACATTTACTTAAGCAGATTGTAAGCATCATTACCTACTATTCTATTATCATAAGTACTGTTGCAAGAATAGACTGATTTTTATAATGATAGCTTTTAATTTGTCGAATCCTGAAAGTACAACACAAATGTGGACTATGCCATATTATATAGTATGCAGTGTTTGTACGATATCATTATTTAAAAGGCAATTAGTTTTTTTTTTTGTAATCGAATACTATAATCAATAGTCGTATTATAAATGAATAAAATTATGTATAGTCAATTGAGTGGTATTTATGAGAAATTGCAATTTCAGGAGTGTGATGATGGCGTGCTCAATTATTGAAGTACATTTTCTAAATGCGAAAATTCTAAGGTGGCATTTTTATGGGAGAATGGCATACGAAAGAAATCACAATGTAATACGGTCCAACGATGTCTTAAAGGTCTTGTATACTTATACCTTTAGAAAAGGTATAAGTATACAAGAGTATAAGGACCATTAAAAATACTTAAACACAAACCAACCTTAAATTGATTTCCTATGTACGATTACGAGTATATGTTTCCGTGGTATACGCAATTATTTTCATGATTCTCTATACATAATAGGTCTGAATATGTTGTTTAAAAACTAACATTATTTAGCAATATATTATTAATGATGCAATATAATATAACACCTTATGGGTCGATTGAATATGGCTTTTTCAAGATACTCGTATTATTGTTAAGGACATAATGTGAAATCAATACTAATAAACTAGTCGATCATAACATATAGTATTTGGAAGGAGCATGTTTTTGCTAAAAATAAAATAAATGTCATTCCATTATATTATTTCGGTTTTTCTCTCCATTTATATATGTTTGTTGAAAATATTAGTGTGATTCTCCTATTTTATACTTTGATAATATATTCCTTTGTATGCAATTATAGTCAGAATATTGCCCAATCAATTTTATTGTTTTCGAAATGATTTTTTACTTTTAATATTTCCTGTAATATTTGGTAGGATTAATGGTGTTTACTTAAGAAAGTAATCTTTTTTCCAAACAATTTACTTTTTATGACAAGTAAGTGGAAACATTTGTTATTATATAAGAAAGTAGAAAAGTAAATATTTGTTAAAATTTTTCATAAATCCAAATAACAATTTCTGCACAAAAAAAAATAACAATATGTTTACATAAGAAGATTTAAAAAAAAAACTTATTCTTGTATTTATTTTAGTATATTTGATATATGTTATATGGTATTCTAAAAGAGATTCAGAGACTTGATGTTGGCATTTATTCAATACAAAAAGAGAAGAATTCGTTTTTTTTTGGATGCTTTATTTAAATGTTTATCGAAAATAAGTATTATTTAAAAAAAAAATTTAAAACTAACTTTATATTGATAAAACTCCATAAAATTGCCAAAATAAAATATAAAGTAAATATTTTTCAAATTTGATTTAGATTAAAAAGTAAGGTTGAAAACTTTTAATTACAGAAAATATATATTGTTATAGGCAAAAAAAAAAATCATATATTTAAAACTTACCTAATTGATACTAATATCATGGCAAATATTAGATATTTCCCTAGTAAAGGCACTACTAGAGATGTTGGTGGAATAATTTCAACAACCAGAAGGAAGAACACATGAAGACTAATCAGAATTGATATTGATAATGTTACCTGTTTTCATTGAAAAAAATAAAATAAATATACAATATTATTTATCATATTTAAATAAGAAAATATATTATAAATTTTTGAAAAAAATATTTATTATAGTAGAAGTAAAATATAAAAAAGAATATTAGTTTTTGTTGTTGTTGTGAATTTTCATAATTTAGTAACCTTTTCTCCACTGTCTGAAGGCAAGTAAAATGTCAAGACGGTGAGAAATGATATTCCCATACAGGGTATAATTATGTTGACGGTGTAAAATAATGTTTTCCGTCTCATCGTTATGTTGAATGTTATATCTAAATACGGTTCATCGCAGCAAGTGTAAAACTTTTCATTTCTGCAAATAGAATAAATTTATCAATAAATTTTAGGATTATATGATAATTTTAAGTTAATTATATTTTGTACGAGGACATAAAAGTACATTAGGTGAATCGATTTAAATTTCATAAAATGAGTAATTATATAAACGATATTTACTTCTAATTTAACTAATTGTCCATGAAAGTGAATCAACACCATGTAGGCATGTGGTAATTTATTATATAAACTTAAATATTTCAATGCGATATTTACGATTAATTAAAATTTATGTACATATTTATACTATCGGTTTTATAGATACTCCTATCTGAACAAAATGATTTTAAGGGATTTTTTTTTTCGTTTACTAGCACAAAATTCTAATAATTAATTTTTAAAATAAAAATAGTTTTTTTTGCCATAATTTCTTTATGTCAGGAACCAAAATTTTGAATTCAGCATATTTTCGGGAAGTTTAACTATGTACTTTTTAGCACTGTATTTTATTTGTGAGATGTTATGTGGGTTTGAATGCCACTGAGATATACGAGGGTCATTCAGCAAGTACTTAGCCTACAAAAGAAAAACGAAAATTTTGGAAAGGTGGCAATTCATTTTTCCACATAATCTCCTTCAAGCTCGATACACTTGGCCCAGCGATGCTCTAACTTTTTTAACCCGTCCAAAAAATACATTTTCTCGAGGGAAGCAAAATAGGCCTCCGTGGCGACGATGACCTCCTCATTCGACCCAAATCTATTCCCGGCGAGTGATTTTTTCAGGTTTGGAAACAAAAAGTAGTCACAGGGGGCCAAATCTAGAGAGTACGGTGGATGGGGCAGCAATTCGTAGTGCAATTCGACCAATTTGGCCATGGCGACGGCGGAGGTGTGAGCCGGCGCGTTGTCGTGGTGGAACAGCACTTTTTTCTTCGCAAAGCGGGGCCGCTTTTTCTTCAATTCGACGTCAAATCGGCCCAATAAGTCAGCATAGTAGCGCCCCGTGATTGTTTTACTCTTCTCGAGGTAATCGATGTGGATCACACCTTGTGAATCCCAGAAAACGGTGGCCATCACCTTTCCGGCCGATCGAACAGTCTTCGCCTTCTTCGGAGCACGTTCGCCGGGTGAAGTCCACTGTTTCGACTGTTCCTTGGTCTCTGGTGTGTACCAGTGAATCCATGTTTCGTCGACGGTCACGAAACAACGCAAGAACTCCGCTGAATTGCGCTGAAACAGCGCCAAACACGTCGCCGATGTGGTCTCACGGTTGCGCTTGTTTTCCGGTGTGAGCAAACGCGGCACCCATCGCGCCGACAGCTTTCTCATGCCCAGTTCTTCGTGTAGAATATGATGCACCGATCCTACTGCGATGCCCACAGTTTCAGCTATCTCGTGAACATTCAATCGACGGTCTGCCAACACGAGATCGTGGACTTTTTTACGTTTTCCTCCGTAGCAGCCGTTTTCGGGGCACCTGGGCGTGGCTCATCAAAAACCGACGTGCGGCCACGAACAAACTCGCTGAACCAATTCTTGACGGTCGCCATCGAAGGAGAAGAGTCACCATACACAGCATCCAAGCGATCTTTGATTTTGCTGCGCGTTTTCCCTTCCAGAAACAAGAATCTAATCACCGAACGATATTGTTCTTTTTCCATTTTTGTGCAACCGACCGACACGCTCGCTTTCAAAGGCTCTCAAAACAAAACTAATGAAGGGAATCGATCGAAACTTTGACAGTAGGCTACTAAAAGAATGTGTTGCACGATGGTAAATTTCTTTTATGACAGCAGTTCCATCGGGCGGTGAGGCTAAATACTTGTTGAATGACCCTCGTAGTTTTTAAAAAATAACTTTACTTGTCATTCTACTTTAATTTATGTATACCTTTTTCAGGTGTTGTTTGCGCACTTTTATCAAGAAAAATATATTAATACCAGCTTCCGGAAGGAAAAACCAATCGTGTTAATACCACCCGAAGACAATCACTCGGAATGGACATAATGGCCACCTCTCCTACTGGGCGAAAGAATGGCACCGTAACAAAAACTGCGGATCGATCACCCGCTCCAGCTATACTACTGCTCATTCCAAAACATTATAAGGATATTAATAACTCCTTTAGCATAAGTGCTTGGTTCTAAATAGAAAAACGTACTCTGTAAGATGAGGTCAAAGTGCTCGTCGGATTGATATGAAGAAGCGTAGAAAGAATAGTAAGTAAAGAAAAGGTTGGATTGACCAAAATATCACTAATATTGATCGCTGCAACTGTGAAAATAAGTCCTTTGAAATGATGAGTCCAAATTTCTTTTTTTTTAGCTTACCAGGCGTATGTTTGTTTGAAGAACTGCGTAGTTGGTACTATAAGACATGGTGGAGATAATGTTATGCTTCGACGGACTTTCAAAAGATCTTCTAAGAATAATAGGGAACCCTATAAGGGAGGACTATAAAGACATATTAGATATAGACGACATTACATTGAGAGCCTAACCGGCGCAGTTGGCACGAAAACATGGTGAAGAGAATGTTATGATTTTCAAAAAAAGTCTTGCCAAAAAATGTAGGAAAATCCAAAAAAGAGAATAACAATACAAAGACATATTAGAGAGATATTTGTGGTGTGAGTTTTTCGAACAGCTAGAGTAAAATATCCAATAAATCTTAAAAAACATTGGAAAAAGCTCTTTGAAAGTTGTAATGAAATCACGCTGCAAACTTTCGAAAAATTATTTGAAGGACCGCCAAGGGTCTTTACAGCAGTTATATGAGCAAAATGCACTTATATTGATATATATTTAAAAATATATTAATGCAAAATAATAAAAAAATATTTTTAATTTAATTTATAAAAAATTCACATACACATATACAAGGAAAATACGATTCAAATGATCAAAAAATTGGTAATACTATAAATTTTGTGTTTACACATAAGTCAAGAAAATGAAATTGTGCAAATATGTATTACCGATGGTAGTATATGTTTCAATATACATAGAAATGTGTATAATTACATATAAATATAATAAAATAATTTAATTCCCTTAATTAATATTATCAGAAACATGAAGATAAATTTATTAAGTTAATAATCTGTACCATGGTAGCTTAATTTTACTAGAATATATGCGTATTTGAACATTAATTATAACTTTAACTATGTTAATTATGAAATCATTAAAGTACGTAAAAGTTTCTATTATGAAGATGAATACGAACATGACTAGAACTAAAATTCTCTGTGGTTAGTAGATTTAGTCAAAATTTCAAATTTCAATTAATATTAGTATGTAGAATTTGAGCTAAAACTTTATATAAATGGAATTATATGTATGATCTTCGAAATTGAGTTGTTGTTATGTAACTAAAAGATTTTATGCATTAAATGAAATATTTTAATTTCATTTTAACCAAATATGATATATTGATTATTTAAGTTCAGATCATGTTTTAATAAATGGAATATGAAATTTTACAAAAAATTTTGTATTTTAATCTTTAATTGTGGAAAAACAATGCGAATTTGTCGTTCGAGGGTCATTCAACAAGTACTTAGCCTCACCGCCCGATGGAACTGCTGTCCCTTCATTCGTTTTGTTTTGAGAGCCTTTGAAAGCGAGCGTGTCGGTCGGTTGCACAAAAATGGGAAAAGAACAATATCGTTCGGTGATTAGATTCTTGTTTTTGGAAGGGAAAACGCGCAGCGAAATCAAAGATCGCTTGGATGCTGTGTATGGTGACTCTTCTCCTTCGATGGCGACCGTCAAGAATCTGTTCAACGAGTTTGTTCGTGGCCGCACGTCGGTTTTTGATGAGCCACGCCCAGGTGCCCCGAAAACGGCTGCTACGGAGGAAAACGTTAAAAAAGTCCACGATCTCGTGTTGGCAGATCGTCGATAGAAGGTTCACGAGATAGCTGAGACTGTGGGCATCGCAGTAGGAACGGTGCATCATATTCTACACGAAGAACTGGGCATGAGAAAGCTGTTGGCGCGATGGGTGCCGCGTTTGCTCACACCGGAAAACAAGCGCAACCGTGAGACCACATCGGCGACGTGTTTGGCGCTGTTTCAGCCCAATCCAGCGGAGTTCTTGCGTCGTTTCGTGACCGTCGAAGAAACATGGATTCACTGGTACACACCAGAGACCAAGGAACAGTCGAAACAGTGGACTTCACCCGGCGAACGTGCTCCGAAGAAGGCGAAGACTGTTCGATCGGTCGGAAAGGTGATGGTCACCGTTTTCTGGGACTCACAAGGTGTGATCCACATCGATTACCTCGAGAAGGGTAAAAAAATCACGGAGCGCTACTATACTGACTTATTGGGCCGATTTGACGTCGAATTGAAGAAACAGCGGCCCCGCTTTGCGAAGGAAAAAGTGCTGTTCCACCACGACAACGCGCCGGCTCACACCTTCGCCGTCGCCATGGCCAAATTGGTCGAATTGCGCTACAAATTGCTGCCCCATCCACCGTACTCTCCAGATTTGGCCCCCTGTGACTACTTTTTTTTCCAAACCTGAAAAAATCGCTCGCCGGGAATAGATTTGGGTCGAATAAGGAGGTCATCGTCGCCACGGAGGCCTATTTTGCTTCCCTCGAGAAAATGTATTTTTTGGACGGGTTAAAAAAGTTAGAGCATCGCTGGGCCAAGTGTATCGAGCTTGAAGGAGATTATGTGGAAACATAAATTGCCACCTTTCCAAAATTTTCGTTTTTCTTTTGTAGGCTAAGTACTTGTTGAATGACCCTCGTACAATTTTTTGTATTTCAAACCTTATACTTTAAGGTTTAGAATACGAGGTATGGTATAAAAGTAATGCGACTAGAATATCGGTAGCTTCTTAAACATGCAGTACAAGTTTAAACCTCGTTCGGTTACTACGTTAGCTTATTATACAGGTTGTGTTTTTGTAGAGGGCGCTTATGAAAAATGAAATAACGAAATTTTGAGAATCGATATGCTCTCAAATTTTATGTAAAGGTTGGTGTATGCATAAAAATTTAAAGACGAAGAAAATAACTTTATCATCGACAATTATAACCACATGAGCAATATTTTGGGTCTCACGTTCCAAACTAAACACACATTACATGCTAGTGCAAACGAATTACTCAACACCGAAATACGAGGCAGTTTGAACAACAACATATTTCTCTTAATGTGAGAAATTTTTCAAATAAATTAATTGCGAATAATATTGAAGAACACCAAACAGATAATTACTTCACCACCTCCGACAAAGCAATATATTGTTTTAGAAATCTTAAGAGCAAAACACCTTCAGGTCCTGACAACATCCCAAATATCATCCTCAAGCATTTGTCTGATATAGTTATCCTCGATTACGTCACAATATTTAACAACGCTCTCAACAATTATTACTTTCCATCGTGCTGGAAAGAAGCGAAAGTAATAGCTATCAAAAAGCCGGGGAAAGATTCATCTGACCCGAACAACTTCAGACCTATCAGTCTTACGCCTAGCATCAGTAAAATTTTCGAGAAAATCATACAGGACTCTATTTTACACTCAGTAAACAACAACAATATTTTAGTAGAAAATCAATTTGGATTCAGATTGGGCCACTTTACAATTCATTCAGCTAACAAACTCATGTCGGATATATGCTGGTACATAAATAATAAAGAATGTGTCGGGGCGCTATTAGTCGATTTATCCGATGCTTTTACCTCAGTATGGACTGAAGCTTTAATTTTTAAACTGATAAAAAATAACTTCCAACCGTGCTTAATAAAAACAGTTTCTAATATGATTTCCAACAAAACATTCACAGTTGAAATAAATGGAGCTGGACAAAGCAAAAAATACAGCATTAACAATGGTTTACAACAAGGAACTGTAACATCACCAACGCTATTCATTATCTACATAAACGACTTATTAAAGAAACTGAACAACCTGCCAGGTAAAACATTTACATTAGCTTTTGCAGACGATATAACATTGTACACTGCTGACCGCAAACTAACTAATATACAAGCTAATCTGCAAAAAATGTTCAAAATCACACAGGACTTCGTTAACTCTTGGCGCTTAAGAATTAACTATAGTAAGTGTGAGTCGATATTATTTCGAAATAAAATTGAGTCGTGTCATACCTCGGTTCGGCAAAATTGGAAGCAATTTTGCATTAGAGCAGATAATGGCGAAACTTGCAATAACAAGTCCTGTGTTCGTTACTTAGGCATATGGTTCAAAAACAACTTAAACTTTACCGACCACATTAAAAAAGCTCTTGAAAAAGCAAATAAAGCGTTTAGGATCGCCAACAAACTGTTTTATTCAAGACTCATTTCTTCCAGAGTCAAAATTATCGCTTATCAGGTTATAATCAGACCAATACTATGTTACGGTAGCCAAATTTGGTACAACGTAAGCGCGTCACTAATGGAGAAATTTAGAATTTACGAAAGGAAATGTCTTCGAGCATGCCTTGGAAAATACCGAAAGCCAAACACAAACTACAAACACTATATCTCTAATAAAAAGATTTATAACTGGGCAAACATAATTAGGATAGATAACCATATAATCTCTCTTTGTAGGAAACATTTTAACAGAGCGCAACTTGCTGAAAACAATAGCTTAATAGGACAAGCAATATACCCAGATGATCAGTACATTCAATATAGCATGGACACAGGTTTCATACCCCCTGAAGCTTTCATCTTTTTGGATAAACACGCATATATCCAAGACGCAAATAAGATCCCAATTTTATTCCACACCAAACGCAGAGCATCAGACAAAAAAAATCCAAGGAATATTGCAAACAGCAGAAACATAAATACTCTACAATATAACACAGAAATATCGACAAGAGACAAAAAGAAAACAAAAACGCGATGCTGGTGGATCGACGAAGGTTAACCAAAATATCACTAGGGTTATGGATTAGTTATAAGTATTGGCTATGGGTAGTTGTAAATTAGGTGTAAATTCTTTCTTTTAGTCTAAGTAACAATATACAAAACAATAATAAATGGACTAGGTTTTTTTTAAATTTTTAGTAGTATATGTTAAAAAAAATATAATAGATAATTAGAGAAACTTAAATTTCAATAGACTTAGGAAAAACCTTGTAATAATATAATAGCTTAAGTAACCTAGAGTATTCCATCGTGAATCAGTAGGTTAAGAAAAGTAAAAATTTACAGTGGTTCTTTAGTTGTAAGTTTCATATGAACACCACCATCACTATTACTGAATAATAAATAAATGAAACTATAAAAAAAAAAAAAAAAAATGCATAAAAATTTACAAAGAGCCTATGGAGGGATATATCTCATCAAGAGCACAAGATTTCGGGGGCATAAGTAATTTTTGAAGGGCCTATAGATGGTGGAAGGAGAACCTTATTAAGAGAGGTCTTCAACATCGAAAACAGGTGAAAAAGAAGAACGGTGCGATGGCTCACATATAATTTGTGCAGCAGAAAAAACTGTCAATCAAGTTGAGTTTAAACAAAAATGTCCTTGAAAAGCCCAAAAACAGGGCTCTTTGCGTTAAATCGGACATTCCAAGACTATCTCCATTTAACAATTTTTTATCAGAAAAATGGATTTCTGTGGCTCCCCGAATCCCCTCCTTCCTATTCACCTTATCTAACTCCGTGTGATTTAATTTTATTTCCTGAAGTTTTATTACATTTGAAAGGATAACATCCAAAGGAATGTATCCGAGTAGCTGAAGACGATTTCAGTTGAAGCCATTCAGCACTACTATAAAGACAAGAAACAACGCCTCTGCTGATATAAAGTGGCCCAAGGAAATTTTTTAGAATGGGACTAATTTGGTGTATTAAAATGAAATAAAATAATAAATAATCTTTTTTCATTTCTAAAAAGCGATAATTACAAAAACTTGTACCAATGATGTATTATTATTCAGTTGGCTATATTGCGTATTATAAGAAAAATTTATCAGTTTTCGGTTCAGTTATTTGCAAAAATTTAATTTAAATTGATTTCGTCTCAGTAATTTTCGAGATATAGAAAAGTTTCCACTTTTTGAAATGAAAAGCTATTACGAGGCAGCCAAGCAGTGAAAAAATACTGTTTGTCCTTCAACCAATTAAAATGTCCTTTTTCCAGAAATTGTCTTTGTTCTCAAAATGTATTTTTCTCGTATTTAAATTAGGTCTAATTCTTAAAGGACTTTTATGTGGTTATTTTTTTTTTTTTTTATATTTATAATATGGTCGAAAACATAAATACTTGCACAATGAATTTTTTGTATAAAGCCTCATAAACTTATTTATTATGCTAGAATAATTATTTGCTTCTATAGAAAAGATGAGAAGTTAATAAGTTTTTATTGGAAAAGTTTGGATACTTTGTTAAATTAGAAGGAGCTGAAAAGATAAACAATAATCTTGAAATTATCCTTCTCTAAGATAATTATAATATTTATAATATAAAATAATTGAAGAAATATTTTATATTATAAATATTATAATGATAATTATTTCTAAAATTTTAAAATTTACATCAACCTTTTATTTTATGAACGTATTTTTTTCTTTAAACATAGTAAATATTTATCTTAATTTTTGCTTTGGAAAGTGAAATTAATTATAATAAACTTAAAATATAGATTTTCTATTTAGTTATATTGCTGGCTATTATGCATTAAATAAAATGTAATTTAAATGCCCATCACAAGATTTCTTGCATAATTCAACCTTTTTTGAGCTAACTTTTGATGACTTTTTTGCACATTTCGAGTTATTAAAAAAACGTTTTTTTAGCTCATTACAGTAAAAAGCACAATGGCGTCAAATCGTCCTATCTTGGCTGTCATTAGACATCACCAAATCTCGAACTTTTCTTGGGAACCTTTTGCACAATAAAACCTTATCCTCTAGTGTGAGTTTTATGTCATAAAATTCGGTTATATTAATGATCATTTCTACTTATTTTTCATAGAAATAACTATCATTTATGTTTCTTTTTCTATGACACTTTCAAACCAAAATTTACACCGAACTTTCGGCGGCATCTCAACTGTCCATTATAGGTTTTTAGATCCCCATTTATGGTAAATTTGCTTATTTATATATCTGATAAAAATGTGCTTCATTCAAAGGACTTTCAAAAGGATATCTTCTAAAAATAAAAAGGAAACCTACAAGCGAAGAAAAATCTCCTTTTAAAGCGTGCAATGTGGCTATTGCCACAAACCTTTTTTACAGAACGTTTTTGCAATTTTAATATAATTTTTCAAGTAAAAGTATGGCATTAAGTAAATCAGATTATTTAATACTATACTTTTATCTTATATAATATATTTATATATATTTAGAAGCTATCGCATGTCAGGACTATACTTTCCAAGCTACAAAATGGATAACCTTTTATTTAATTCTTAATTAAAGTCAGTTGTCTTTTCAATTTCATAATTACTAAGAACACTCAAAAATATATTCGAACAAACTTTTTCATGTCACACTATATACGTACTTATCACCTTTCAAACTTATTTATTATAATTCAATATTAAATTTTCCAAATTGGTTTTGATCCTAGTTTCATGTTATAGAATAAATTATTCGGAGTTGTTCGTTTCCAAATGGGGAAAATAACTTTTGATCAAGTAAAGTTTAGAAGAATTCGTTAATTATTTATTCAAAGTATCTACACTAACTTTTTAAAAGCCCAAAAACTATTCGTTTTGTAGAATAATTTTCATTCATTTATATTTTACCTATACGTAAGTTAGTAAACGAAATAATTAAATATTGAAATAGCAGTTAGTTATTTCACAAAATATCTATTTCATTAAATTTTTATAAAAATTATTCTTTTCTATGATAGATAATTTATTAATTTAAATATCTTTAGTTAATGAAAAACTTTTATTGCAAACAAAAAAAAAAAGCCGAAAAAGTTTTTATTTTCTTATTTGAATTATATGATATAAGATTTTTTTTCTATTGGTTTTCCTATTAAAAATAATCTATTTATTATTTGTATCTTAATAAGAAATTTAATATACTAAAAATATCAATGAAAATAGCATATAATATATAAAAGCTCAAGAGTAATGAAAAAATGACTAAGTTCAGGAGCACAAAAAGTAATTTGTTAATGCTTGTTTGTATATATGTAATTATATATATACATATGTACAATTTAAAAAAAACCTTTAAATAACTCCCATGTTTAGATAGAATAAATTTTAGAAGCTCTAAAAATGTCGAATAACCAGAAATTTGATCCTTTTTAGGGGAAGAAAACTTTGAAAGGAATTTTTTCTTGATATAATACAATGATGGCTTTAATGTAAAAAATTAATTTTCGAAAACATATTACTGTGAAAAATAAATAACCGAAAAAACATATAAATACATTTGAATTTATGGTTTTTGGTCACATTAAAATATAAATTAATTTTCGAAGAAACCAATAAAACATTGCAAATAGAATTGATTGTATCTTAAATACAAATAACAATAATCTGAAATAATAAATAGAATGTTAAGCGGAGTGACAGTCATATTTTAGGAAGCACAGAGTTTTTTTTTTTTTTAATAATTGTTTATTTATTATAGTATTTCAATTTTTCGATGCTTAAACAATTCTAAAAGCATTATTGTAATTTTCGTTCTGTGCTTACCATAATGACCCACTATGGAGCTACTCTATGATATTTCATTTTTACAATTAAATAATTAGTTTTTTACCAAATTGTTATTTTTTTAGTATTATCTGTAAGTTTTTACTTTTTCTTGTTTTTTTTTTAACTGAAAAATGTACTAAAATAGTTATATATATAAATTTTTTTTTTTTTTTTAAATAAATAAATAAATAAAAAATAAAAAGCTCAAACTTAACTAACTAACTTAATCTAAAACACAACTACCACTAATGACTACTTAAACGCTATAAATACATACGTTATGTATATATATAGTGCTGATAATTTGTTTGAGGCTTACGGTATTTACCCAGGCATGCTCTTAAACAATTCCTTTCAAATTTTCTATATATTTCCATCAGTGACCCACTAATGTTGAACCATATCGGGCAGCCGTACGTCAGTATTTGCCTAATAATTGCTTGATAAGCAATTACTTTCACTCTTGGCGACAGGAATTTAGAACAAAACAGCCTTTTAGCTAAATAAAATGCTGCCTTTGCTTTATCCAGCTGCTTCTTGATGTGCTCACCATAATTCAGGTTATGCCTCAGCCAAATTCCCAGATATTTCACTGCATTATTATGCTCCAAAATCGTACCATTCCCCGCTCTAACTCCAAATTGTCTCCAATTTTTTTGAACTGACACATGGCAAAATCTTAGCACATTTCTGAATAATATTGACTCACACTTATTGAAATTAATCCTCAATCTCCAGGCTTCAGCATAGCTGAGTACGGTATTGAACATGAACTGCAAGTTTTTACCTAATTTATGGTAATATTTGCTTACTGTGTAGATAGTTAGATCATCCGCGAAAGCGATGCATTTATTTTCGCGATTATTTCTATTTAAGATTTCTAGCAACTCATTTAAATAAATTATAAACAGGATTGGTGAGGTAACTGTTCCTTGTTGCAATCCGTTTTTAATATCATACGTCTCGTCTGTTATAACTCCATTTGCTTCCACTAAAAATTTTCTACCTTTTATCATAGTTCTAATTATTTTAATCAAATATATTGGGAAGTTGTATTTAAATAGTTTATAAATCAATCCGTCAATCCACACTGTTGTAAATGCATCTGAGAAATCAACCAGAAGACTTCCCACGCATTCTTTATTGTTTATCGCCCAACATATATCAGATACGAGTTTATTAGCACAATGTACCGTTGAGTGTTTGGCTCGAAAACCAAATTGGTTATCCGTAAGTATATTATTCTTGCCCAGGACTTCAGGATAGATTTATTTACGATTTTCTCTAGGACTTTGCTGACATTAGATATTAAACTTATTGGGCGGTAGTTACTCAGATCCGTGGGGTTTTTCCCGGGCTTTCGTATTGCTATGACTTTTGCTGTTTTCCAATTACTTGGAAAATATCCATTATTTAATGAATTATTGAAAACTATAGCATATTGAGCAATTAGCGTGTCCGGCAGTTTTTTCAGAAGGATGTTAGGAACGTTATCTAGTCCCGTTGATTTTTTGTTATTTAAACTTTGGAAAGTATCTTTCAAATCCTCGTAAGTAATAAAATAGTTATCGTGTGTTTCATTATTGGGTATACTATCTGATTTAAGGTGGGTTGAAAATCGTAGTAAGGGGGGGTTAACTTCTAGGCACGCATTTAATTCATTTACTTCACTATTAACCTTGTTCGTTACCTCAATGTCCCCGCTGTCATGCAGGACATGCTTATTACTAAAACACAATCCTAAGAATTTTGCTATGTGGGTATTCTTGTCCAGAATAAATTTTCCTTCTAATTTTTCTAAGCTGTTAATTTCTATTTGTGCTTCTGTTAATAGTTGGTGTTTATCCGGGGTTACTATTAAATGGTTTATTTTCAAGTTGTTTTCTTTTCTAAATATTTTATTTAAAGTGGGGAACATGTTCGTTATGTTTTTGATTTTATTTTTCCAGTGTTTATTGATTGATAACCTGAAGTTCTGTTTAATAAGCGAGTTCAGATTAGACAGGATTGATTTGTATCTTATTAGCTGTGGGTCTGTTTTACGGCAACCACTACGGTGCATACCATGTATCGCGCTCAACATTATGCTTTTCTTCTTAAACAGGTTTCTTATGGTTAGATTTGTGTATTTTACTAAATGGCAATTGTTTTTGAGGAGTGGAACTGATTTGTCAATAAGGAAGCACAGAGTGTTCTACATTAAAACATTATTTACTAATGTTTATAGTTAAAGAACTATAAATAAATAAGTAAATAAATGTAAGAAAAAAAATTTAAAAAAATAAGTTATGTGGACAATGTTTTTTTACGAATATTAATAAAAGTATTTTAAGATGATGTGTTTTGAGTATTTTTTTTAAGATTATGTCTTTTAGCTTTTATAATAGTATTTACAATAGTTAATATTTTTAAGAATATCATTTTTATATCATATTACTGAGATTGTATAATTTTTTTTTGTATTGGACACTAAGTGACACTAGGAGACGAGACCTAGTTTCTTTTTCAGCCCTTGATCACTCATCTAATTCTAGTTTCTTAATTTTTTTTTTTTGAGTATAAAACAGGATCCGAATAAGACTATACGTTTTATTTGAAATTAGGTTAAACCGGTGAGATGAAACTAGAAAAAAGCCAGTGAAAAACAACTATGAACGTTTTTGGTGAACACCAAAGAGGCTCTCGATGCGTCTGCGCCTTTTATTTAAAATAAAGTCGAACCGATGGGATTATTTTTTATTTTCAGCTACTGGGCCATTCGTCTAATATGGAAACAACGAGTTCAAATCTTCAAAAGGAAACCAACCCTTTCAATTGAAGCTAGCTCGAACTTGGGAGATAACAGTTTTTCAGTTACTGGGTCACTTATAAAGGGTTTTTGAATAAGAACTTGACAACTTCTTTTTTTAAATATCACGCAAACCATTTGAGATATATCAAAACTTTAATTATTTGCTTAAAGTATAATTAATGTAATTATGGATAAAACTTGACTTTGGTCATATGTAAACCACGGGCACGCTTGCAGCGGTCGATTCGCTGACGTCAATTTTCGATGATTCGGCCACACAATTCGGCGGGAATGGCCGCTATTTCTCGTTCAATGTTGGCTCGTAGGTCTTCTAACGTCGCCGGCTTATTGGTATAGACCATCAATTTAACGTAGCCCCATAAAAAAACAGTCTAGAGGTGTTAAATCACAAGATCTCATCGGCCAATCGACAGGACCTTTTCTCGATATAACACGTTCACCGAACTTGGACTTCAATAAGTCTATTGTTTCTCCCGCTCTGTGGGATGTGGCACCGTCTTGTTAAAACCACATATTACTGATGTCCTGCCCATGCAATTGATCAAAGAAATAACACTGCAGCATGTGTCTGTAGCGTTCACCATTGACTGTAACGTGACGAAGAAAAATGGCTCAACGAAGAAAAATGGCCCAATGACGCCACCGGCATGAAAACCCGTCATGTTTGTGGATGAAGCGGTGTTTCATGAAGCACATGAGGGTTTGCAACACTCTAATAACGCATGTTTTGTTTGTTGACGAAGCCATTCAACCAAAAATGCGCTTCATCACTGAAGATGATTTTGCGATGAAAGTCGTCATTTTCGGCAAACTTCGCTAGAGCCCAATCTGAGAACGTGCGTCGCTTCATAGTTAACTCAAGAACTTAAGATCAAGTTAACTCAAGAACTTGAGTAAGAAATCAAAAGTGTCAAATTGCTATTGGAAAACCCGATACAATAAGGTCATTGCGAGTTCAGAATTTCAAAAGGAGTAGAAGGCAATTCCAGTTGAAGTGTTTCAGCACCATTATCATAAGTGAAAACAACGCCTCCACAGATATACGAGGTCTGTTCAAAAAGTATCGCGAATTTTGTGTTTTTTCAAAAATTATTTATGTATTCATGAATATCTATTTTGTCGCCTTCAAAGTAATCCCCACCAGATATTATACACTTGTGCCAACATTGCTTCCAATCCTCGAAGTACTTCAAAACACTTCATTTTGTGTGATCTTGTTCAGATCCTCCTTCGATGCCGTCTTTATCTCCTCAATCGTAGCGTAGCGTCATCCGTTCATGGGGCTCTTCAGTTTTGGGAACAAAAAAAAGTCACAGGGCGCCAGATCTGGAGAATACGGTGGCTGCGGCATTATTAGTGTGTTGTTTTTGACCAAAAAATCGCGCACAAGCATCGATGCGTGAGTAGGAACGTTATCATGGTGCAAAAGGCAATTTTTGTTCTTCCACAAATCCCGGCGTTTCTGGCGGATTGCTTCGCGCAACTTGCGCATTAAGTGCAGGTAATATTCCTTATTGACAGTTCTACCCTGTGGCAAGAACGTGGTAATTTATCACCACGCCCCTGCAATCGAAGAAAACTGTCGTGCACAAGCCCCTGCACGCTTTTCGTCGTCCGCATCTTTTCGGCCCTCTGAATTTGATACAGATTCTTTGATCTATTTTTTGGAATGGACAAAAATCGAAGACGACCCAAAACACGTGCAAGCAAAGCAGCTGTCAAAATTTAACTGAACATTCTAAATTTCTAAACTTGTCGGCATAACTGAGAGACATGAGTACCAACATAACGCCACAAAAAAATCGGATGTACGTAAACCGCGGAAATTCATAATTCGCGATACTTTTTGAACAGACCTCATATAATTAACTAAAAATATAATTGTAGTTCTTATATATACTATTAAACTAGTCAAGATACATTGATCGTAGTTTGTTAGATTGTATCGTATGAATCATAGTTTTTTAGTTTATTATTCAGTATATTAGAAAAAATATTTCTTTTATGTTGAATATATTGAGAGGATTTGTGACTTGTGTATGAATCTGATAAGATTAGATTATTATAATAAAAAATTTGAAAATTAAAAAGTATTACTTAAAAATAATATCATTTTATGGACTTTTTCTATAAAAATGATTGATCTTTTGTTATTTTTTATTTAATAATAATAAATTTTTACAATTATCAGTGAAACAATTGTTTGATAATAATAATTTTCATAAAAAATTTCCCTTCAAATATGAAAATATGTTCAATATCGAAGATAATCTAAAAGATTTACACTTGAAAAATAGGAAAAACAGTATTGATTTTTATTCTGAAAATGAAAATAAATAGATATCGATAAATTGTACTTTAAAAGCATTTACATCAATAAAACTTGAAAGAAAATCGTTCTTTGATATCAATTCTCATTATGCGTTTATTGACAGGTGCTTTGTTTAAATTTCATTCCAAATTGCTTTCAATTTGTACTAATATAAATTTTATTGAAATCTTTACATAACAAATAATTCAGAAAATAGCAACTATCAACAAAAAAGTCACAGTTTTATTCTATATACTAATATATTCATTCAATAATATGCCTACTTGTACAATATTATAATCGATTTCATTAAGCCAATATAATTTTTAATATATGAACATTCTTTAAAAAATAATAATAATAAAAATATATAACACTTAACCAAATATGCGTGAGTAGTTGGGCTATTAAATAAAAATAGGATTGAAATGTTTGCTTTATAGAATTTAAATAAGATAACTCTAAAATTTTTTCATTTCAATGTTGATTATAAAGTAAAAAATTTGTATAAAAACTTTATAAGGAAAATAAATTTTTTTCAATAGTTTGTTAGAAAACATTATTCTTATGTAAAGCAGTTCTTATGCATACCAAAATCACTATTGAGGCGGGTTAAATTTGATAAAAGTCTTATGGCTTATTATATGTGTATAGGTATATACATACTGATATAGATTGTAGTATAAAAATATTCTAAAATGTATGATTATCAGTATAACAGTTGAGAGTCTTCCCAACTGAATAAGAGAATTTAACCCAAATTGAATAGAATTTCTATGGTCATATCGATTTTTTTTAGATACAAATGCCTGAAGGATGCAGAAAATAAAAAAAAACCCCCGTCAAATATTCACAATGATTTCTGTATCTTTATCAGGGGATTAGAAATATTCAAATTCCTTTTTATGATTGGACTATATATGATATGTTCGTCCCTCATATAATATTTTATTGTTATTTATTGTGAATTTATGGAATTTCGACATTATAAACTCAATGCAGCAGAAATTTGTATATTTTTTCTTATTGTATACAAATGTTATGTATCTAAATTTAAACATTGTGCATACATCTAAAAATCGAGAACATAATATAAATTTGTACAAAAGGCTGTAGGAGGAAATCTATTTTAAATATACATAAATGAGAATATTTGTACTCAATTTGAATGGATAAATATGGGTGGAGATTTTAAGATTATCTTTGAATGAAACCAAAATATTAGAATTTCCATAGTACGAGTAGACAGAATAATAGATGGAATTCCGCTTTTGTATGCTTAGGACTTATTGACTACATAAACTTTCAAATAATCTCTTAGGTGATTATTGTTAAATATCACTAATGCCATTTTGAAAATGATATAAAAAAAAGTAATAGATTTCTAAATTATGTTTAACTTTGAAAATTTCTCACCAATTTATTGTATATTAATATAAACTGCTTCTTCATAATTATGTCCAATAATTATTATGATTCTTAGAAGTTAATAAAATCTGATTTATACGCATGACGATTTATACACTAACATTTGAATTAAGTTTCTGCATAAATTGCTCTAGAAAAAAATTTCTTACAAAATATTTGAATTCCCAGATGCAGGGTTGTCACTAATTCTGCTTATTTTTTGGTGTTAATTGAGCCGCTAATAGCATATGCTTTTAGGATTTTTTTTTATTTTTTTATTTCTGGCACATGTGTATAAATTATTTGGTTAAATGGATCCAAATAATTAATCTTTTACTTTGAAATTTCGTTGAATAAAATTAGTTATTTAATTTAAATATATAATAATCAATTTTTTTTAAATGACAAGTAAATAATTAATATTTTTGATACCTAGAAGGCAACATAGGTAATTCCGCGATCCTACGAGGGTCGTTCAATAAGTCCTTAGAAAATCCGAGAAATTGCGCTCGTAGTGTCGGTAAAGATTTTTTTTTGTAATAACATTATTGACAGGAAAGCTGTCAAAGTTTCAGCTAAATTTTTATCGTCGATTAAAGTTAACGACATTTATTTGTGCATAACAATGGAAAAGAGCGAGTTTAGGGCTGTCATCAAACATCTCCATTTGAAAGGCTTAAGCCCGAAAGAAATCAAAGCCGAGTTGGATGCAGTTCATGGCACATCTGCACCTGTGTTTGCGATGATTTATAATTGGGTGAATGAATTTAAACGTGGCCGTTCATAGACAAAAGATGAACATCGTTCAGGACGCCCAGTTGAGGTGTCTACTCCTGAAATCATCGACAAAATCCACGATCTGATTTTGAACGGTCGGCGAATTAAAGTGCGCGAATTAGTTGAGGCCACTTCAATGAACTAGTCGCTTTAATTTTGCATGAAAAATTGTCTGTGAAGAAAATTTCGGCAAGATGGGTGCCGCGTTTGCTCTCGCGCAATCGTTTAGTGGACTCTGAGGCTATGTTGGCACTCTTTCATCGCAATCCTGCCGAATTCCTTCCTCGATATGTCACTGTGGACGAAACCTGGATACATTACTACACTCCAGAAACGAAGAGACAGTCATTACAGTGGATTTTTAAGGGCGAACGGGCTCCGAAGAAGGCAAAAACTGTGCCATCGGCCGGCAAGGTGATGACCAGGGTCTTTTGGGATTTGCAGGGCATCATTTTTATCGACTACTTAGAGAAAGGAAAAACAATAACAGGAGCGTATTACGCGTCGTTATTGCAACGGTTGAGCGAGGAAATCAAAGAGAAACGCCCCCATCTGAAGAAGAAAAAAATCCTCTTGCATCAGGATCATGCGCGTGTGCGCACCTGCGCTGTTTCCAAGGCCAAAATTGTGGAATTAAGAATGAGATTTGTTGCAGCATCCCGCTTATTCACCGGATTTGGCCCCGAGTGACTATTTTCTTTTCCCCAATCTGAAGAAATGGCTTGGAGGACGACGGTTCACTTCCAACGAGGACGTCATTGCTCAAACGGATGAGTATTTTGCAGAACTTTCGAAATCCTAGTTTTTGGACGGGATACAAATTTTGAAAAAACGGTTGGAAAAGTGTATAGAACTAAAAGGAGATTATGTTGAAAAATACAATATTTTTTTTTTAAAAACAGTTTTTTTCTATCTTTTTGTAAGGACTTATTGAACGACCCCCGTACTAAGCCTTTCAAAGCAAGTCGTGTTTTATAGTTCGTTACGAAATTTGGAGCAACCATATGCCATTAAATTTTGTAAATCCATAAGTTTGACTTACGTTAAGTTGTAACCAGTCTATGGGCAATATTCCTTATTAAGGGTATATATTTTTCGATGTCATAAGACATTTTGGGAGGGTCGACAAGCTGTGAAAAATGAACTTTGCTCAGAAAGCCTTCAGAATTAAAAACTGATGTGGACCTTCCAATCCCAAGAACTATCGCATCTTCAGGCAGCTGTTATTGTTGTACTTCCACAGAATTGGTTAAATTGTGATCAAAAGCCCACGAAATTGTATGTTCAACTCCAAATTGACTAAATGGTCGATGCGACTATTTAAGAATAACTTTAAACTGTTGAGACTATACTCGTAAGTGGTAAATAGCTGATGGCGGATAGTGGATGGCGTATAGTGTATAGCGGATATTAGATGTCCGGTAAAGTTGCCGACATTGTCAGAACAGTCCTGATCATATACTTTAGTTACTGTGGATCAATGGAGGTCAAATTAAATATATGAGCCCACGAGTATTGTAGAGAAATTACAAAACAAAAGATTACAATTTACGAATATGTGTATAAGTATTGTCATAGTTTTGCTACTAAAAAATGGAAGCTAGATTCCTCTGGAAAATCTCTAGGCCATTGTCTCTTAAGTCTCCGATTAGTGTTTCCGGGAAGGGCAGTACAGGACAATTCTCTCACAAGTGGACTATGATGATAAGATAAAAGGAAAAATGCAAAGGTCCGGAACAAAGGGTTTGTTACAAACATTAAATGGGGAATCAACAATTTTACGGAGGATATTGGATTGTAAGGCCTTTGGACGCGATAGGAATTCGAACGTTTCGTTGAACCCCAAAGTTCAATACCATATGTTCAAGTAGATTTTGTAAAAGTTTACTTTTTTGATTGTTAGTTTTGAGTATCTGTCCAATAGTTTAAGAAGTTGTAGGTAATGTCTAGTGGCTTCCAGTTTTTTTAGTCCATTTTGTGGGTTCCATGATAATCACTTGTCCAGGTAAAGTCTCAAATAACGTACTTTACCATATTGTGGAATCATGTTACTATTAAGGTATAAAGGAGTAGGTTTCCTTTGACAAAGTGTGAAAGTAATGTGAGCACTTTTCTGTTCATTTATCCTCACTCTCCATCTCTTAAATCAGGATTGAAGATTGTAGATATGGGATTGAAGATTGTTTGAAACTACGTCAGGATTTGTATTGATAGTAAGTATCAACTGCATAAGTAGCAATGATAGCATTAGGATCAGCCATGGGTATAATAATAATATAAAATGGGACCAAGAATACTGCCAGGGATATGCATTTATGATAAGGTAGCATAGTGAAAGAAGAAAGCTCTTGAGTTTCCAGAGGAGTCCAGGATACAACACACAATCAAAAGTAGGGAGATATCTTAAAATCCTAATGGGAAATAATCATTCATCTTACAAGAGTTTGTAAGGTGATCCAACAACGTAATAGTATTGCTGAATAGTGGAGTATTCAGATCGACAGCCAAATTAGTGATCAGGAATAATTTTTTCATTATCTAGGACTGGGTAGAGTCGTTTTAATAGAAGTTTTTTAAAAATCGCACCAAGAATTGGTAAGAGGCATTTAATATTTAGGAAATAAAATCGACTGAATATAAAATTTATCATTTTAAAATTTGAATATTTTTCTGTAGCAAACAAGATTTTCTTCGGCGATGAAGCTGGAAAGTTATATTATACTAAACTCTGCGAGGAAAGTTATATAGGGTTTTCCAAAAAGAGTGATATACTTTTTTTAAAAAAAAACACACAATAATTGTTAATAAATTCTAATGTTTTTGATTTAATGTAAAGTGCAATCAATACAATTAAGTTCTGAATAAAACATCATTCAAATAGCCTCCACGACTTCTTTTGCAGGAACGAATTCGATGAACCCAATTTTTGAGCACTTTTTCCACTAAATCAAGTCGTATGTCATGAATAGCACGTTAAATATTGACTTCTAAAGCTTGAAGAGAGTCTGGTTTATTGCTAAAGATCAATGACTTCAAATAACGCCACAAGAAATAGTCGAATAATGTTAAATCACAACTTCTTGGAGGCCATTCAATGTCACAATTTCTTGAAATAATCGAAACTCCAAACTTTTCTCGCAATAATTCGGTTGTTGCACGTGCTGTGTGGCACGTAGCCCCGTCTTGTTGGAACCAGATGTTGTCAAGATCAACTTCTTCCAATTTCGGCCATAAAAAGTTAGTTGGTTATCGTCGGTCTATACCGCTCTCCATTGACAGTAACGGTGTTACCAGCTTCATTTCGAAAGAAGTACCTTTTAAAGATTTCTTTGCAAAAAGGACTTCTTTTTGTAAAAATAGTGCTTAAGAGGCTCAGAAAAAGGGTTCTTGGCTCAGATAAACAACTTTTTGTCTCAAAAATGGATTGTTTTTATCTTTATTTATCTGATTATAACATAGTGTGTGGATACAATATCTAAATGTGTGTATCCGAGGAGTTCAACGTAATTCTAGTTGAAACCTTCCAGTACTGCTGTAAAGTGTAGAAACAATGCTTCGGACGACAAGTAGCTTAAAGAGGATAACATTGATATACAATATGAAAAAAAAATTATTTTTCTGCTCAACCTATTAAGCCTTAAATGATTTATGCCCAGAAAAGTAATGTGATTAGAACTAAAAGTAAAAGGTTACTTATTAAAAAATCTTTTCCTAAAACATTATATTAAAAAAATTTACTTTGTTCTTTCAAAAATTGTCTTTGTTCGTTAAAAAGTTCTTTAATATAAATATGCCTAAACTAAAATTAATTTAAAGGTTTGCTTCAATTATTCAAAAATATAATTAGACGTCTACAAATTATAAATGCGATCAACTAAGTTAAGAATCAAATTCTGATAATAAATAAATATTAGGGTTTCGAAAGAAAAGTCGAATAAATCAAATATTAGATTCCATAATTCAATTTACTTGCTGGAGTTTTCAATTTAATTGCCAAACAACCATCGGATATTCTTAGAGCACAGCGAAATTTATATACTCAAGTAATTTATTTATAAACATTTTCATTTGCTGTTAGTTACCTTTTATGACAGACAGGAAATACATTTTATGACAGGCAGGATATATTATTTTGGAATTCTAAATTCTAGTCCTTATTCTATCAATAAAACATTTTTTTTTATTATTAAACTGTTTCCTAATTAAATCTATATTTTCGATAACTTTAAAACTAACTTATAAATTATTCACTAATATCTGGACATATCAATCAAACATAAAAGATGGTTTGTTTGGTTTTTATATACAGAATTTAAGCTATAGACAAATAAATTTTTAAATATCTTACCGTACAGCAGGTACTTCTAGTATGTCCCATTCTACGGACGGATAAAATTGAGATAAGTCTACACCAACTTCAACAATATTGCTGCCTTGTTTCTCCTCCATATGCCGTAGATCCACCTATCGTATTTTGGAAAATATCTTCTGTAAAATTACTTCTTAAAATCATAGATGTATCAAATATTATTGTATTTTAGCCTATTTTTATTTAATTATCTGATTTTGTATAGTTTTCAAATTATTTGAATAAATTTTCTCTTAGTATTATTTTTTATATAAAATTATAAGAAAATTCAGAATATAATATATTATATCTTAAATGAATGAAAGCGAAAATATTCGTGCATTGTTAAAATAGTTTCATCCTATTTTTTATATAAAAATATAAAATTTATATTTTTATATAATCATTAAGTAAATATATGCGAGTAATGAACACAAATATGCATATTATTACATAAAGAAGATATTTACTATAAGTTATAATAAGTTGAATAATAAACAATAACAATTAAATATATATATAAGATCTAACTATGAATGATAGTAAAAAAAATTATGTTGAAAAATAAAAGTAAGAGAATATAAAATATTATGAATTATTTTTGCACTATCTTGCAAAAATGAAAAGTACACTGATAAGCTTAAGATACGATTTGAGACACAAAAAACTTAATCAGATTTTCTAAATGCATTAAAAATTATATGTATGAATGTATAGAATTTGTTTTAATATTTCAATATTACCATTTTACATTAATTATTACATTGATAAAATAAAATTATAATCTATTTTTAAATATTTATACTAAAGCGTTTGTGTTTTTGTATATAATTAACTTTAGTTTCATTAAAAAATTTATACATTAATTAAATTTAATATTTATATGACATAATTAATAAATTATTTTTAGTTATACTTAATACTGTTAATGGATTTTTATTATATTTGAATAGAATTAATTACATTAATCTCTTAAAAGAATTATAACTTATATTAATCTACCTATAATATTCATAAAAGTTGTTTTATGTTAAAAGGAATATATTTTTTCTTTTTCTTTGACATAAATTTTTATACATAATGTATCTAGTTATGAACATATATTAATTAAGAATTATAAAGTTAATTTTCAAAATAATTTACAAATTAATTATATAAAAAAAAAATCTTTAATAAAAACTTTGAAAATGTTAAGCTAGAGCAGTAAATTTATTTTAGTTCAAATTCATATTCGTCCTTATATTCAATAGCTGCCGTTTATTTAAATAAAAAAATAGTAAAAATGAATTTGGATATATATTTGAAAATGAATTTTTATTTATATTTGTTAAATAAATGAGTATAAGACTAATATAAAATTTTTATTTAATAAAATTTGCATTTTTTGTACGAAATTTGCATTTTTTGTATTATTTACGTTCCTGATATTTTTTTTTTTTTTTTTTAATGTTATTTACAACTACTTATGCTAGTAACAAGCTGATTTTTTAAGGGAATATACAAGGACATGAAGACATCGATGTTACCACTAGAACAGGGTAATTTTATTTTATAATTTTAGAGAATCTCTCGGCCATCGCCATTTTAAACGTCGATGGGTGTATACTGGAAGGGTGGGAGTGAAAAGTTCCCTTCCTAAAGGATTAGGGTGGAAGGATAGGTGCAAATGGAATTTTTTATATCGGGAGATGCATAGTTCACGAATAAATGGAACATTTAGGTCACGGTGGATAACAGTGTTTCGCACATAAAAGGGGGCATTGACAATTTTACGAAGGATTCGGGATTGTAGGGATTGGATTGGAAGGGAGCTGGAATGCTTAGTCGAACCCCAAAGTTCTAGACCATATGTCCATATTGGTTTCAGAACCGTATTGTATAGTATTAGTTTACTTGGTGTTGTAAGTTTTGATTTGCTGTCTAGGAGACGTAATAATTGTTTGTATCGTCCGTTAAGTTCACGTCTTTTAGTTTTCGTATGAAGGTTCCAGGTTAACCGTTTGTCGAATATAAGTCCAAGGAAACGTACGCTTTTTTTTTGTGGAATAATACTGCCGTTTAGGGTTATGTCGGGAATTTGTTCTCGGCAGAGTGTGAAAGTTACATGAGCAGATTTTTGCTCATTTACCTTCACTCTCCAACTTTTAAACCGAGTTTCTAAGGAGTGGATATGGTTCTGTAGGATACTAATGGCTGTGGAAGGATCTTTGTGATGTGTCAGGATGGCTGTATCGTCAGCATATGTTGCGGTTAGGATGTTGTTGTGGCAAGGAATGTCATGGGTATAAATGTTATATAGAATAGGACCTAGGATTCTTCTTTGAGGGACACCGGCGGAAATTGGATAAATGTCAGAGTACTCAATATTTTCAGCTACCTGAAAATATCGGTCTGAGAGATAAGATTTAAGGATGTAGAAATAACTCGAGGGTAGGACTCGCTGCAACTTCCAAAGCAATCCAGGGTCCCATACACGGTCGAAAGCATGCGAAATGTCAAGAAACACGTCTGGGCAGTATTCCTTTTGCTCTAGCGAACACGCTATGTAGTCGACTACGCGATGACACTGCTGGATAGTGGAATGCTCAGGTCGAAATCCAAACTGATGCTGAGGAATGACACCCTCGGTTTCAAAAATGGGATAAAGGCGTTTTAGGATTAATTTTTCTAGGATTTTCGATAACATGGGAAGGAGGCTTATAGGTCTATATGAGGTAGGAAGATTTTTGGGCTTATTGGGTTTTGGGATCATCTTAATTATGGAAAACTTCCACAGGGAAGGAAAAAATGATGTGCGGAGGATACTATTATAAATATAGGTTATAAGGAGGAGGGTTTTTTTTGGAAATTTGTTTCAGGATTTCTGAAGTTCTTAGGTCATATCCTGGGGCTTTTTTATTGGAAAAGTGTTCTATTGTGAATTTAACTTCGGAAGGAGTGAAAAACTTAGGAGGTGGACTTATGGGCAACTGAGTTGATATTTGTCGGAATATTTGTTCATCATGGAGAATGTCTTGGACATCTTCGTGAGGTTTAAAGATGTTTTCTAAGTGTTTGCCGAAGATGTCGGCTTTCTGTTTATCTGTTTTTGCCCTTGTTCCGTCGGTATTCCGGAGCGGGTGTGTAGCTGTTTTGTATTTGAGAGTTCGTCGGGTAGCTGTCCAGAGTGACTTATTAGTTGTCAGTGATTCTGTGTATTCAGTAAATCGTTCGTTGTTATAATTAATTATTTTTTGTTTCAGTTCTCGTTGTAGTTGGTTCCGTTTTTTCTTCTCATTTGGCATTCTTGAACGTTGCCACTGGGCCCTGGCTCGACGTTTCTCGCTTATCAAGCGGCGAATTTTTTGCGGAAGATTATAGACATGTTATCGTATGGTTGGTTTGTTATGAGTTATGTGGGCGTTAGTGATTGAGTTCTGTATGCAAACAGTCAAGTCACTTACGGCATCGTCTATTTCTTGTACATTCTTAAGGCTTTGTTGTAAATGAATCTGTTGGTCTAAATTCTGTCTGAAAATGTCCCAATCAACTTTTCCATTTACAAGTTTGGCAGGATAGGATTTTAAGAAAGGAGAAGTGTCTAGTGTTAGGAGAACAGGGGAATGGTCGGAATTCAGGTCAAGGAGTGTATCTATGGAAGTATTAATGGAATGTATGGGTTTGGTTATGAAATAGTCTAGAATATCGAGAAGGTTTCTGGCACTGGTTGGTCAATATGTGGGCGTGGGAGGAGATAGGACCTCAAGAGTGGTATGGGAGAGGAGTTCTTGGAGAATCTTTCCTCGGGGATTCGAAACACGGCAACCCCATTTAGGGTGCTTGGCATTATAATCTCCTCCCGCGATGAAAGATTTTCCAATTGATTTGAGGAAGGAATCAAATTGTATGGAAGTTAATTGTTTATTTGGAGGACAATAAACGGATGCAACGTTAAAGGTACATGATTTACATTGAAGGGTAATAACTATTGACTGAAGGGATTCGGTGGCAGTTTGTGAGTGGAAGGAATGATTTAAGGAGTTTCTAATAAGGATGGCAGTTCCACCGTGTGCTGTGTTGTCTGGATGGTCAGTTCTGTATGTTTTATAGTCACGTATAGCAAAAAAACGACCTGATATTTGAAGATTTTTTTTAGGTCATTTTACTGAATTTAAGTGATTTTCTTACATTTTTACTGAATAGTTTTTGTTAACGAGGGTTGTATGATAAATACAAAATCTTCGTTAAGAGATGCTGCGGCTACTATTAAATGAACTTT
Source organism: Atherix ibis (assembly GCA_958298945.1). NCBI lineage: Eukaryota > Metazoa > Arthropoda > Insecta > Diptera > Athericidae > Atherix > Atherix ibis. The sequence continues at coordinate 39,804,006 of OY282606.1, forward strand.
GCTTTTTGTAAATTTTTAAGTGGCTAAACACATTTTGTATTTTTACGACAATAGAAATATTTGAATATCGAGCAGTGATAAAAGAAAATGAATGATGAGATAAAAACGGAACCATAAAATATTGGACAGTTGAATTTAAAGACGGCCGTATAAACATTTTTAATGAATAGTGTTCAGGTCAACCAAATGAGGTCACCACATCAGATAAATGATCGCAGAGTAAAAGTGCATGCGATTCATAGGTCTGTGGGCATCTCAATAAAATGGTTGTTGAATAACTTATTTGGACATGAAAAAGCTTCCCGAATTCGTACAATGGACTATAAACAAGCACGTGTGTCCACATTATAAGAATGTTTGGCGATTTTAAAGTGCAATTCGAATAATATTTGGCGTTATTTTTTAGGGACTAAAAAACAATCAAACATTGGGAAGTATTATGCTCACTTGTTAGATCGCTTCAACGATTGTGTAGGAGAAAGACCACAGTATATAGCAAAGAAAATAAAATACTAATAAAAACTTATGTCATCGCTTTTTAAAAATTCCATGACTAAAGATACAAATTACTTTTAGCCAGATTTAGCTCCAGAGATTATTTTCTACTTTCGCATATGAAACAATAGGTTGGCGGAAAAAGATTTGTTTGAAATGAAGAGGTGATTTTTGAAATGAACACCTATTTTAAAGAGTTGAAAATATCAAAACTTTTAGATAGGATACAAAAAAACAAAACCAAATGGAACTAAATGTATCGAGCTAAAAGAATATTATATTCAAAAGTAAAATGAATTTTATACAAAAAAAATGTTTTTTTTCTTGTCAAGGCCAAGTATTAATCATACAACCCTCCCAAAAACATATTATCAATATTATAATAATAATTTTTAAAATCATTCCTAATAACATTTGTACTAAGATCTTAGCGTCAATATAGCTAGCTCTGGCCATTCGACTACTCTTTAAAGGGTATTTGACTTAAATAAGAAATTTCAATATTTTGAAAAAAAAGAATATTTTAGAAAAGAAGTTTTATTAAATATTGTGAAAACTATATTAAAAATATGTTTTGTTAGAAAAAACTTAATTTTGGAAGAATTTTGTAATAACACAACATTTTAAAATACTATCACTTGTGTTCATAAACGTTAGTGAATTCTTTCATGTTTATTTTGAGTTATTTGTTGTTATAAACAACGTTTAGATAAATATTTATATTTTGTTTTTCAATTTTACTAAGTTAAATATATGGTAAAAATCATGTAATAAAATTATAAATGAAAACTTTAATAACTAATTTAATGGAATTTTTATGAAATTTTATCTTATAAATTTATTTTTTTGAAATTACTGCAATCATAAACCTTTTTATAATTTTGCTATGTAATAAATTCTTCTTTTAAATGTTTAATTAGTAAATCATTTTAAATATCAAAAATGTCAAATATATATAAAATGGGTATAGAGTCATTTATCAGATAATACGGTTTTTTTTTTTTGAATTTTTATGCAAAATTGTATAGAATTTATTTCGTCCCTTTTATTCTTGTTAATAAATAAATAATTTCCACTAAATATAAAGACGATTATTATAAAATTTTTAAAAAAAATATCTTTTACCCTTGTTAATTTCTATCTTGTAGATAAATACTTCAGAAATAAATAATTTTAAATATAAAACAGGGAGGATTTTTGTAATAATGTCAAATATAAATCTTGATAATTTGTTGAATTTCGTATCTGATAAAATTTTGTTTCAGTCTGTTTGTCCGCTCTTAGTTTTTTTTTTTTTTTTGTAAAGTATCCATACAATTTCTTCATAATTTATATATCGTCGTTAGATTAATTTAAAAAATAAATTTTTTCAATTTTTTAAAAAAATTTATCAATTATTGGCACATTGAATATAGAGAGAATAAAATCCGATGCACTCATATAATTTTCAATCTTTTCTCATTAAGAGTAAATGACTTAAATAAAAAAAAAATTCTTAAGTTTTAAATTTTATGATCTGACTTTAAAGTGTTCATTTTTAATAGGGTTTAAAATTTCATAACCAACATAACATACTATTTTGTATTGCAAAAATTATCAGAAAACAACTAATAATACGTATCTTTTATGTAAAACATATTTATATACAATATTATCAAAATTAAATATTTTTAAATATCTCCTAATAATAAAAAAGCTATAATTTACTTTAATATATATAAAAAAAACAAAACCAAAAAAAAAAATATATTTATTTATAGATAATAGAGATTTTCTTAAGTTCCATCATGTCTTTTTTGGTTAAAAAAGCATATTTTCAGTATTTTATTGAACTTACGAGTATATAATTTTTTTTTGTAGCATTGTTTATATTTGTCTTAAGCTTTTCATATTACACAGTATCTGGCTTTCTGTCTGTATATTCTTGTTATTCCTTATTAAGGGAAAAATCGTTTTGTGAGTCTGTAGAGAGTTCTGTGTCAATATGTACAAAACAAACCATTGATACGGCGGTTGAATAGAGAAACCTACATATTATTTTCTTAAATCGTCTAAAAACCATCCCTACCTAGCACCATTTTGCTCATAATAACGTTAAGCACTATGATTTTTCTATCCTTGTTGGTATTTTTCTTATTGTATCCTTCCAAATGTTTTTCTTCGTCTGTCAGTTGGTCCATGTCAATGTCTTTGCCCATATTTATCTTTCTGGAAAATACACAGCTTAGTAAGGATAGTTGAAGCTGATGTACTGTCTTAAGGGTATAGAATCACTCTAGTGACAGCAATATAAGAACACACTATTAAGCACTTGTACAAGTACGAAAAGCTAAACGATCACATGTTCTCCCTACAAAGCACATATGTGTACATACGAGTAGATAAATTGTACAATCACTTTTCACTACTAATTGCATACAACAGCGAAGAAATTTTTCTGGCATATAGAATTGCCATTCCGTTTAGGTATTTATTCAACGTTATTATTTCTAAATTTATATGTCAGGCCATAGAATAACCTCATTTCAGTTGTTTACGAATGCCTATTTAAAGTAAGCATTTCCCTAATATGTAAATGCAATAAAGAAAATTTTAAAAACATTCTTATTCAGATCGTATTCGTTTATCCTTTAACTATGCCTTTTCCTATATTTAAAGATGTACTAGTAGATTCATTCTGTAATGATAAGTATCAGATTCATTTGGTATAAATATAAAGTTTTGAAGTTAATTTAACCCAGTTAAATGAATTCACATATATATATATATATATATACTTATGAGTATATGAATATACCAGAGAATTTTCCATTTTTCCATACACTATATTGTTCTTATAGCTAACAGTGTTATTTAGATATAAGAACTTATAAATGAATTCAGGAAATCCGATAAAATCAGTTTATTTGTTCAATGAATTTTACTTTCTAAATGAGTAAAGATTATTATTTAAAAAAAGAAATTCTACTTCAAAATGCTGATATTGATTTTTTTTTAAACAATTTTCCGACAAATTAAATTTTATTGATGTACGTGATTTTTATGCTTTGGAGAGAGTGGCTTGTAATTAATTTAAAAAGTAAAAAGGACTATTAATATTATTGATCGTTTGTTTTATTTGAAATAAATTATTATGAATATATATACGAAAAAATTAATATTTAATTTTAATTAATTGGATGGATTAAATGGATATGCGTAAAGTATTTTTTTTAAGGAATTCATTATTTAGAGTAAATACCGGGTCATCCGTTTTATGGTTTAGAAAGCGAAGCCCTGTTATTGTATATACGTGTATTATTAAAATTAACACTTTTATGTTCGAAAGTTTGCCTTTTTTTATTATAAATTATTTAATTGACTTGGAACTCAACCTGATACTGCAATAATAGACTTTGTATGTTAATTTTTTGAAACAATTTTTTTTCGGCGATGAGGTTTTTTTTAGCTGGTGGGTACGTTAATTAGAAAATTTATTATATATTGTATATTATGGGTGACTTTTTATTAAAAGTGACTGTCTGGTGTGTATTTGTCCGTATTTCTTTGGAAATGAAGAAGGAAAAACTGTTATCGTCAATTCGGAGCGCTATGTCCGCATAATAGTGGTTTTTTTGGCCTGACAGTCAAAATTTTAAATTGGAACATATGTGGTTTTAATAAGATTATATCACAAGCTACAAATTTTGACTTTATGGTAAGATCCCAGAATAGAAGATTCTCTGTTAAGCAATTACCGATATACGAGGTCTGTTCAAAAAGTATCGCGAATTTTGAATTTCCGCGGGCTACGTATATTCGATTTTTGATTTTTTGTGGCGTTATATTGGTACTCATGTCTCTCACTTATGCCGATAAGTTCGGCCATTTTAAATGTTCAGTTAATTTTTGACAGCTGCTTTGCTTCTACGTGTTTTTGCTCGTCTTTGATTTTTGCCCATTTTCGACCAAAAACAGCATCGCATTAACATTGCTAATTAGCTGTTGGAATCTGTCCGCGACGACCCAAATTTGCTCCAGAGGGCCATAACTGGTGACGAATCATGGGTTTATGGTTATGACGTGGAAACCAAAGCTCAATCATCCCAATGGAAGGTGCCGCATAAGCCAAGACCGAAAAAAGCGCGCAAAGTTCGGTCGAATGTGAAGGTTTTGCTTACAGTTTTCTTCGATTGCAGGGGCGTGGTGCATCATGAGTTCTTGCTACAGGGTAGAACTGCTAATAAGAAATATTACCTGTAAGGTATGCGCAAGTTGCGCGAAGCAATCCGCCAGAAATGCCCAACAACAAAAATTGGTTTTTGAACCATGATAACGCTCCTGGTCACGCACCGTTGCTTCTGCGCGAGTTTTTGGCCAAAAACAATACACTAATAATGCCGCAGCTACCGTATTCCCCAGATCTGGCCCCCTGAGGGTTTTTCTTGTTGCCAAAACAGATTCTTTGATCCATTTTTTGGAATGGGCAAAAATCGAAGACGAGCCAAAACACGTGCAAGCAAAGCAGCTGTCAAGAATTAACTGAACGTTCAAAATGGCCGACTTGTCATCATAAGTGAGAGACATAAGTACCAACATAACGCCATAAAAAAATCGTGATACTTTTTGAACAGGAAATTCAAAATTCGCGATACTTTTTGAACAGACCTCGTACAACCCACAAAATATGCGAAAGAGTCCTACAAGATGTCTCATTATTGCCATTTAAATAATGTTATATTCATGCTTAATGAAATTGCTCAAATAATACAATGAAAATAAAGATATAAATTTTACGTGTATTTAATTTAACTTTACTTTTCAAAACACAAATCAGGATAACACTTTCCATACAGTTGCAGCCAAATAAAAATAATAGCAGTTCCATATCGTAAAACAAGTAGGTGTAAAAAATTTTCAGTTTTATATATGCAGATAGATTGATTTGTTTAGAATAGGTAAATTAGTCTAGACGCACGTATTTAGCTTTGAAAATCGAAAAAAATAACACAGCGCATCATACAAAATTTGTTTAATATAATTTATATTTACGAAATATAGTTTTTAGATCTTTAATTGGTAAGCAGATATATTTATTAGTTTTTTGATTTAGAAAAAGATCTCATATACTTTAAAATCTACCAAGAAGGTGGAAATTTAAAAAATGAATTGAATATATTAAATAGTAAAAGGTCAACTTGAAGACGCTACGTGAAAAGTGGCTTGCTACAAGAGGTTTCTTTATTGATTAATGGACATTGCACTAATAGATTAAATATTAATTTGCATTTGGGAATTTTATGTCTTAACGATAGAAGGCTGAAAAATTATTCCCTTTGTTTCACAAAAATGTCAACAATACTTTAGAAGGCCGCCGTATAATATTTAAACCATCAAGCATGGAGGTGCCAAAACTATAGTTTTGGGTTGTTTTTTCTACAATGATACTGGGCTCATGTAAAAAGTTTTTGGAATTATGGATCAGTTTGAATGTATTAAAATTTTTAAAGAAGCTGTGGTACCATGGGCTGAGAATGAAATGCCATTAAGATGGGTATTAAGCTTGCAACATACCCTAAGCACACCACTAGCAGAACAAAATAATAGTTTCAAGTTTAAAGCATAAATGTTACGAAGTATCGCGCGCAATTGCCTGACATATCATTTTGAGGCATTATCCAACCGCCTAAACCATCTTTTTTTATTAAATTTTATTGAATGTAACTATAAGGAAAATTACTTTACATATGTAATTTTATTATAAATATAATTTCAATTTTTATGATTTTTCAATATAAATGAAATAAATCATATAATTTTGCATTTCATTTTGAGCACTGCTATTATTTTGTCTGCAACTATATATATTTTAAAATTATTTTATATATTGAAGTTTTATATATGAAATTTTGAAAATAATCCGACTTTTATTATTAATATTGATATTAATATCTCTTTTTATATGCTTTTAAAAATATTTATTTCACAAAAAGTTTTGTATACCATAAAACGGAAATAAACATATCACTAAAGTCAGTATAAAAATATAAAAAAGGTTCAAATAATTAAAAAAAAAAAATGGGGAAAAATAAAGAGAATCAAAAAAATTTTGAATTGTTTGCTCTTTGGTATTTTTAAAAATGCATTCTTGTTATTTTAAGCTTTGACGATGGTAAAATTTTCCACATGAAGTAATATGCATGCATTATTCATGAAAGCGTGTTTAATGCAAACATTTCTGTGAATATCAGTAGTAAAAAAAAATCATATAACAAAACTTATAAATGCTAAAATACGAGTATAACCGAACCATAAATAAATCAATTTCTAACATTTCCAGATTTGTCATAAATATTGCTTTGAAATAAATTATTCAGTTCAGATTTGTTGGGGTGATATTCAATTCTTGCTTTTAGGAATATGTCCATTAAAATTTACTATCAGCACATTTGTTAATAATAATGATTCTATTGAAAGAAAATGGAAGAATTTTTTTATTTATGATAACTAATAGAATATTTCGTTTAAGTAATAGAAGAAATTTAATTTATTAAATGAATTTTTATGTATTATACAATACATTTGAGATATTAATTATTTTTGTGAATTTCGTAAAGAAGAATTTATTGCAAAAACCCATCATAATGTACCAATTAATGAATTTATATAAAGTGTGATCTAAATATTTAACAATGTAATATACTCCTCTTATAGAAAATATATAATTTTGATATTATTTTTTTTAAAATCAAATATTAAAATAATTGCCAGATACTATAATGAATTTTATGAATGCGGTAATCAGTTAGTATAAAAAAAACAGCAAAAGCCATAATTGAAAAGCCATTTTACTTATAAATCAATCAAAAACTTTGAAAATCTCGATTATATATATATATACGCAATAACACAAATAATTAAAGGATCAGATTTCGGTCGAAAATATTGTATCTTCCCTATTTGATTTCAATCTATACTCGTATGGGTACTATTATAACCCGCAGGGTATCTTATTGCATGGAAAGGGGATATTTTCGATAGTGTCAGAATGAAAAGGATATGTCAGTTTATTGATGAAAATAAACACAAACTTCGTACTGAATTTTATCGTCTACAATAATCATTATTATTCAATTAAATTTATTTCATTTCATCTTCTTTATTTCCATTAAAATGAACAGCGGTTTAAATTGTTTGATTTCGATCATGGCTTAATCATGAGTGATAGAATTTATTTAAGTGAAATTTTCATCGTTTATATTTGAAATAAATAAACTAAATAAAATGAAATTATGTGGTTAGCAATTCATTGTAGGATAGAAATTTATTAGATAGTTTTCCTAAAACGCATATTCATTTGCTGTTGATTTAAAGTTCAGTTATTTTATATGAAACTTTTAAAAATTAGGTTTTGAAAAATTTAAGTTTATTAAATTTAAATTCAGATAATTTTTTGTCAAACTATTATACAATACAAAAAAATTACTTTTTTTTATATAATAATTAGTATGGAAATTGAAGAAAATATTATATAGAAAGTTTCCTATTTAAATTTGTAGACAAAGGGATGTCTTTCGTAACGAAGATGTAGTTTGATTATTTTCTTGCGGTCAGCTAGATAGAAAACTTAGAATTATTATTTTTTAATTCTTTGTTTATTAATATTTTTATCTACACATGTATCTTCAATTTAATTGCTTGACTAGAGAAGATTCTAATAAAATTTGAGTTAACAGTATCCTTAGTCACCGATGAGTAGTGCCATGCAGATGCAATAGAAAAAAGTCATCTTACGAGTGAATTATGATAAAAGAAATCAACAATTTTGCGTAGTATCTTGTATTGTTTAAAGTTCTATTTCATAAGTCTAAAAAGGTTTTATTTTTTGTTGTAAGTTTCGAATGGTTGTCAAGTAATATGAGTAGTTGTAGATAACTACTTAGATTAGCGATCTTAAACATTGTAGAACAGGTTACCAAATAAAGGGATAAGTGGTTTTAGACAAAGAGTAAAACTAATATGAACACTTTTTTGTTCATTTACCTTCACTTTCTATCTTGAAAAGGAGGATTAACGATTATGGACATATTGTTAATAACTGGAAGCCATATCATATAATTTGTGTTGGTATTGAGTAGGGATGTACCATCTGCATTAGAATGAGATAAGATATCATAGATATAAATATTATATAAAATGGGACCAAGAGAATGTAAGAAATTTTTGAGTTTCCAAGAATTCTGAAAACCAATTATTTTGGAATAAACCCTTACAGACTCTAAGACAATCATTACCATCTGGATTTGATAATATCTTGAATATAAATATAGCATAAAATAGGATCAAAGATGCAGCCTTGTGGGACTCTAGAAAAACTAGGAAAACTAACCAATGCTTTTTGGAAATGACATTGGCAGAGATATGCATTTATAATAAGATAGTATGGGAAGGATGGAAGGTTTTGTATTTTCAAGAACTATTTTTAAACCATAAAATTTTATGAATAATTTTAGATCAATCGTCTTGGAATAAATTCTTGTAATTTAAGGATTAATTATAATTTAAAAATAAAAATTCGTCATTAAATTTATTTTTTATTACATTATCCAGAATCTAAGTAGAACTGTAATGATAGTTATATTTTTAAAGAATTTTTTTCAGTATAATTACTATATAATATTAAAATTTATAGTATTTATTATAAATATAAAAAAAAATTATTTTTATGATAAATCTAAAAATACTATAATATTATGTAGATAAATTTAAATATTTGAAATAAGTATTGTGTTATATTTCTTCACAATTTTCTATAAATATATAAATGGTAAAAAAATTGTAAACATCTTATTTAAGAATTTTTTGCTTAAATTGCTTACAGATTTTCTTTAAAAAAAATCAAGCAAACAAAATCAAATTTTTCATAGAATTGCTTTAAAGTTAATGCTGCATTTAAGATGATCATACTTTAAATACAAAATATTATACATAACATATTTTTATACATATATATGTTATATATCTGTAAGTATAATAAACTAATATTTGAATAAAACTTGAAGATTTAAACAACTTTATTCTTTGTTTGAAGTACACTTTAAATGTTGAAAGTTTGCTGTCCATAAATAAGTTATGAGCTTAGGCTGGTATAAACTCTTAAATCTGTTTACAAAGTTGTAATCTGGTAAAATAATTCTCTCTAAAATCTGTGCATTTTGGCCACTTAATTAATGATTTAAAATATTTGAATTTTAAGTTAGTAAAATAAGAAATAGGGGGACTGGTTTCTTGAAAAATTTTGTCCTATTTAGATAGAAGTAATTCATTAATTTTAGACTTGTGGTCAGAAAATTTTCGTCTAAACTGTTTAAGATATTTCAATATATATTTAAAACACATGTAATTCATGACATAAAACAAAACCATAAATATAAATAAAGTATTAAATGTTTAAAATAATTATAACCGCAGATGGTGTTTTGCCTATACATTTCAGAAACCTAATTTACTGTTCTTAAGGACAAAAATGATGATATAGAAATATTGTGTTTAGGTTTATTTAATGGTTAATATTCTTATTCATCTGTACTCGTGTAGCTTGATTTGAAGATTAATTAAGATTAAAATCTTCATTTAAATTTTAATTGAATATATGTACATATGTTAAGATACAGTAAATTTCATTCTTCCCCTTTATTAAGTTAACTTTGGTTTAAAGTCAAAATAAAGGATTAATTTCCTTAAACAGTTGGTACAATTTCAGTTTTTTGAATTATGTTTACAAATATCTTAATTAGAAGATATTAATAGGTTTCTTATAAGCACATTCTGAATATTCCAAAATAAAGTACAAAACGTGTTACGATTTAAAAGACAAATTTAATCCTTTATTTTATACCAAAACTTTGTAAAAATTGACTTTTCAATATTCGAAAAAAAAAATAGATACGAGTTGAGCAGATTCCATTGTTCTTATAAGCTTTCAGATGGTTTAATTTTACAAAAATTTATGTTGAATTCATTTTCAACATATGCCTAGATATTTGGCAATACACATAAGCTTTTATATCTTATATGAAAAATAGAAATAATTTCATACATTTTAAACACTAAATCTACTTGTAGGCATTTAAAAAATTTATGAAAAAATATTCTTAAATTTGTGAGTTGTTAAGCTAGTTGAACAAAATGAATAAAGCACAAAATCCTTTTTAACTATTTCCTGAAAAAAATTCATTTCCAATAAAATTCATTTTAATAAAATCATGATTTTCTGTACCTTTTCGATTGTATCATAAAATTAAATTTCGGCTGAAAAGTTTATAAGGTTGACGTCTAGATGGAGCCTCTTGCAAAAATTTGACAGCAATCGGTTGATTGGTTCGTGAGATATAGCATTTTGAGTGAAGCAACTTTTGTTATTGAAAAAAAATGGATAAAGACGAATTTCGTGTATTGATAAAGCATTGGTTTTTTTTATGAAAAAAATACAGTGGAAACCAAAGCATGGTTTGACAAACGTTATCCGGACTCTGCTCCAGCTATTTCAACTGTGGAATATTGGTTTCGTCAATTTCGAACTGGTCGTACGAGCACAGATGATGCAGAATGCAGTGGACGCCCAAAAGAGGTGCTTACGGCAGAAAACATCCAAAAAATCCACAAAATAATTTTAAATGACCGTAAAGTGAAGTTGAGCGAGATAGCTGAGACTCTGAAGATATCGAACGAGCGTGTTGGACATATCGTGCATGAATATTTGGGCTCACTGTGGACCAAAAACAACAACGTGTTGATGATTCTGAGCAGTGTTTGGAGCTGTTCAGGCGCAATAAACCCGAATTTTTGCGTCGATATGTGACAATGGATGAAACATGGCTCCGTCACTACACTCCAGAGTCCAATCGGCAGTCGGCAGAGTTGAGAGCGAGCGACGAACCGAATCCAAAGCGTGGAAAGACGCAACAGTCGGCTGGCAAGGTGAAGGCGTCTGTATTTTGGGATGCGCATGGTATAATATTCATTGACTATCTCCAGAAGGGACAGACGATCAACAGCGACTATTATATAGCATTATTGGATCGTTTGAAGAAAGAAATCGCTAAGAAACGGCCTCATTTGAAGAAGAAAAAAGTGTTGTTTCACCAAGACAATGCACCGTGTCACAAGTCGATAAAAACGATGGTCAAACTCAATGAATTGGGCTAAGAATTGCTTCCCCATCCACCGTATTCTCCAGATCTGGCCCCCAGCGACTTTTTCCTGTTTGCAGACCTCAAGATAATGCTCGCTGGCAAGAAATTTAAGACCGATGAAGAAACTGAGGCCTATTTTGAGGCAAAACCGAAAGAGTACTATAAAAATGGTATCGAAAAGTTGTAAGATCGCTATAATCGCTGTATCGCCCTTGAAGGCAACTATGTTGAATAATAAAAATGAATTTTGCAAAAAAAAATATTTTTACTGTGTTATCTTATAAACTTTTCAGCCGACTTGTTAAAGATTTTTTAAAGATTTATTAATATGCATTTTTTTTAAATATTTTATCCGTATATATATAATATATATTTTACTTTTAAGGGTGGCATTTTTTTTATTCTGATAAGAATATTTCAATTCTCTTAGAAAAATCTTATTAATATAAAATAATAAAACTATTGCACAAGACATTTTTTCCTGTACTTTTTTATCATAATTTTTTCTTATTCTGTCGGATATAACTAATTGCACCTTTCAGTGAGTATAAATTTTTTAGCCAATATTTGAAAAAGTTTTAAACGGAAGTATTTCCTGAAGGACAGTAACATTTTTTAAATAAAACTTAGATAACGAGTTAATTATTTCATGTGTCAATGTTTGGAAAGTGTCATTATAAAACTATTTAATATAAATATTAATTAAGATTAAAGTTGTTTAGCTTAAAGTTTATTTTTTTATATATGGATCTTTTTAATTTATTGCTAAAACCACAGATTTTTGATGCTGATTTTTCAACAACAAAAATTTCAGTGATGAAGCTCATTTCTGTGTTGTTTGATACGTCAATAATGAATATGGTAAAAAATCCATTGTGTCTATGAAAAACGTAACTTTCTGGTGTGCTTTCTTATTTTTTGTTTGAAAATAAAGAAGAAGAGAATGCAACCCTTATTTTGGAGCACTATGCCCCTGTAATAACCAATATTTTTTTGGACTGAACTTAAAGACTTTAATCTGTACTATATGTAAATTTATCAAAACAGTGCCAAAAATTTCATATTATAAAAAATTTTGATTTTATTGCCCGCCAAATTACCAGAATGCATAATTTTGAGATTTGATGATGTCAATTAGCCTCAAAAATCATACGATAATCTTTAAACTTGAGAGGATTTCTAAACTGGCATCTTTAAAGTAATAGACCGCTTTTCTTACATTTCTCCTTGTGGCTGTCATTTAAATAATATTATATTTTGTACATAATGACATAGTTATATAAAAATACTTATTGGATTTTTTTTAATAAACTCTTAGTAAATTATAATACTTTAAAAATTCTAAACAATAATAAAAGATATTCGAAGAAATAGAAATATTCAGAGTAAAAAAAGAAAAATCAGTAAAAAAAGTTTGAAAGTATGGTAATATATATATATAAATATTTTGTAAATAATAATATTTGTTTAGAAAAATTAATTTAATCTTTTCTAAATTTGTGAATATGAGTGCATAAAAAATGTAATGAAATATAATCATAACAAAATGTTTAGTTAAATAATTATGGTATAGAAATGTATAAATACAAATAAGAATTGGTTGAATGTAGAGCTTCTAAAACTAAAAGTAGAAATTATATGTAATTGCTTATATAAATATTCATGCAACTGTTTATATAAATATAAATGAATTTGATAACAAACAGGAACAATCCGTAACAACATAGTTTAAATATGAAATTCTTCTAAGTTCTGTGCATATATTATGCATACATTCAGTGCATATTGTTTATAAACATTTAAGTATGTATACAAACATAATTCATATTTTAATGAATTCCTATTTACATAGATAATAATGCTAATTTTCGCGTTAGAATAATTAAAGCATGGTAATTTTATTTATATCCGTATTGCAATATATATCTTTATTAAAATAATGTATTCACATAAAGTTTAATAATTGTTATCTTTTTATTTAAAGCAAACTAAAGTTTGTCAAAGGACAACATGCATTATATTCTACAGATATTATGTATACATTAAGAAATTAAATGTAAAAAAAAATTCTTTTTTACGATATTATTTTTAAAAAAAACTTTTTCATACTAAGAATTTATAATAAGTTTATATAAATAAGCTTTTAGAGTGCTTTAAATATAATTGGAAAAAAAAAATGTACATTAATTATTGTACAAAATAAAATGCATCTACTATTATAACAAAGCATTATAACTTATAAATCAATTTAACAAACAATTTAATTAAAAAAAAAAAATTTATAATATTAAAAAAATATTATATAAATTGGATGCTTCACAATCTAAACGATATTTTTATTTAAATAACTTTCAAATAAAATAGAACAACTAAAATAATGAAAAATCGAATATACTTAAATTAATAAATTATATTATTTTAATATATTATTATTTTTTGTTTTGATTTAAAATTAATCATTATTTACTTAGTTGATTATTTTTTTAGCTATTCATGAGAAATATAGTTTAGATTCTGTCTAATCTAATAGAAATTTTCACACATAACAAAACTTCTGATTTCTTATCATATTCCGAAAACGAATACAAAAAAAAATGTCTAATATTGATTTAGCAGGAAAAAAATCATCTATTTAATAATAGTAATAAAAATATTTTTATTAATTATTATTTTATTTTTCATATATTGTTTTCATATTAAATCAGTTCAGTAAGTTTTAATAACAACAATTTGAAATTAATAAATGCTTCTAGAATTTATTTAACACAGAAAAACAGAAAAAAATTCATTTATCAAAGAACTATTAATGAAAATAAATGAAATTTTTTTTTCTAGTTTTGATTTATTGAAAAAATTTAAATTAAAATTAATTGCATTTTGGAAAAGGTATAAAATACATTCTTTCTGACAGCATCAAAAATTCAGTTGCTGTTTACGTCATCTTGTTAATAATGCATATTTATTGAATTATTAAATATTTAATCAAGAATTTCTTTTATATTAAATAATATTTTACAGACAATTTTATCATTTAAAATATTTATAAAATAAATATGATAATTATTTAAGAAATCAAAATAATGAAATTAATTTTGTCTTCTAAGATTCAACAAGGTACTTAGAGTTTTTTTTTTTTTAATATAAAATAATTTTTATATACAAATAAATATTTACTTTTACGTACATTTATTTACCTTTCGAATTTTTATAAAATAAAATTAATGAATAAATCGAAATAGATTTATTCTCCCTTTTATATATCAAGGCCTAGAAAAATTTACAAACATTTATTCGTTTGTAATACTATTCATTTCAATATCAGTTTTGTTGTTTATATTTTTTTTTTTCATTAAAAACAATTCAAGGAAAATGCCAATATTCGTTAAGTTGTTTGTTTGGACATTTTTACGTATTCCATTGATAGAATCATCTTGAAAAATAGATGAATGGAAGAGAACATTCCGTATGAAGCGTTGCATAATCAATGATGTCAGGATAGAAGTTTTTATAAATTTAATATATCGCATTTGACAGAAATTTGTTTCGGAAATCCGGTATTGGTAAAATTTAGTAAAAATGTACTATAACATTCCTATATAGATTTACTGTCTTTCAAAAAATATGAAAATGTGTTACACAAATATACTTACAAAAAAATTTAAAGGAAATTTTTCTTCAAAAAAATTAATTTTTATTAATTAAATTGCAGTTATTTTGAAAATACACTCTCTAAAAATCCTAGCAAGATGTATTCAACTATTCGAATCGTTTATTGGAGTATGAGCATACTTCGACCAATTAACCCTAATTTTGATAATTGTAATATTGAGGCTTTTAGCGAACCTCAATATCATATTGATTCGTAGCCGTGAAATCTCGTAGAATTCAGGGAATTCCAAACTAAGATGCCGAAATCAGATGATAGCTTAACAGACAATGGCCAGTGAGTAGGGTAGTGAGAACCCTAAGGTTTGCTCTGTTGAGTTTAAGGACCTCCGCTACCATTTTATTTAGAGCCATTCTTTCCCAGGGAATTATCCCAGTTTGAGATTTTAACCCCGTGTTCCTAGGACTCTATAATTAACTCCAGGTGGCCCTCTGAGTGGCCGCAGGGAGGTTCTGGTCCAATGAAAGGGTTCTTAGTGCAAAGTATATCTGCTGGTTCTTTACTCTTAATACGCTTATGAGCTTGGCACCCACAACAAGGTTCTACCCAGTTGATTTAGGATCGTAAGGATATTCCAAACTAGCTTGGATTGGACATCAGATTAGACCAGAGCTTTCAATGCAGCTTGGCTGTCTGAGATGATGTAGATGTTTGCGTTACGTATGTGTAGGTTCCTTCTGATACTCTTTCTAGTACAAAGATCTATGGTATATATTTCTGCCTGCAAAATGGATGGGTATTTAACAAGGGCCTTAGAAAGACTGCACCTACTCCAGCACCAATATCTCTTTTAGAACCATCAGTGTAAAAGAAACATCCGTTTAAGAAACCCTTCTTCGATTGACGGCACCCATCACAACTAAATTTTATATTGATACTGGTTCATAATTAAATTTGGGATGCCGTTTTTCATTTCGTCAAAACGCGAAATGAAAAACGGCATCACACAAGGATTCCCTTTATCAACAAACCTATTCAATATATAAATTCACTCACTTTCCCACCAACTATCATCCTTTAACCACTACATATATGCCGACAACATTTTTATACTTGTATCTGGTGCTGATCTTTAACACCAAACAAATAACGCCATCCGCAACATCAACACTTGAAGCAGCATAAATGGTGCGCTTATCTGTACATCGAACCCTCCTTGCCTTCATGTTTGCGTGAAAAATAATTGTAGTGTATCGGACTCGTCACGAAACCCCTTCCCTCTCCGCCCAAAAGATTCCATAAGTATCTCAATTGCCCGTGGAAGAAAATTGAATCTTCAGATTAAAAATGCTGTTGACAAAATTAACATCATTCTCCGAATGGTTAAAATTTTATTCAGCAGCAAAAGTAAAGTAAGACAAAGTGAGGCATTTAGAGTAACCAACGCTCTTTTGGACGGGACCTTACTCTATTTCCTCACTATATGTGTCAGTGTGCCAATAGCAGGGAAAAAACTAGTCGAGGCAGCGGTAAACCGTTGCATTAGACTAGCCAGTAGAGCACATCGGACATCTCCGGTGGAATCCATACTGATAGAGACTAGTCGAAAACCTATTTTTTTCTATCTTCATAAAGCCCGCCTAAGTTTAATTTACAAAAACCTATGCCTTCCAAATTATTCCCTCCACACTTTAATCAAAATCATTATCATCTCCCCCAGTTAAAAAAGGAATTCATCACCGCTATCCTTATTAATATCCCACCTTGAAAGCACTACATCCATCCTTCCCCTTGTTTTCCAAACTTCCCCTCCACACTCAGATTGGAAACCGTAAAAGATAAAAGATCATCGACTTTGTTCACTGATGCCGCCGCTGACACCGATATTACATCTTTTTGCGGCGTCGAACTTTTTGGTGGTAATGAAAGTGCTGACAAGTTGGCTGGAGAAACACTCCGTCGACCAGTGATCACAGTCATTCCTAATCTGCGTCGCCTACTAACAGAATGGAAACTAACACCATTAGCCATCCGCAGACACGATGACTGGACCAATAGCGACACTTTTTGTCGACTCATTGGATAACCACTAATAAACCAGTGTATTCAATATCCATACCGAAATTCTGGGCGCGGAAGCTCCTCAGAATCCGGATTAGACATACTGCTCTTACTCATAACTTCCTTTTTGGCAACACCAATCGTCCCTTCTGCCAATCCTGTGGCACCCATTTCACTATCACCCTACAGGAACGCCACATAACCAAGAACTACTTTGCGAACAGCATTCCTCCCATTATGGAACTCCTCGATCCAACAACTCCATTCCCTAGTCCCCTATTTAAACTTCCACAACATACTAATCTGCTCCACAAAATATAACAAAATTCTCAACTTTCTATACTACTAACCACAGACCAGTCTCTCTCAGATAAATTCCCACACGTACTACGAAGTCGCCAAATGGCCTTACGGTCGTGGCGCTATGAAGTGGCCCCTGGCATATGGCTAAGGAACCTTACAAACAAACAAACACGACTTGGAGGTTCCAACAGCTGAAGGCGAGATGCTGCTGCTACCAAGCATCGAGGAAGCGACAGAAGAAATCCATCGACGGAAGAGTCACAAGTCGCCTGTTGTCGGCGGGAATAAAAAATGATTGGCCCATACCACAAAAAAGTGTGCGTAAAAGCGAAAAGTACGTGTAAATTTTGCATAAGCAGAGACTGCATAGCGGTACTCTGCTTGTGCATATTTTTAGTGCAATGTAATTACCGAATAGACGGTAAAAAACCATAAAAAATTATAAATAGAACAATGAAATTTTACATGCTAATTTCCCATAAGCAGAGGCTGCATAGCGGTACTCTGCTTGTGCGTGATTTTTTGCGGTCATTTGGATGTTTCGATCAGACATTGTGCGTGGTACAATTGCCACGGGGTAGTTTTTGCGAGGGCCATTGGAAAGGCGTAGTTTTTGCAGTTTTTGCAGTTGCGTATAAAGAAAGCTGCTGTCATGGTGAAGAGGCAACTTCTTCTTGATGTAGCTGAGGATATGGTGGTGGCCAGTGTGGTAGTTATCTTGGCCGGCGAAAGAAGGCAACTAGTGCGTCTTCAGTAAGAGACGCACTGAAGTGTGTACACCAGGGTGTTGCTTTTCTGGCGTCGGGCGTTGCAGTGATAGCAAAGCAGATTGGGCGACGTGGGCGATGCGGTATCCATATTGCGGGCAGAAGTTGCTCATCTCAAGGGCAGCCTGGAGAGCTTAGCGACGATTACTTCGTCCCCACATCTTGCTGCTTCTGCGACAGCCAGTCGCGGCGTTCGTCCGATCCGCGGGAAGTATTGACCCCGCTACTGCGCCAGCACCCGTAACAGCGGGTACTTTTGTTTTGCCACGGCCTATCCCAAGGCCGAGGAAGCTGGTTACTTTGCCGCCTCCAGTGGCACAAACGTATGCGTTGGTGGTGAAAGCTGCTACTGCGGGTGTGCCAGCAGGCGAGGTGAAGAGGGTGTTGGGGGCGGGAAAGTCGCTGGCAGACGTGCGCGTCCGTGCTGTGCGGTGCCTGCAAAAGGTCGTTGCGGTGGAGGTGTGTAGTAGCGGCGAGCTGTGCCGAGTTGCGGAGTCAGCTGATCTGGCTAAGGCTGGCTTTGTAATGAGTGTGCCTAAGAGGGCGAGGCCAAAGCTGCTAATCCACGCCGCGCCGGTGGAGGTATCCAATGCGGAAGTCTTAGAGCAGCTTACGGAGAAAAACATGAGGGTAATCACCAACAAAGCAGAGAAAGAAGTATCGGTCTTTAGAAGAACGATCGGCAAAGACGGTCCATAAAGATATGGTGGTGGTAGAGGTAAGTGGTAGGGTTACGGAGAAAATGTGGAGTGAGAGGCGTGTGTTTGTGGGATGGTTGTGTCTACCAATTCATGAATACGAATTGATACGAAGGTGCCATGGCTGCCTGGATTTTAGGCATCTTCGGGATGGATGTAGGCGGGCTGGAAGGCTCTGCAGTAGGTGTGGTAGCGGTGACCATCTGGCTGGGGAATGCCCGAAAGTGGAATTTTGCCGCAACTGCCATCTACGGGCTCTTCCTGGCACGCACTTAGTCATATCTGAGGATTGCCCAGTGTATGTTAGATTCTTTGAGGGAGAGAAAATGAGGATCGTCGCCTAGTATGATTAGGTGCATCAAAATAAATGGAAATGGGTCTGCTGCAGCTATCAATGATTTGAGTGTGTTTGTGTGTGAGAATGGGGTTAATGTTGCATTGATCTAAGAGTCATACTCTTATGGTGGATCTGTGTGCGAATTGGAAATATCCGTCAGGACTTTCACCAGTGCCAGAGCCAGGGATAAAATTAACTCGGCCGTTGCTATCGTTGGATCGGCTGTTGGATGTTGTGCTAGTAGATGAGTGCTGCAATGAACTTGGTATATGTGTATGGATGAAGAAGGGGGGATAGAGCTTTACACTATCTCGGTGTATTGCAGGCTTAGCACTGAAATAGAGCTATACCAGCTGATTTGTATGGACGTGAATGCTATTGCTCCTCTCTGGCATAGCAAGAGGGGAGACACTGACAAGCCGAGTTGTGTTAGGAATATGATGATGAACAGTGCAGTTGGAGGAGACCGGTTGCCGTGTGATCGCATATGCGGATGATCTTCTGCTTGTGATTGAGGGGGAGAGTAGGTATGCGGTAGAGTTAGCGGGAAGCCGCTATATGCAGATGGTGTCTGAATGGGGCAATAGAATGGGAGTGAATGTCTCAGAAAGGAAGACTGTACGTATATTGTTGAGGGGTTTTTTGGCACCCAGTAGGCCGTCCAATATTCGATAAGAGTCAGTCGGGGTCCGATACCTGCGGGAGGTGCATTACCTTGGAGTAAAGGTTGAACAAAGGTTGAACTTTCGGCCTCACTAGCAACAACAGAGAGGGCGCGTGTCCAGTTTGGTTGGCATGCTGGTGCTCGTATTTCGCAAAAAATAGGGACTTAGATCCAGAGCGGTGAAAGTCCTGTACAATTTTGTGTTTATTCCGTATGCTATATATGCATCGTTGGTATGGGCTGACATTATACGCTACCAGTATGGAAGGGTAGGCATAAATTCTGTTCAGCGTCTGACTTTGTATGCATGTTTGAATGTATGTAGAACCGTATCAACCGATGCGATGCAGGTGCTCATGATGAAAATTTTATGGGACGTGGAGCTGCTGCGTGGAAGCATTCACTATCGTTTATGGCGGAGCATCCCGCTTGCTGGTTGTCTGATTATGAATGAAGAGGTTCAGGATCTTAGTCCACGCCAGCGGCGTGTACTGCTCCTGAACAGAATGTATGAAATTTCGCAATGTCGATGGAATGAGAGTGTGAATGGCAGATTGACGCACATATTCATTTCGGATGTGTGCTTTGTGTCTGCGTCTGGATTTGAATTTGGTCTGTACCTTGGGTATTTACTCACGGCACATGGCAGTATGAATGGGTTCCTGTACAGGCGTGGTCTAGCTGCGCAGCCTAGATGCCCTTGTGGGGTGGCGGAGGAGAGTGTCAAGCACCTTCTCATTGAGTGTAACCTGTACGGGGATTTGCGTGACTTAAGTGCATGTGAAATCGTGATGAATGATGAGGGTGTGTATGTGAGTGGTGTGATAGGTATAAGAGAACGATATAAATGCTTTAATAGATTTGCCGTGGCATTTTTGAGAGGAGAGCGACAATAGTGCGTGAATAAGATGAGCGACAATAGTGGCTGTGATTAATACCCATATCGCGGGTACAGTTTTCAGATCGCTGGTCAGAGATACTGGTAACTATCTCGGGCGCTGTCTCTGCTTATGACAGTAGGGGTTTGGATAGGCCTCGCCACTAACAGTTACTGTAACTGGTTAATCAACTAATAACTGGTTACTGACTGTAAACTGTCAGTAATGGTGATTCGTTGATTGAGTGTAACTCAATCCGTATGGGCGTAGGTGACTCGTGGTTTTATGTTTAATGACAGATAAGTCACGTTAAATAATATATTACTACTGACTAGGGAATTTTAGTTATATTATTGTAGAGGTTTAATGGCTCTGAAAGGAATTCGGCCGCTTTTAATTTTCTTTTCAAACTAGTTCCCATGACTAGTTTAAGAAGAAAATTGAAAGCAGCCGAATTCCTTTCAGAGTCATTCAACCTCCACAATGGTGTACGGTAACGAGACTCACTTTCGTGCATTCTTTTTAATATGGCGTTAAAAAAATTGGTCGCTGACTCAGGGAATTCCTAACATAGTGGTTAAAAATGTTGGGCTGCACCGCCCGTGGTGGGCCTATTGACCTTAATTTGATCTCAATACTCAATCCGTAAGATGACGAAGATCCTGCTCAGAAAGTCTACACTGGTCCCATTTACGGTCCGAGAAAATGAGGAAGGCCCTGTATTCCGTGAAACGACACCTTTAGGCAGGATGTCAGAAACATACTGGCAGTAGCGACCTGAAAGATCAGGCTGCGAAGTTGGGATGTCTGGAGTTTTTTGAGTCATCAAGCCTAGACCGGATTACTTGTTATGATAATAGAATAAACGCGGAAAAAATTATAATAGATTTTTATAATTTTTAACAATGTTTACTTAATATAAAAATATTTTACGAAAGTAAACTGTGATGCTCAGAAAATTATCTGTAAATAAGTGTCGAAATAACGCATCTTGAAAGATCAATGAGTAGTGAAACGTATTTTAACCTAAGCGTATTCGTCAATAAACAAAATAGCCACTTCTGAGAACGTGAAAATCCAGAACCACTTAAAGAGCGATCGTTATACCCTCAAAGAGCGATTGTGTGATGCGGTGTTAGGGCTGGTAAGATCTTTAAAGGGATACTCCAGAGCTTTTTTATTCGTGAAGTAGACCAATAGTAGTTGACATGTGGTTCAAACAGGACGGCGCCACGTCGTAACTATATGCGCTACAATGGAAATGCGGCGACCGCTGTTTCATGACCGAATTATGACAAAAAGTGGTGATATTCCTAATGTCCCCTACTTCCCAAATTTAACTGCTCCAAATTTCTTTCTGTACAAATATTTAAAGGGGAAGGTTATATAACCAGAAACTTGAAAGTATTGAAAGTGTGTTAAAAAATGCCATTATTAAATGGCAATGTAGTTATCTAAAATTTGGAAAAAAAGTTGTAAACATATCTTTCGAAAACATTGTATTTTGGTGATTCTTTAACAAATTATTTTAAAAATAAAATTTTATTTTAACAGTTTAAGTTATTATTTATCGTCTATTATTGTATAAAAAGAAAATTTAAGGAAATGTCCCTATTTTTTTTATAAAAATGGAAGGATCAAATTAGGTAGGTCACCTCAAGATAAAGTTATTTTTTTATTTTTGGAGATTTGAAATCGGTTGCGGCATGTTCGAAGAGTAAATCTTTCGAAAAATTGATGAAAACTAAAACGAATCAAGAACTTTTCATCTAGGAATATCTTTCTTTATTCTTTTATGAAGGTAGAACGTTTCTTATGTTCTGCTTTTTCTTATAAGTAGCTCGTTATTCAATTCAAGCTTAAAATTTTTATAAATAATGTATCTACTTTCAGTTTTGAAAGGAATTGTAGGAATTTTTCATATCGATATCATATCGTAGGAAATAATCATTCAAAATAAACAATAATATTTTACACACGTTTCTCTATTCAATAAAATTTTAAATTTTCAGTATGTTGATATCTTCAGAATATAAATTATTACACCGATTTCCTTTATAAATATTCAAAAAATATAGTAAAAAAAACATTACATACTACAATATACTATAAAAAGTAAAATAATTAATTTCAAGTAGTTTATTTTATATATAATAATTATTTTATTATTATATAAATAGAAGAAATATGATTTTTTCAGAAAATTATTGTATATAAAAATATAATTTTAATTTATATCTTTTATATTACAGAAATAGCAAAAAATATAAATAGAATTCTAATAAAACAATGTTCAAATAAATGAAAGTAAAATATTTTTATACAGAGAAATATATAAATAAAAGTATTTATATAACTATTAAGTAGTAAAAAGGAGGCATTACATAAATATATTCCAATGTATAAATATTCATAGTTATATAGAAAAATTACATCTTATTTATCAGGTCATTTTCAGTTACTAAAGTTCAATAAAAGTCATTGAAACTTTTCGATATTGGCTCGAGCTTGAATATTGAAGTAGGAAAGTTGAATATTTTCAGAGACGTAAATCCCAGATAGTCCTAAACTAAAAAACTTCCCAAATATAGAATAAATTGCTATAGATACACAAATTCAAACATATTTCGTGGATATGATAGTCATTACGATCCATTTTACCTACATTGCTGGTATATAATATCTTATCGAAGGCCCTGATTAAAAGGTATTAGTAAGAATTACACGAAAGAAACCAATCAAAAAAACTTACTATCTTGTTTATCTGTTAAAGCCTGTAATATTACTAGGGAAACTTACGAACAGGATAATGCGAACGAGAATCTGTATCTATTTCCACTTGAACGATCGAATTTCACCACAATGTGTGCGCAAAAATCTAAATGCTTCGAGTAGTCAGTCAATATTTCATTATTCAGCTTCGTTGGCATCCTTATAATCAAAGTCCATTGAACAGAGTTTTTGGTTTCAATCAAACGTGATCTCATGAATTATCATCATCGATAGTTTATAAAGAGGATGAATCAAGAAAATTCTGAAAACTAATGATTGCCAAATGTGTGATAAATCAGCAAACACATTCGTATGTGTAACTTCATAAAACTATTGTACAATACATGACAAACGATTGGTAAAATTACGAAATGTAACACAAAAGATAAATTATCATGGAAATTAATTGTTGAATTGGGACAGAGTTGAAATCAAATAAGGAAGATGAATTTTCGATGTGGAGAATTGCTACGTTTAATTGCGTTTAATTTCACTACATTATTTGCAGAGATTTGTCAAAATTCAAGTGAGTTGATGACTTGTTTTGTGGCATAGATAAAAGGTTTACTGAATATATTGTAGTATTTTTATGACATCTATAAATGTTTTCTTAAGATTTTACCAAGAGCAACGGCAATAATCTAAGTTCAGTACATGACATTTTTGATGGATGACCTTTACGATTATGAAAATTTTAGGCTCGCACATTCCTAGCTGTCTTCAGATACAAATACTCGAGCAAGTCATGAAAGACAGTAGAGAATAAAGGCTAATTTCATCGCAGAATATCCTTCTTTATTCTGCCCACTTTTCATATTATAATTCATCATTATCCTTAGACCGCTACAATAACAGACTGTCATAGTGTTTATTCAGACTTCATCTAACCGGCTACGAAATTTTGTCAACTCCAAGTATATTAGTCTAGCCTAAAATATATTATTACGATGATGGAGCCATAAAATTTATATTATTCACAAAGTAAGTTTAGCCAAATTCCTTTATATATTCCAGGTATAAAATATAATAAACTTTTGAGAAAAATTTATAAATTCAAATTTAAATCTGTTTGAGAATATTATATTAAAGAGTTTGCAATTTTTCCATGAATTAATTAATACGGACAGATTTTTTAATAATAAAATTATTATAAGTAAATATTTAAAAGTTTACGACTGTTGAAAATGTGAATTAAAAGAAATGGGATCTTAAAGTATGGAGATTTGCCAGAAAAGGAATCAGACTAACATCGATGAGAGCGATTTGGCAACATTGCAAACTTTTTTTCTACTAAGTTTTTACGTTAGTCGATCGCAGACACTCTGGATAAATTTCAACCTTGTCCGTTAACTACATGATCTTCTGGAAGAAATTTTGGGGCAACGATATTCTATCAAATTTTATCTTAAGCTTGATGAATCTGCAAGTTTGACTTATAAAAAGTATTATCTAGTCCTTGGGGAGCAGTTATTATAAAGAGCACAATTTTTTTTGGTGACTCAACCAATTTTTTGAGGACCGATAAGCAGTGGAAGACGATCCTTGCTCAGAAGACATACTTGAAAAGCTCAGAATAGGATTCTTCACATCAGATGGGATATTTCAGATAGCATAACAGCACTCCCCGTCTCGCCGCCATCTCCATCAATGAGTTTTTATTGGAAAATAGAATTCCGGTGGTTTCGCAGCCCCATAGTCACCTGATCAGAGCCTCTGTGATTTTTTGTTCCCTCAGATCACGTCAGACCATCGATTACCATTGAATATGATGATTAGTGAGTTAAATTTGAATTGTATTATCCTTTATCAGATTTTGAGTTAAGATTGTGGCATAAGAAGGGGGTATGCGAAGATGGTGCCAAAAAACCTCACGCATTGAACAAAAAGACAATCGGAAGAATCTCTTTCAGTATGACTTAGAAACAAAACGTTGAAATTTTGACAAAATTTGCAAAATCTTAAACGGACGAATCTCCGTTCGACCTAAAAATGCTCGAACGATCAAATCAAAAATCTAGGCCGTCATCACTTGTTTTTTTTTTGTCAGGAGATAAATTATTCACCAGGACAAGCAGTCCAACAAGTTTTTAATTGAGAAGTTGTCAAAAAACTAGAAAATGGGGCTCTTCGCTTCTGATGTGACATTGCTTCACGTCCGATGCGACACAATACGCCCTGTCACATGGCCATTTCTATCAAAGAGTTTTAGTCGCAAATATGAACTGCTGTGGTTGTCGAGCCTCCTATTCACGCGTCTAACTTGACATGACATCATCTTGGCACTGTCGATAACATACAAATGAGTGTAACCGAGTAGCTTAAGGCAATTCCAGTTGAAGCCTACCAGGACTGCAACGAAGAGTGGAAACAACGGCTCCTTTCGATGTAATTGAATTAAGTATTAGTCATTGGAAAAAGAATACTTAATTCAATTACATCGAAAGGAGTGTACCCACGAAGCAGAAGGCGATTCTAAACTGCTACGAAGAGTATAAACAACGCTTTCGTCAGTGTATAGGATTCCAAAGACACTTCTATGAAAGGGATAGCATTGATGATTAAAAATATAATAAAACGGTTCCACACAAATTATTGTACTACTTTTGTCCCATACTTCGTTATAAATAAATAAGACTGACTGTAGACATGGTGGAATTTAGTTGCAAGTAAATATTGTATAAAAAACAATATATGTTTTTCTTAAGTATTCATAACTTTTAAATATTAGGATTTTCATAAATTTTATAAAACTTTAACGTTCAAAATGTTGCTATGAAATTTAACAACTTCAATTGAGTTGATTTTTTTTTCACTTTAAGGCTGCTGTTCCAATGTATAAAAATGGAATTTTAAAAATTGTTTTGCCACTATAATTAATTAGAGGCAAGGTTTCAATTATCTAAAAACCTGTTGATAATAAAAAAAAGTAATTAGAATTTTAATATTTTCAAGGATACTCTGGTACAGACTTAAATAACTGCTACCATATGCAGTTGTACTTGCTAAAATCTTATGAATAATTGAGAATTTTTAGAAGCTGAATCAATGTAGATAGGTATATCTATATAAAATAAAGGTAATAGTATAAAAACGGAGAGATTCCATGAACTATAGTATCACAAAAGTACAGATACGAGTATTTCTGTGCTTAGTGCCGTGGACGTTTAGACTATAAAAGCAGGAGACCTGAAACATGGACGGTTGGTTGGCTTTACCATTCACGTTAAGGGTAGCTTTAATAAGATTATATTGGTCATGAAATATACCAGATTTATTATTAATACTCATAAGTATACTGACATTATCATAATTTCCGTGCATATATATTCTATACGATGTCCTTATGAAATAGTAAAGCTTTCACTATTGTTATGGTAATGATAAATTCAATTTGATTGATTTTGTGATTTATTCTAATACCAGTTATATTGGCTTAAAATTTGAATATAATTTTCTCTATAATCGAATTACTTGAAAATTGACATTTTCCTTGATTGTATTTATAGAAATGTTAATTCCACTTGAAATTGGAACTTTATTGTTCTAGAAAAAAAATCTACTTCAATTATAAAAAAAAAATATAATTATAAATAATTAATTTGTAAAGATAATAATTATTTATATAAATTTGAGAAAAAAATTATTGATTTATATATATTGGAATTATGATTAAAATTTATTTACAAAATTTATCTTTACGACTATTATGAAAATGTTAAATATTCAATATATACGCATTCTAACTGAATTTAGAACTAGTAAATCAATATTATTCCATATATTAGATATTATTTATTACACATTGTAGTTGAACTAATTTAAAACACGTACAAATGTTATCATTACCTGAAAATGAATTATTTACAATGAGATATGAAGATTAATTTAAAATTTATTAAATAAGTTAATAAGTTTTCATTAAAAATATATACATATGTATTATATACACGAGTATAATTTTAATTATATTTTAATTTAAGAAAATATAAAAAAGTTAAAAATAAAAAAATATAAACTATATTTTGAATTATTTGCTTTATTTACATAAGCTTTTATATGATAGAAAAATATAAGAAAAAAAAAATCTGGGAAAGTATGCTTAAATTTATGGAAATTTTTTTTGAAAAAATGTATATTTAATTAAATAAAAATAAAGAAAAATCTGTTTAGATAATGAGTATAGTTGAATAATATAAAAAGGGGATTAGAAATTCAGATATTTTGTTAAAAAAAGTTAAATATTAAAAAAAAAAAAACAATTGATTGATGAAAATTTGAAAATAATTATAAAAATTGCTGCTTTTTAAATTTATTATTTTTCATGCTAAAAAAAAAAATAATTATAATTTATAGAAATATTAAAAAATTTATAAAAAATACGAATGAATAATTATCAAAAAGTTTAGGAGATGTACAGGTATTTCAAGAGGGTTGTTATTACTTTAGAAAATGTTCAACGGGTATATGAAATAATATATATTGCAAAATTATTAAGTAATTTATTATTTTTTTGTTCTTTTTTTTATTTTTAATTGAAATAATGCTTATATGAGTGTAAAAATAATTTTAAAATAATATATTTACTTTAAAAAAATTATAATAAAAATTATACCGAATTATTTGTCAAGAGTTTTAAAAAAATTTACTGCTCTCACTTTTAGTTAATTACGTACGTTCTTAACATATTAACCTTGATTTACTTATTTAAAAAAAAAATTGACAATTTATAATTTATAATTAATTGGTTTTTTTTTTCTTATAAAAATTATATGTACGAGAATATTAAAAAATTTAATTATATAAGAGAATTTTAAATTACATAGTTTTTTTTTCATTAATTTTCTATATCTTTTCTTATTTGACAATTTCATTATATAAATTTATTTAATATCTCTTTGTTTTCTTGTTTAATATCTTTTTATTTCATTGTATTTAATTTTTTTAATATAAATTTTATACCTTTCCCATTACAATCCCATCACTGTCCATTGTGCTGGTTATTGTTTTGTTTTAAAACTTTAAACATTTCTTTAAAGAAACCGTTTAAAAGAAAATATCCTTTAATATTGAATATATTTCATAATTAATTTAAAGGGGGGCCACTAAATAAAACTATAGCTTTTATTTTATTTACGTATATATATATATATATATAGAAGTATGTATTTATAATATATCCTTTAATTAAAATTAAAAATAATAATAGTAATTATAATAAATAAAAACAATAATAATATTAATATTTTTAAAATATTTTAATTAACTACAATTTAGATATTTTAATAATTTTTTTTATTTTCCAAAAAAAAAAAAAAAAAAATTTTAATTGATTTTCTTATTGTTGTATATAAATTTTGAAAAATATATTTTATTTGAAAATTTTCTTCCATCAACCACTTGCATTTAATTCAAAAGCAAATTATTCTATTGCTAATATTGTTTATTAAAAATGCGTACAAAATAAATAGAATTTGGCTTTTAAATTATATTTATCTTTCATAGATTATTTTCTAAATAACTAACAATATTTTTTTGATAAAGTTAATCGTCTCCAAAACCAATTGATTATAGCCCAAAGACCAAATAGGTTTTCTATTTAATTTTATAATTACTAAAAAATCTTATATGTGTCAACATTTTTGGAGAGGTACAGAAAGAGAAATACTGAGTCGTCCTTCTACAGAAGGCTTTTTATAGAGCAATTGGACATACTTGCTATTTTTTACGAATGCAGTCATTAAGTTAGGTGACTCTCACGTCTGTGAACTTCATTATGGAATTTGCTCTTATAGGGCGGCTTCAAATTAAGAGGGGTTGTAGGAAATAAGGATGATATAAATCGTACAGCTTGCACTCCCAATCATTATAGTGACAGCCACGCAGCCCTGGAAGCAATTTGTAGCCCCTCGAGCGTTGAGCTGTTCTGGGTTCTAGTTGGAAATTTTGTTTAATGAGCGGACCGATCCAGTGGCATAATCATTAGTACGATTGGACTACATTGGACTACCAACTATCCATTGGCTGGTGGGTTCAAATAGCACTGAGGCATGGTCTAATGCTAATCACAAAAATACACTTTACTTTCCATTTTACTTTAAGTTGCTTATTCCGTTAACATTTCATTAACAAAAAAAAGTATGAAAAATACACCTGCAAAAAACATCAGCCATCAGAAACACGAAAATATTAATACCAGCTTTCGGAAGGAAAAACCATCCGTGGGTAAATACCCGTTTTGGTCAAAGGCATTGCACCAAACTGCACGAAAATAAGAAAATATTATTTTAAAACTAATACACATGCAAATAGAATATGTCCTGAAAGTAATGTTAAACGGGAAATAAAAGAGCGGCTCGAAAAACTGTTGGGAGAAGCGGTCGTTCACATGGTGTTCACAGCAGTTCCTAGCAAATTTTTGGCACATAAACTGTTCAGAATTTGAATAGGACATTCTGATCTAATGCATAATTTATTTTTCTTATCTGGCTATCCTGTGATGCTCAAGTCACAATAACTCATATTTTAACAGAATAAGGCACTTACAGCTGGCCAAATGACTTCATGGCCGCTGGCTCATGTCATAGAGAAATTCGGTGAAGGTGAAAATGAAAGCCAGACGTTTAATTGTCTGTGAAAATGTCGATAAAATCATGTAAATGATCAAAGTAGACCGGCATGTTAGTAGTCGTAGCATCGCCCAGAAGCTAAAGATTAACCACAAAATAGTTTTAAACCATCTGCTTAAAGCTGGGTTAAAAAAGAAGCTCGATGTTTGGGTGCCACACGAATTGATTCTGAAAAACATTATGGATCGAATTTCCAACTGCAACCAAAAACAGCATCGCATTAACATTGCTAAGGAGTTGTTGGACTCTGTCCGCGACGACCCAAATTTGCTCCAGAGGGTCATAACTGGTGGCGAATCGTGGGTTCATGGTTATGACGTGGAAACCAAAGCTCAATCATCCCAATGGAAGCTGCCGCACGAGGCAAGACCAAAAAAGCGCCAAGTTCGGTCGAATGTGAAGGTTTTCCTTACAGTTTTCTTCAATTGCAGGGGCGTGGTTCATCATGAGTTCTTGCCACAGGGTAGAACGGCCAATAAGGAATATTACCTGTAAGTTATGCGCAAGTGGTGTAAAGGAATCCGCCAGAAACGCCCGGATTTGTGGAAGAACAAAAATTGGCTTTTGGACCATAATAACGCCCCTGCTCACGCATCGTTGCTTGTGCGCGAATTTTTGGCCAAAAACAATACACTAATAATGCAGCAGATACTGTATTCCCCAGATCTGGCCCCCTATAACTTTTTCTTGTTCCCAAAACAGATTCTTTGATCCATTTTTTGGAATGGGCAAAAATCCAAGATGAGCCAAACACGTGCAAGCAAAGCACGTGTCAAAAATTAACTGAACATTTAAAATGGCTGAACTTATCGGCATAAGTGAAAGACATGAGTACCAACATAACGCCACAAAAAAATCGAAAATCGATTATACGTAACCCGCGGAAATTCAAAATTAGCGATACTTTTTGAACAGACCTCGTATTTGACCGAAATCGGATATTTCGAACTATATTAAATAAAATCATGAAATAAACGTAAAAACAGTGGATTTCTTTTTTGCCGAACCAATATATACGAGTATACATGTATGTGTACAAGCAGACAATAAACAAATTATAAAAATTATCAAAACTAAAGATATTATTCTATAAATTCCATTAAAAACAAAAATTTTAATTAAATAAATTCAATAATAAAATTGATTTGAAAATAAATTGATGAGTAAATTTTTTTTTTACTTTAATTCGGTTAACTAATAAAATATCTATGAAAGAAAATCTCTTAGAAATATCTAAAATTGCAATAAAATATAACAATAGTAATCCACAAATATTAGAAAATATTTCAAGAGTTCCTGATGAAAATAAGCTTCATTTGTAGGTATGGGGTGGGCTGATACACACTCATATGTGCTTAACCACAAACATGCTTTCTATTAACCTAAAGTAAGAATATTACAATAAGGACTAAACATATAACCTTTCCCATATAAGCATGTCATGTGGAAACTCCATGATAATATGAAGACGGTTGTAAAATCAACATTTCGATTTCTAATATGCCAGAGGGTTGTGAAAGTTCTTTCACTCTGCTGTTCATTGCTTTTAGAACTTTTCCGAAGGAGGTGTCCGTCGGGACACGTTTCTAATGTAATACCTTTTTTTGGATTACCTATTCAACC
Source organism: Atherix ibis (assembly GCA_958298945.1). NCBI lineage: Eukaryota > Metazoa > Arthropoda > Insecta > Diptera > Athericidae > Atherix > Atherix ibis. Next base: position 39,836,011 of record OY282606.1, read on the forward strand.
GAATACAAAGTAAATGTAAAGTTTTTCGTTTTCAGTTTCCATTTTAAAGCTTTGGAAATTAAGCTTCAAATATATGGTACATATACCAAATTAATGATATTTTGTGCATTCATGCTAGGATAATTTCGATTTTCATACGGATTAAGTTATTTTAAATTGCTAAGTGGTTGCTGATAGTTTCATTAATAAAATATTCTCTTACAATATATATTATGGGTGGTGTTTTGTGCATATAAAATTATCTTTATTTTTCATATAATAAACTTAATACAACTTAAAACTGATAATAGATTTGCTCAAAGATATTGGAGAGAAAATTTTCAAATAATTTTTTCTTTGTACCATATTAAAAAGAAATTTTACTTATATAAATAAGAAAAGTGGATTTCTTTTAAGTTATTTATGTTAATATTTAAAATATATGTATTAATATTAATTACAACAACAATAAATACTTAAACATATACGATTATAATTTACTTTTTTTTTTTATTAAGAAAACCGCCACAAAATAATTTCATTTTAGAAATGTCAATAGAATTATTGTTAAATAGAAATTAGTTTTTATTTAAAATTTTATTCATATTCTTCATATAAATCAAAGAAATCTTATGAAAAGGTAAATTCTGTTTAATTTACCTTTGCATGTTACAGAAATTAGAAAAAACTACTACTTGAACAATATTACTCAAAGTATATTATTACAAGTTTAAATATTTTTATAATAATACAGACTATATTCGATATAAGATATAAATCTATTGTCTATATTATCGGGAATATTTTAATTAAAATCTTTGGAAATATTTGCTCCATTCAGCTATAAATATAATAGACTTTTGAAAATGGACGTGTTTATTTTATGTCATCAATTATAAATTGACAATATTTTTAAATGAACTGTCATCTTTTTAATGGATTACTTATAATTATAAATTGAATAATATTTTCATTATAAATATATTTTTGGTATCTTTATAAGTAATTTAAATTGAAAATTTAGGCAATTATACTATAATACATAATATTTAGTGTTTATTCTACTAAAATTGATAAAAGAAATGATGTGGAAAATTATCATTCGATGACTTTTTATATCATTTTTCTTGGTATAAAATTTTTTGTATGAAAGTAAATTAAATTTCAAATTAAATTGAATAAAATAGTAAAAATTCCTTTGGTAATTTGTGATTTTTTTAAAAATTACCTGAATAAATAAATGCTTTCAAAAATTGTACTCAGATATATATTTTTTAGTGAAGAAGAATTTTTATTAATAGATGATTATCTATTTTGTAATTTAGAAAGTATAACCCCATATTTTAATAGTTTTTAAAAATAAATATTTATTGGTATACAGTTTTTTTTAGCATAAAGTTTACCATTTTGGATAAAATATATTTTTTTAAAGTATAAAATGTAGAGAACACACGCCGATTGGGTGCAGGGAAAACACGATTTGCAGGTTATTTTTTGAACAAGTTTTCGTCAGTGATGAGGCCCATTTTTAGCTTGGTGGATACCTTAATAGATAAAACTGTCCTATACAAGGCTTTATAATTCTTGAAATGAACTTTTTTTTATCTAAACTTAGAGAAATTTGATTTTATTATATGTGGTTTCAATAAAAAAGACCACACGCTATACAACATGACAAATTTTGGCTTTATTAGACGAAAAGTTCCCATGATACATAATTTCGGGACTTGTCAAGTAACATCCGAATTACATAACGAAATGTGCGATAAAGGCATCAAAAATTACCTTCAAAGGATCGAGTCCTATAATAAATCGCTTGGCAGCCATTTGAATTATATTATATTTTGTATTAAATTAACAGCTTTGAGCAATATAATATAATAAAAATTTTAACAAAATTTAAATATGAAATAAATTTTATTAAACTTTACTTTTCAAATTTACGTTAGTTATTTCATAAAAAAGACCATTTTTGTGCAGAAATTCAATCAAATATTAAATTATATTTAATAGAGTTAAACCAAAAAAAATTTTTAACAATTCTTTAAGTTTATTATAAAAATCAGTAAATTGGTGAGAAAATTTAAGAAGATTTGAATTGTAATTATTTAATTTGAATGCAGACATATTTCTTGAAAGTTAATCTGATAATTCAAATTCAAAAATAAATTTACAAGTTAAGTATTGCTTTTATCCTGCAATTTCTCTATTTACAAAAAGTTTTCAGTTTCAATTCAAAAGCTTGATTAGCATTTAAATACAAAATCTAAAGTCTTATAAATGCTTCTATTTTTGGGGTTATATAACCACAAGATTTTCAAGTTACTCTACAGATCTGGCCAATTTTAAATTTTATCATTTCGACTATCATTAAAAGTAGTCAACATTTTACTAAAACCTATTATAACTTCTTTAATTTATGCAGATCTTTTTAAAAATAAATTTAACTTAATTTTTGTAAAATTTAAATAAATATTTAATAACATTTCTATTGACATTTCTTGTTAATAGCTAAAAAGAAAACATAACAACCCCATTCATATGGCACGGGTAAAATATCAAAATTACTTTTTCTCTTTCATTTTCTGTTTAAATTTTTTTTTTTTTAAAATGCTAAAAACTAATAATTTTTACCAAAAAAAATAGTTAATTACTTTTTTAATAATTTATTCTATGTTCTTTTAAAATCAAACTGCAAGTGGATAAATAATACATTTTCAAGTAATAAAATCCTTTCATTCATTTACTTATTTACTTACTAATTACTTTGACATTTTAACCGTACATTTAAAAATTGTTGGACATAATTAGCTAATATTATCTAAACTCATCATTCCTTTTATAATCAATCATTTAATTATAATCAATTCAAATGTTTGAATTTTAATAACATATTGTTTTTAAGTAATAATTTAAAATGCTTTTTTAAAAAAAATTTTAATTTTTTTCCCAATTTAATTTTTTTGTTAGAAATAAAAAAAATTTAAAATTATAATTAATTGAATAAATAATAAGGTTTTTCGAAATAATAAAATAGGTTTTTTTTTTATTAAAATATCAAAATTCTAAATGAAATTTAATTGTTTTTTTTTTTGTATATCAATTATAATTAAAGAAAAATAATAAAAATTAAAACAATATAAATTAAGTATTTTTTTTTTTTTTTTTGGATAATTTTATGTTCTATAATAATTTTGATTTAAGCTATAATTTTTTGGGCACCTTAAAGCCATCATATGTCCAACTTCCCAATTTTAATACGCATGTTTGTACATCATAGGGAAAATATTCAACATCGATTGAACACGATGACTTATATACGGCTGGTGGTTGCCATATGACAAGACCATTGTTATAGACGGTAGCTTTTGTCATAAGTGTTACTTCGTAATGTCCATCAGCGCTGAAAATACATTTTTCCTTTTTTTAAACTGAACATTTTTGATCTAATAATTGTCTCATTTTAACGTCACTTTAGAATTTATTTTAAAATTTTTTGCTTATCTTTTTATTTTTAAAATTAGTTTTCTTCTTCTCTCGAAAGAATTATAATATTTAAAATTTTTTAATAAATGTACTTTGTTTTGAATATGAATGAAAATGTTAAAAAAATGAAAATAAGAAACAAAACGTGAATAGTCGTACTTATTTTATATATTTTTATTAGAGAATTATAATTTTTAATTTTTTTCATAATATTTTTTAAATAAAAGCACAACATTAACGAAATAAATTATCATTGATTTTGTGGTTTGAAAAGTACAGCACCATTATTTGACTGTTGTCGAAATTATATACCATTTAAAAGTATTTATTTGGTAATTCTAAAGTCTGCCATTTTTTGTATTTTAAATAAATTAACTGTCAAAATATACGTAAAAATTGTAAAAATTTGAACTCTCTAAAAATGGGTTTTTGAGCAAAATTTTTTTCAGTGATGGTCTTATGGATATGTCTATTAGCAAAAATGCCAAATATCAGGGATATAAAAAAAACCACAAATAGCTATGGAGAAACTATTTTATCTACAAAAGTAACTATATAATATAAATAAATGGTCTGAAGATGTCATTGACCCCGTATTTCTTATGAAAATATCAGTCTGAGAGCAATGACCATATGAACCCCATTTTTTTTATTTGAACTTGAATATTTCTTTTTTGGTCTGAACTGCAGGATTTTTTTTCTCCAGGACGCATGAAGTCGGGTTTTGGTGACGTCAATTGACTTCCAAGACCGTATGATTTGGCTTTTTTTATATGGTTACGCAATTAATCATGGTTAAAAGGATATTTTTCAAACTTTACATAAAGTTTAAACGATTAACAAAAATGTTCTAAATATTTAAAAGCCAATATCCCTCAAGTAATGGTCGAACTAAAGCCAGCAATGTGCGAAAAAGTCATCATAAATTACCTCAAAGTGATCGGAATAATAAAATAATTATTTTATGAAAATCAGAATTTGAAATATATTTAATTTAATTTTACTTTCCGAAATACAAATAAAATAATCCTTAAGGAGTAAAATTTGCTAAGCATTGTGCATATTTTGGAAGAGTTTATGTTACTTTCTCACAAGAAATAAAAATAGAAAAGGATTAGAAATTGTAAAAAAAAATATCTTTTCAAAAGAACTATTTTCTAGAATATGAAATTTCATCAAAATAAATAATAGCAAAAATAAATGTTTGGAGAAAAATCAACCTTTTTGGTAACAATTTATTTTGAGGACGTCCTTATGACTAGACAAATTCTTATCATGATAATATTTGCTCATATAAAATGTATTAATCGTGATTGTTCGTGTTTTTTTTATTTATTGAAGCTAAATAAGATATATCTATTTTTTAACATATATATAATATGTATAGAATATTTGAAGCTGCATCAAGAAAGATGAAATACTTTTCATATACTCTAGTATCTTCTACTCGATTTCAAAATGATTCAATCATTTTTTATATTACTCTCTTAGTAAATAGCTTTTGAAAAATTAACAAAAAATAAAAATAAAATAATTATAAATATTTTTTTATAAGTTATAGATATTTTCATAATATGGTAGATAAAATTACTAACATAATAACTGAAATGATATAATATGAAAATATGCGACAAAATAATGTTGTTTGTATTCAAAACAAAGTACGAACAAGATATTTAATTTTGTCCTGATAAATATTATTCAAAAATATACATATAAACATATTATTATATAAAATTATAGAATAAAATGAGAAAAAAAAATTCTATATATCATACTATTATAAATTATTTTTACAATAGTTATTTAAATTTCCAACTTATATTAAATTAATAATTTTATATTAACATAGCTCCTAATAATAGTACAATTTAGTTTTTTTTTACCTTATAATATATTTACATACATTTCTAAGAACTTTCAATAAATATTTTTTATATCTCAACTTATTTAAACATTGGTTTTTTTTTCTTTAATATATATTTTTCTCTTTATTTAAATAATATTTTTTATACTTTTTTTGATCCATCAGACAATTCTAAAAGTTTCAATCTAATAATTTCTTTTATATATATTGTAATTTTATAAATACTTACTAACATTTAATAGTAAATTATTTTTGATTTTACTATATAAAATCATACAAATATCCCCCATTTTTTGAAAAAATAAACACATAGTAAAGAAAATACAATCAAATAAAATATATTTTTAAAGTAAATATAATTAAATAATTTTATTTGTTGTGAATTAAAAAAAAATATCATATTGACTATTTACAAAATTTATATTCAAAGCAATAATTAAAATTATTACAATAAATAAAAATAAAACTACACAACAAAAAAGGAAAAATAATACGGAAAAACAATTTTAATTATTCTTTCAAATTAATATTGTAATAAAATAGAAAATATATTATAGCCAATCATAAAAAAATTATTAACAATATATTTAAATATGATTTTAATAAATACATATTGTGTAGATATTTACAAGTATATAAATTTTATTTGCTGCAAATAACAAATCCTACCTGAAAAATATAAATCATTAACTACAATTTGATTTTTAAATGAAAATTCATAAATAACTTTAATTAAAAGTTAAAACATTAAAGTGTTTATTATTTTTTTAATGATGCTTTTATACAATTGATTTGATATTATAATAATACGACGATTATTATACAAGAAGAAAATTTGAAAAAAAAACAAGAATTTATTATAACATGGATAGAGAAAGAATATATATATTGTGTAATATTTATAAATTTTTAACTTTATATTTACATTTATATAATTTATTTGTGTATATTGAGAATAGATATTATGTGTGAAGTGAACTAACTGAAGCAATAAATTATGTTTGTATGTACAAAAGATGAAAAGAATATTTTTTTCTTAAATATAAATATATATATATATATAGAAATATAATAAGAAAAAGAAAAATTATAGCAAGAAATTATTTATAAAGTTTTTCATTTTTTTTTAAATTGAAAGTTTTAGTTATGAAATAAATTTTAATGGAAAATAAATAATGAAAATTTGCTCACTTACAGGTGGATGCAAATTGTAAGTGGATAAAATTATGCAAGAAATTTACTTTAAAAATTATAACAATAAGGGAGATTTTATTAAAATAATTTAATGTCTATGTACAGATGGATTATGTGACGATATATATTATTTATAATGAATATTATCTATAGAGAAGATTTTCTTTATATTTAATGAAGATAAATTAATTCCTTATTATTAAAAATAAATTCAAATCGTTTTAGTACTATTGAAGCTGTTGCAGTGCCATTGCAGCTACTGTGAACAACAGCTTTGCAGCAACCGTCAGCATTATTTGGGAATTGATTACTGGTCAAAACCTTACAAATGTTTGCACAAACAAATTCTTTTCTCTATAGATATTTTTCAATTTTATTTTCATATATTGTATTTTTAATAATTTCTCCAATTGAAAATAATTAATATATACAATAATTTATTTTATATTAATGAAAAAAAAAATTAATAAGAATTTATTAGAATTTTAAATTACAAGATAAAAATCAATAAAGGTTCAACTTAAAATTGCATCGCACATTATATTATGATGAAATTTAAATGAAATGTGAATTCTAATTATTTATGTATAAAATAGTAAAACAAAATATAATTTTATAAAAAATATTTCCTAATATGTAAATGTTTCTTTTTAAAAAAAATTGAAAATAATATTTTATTTTGTGTTAGTTGAGTTAGTTATGATCAGTATAATAATAATAATATTGTAATAAAATAAAAAACGAAGAATATTAACTCAATTATTTAGAATATCTAAATATGTACATGTTTAAAAACTCAACAAAAAAAAATTGTGTTTTTATTAGATCAATTTATTAAGAGAATATATGAATAATTGCATTGTGTTAATATTAAATATTAATAAATATATTAATTTTTGTTTTAAGGTTTTTTTTCATGATTATGGTATTGATTAATTTTTTTTATTTAACAAGAATTTGAATGAATATATTATTTAAAAATTCTAATTTTGAATATTATTTGAATAAAATAAACAAATTAATTAAATATAGAAATATATACATGGAATATTGTACAATATATTTAAATATGATAGTTTATTTTATTTATTTATTTATTTATTTAATTATTTATTTATTTATTAAATTGCTATAATGTATTATGTGTGTTGTTTTGTTTTTGTGTGCACTTCTTGTTAATGTTAACAAACCTACCTACCTTAAACCCATCATAGGTCCAACTGCCAAATTTCAATACACATGTTTGTTCATCAAATGGAAAATATTCTACATCTATTTCACACGATGATTTGTATATAGCCGGTGGTTTCCATTCAACTAATCCTTCTGAATAGATAGTTGCTTTTGTTGCTAGTGTCACTTCGAAGTTACCATCAGCACTAAGTATTTCGTACATATTTTCATTGATTTCATATAATTTTGTTTATGTATTTTTATCATTTAAGATTTTTTAATAATAAAAATAAAATATACAAAAATAATCCAAAATAAATTGGAAAGCTAAATTTATACATATTTATTGCTTGTGAAATAATTAAGTTAAAAAACGAAATAAAAAAAATATCATTACAAAATCAACAGAAACTTTTATAAGAAATTTCTTATAAAAAATTTATATGTTTTTAATTTAGTTAAGATACTGAAAATTTGAGAAAAAAAAACTATATGTATTTTAAGGCTAACGAGTACATTAGATGCTCTATTTATTTTTTTTAAATTTTAACTTTGTTTTCTTTTTCAAAGCTATAAATAGCACTGTTACTATTTTAAAGTAAATCTGAATTTTTAAAACTAATTTTTCATATGCATACACATAAAAATTTCTTCATAAATATTTTCATAAAATTTAAGATGCATATGAATTTATTTTTACTGTTATTTTTTAGTTTATATAATATAAAATTTAATTAAATAGATCTAAGTAATTACGCAGATAAGTAATAAAATAATCATAATATTAGATGTAAAAGAATTTCAGATAGTCATATACTAGATTCAGTTTTCATAAAGACTAACTTAATAAAATTAGCAACAGTACTACCGTGCCAAGTGAACGAATGTAATGTATGTATACAAGTAAGATAAATGAGGTAAAACTCTGATCCAAACATATACGTGTATATATATTTATATAAGAGCAGTTATGTAAGATGAAATTCCAAAAAGGTAAAATTCCTATTTAACACAAACTTGTTATTAATAATTTCAAAGGACACGAATATGACGCAGTTAAGACTCCACTTAATTCTATGCAATCGTGCAATTTGAAGAATATTAAAATGAAAATGAATATACAGTATTATAGATGATAGTGTTTTCGTTATTTTATTCAAAAATTTAATATTTTTATGAATTATAAGAAATGAATTAAAAAGTGTTTAAAATTAAGATGTCAAAAAATACAATTAATACTATAGCTGCTATACTCTTTTATATTCTGTTTTATTAAAATACATTTATAAAAATGTAATACCCCAATAATACCAGGGGTATAAGCTTAAATCTGCTGTTTGTTCATAGATGGCGTGAGTGAGCGTGTTTAGCATCTCCAACAATGTGCACTGATTAATGTTGACATCTGTCAACATTAATCAGTGCACATTGTCAGCAATTTCGTACAACAACATACGTTTTTCCTTTGGTAATCATGTCTAGTTTTATGCCAGAAAAAGAGCACATGCTGGAAGCTCTGCTTTTCTGCTTTAATTTGAAGAAATCGGCTGCCGAATAGCATCGAATGCTTATGGAGGCCTATGGTGACAGTGCTTTATCGGAAACAACATGCCGAGATTGGTTTCGTCGGTTCAAAGACGCCAATTTTGACTTGTGGGACAAGAAGCATGAAAATCTCTTTTGGACGAAGACGTTAGATATCTATTGGGAGGGTAGTTAGGGATAGTTCTTTAACATGAGGGCTATAATGGTGACTAAAGCAGAAATGAAATTTTTTTTTTATAATGGTGACTATGGCACATTATCGGTTTTACGTAGGATTATAGATTGTAGTGTCTGAATTTGGAATAATTTGAAGCGCTCCATCGAACCACAAAATTCAATCCGTACGTCCAAATTGGCTTCAGTACAGCATTGTAAAGCAACTATTTGCAGCTGATTATAAGGTTCGATCTTATGTCTACGAATCGTCCATTTAATTTTGTTCTTTTTAGCTTTGAACGAGTATCCATATTAAGCGTGTCCTATATTCTAGTGGAATAATGCTGCCTTAAAAGGATAGAAATGTGATGGTTTTTGAAAAAGAAAGAAACTTACATGAACAAATTCTTATTTATTCACTTTCACTCTCCACTTTTTGAACAAATTTTCAAGAGAGTTAATATGGGTTTTTAAGATAATACCAGGGGTATATCTGTTTGGTCATAGATGGCGTGAGTGAGCTTATTAAGCTACCATGGGCACGCCATACTTCTTTTATTATTAGTTAAACATCTGTCAACATTAATCAGTGCACATTGTTAGCAATTTCGTACAACAACATACATTTTTCCTTTGGTAATCAAGTCTAGTTTTTTGCTAGAAAAAGACCATTTGCAGAAAGCTCTGCTTTTCTGCTGCAATTTGAAAAAATCGGCTGCCAAATCGCATCGAAAGCCTATGGGGGCCTATGGTGACAGTGCTTTATCGGAAACAATGTGCCGAGATTGGTTTGGTCGGTTAAAAGACGGCAATTTTGACTTGTAGGACAAGAAGCATGAAAATCGGCCTAGGAAGGTTGAGGACCATCAATTGCAGGCTCTTTTGAACGAAGACGATACCCAATCGCAAAAAATGCTTGCGGAGCAGTTGGTGTTACTCAACCAGCCATTTCCATGCGTCTGCGTGCCATGGGGAAGATTGAAAAGATCGGAAAATGGGTGCCACATGAATTGAACGATAGGCAGATGGAGTGACGACAAAACACATGCAAAATCTTGCTCGCCAGACAAAAAAGAAAGTCTTCCCTGCATCGGATTGTGACAGGTGATGAAAAGTGGATATATTTCGAGAATCTTGAACGCAAGAAATCGTGGGTTGATCTCGCCCAACCATCAACAACTTCCCCAAGACCGAATCGCTTCGGACGGAAGACGATGCTGTTCGTTTGGTGGGATCAGCAGGGTATCGTCTACTATGAGATGTTGAAACCTAGTGAAACTATCAATGCCCACCGCTACCACCAACAACTGACCCAATTGCTCTGCGTAAAAAAGGACGGATTATCAACAAAGACATGACAAAAATGGTCCGAAACTACTTGGAGACATAAGCCATCCCGCTTATTCATCAGACCTGACCCATTCCGACTACTACCGGTTTTCGTTGATGGGCCACGCGCTTGCTGAGCAGCACTTCCATTCTTACGAAGACGTCCGAAAATGGCTTGATGAGTGGTTTGCCTCGAAAGAAAAGGAATTTTTTTTTGCGTGGTATCCACAAATTGCCCTAGAGATGGAAAAAATGTGTAGTTAGCGAGGGCAAGTATTTTGAATAAATTTGTTTTTGCTTTCTATGCAAAAACATGTGTTTTTTTGACTAAAAACCGCGGATTTAAGCTTATACACCTGCAACATTTATATAAATGTATTCTAATAAAACAGAATATCCTCTATAGTTTTTTTTAAAATTATATAAATTTTATAAAAAATCTTTGAATTGAATTCATCTTATCTGTTTAAATAAAAGAATTATATAAAAAAAAATTATTTGCTATTTAAAAAAGAACAACATTTTTATTTATGTGAATTTAGAAATTTAAGTTATTAAAATTCCTTTTATTTGACAAATAATTAATAATATAATACCAATAAAAATTGATTTTGCTTAAATTACAAACTGCCATTTTATAATATGGATCTTTTAACTACCATAAAATATGCAAAAGATACGCCAATTGTGTCCTTGAGGAACAGGCTTTTTGATGCTTAGTTTTGTTTAACGATGAGGCACATTCCTTGCTCGGTATATGTTATATGTCAATAAGGCAAATTCCTATTTATGGGACTCTATAAATAAACACGTAACTGTTAAAAAATCGTTTTGGTCTAAGGGTGTCAGCTGACCCGTATTTCTTTAAAAAAAAAACCCTCAATTGTGAGCGTTAGAGCTGTGTGATACTTTTTTGGCCATAAAGATAAAGATTTCAACTTGGACCATATGTGACTATAAACAAAATGTCTATACAAGCTATACACACGAGAAACATTTCTAGAACAAGTATTCTAGAAGGCATTATAGATTTAAAAAATCTTATTTACATATTTTTTTACATCTACCACTATTAATATATTCGAACTGTAAATGTCAATACTATGTCAGAACTAATTAAAAAGTCCTTATTTTATTGAATAATTAAAAATAATTTTAACACTTTCTTTCCGTAGAACTTTAAAAAAAAAATACATTTTAAATTGTTTTCTTTTTTTATAAGAATTCATGTGGAAAACATCTCATTAACTTTTGTTGAACTTTTATTTTATTGTAATCATATAAGATTATATTTTTTCATAGTATATAAATCGTATCTACAAGGATTATACTTATGAATTTATCTATATTTTAATATATCTTGTTGATATTTGGCTGAATTTTATTCTAAACATAAAATGTCAGTGAAAGAAATCCAAGATAATTTTAACAATGAATAAATTTCAAGATAATTCTCATAGTATGACAATATTTCAAAACTAAAAAATTACTTAATAAAATATATAAAATGACGATATGATAAAATAATAATATTTTGTGCTGATAAAAGTTCTAGGCATCTAGTAAAACTTCACTTATATTATAATGACAATGCTTATTTGTATTCTGAAGATACTAAGAAGATGAGCATTTGTTAAAAGCACTTTTAAAAGTAATTTACATCAAAGGTTTAGTGCACGACTTTAACTATAAAGAAAGAACAAAGTTTTATTAGACTAATTTCTATAGTAATACCCGAAGTAACCTACATTTTGTTAATATTTTACTTTAACCATTGTTCGTTTTATCAAAAAATATATCCTGAGTACACAAATCCTATGAAGAATTTCTAAATTATTGTTAATCTCAGATTTGCAAGGATTTATTATAAATTGTGTAGTTCAAATATTGTCCGTCAATAAGACAAGATTGGCCCCGAATTAAAATTTGGAAATTATTCCTTATATTATTTGTATTTTTGTTAAATTATGGTCTGTTCTTAGTTTATTTATGAGTTGTGACAGAAAAGTAATGAGTTTGATCTGTGTGCACTGCGGACTACCCCTTCACATAGCTTGTATGTAAGTCCCTCTTAGATGTGTCCACAAATTTGGGTTGAAGCTGATGAGCAGTGAGTGAGTTAAATTGAAATTGTTTTAACCATCATCAGATTTTAGCTAAAGATTTTGGCATGAAAATGGTGTGTGCGAACGATTCAGATCGGATATTGGGGATACTTGAATGCTCCACCATGACAATGTCTCCTGTCAAACGACTATGTCAATAAATGAGTTTTTATCGGAAAAAGAGATTTCTGTGGGGTCCTCCTATTTACCCAATTAAATTCTTTGAGACCTTTTTTATTAAAAAAAAAAAAATCAGAAAACACTTCAAATGACTTTATTTTGGTACTATCGCTATTATCCAAAGGAGTGTAACCGAAGAGTTGGAGACGATTCTAGCTAAAGCCTTGCAGCACTGCCTCGAAGACCAGAAACAATGTTTCCGCCTAAAGTATAGCTACCCAAGGGAACTGCTTTGAAAAGCCTTGTGCACTCAATAAAAATTATTCATAGCCAAAACATTTAAAAATCGAAATTTCAAAATCAGAAATCCTGAATATGGAATTGAATATTTTTAAAATCTGCCAAAAATATGCAATTCAATATTTTAATTTCTTTTAGATGGTGGTTAAAATAATTGATATTATTTATATGAATTCAATATTGTTTCGCAACATATAAATGGAATAATAATGATTGTATGAAGAGGTTAAATTGTTTCAATAAAAGGATAATAAATATTTAATATTAATCAAATTTTGTGTAAGGATTCTAGAGAATCAAAATCAATTTGAATCGAATAATTGATAACCGAAATGCTTAGACTTAAAATACATTGTAAAAGCTTACAGGTAGGATCAAATTTTATACAAGCATATTCATATCTCTATAGAAAGTTAAGGGTAGCTTAGGTAAATTCCAGGTGATGTTTCGTACTCAATGAAATTCCATTACCTCTAATCAAATTATGTCTTGCAATATAAGTCAACCTCTCCGAGCATGTCTATAGTGACATGGGTGAGTTTATGTTGAAGGTTATTCTGTACTATGATTATTAAAAGTGTAGAGTGCTGTCTATTCAATAGAACAAAAGGTCACAACAGGATGAGACATTGTTGCTGATGTGTGGTATCAAGAGGCGTTTACGGACAAGGACATTATGTGACAGCATCAATTTGAATTGAGAAAGCATTTAGATTATTGCCTCGAATTCGGTTATACTAGAAATTGAAAGCAATTGACAATAGGCCATTACTATCAGTAGTAAATCTGTAGCAAATCTCTAGATGCTCATTTCTCTTGCTTTACTATAATTTAAACGATGATTTAATAATACGCTTTCGTTCATTAATTGTTTTGGTACAGTCCCCATTTATGGTGTAGTTTATTGTTGGTCAATTTCATAACTACTGATTGGCAAATTTAAGAGTATGGTCAAACTAATGTCAAATACTAAAGTGTAACAATTATCAATTGGAAAGTATCTTGAAAAGTTTAAAGAAAAATAATATTCCATAATTTTGATAAAAAATTAATGTTCAAAAAAAATTTTATGCATTAGGTCTACACTTAAATAAAAATTATATGAAGAAATATTGTTAACAAATTTTGTGATTTAATTGATTATAAATTAAATATCTTCACAAAATGTGAACATCTCTATTTAATTTCGATAAAATATTTATTTAAGAATATTTATGATAAGCCCATTCAAAAATGTATTAAAATTGTTTTTTTTTTTTTTTTTTTTATTAAATCTATAAATAAGAAATATTTGATAGGTAATTTTCACTCAATTTCAAGAATGTTTGATTGAAAATATTATTATGTCATTAAAAAAATATATATTGTATATAAAACTAGTTGAGAGCAAATGCACAGCAAAAATGTGCTGATAAAAATTTTATGAGTACACATAAAATACATTTTCACGACTACAGTTTCAAACCCAGGGACTATTTGAAAGATTAAGTGATAAAAATGACAATAAATTATGTAATCATAGAAATTTAAAGACAGAACCTTTATGTTTATGTTAAAATTAATGTAAGATAATAAATAATAATGTTGGACGATTATAAATTTGAATAATTCAGGAAAAAAAAATGTTCTATTAGAGAATATAATTTTGGTATTTAAATATTTGAAATTTCATATTGTTTTCCCCTAAACATATACTGTGGTGTTGCTATAACATATAAGGTCACTGAGACGTTATGTTATGTGTGGGTGCTATTGGAATTTTTATTATATTGTAATACTTGATAAAATAGTTCTAAAACAAATATTGATTTTATAGTTTATTAATAAGGTTATTAATAATCGAAAACTTATCTATTTGGAACTAAACTATTATTTATGAAAAATTAGACTAAATCGTATATATAATATTTAACTATTTTCCTAAATATTAAAAAAAAAAGATAGATTGTAAATTTTCCATTAATTTAATTAGTAGGTAAGGGTAAGGATACATTGTAAATTTTTTTGATGATGTTTTGGAAAGTTTTAAAATATTACTTTTTTATCATATTTGTTCTAAAGTTCAACTTATAAAATTATGCTTAACTAAAAATTTGAAAAAAACAGAAATTTTTTGTAAAATTAGTATTGAAGTTCGGTCTACTATTGTTATTTTATTTTAAACTAAGTTAAACTGAACCGTTTTATAGCGATTAAGTATAAAATATTAAAGTATTATTTGTAAAGTCCTATAATCGGGCCAATAGTTCTTGGAGTTAACCACTATTTGCAAGGGCTAAGACTACTAGTAGGAGAAAGGATCACTTAATTACTATAATAAATAAAAGGAATCGGTAACTTTCAGCATATTAAATGCAGTCGGAATTATATAAAGACCATTTCAAACCAGTCTATGTAACAAGGATGATAAGGCAATTGTAAGTTTCCGATATACGAGAGTCGTTCAATAAGTCCTTAGAAAATGCAAGAAATTGCGCTTGTAGTGTTGGTAAAGTAACATTATTGACAGGAAAGCTGTCAAAGTTTCAGCTCGATCCATAGGTCCATTTCTATCGTCGATTAAAGTTAACGACATTTATTTGTGCATAACAATGGAAAAAAGCGAGCTTAGGGCTGTCATCAAACATCTCCATTTGAAAGGCTTAATCCCGAAAGAAATCAAAACCGAGTTGGATGCAGTTCATGGCACATCTGCACCTGTGTTGGCGACGGTTTACAATTGGGTGAATGAATTTAAACGTGGCCGTTCATCCACAAAAGCTGAACATCGTTTAGGACGCCCAGTTGACGTGTCTACTCCAGAAATCATCGACAAAATCCACGATCTGATTTTGAACGATCGGCGAATTATAGTGCGCGAATCAGTTGAGGCCACGGGCATATCACAAGGTACAGTTGCTTCAATTTTGCATGAAAAATTGTCTGTGAAAAAAGTTTCGGCAAGATGGGTGCCGCGTTTGCTCTCAGAGGAGAATGAGCGCAATCGTGTAGTGGACTCTGACACTCCAGAAACGAAGAGACAGTCATCACAGTGGATTTTCAAGGGTGAACGGGCTCCGAAGAAGGCAAAAACTGTGCCATCGGCCGGCAATGTGATGGCCACGGTCTTTTGGGATTCGCAGGGCATCATTTTTATCGACTACTTGGAAAAAGGAAAAACAATAACAGGAGCGTATTACGCGTCGTTATTGCAACGGTTGAGCGAGAAAATCAAAGAGAAACGCCACCATCTGAAGAAGAAAAAAATCCTCTTGTATCAGGACAATGCACGTGTGCACACCTGCACTGTTTCCATGGCCAAAATTGTGGAATTGAGAATGGAATTGTTGCAGCATCCCGCTTATTCACCAGATTTGGCCCCGAGTGACTATTTTCTTTTCCCCAATCTGAAGAAATGGCTTGGCCGACGACGGTTCACTTCCAACGAGGACGTCATTGCTCAAACGGATGAGTATTTTGCAGAACTTCCGAAATCCTATTTTTTGGCCGGGATAAAAATTTTGGAAAAACGGTTTCCAAAAAAAAGCTAAAAGAAGATTATGTTGAAAAATAAATTTTTTTTTTAAAAAAACAGTTTTTTTTCCATCTTTTTCTAAGGACTTATTGAACGACCCTCGTATTATATTTGGATGTGCGCAGATAAGACCACTATTACTATGATCTCAAAAAAGGCTTTACTCCATCAAAACTGGACTGCTGAGGACCTTAAAAATGTATTCCAGATATATGTGTCCAAGTTTCAGAAGTTTGGGTCTAAAAGAAGATACTATGTATATCGCAATGCTGGAAAAATATGCTCCCGGAAGCTGTGGTTGCAGCAATGAAGCAAGGTGGTAGCTCCTTGGTGGTTTGAGGTTGTTTATTTACGGATGTAGTAGGAGAATTTGTGAGAATTAAAAGAATTTAAAAAAAATGTGGCAATATTTTAGAGATAAATATTATTACTCGTACATCACGATTAATAAAGAATTTGTTTACAGCATATACTCGTAATGATCTTAAACATAGTTCAAAATTACATTGATATTTTTACAAAATGAAAAATAGGAAGACATTTTGGTAAATTGATTGGAAATAGTGTTTATGCCATCAAAACTGAGCTACTGAGGACTTTAAATATGTATTCTGGACAAATATGTCAATATTTCAGATCTTTAGCTTCAAAACGTGCATCGCAGTGCTTCCAGAGGCTGTGTTGGCAGCGATGAAGCTAGGTGGTAGCTCCATTATGGTTTGAGTAGGAGAATTGGTAGGAATTTAAAAAAAGAAATGGCTTATTTTTTAGAGGCCAATCCTATTTCATCACGCATTCAGTTAAATGATAAAAAATACGTAATGCAGGAATATAATGATCCTAAACATGGTTTGAAGTTATTATGATATTTTCTACAAAATATAAAACAAAAAGACATTTTGAAAACTAAAACTTGGCCACCATAATCGCATGATTTCAATTCCATAGAAGTTTTATGAGATAAGTTAGTCAGTAGAGTAATGGAGTCATGCCTATACTTCAATATAAAATTGTCGGTAATGTAAGATTAGTAACATATTTTAAAGGATTAATAAAAAAAAACTGATGTTGTGAATGCCTTGAATCGTATCGGCTGTCAGCAAATGGAAAAGAAAAATAGGAGCTTTTTTCTTATATTGAAGTTTTAATTTAATAACAATTATATTATAAATAATATTGTTTCATATTAAATTCAAAATTAATTTCCGAGTTTAAAACCAAAATGTTCGCATACTTTTGACATGACGTTTATATTGAGCAAATGTTTCAGACATATTTTGCTATGTTGCATTAATGTTTTGCTTAGTTTTCTCAAGCAACAATTGTTCAGAGCAATCAGATTATTATGAATGTAAGTTTTTCTTCCTCTGTAAAAAATGAACAAAAATTCATAAATTTGTTAATTTAAATATATGTACAATAATAAAAAAGGAAAATCATCAGCTATAATAAAATTTATTGGAAAAAGTCGAGTTCCTTTAGACAATTTAATATACTTTCTAATTTTAATTTCACATATTTAGAATAAATTAAAAAAATGAAAAAGATGAAGGATTAAATAGTTGTATGTATACTAGAAATAACAGTTTCGACTTGAACTTAATGAAATTTGCTTAGCAAAATTATTAAAGTACACTTAACTTGAATCATTTTTATAATAGCTATAAGACTACTCATTATAAATGAGTAATTAACAGATACTTTATGGAATATTTTATATATATTTTTTTAAATAAATTTTTCTTAATAACTTAAAGCAATTAGAATTGAAATTATTGATTTTCGTTAATGATTTTTTTTTTTTTTTGGAAGCATCCTGTGACAAGTGCCAGAGGCCAATTTTGTAGCGCCACGAGCATGAGGCCATTTAGCGACTTCATGTTAGGTATGGTCTGGTATTTCCAGCTTCCCTAATGAAACAGGTGGAACATTAGTTGGAGGGATAAAATAGGTGTTGTTAAATTTGGTGGAGAAAGTTTAGATTTTTATAGAGAGTACTTGGAAGAGTATTTGTTGAATCTAGGAGCTCTACAATAGAACGAGTCCTATTCAAAAAGGAATTCTGGATTAAGTGACATTTTTTTTAAACTATGGGGAATGGTGAGTTGAGCGCCAACAGGAATGGCACTAGGCACGAGGTTCGTTACCGAATTGCGGTATGCCTAATTTGAATTCTGAGAAGCTTTCTTACCCAGAATTTCTTCTAAATGTTCGTGGTCAAATCTTCTAAATGTTCGTGGTCAATTTGTCTACGCATGAGTAAAGGTGTAAAGTGTTTTTTTTGGTTAGTAGATTCGGCAAGTTTGGTATTTCAGTGGAATAGGACGGTGGAGGGATTTTCGAGGATATAAGTGTGACTGGAAACCTAACGCAATTCGACGCTTCTATTGTTTAATACACTACGATGAAATTTTGCTGAGCGCCGCATCATTTGATGCTTCACGAATGGCCTCCAAGGCTGCGAGACTGTCGGTAAAAATATTTACGCTCCGATGTTTGGGGACATTAATTTCAGTTTCACCTGCCGTCCTAATTACCCACAGTTCGCCATGGAAAGAAAAACTTCTATTAGCTAAAATTCCACACTTTATAACACGATGTTTACCGCCAATAAGCCAGATGACAGCATAGGATGTTGTGTGGTCATCAATAGCGGCATCTATAAACAGAACTATGGAATCACCCAATCCATCTAACAATTCAAGGAACAATTTTATGTATGTGGATGGATTAGTGTTTGTATTTTTGCTACTACGTAATGTTGTAGACACTCTCAACTACGCTCCCAGCCATGGTTTCTAATCCAACAAGCGAAATGGAAGACGAATTTTTTTTTGAGTAGATGGTGTGGATATAATTTGTTATAAAGAAATATGGAGAGGATAATTTGGGAAGCACAGGTTCTTATAAATGAAGTTTATGTGGGACTTATAAAGGTAATGTATAAGAGGGAAAATCCAGTGTTCTTCACTTTCTAGTTGAATACATCGATTAACCGCTGTTCCAACTTGCTTTTGGCTTGCTACTAGCTTTCTAACACATAACGTGAGGGAATAGAGCAACGTTCCGTCCTGAAGGGCGTTAGTCACTTTGATTGCCTTGCTTTGTCTAATCTTACATTTACTACCAACCAGAATCTTTAGCATATTCGAAATGGAGTTGATTTAATTGATAATATTTTAATCTGCAGATTCCATCTTCTTTCTCGGATAATGGAAATACTCCGGACTTTCACGGAATCTATCGGACGAACACAAAAAGATTATGGTATAAAGGAAGTGTGTCTCCGGTGAGAGTGATGTAGATAGGGAATGGGTATAAGTATTGAATAAAGTGATGGACAATGGGGAACCTTGGAGAATGCCGTTCTTCTTCATAAGCTTTTGTAAAAAGTAACCGTTTACTGTAGCCGTTGAGGTTCTACCAGTTAGAAGAACTGTTCAGCCAATAAAAAAAGTACAGTGTGCGGGCAAAAATAACTGCAGCAAACCACAGAGTCTACGTTTGTTGCAATCGTGGATCGCATGCTGCAATTCCTAAAGCATAGTTCGAGTCCCCCTTCCCTTCCTTTAAGTATGTTGGTGGAGGGTGAGCTTTTTGCCGAAAATCTGATTTAATCTAAAGGATAGAATTTTTTTCCGAATTTTGGAAGCACAAGTTTTCAGTATATAATTAAAGAGATTCACAATTTCATTGTGGAATATCGAAGGAACATCTTTATTCATTTTAAAAAATACATTGCCCCTGCCAGGTGTAGTCCCCATGAAAAAGTTCGAAAAGAATTTGAACTCTGCAAGCGATATTAGCTGGTTTAAAGCACGTGTGGAAGAAGACGGAGTTGGCGACAGGTTTTCCGTGAAGCATTTCTTATCGGTACGATATTCAATACTAGGGTGGTTGTTCGAGGAGGAAGATGCCCAAGCTTTTGATAGATCCTCAACCATGGAGGTAAAGTCGGTTGTAATCTGATTCTCAGGCTCAATCGATAGAATAATTCCATTCTTTTGACGGCCGAGTATCCGATCAATTCCTCTCCATGCTTTTTTCGGGGAGGACCTGGTGTTAATGGTGGCATTAAGATCATTCTAACCTATAAACTTAGCTTCTCTTACTGCCTTCTTGACTTTGGCACTTTTAAGTCTCAACTCCAGAAGGTTTGTCGTACTGGAGAAACGAGAGTATTTCTTCCAGGCACAGTTTCGTTCTCATCTTAGTGTGGCGCTTACTTGTGAGTACGATGCCGGCCGTCGCCTGGAAGTTATGCACCTTCCATGATTAAAAAAACCATACATTCATAATTTAGGATTGTTTAGCTCGAATCAGTTGAGTTGAACCTTCCATGCTAAAAAAAAACGGTATACCATCATTAGGATTGTTTAGCTTGAATAAGTTGAGTTGAGCCATTCCTTGAAGATTCTTCCACGCCGACAGATTCTTCATGAAGCCCAAGAAAGGCTGCAGATATTGAAGTCTCTAAGAATGATGGAGTTTTCAGTGCTCAGCATAAACATTAAGCATGTTGAGCTTACGGAAGGTAGTAAGAGTAATGAGCAGATCTATTAACTCTGTTAAAATTTAGATTTGGGTGTAGGATAAAAAGGGGTGCATTAGGAGTCCCACACTACCTATTTTGTTATTATTGGGTTTGGTGGAAAACAGGCAATTATAATTGCTGTAGTGTGGTTGATTATAGGAATAAGATAATCAGTTTTTTTGCAATGATAATTTTAGGAGCGTACTGATTTAACAGCAAGCTAAAACTATCTAGGTTATTCAAGAAACCGTAGATATTCCATTCTAGGATGAAACAGCTACTTAGGTTTATTATACCCATAATAGAGGGAAAGCTGACAATAAGCCAGGTCAGATTGCTTTTTCAAAATAGCTGTGCAAAACTGGATTGGCAAAAGGGAAGAGATATCTAATTTAAAGTTGCGAGAATAAATTGTGGATTTGCTGATGCAAAGCCACTTAATTTTTCAAAAACTGGAATTTAACACTCTTACTATTGAATTGAATGTTGATTTTTGGTGCTAGAACCTGGTAAACCTGACTTTATGTCTGAGCGCTTACCGCTACTCCGAACTCAGGTCGTCCATGGTATTTATGAGCAGATCTCATTGCTCTGTATTTCCCGTAATGGTGGCGGGGGAATAAGATTTGGGAATTGGGAGAAGTTTCTCTGGGAATGGGGAGAAGTACAATATTTTGGGGGGAGAAGTTTCGGCTTTTTAAGGGGATGCTTTGGAGGGGATGGTGAAGGTACATTATTTTTTTGCGGAATTTTTTGTTGTTTGCTACGAACAGATGTAGATGATTGCTTGACTGTTGTTATGGGAGTGGGAGGACCGGGTGTTAGTAAGGAAGAAGTGGTGGGTTGATTAGGTGTTGGTAGGGGAATAGAGATGGTGGGAATAATTGACGGGTGTGGTTCTGAAAATCTCAGTGGACCTTGACATTAGAACCGGTTCTCGGTCATGCATTTGAGACCACTTTTCCTCTGCGCAAAAGATGGAAAATGCCAGTCTCCAGAGGAGTGTGACTCATCTTTGCAGTTCACACAATAACTGCGACAGCATGGATGCTCTCCATGTGGAGTAAGTCCGCGTTACCGTCTTTGAAGCGCTTTTACTTTGTCGTCAGCAGCAGATCACCATTACGGTAATCGTTAATTTTAAGTACTCGTATATCTGATGAAATGTCTTTTGATACGGCTTGAGTTTTGAACGGACTGATTTACTTGACTCTCTGTTTTGAGTTAGCGTCGGTGGATAAAATAAAAAACCGGGGACAGTTGCTTGTTTTGCTTAGGAGTGTTGGACAATGGCTAACATATTGGGGCGGTGTGTTGTTGTAATGTTTTTGATTGTTTGTTATTGTTGTTGTTGTTTGCCTTTATTGTTTCTGATTGGTTAGATGCCGTTGTACGTTTTTTTATAGGAGGATTTGTGGAAGTGTAATTCGTTTGAACTACAGAAATGCGGTATAGGAGAGGGGTTTGGCGAAGTAACCTTCATCTCCATATCTTTCGTCACTGGTACTATAAGACACTTGTTCTCTCTTACTCGTACATAACTTTATTTACTACCACTAAATCCTAATCTAAAAACAGCACTAATTTTTTGGTATCTTACACTGTATTAATTTTATTACTTATTAAAAATTTTATTATATTATACATAACTTCTGCGATTTTCACAACTTTATGATTGGCATCTGAATGAGTCTATGATTTTTTATATATTAATTTGTTTAATTTATTTTTTGTATTAAAGATCTGTTTTTTTTTTTACTACATTCAATTATTTAATTTATTTTTCCATTTACCAAGAATAACTAACAAATATTAAATTATAATATTTACATATCTAGGATAATATTAACTTGCCCACACTTGGTCACGTACGTGTAGGAGATCATAGTTATGAGTATTGTGCAACATGTTACAACTATTTCTGATAAGCATCGTCTGATATTTTTATTATTCAGGAATTCAGGAAAAAATACTAAAACTTGCATTATAAGAAATGATTCGCATAAAAAATTTGTACGTGTTTGAATAACTGAAATAGATACGAAGAAATATTGTTACTCGAAAATTATCTTATGAAGATATGAAAGTTTTTGTTTATCTGCAAATTTTTTTAAGTTAATATATTGTAGAATAGTCCATTTTGCTATTTAGAAAGTAAAGCCTTGTTATTTAATAATTATAATTACAAACATATTAATTAAAATAAAAATTATTGATGATAAAAGTTTACCATTATATTATTAAATAATTTCTTTAAATTAAAAAAAAAAACTTCCTACAAATTGTGGTAACTCTGCTTCGCGCTTTTATAGGATATTATTTTCTTCACTGATGAGGCTAATTTCCCGCTCGTGGGCTAGTTTAATAGGTAAAATTATTTTATTTTAATATAAAAATCTATAACTAATTACAAAAACAGCTATTGCATCTACGAAAGATGACTACTTTATGTGCAATTTAGTCCAAAGGTATTATTGGTGTTTCTTGGAAAATGATTTACCGTCAATTATGAGCACTCTGACCGTATAATAACCAAATTTATATAATCTAAACTTAAAAATTTTAATCTATTCTATAATAAATCTTAAAAAAATTTGATACCACCAACTATATAAGATGATAAATTTTGAATACTTTATTATGAAAAAGGTTCCCGGGACGCGTAATTTAGAGGTTAGGTGATGTTAATTTGCCTTCAAGGTCATTGGACTTTTTTTGTTTTATAAAACTACATAAATAAATAATTATTTCAATGTAGATAATATTTAAACTTAAAAGTACACATACGTCAAGTAAGGGCCAAATTACAACCCAAAATATGTAAAAAAGTTATAAGTAAAAATTACTTAAAAAGGATCGAGTCATGTGAGAAATCTTTTATCTGATCTTGAACTTGTGTTATATTTTAAGCATAATCATTTAAATTTCATAATTTTTTACTTTTAAAAGCATAATTTGGATAATTCTATATTTTGTACTATTGTTTTAAAGTTAACATTTTGATTGTATCTCTTTTACTGGTAAAAATAATTCAAAACTTTAATTTTTGCTATGAAACTTAATTGAAGTTTGAAAATAAATATTTTTTAATTGGGGTTCCAGAAGACAAATGAATGTCACTTGTATGATATCATCAAATATCTGTAGTTAAACAAAGAAAGGCTTTATACTTTTACGAGTAGCTAAAAGAAGCCATATATTTAGAAAAACAGAAAATTTAAAGGGTGAAAAACTGTGATAGTAATGGTAAAAATAATATCTTCTATGGCAGTTATTCAAAAAAATATTGTTTCACATACACATAAGTTGCATACTATTAATAATGCGAATAGTTTTGCAAAGAGAAAACGGGTAAAAGGACACAATATAATAAGGATATTTAAGGGGAAGCTTCTTATTTAAATAAAAAGAAATAATAAGAACAAGAAAAATCCAGACAGTTTAGTATTTCTTTGAATATTCTCACCTTTCAACAATGCTCTTAATCTTTAATTCATAAGTGTTACATTTTTGTACTCAAATGAAAACCGCAATCTGACCCATTTTTTTTAAATATTTGTATGGTTTCTTATATTTCATCCCAAATAAACACGATGATATTTATATGTTGTTATACATACAATTATTTTAAATTTAATCATAAACAGCTTTCGAACAGAGAAAGAAGCCATAAACCATTAGAAATTATCCATCAGCTAAGCACACATGATTGTTGGAAAAATATTCTTCATGTAATAAAATAGAAAAAAGGATATGCAATGTCATGGCCTCAAAATGTATAAGAATGGATAAATTATAAAAAATATGTACCATAAAATAAAAGAAAAAACCTTTTTTTGTTTTAAATTATTTGATCGTTTTGTAAAGCGTTAAATATATTCAAACAAAAAAGGTATACTGGTACTCGTTAGCCCTTAAATTACTCATTTTCAGAAAATTAATGTTATTGTTTTTCGTTCAACCTTTTCTAAATATATTAGAAAATAATTTTTTTTCTTTGGTGATTAATTAGCTTATATACAAATATATGAATATATTCCTTCTATGAGTTCAGTATATTTGCTAATATAAACCAAACAAAAAGCATATACTAATTATTTTTATAATTTTACCTAATTTTGTAATTTAAAATTTTATGCTTTTTATCCTTAAAATAAATTTCCTTACATTTGTTATACACCCTTATAGGTTTTTTTTTTTAAATTTCTAATAAATGAATTGATACAGAATATTTCTAATATTTAGTATTTATATTAAAATTCAATTATTTTTCACATACTTATTTTCTTATTATTTTTGTTATGTTGAAATTTTATTATATTTTACAATTTTTATTCCATCTCCTAGCATGTTAATTTATTAAATAGTATTTTTGTTTGTTTATTCCGAGTTTGATTTGCTCAAATAAATTTATTATTAACTATTTAATTTTTCAAATACTTAATATTTTTAATTCTGAACTATTAAAAATTTATAATTACTTATATTGTAGAAAAATTGATAACAATGATTTTTAATATAAATTTTTAATATTTTGATTTAAAAGAAAAATTGAAGAAAAAAATATTTCTCACCAATAAATATACTAAGATTATAGTATATATTACGAAGACTTTCTAATGTTAACAATTTTTATTTTTATTAGAAAACTGAAAATAAGAAAAGAACAACATAGAATATTTAATATCCGATGCTTACTTATTGTACAAGACAATATCAGGTCTCCATATATGATCCGAAGGAACATGCAGCATATGCACGCCACCATATTCCTTTGGCTCCCATCGCAGCTTATAATCATACCAAGACTGAAATTAAAAATAAGAAATATATGAGAGTTTATTAAATATTATTTACAATTTCATAGATAAAATAGATTTTATTAAATTTTTTGTTTTGATCAACTACAATAGAGTTGCAAGCAGATTTAGATGACAATATTGATTATAGTGAATGGTTAGGAGGGCTAACACGTGTTTATATGTGAATATAAGTTAAAATTTAGTATCTTAATAAATTGTTGGACCAGTATTTGTTAAGTTGTCGGTGAGTATTTATGGAGGACGAAAGGGGAGTAATTCTATTAAAATAGTACATAAACAATATAGAATGCAATTCTATTAAAATAGTACATAAACTAATTATAAATATAAGAGACTGAAGAAATTAGATTTAACAGGAAATGGAAGTCTGAGAAGATATCTAGTCTGTAAGTCCATAAAGTTTTTTGGCATTTGAGTCATTGTAAAGCCCAATCCATTGTTGTACTAAGTAAAGAATGCATAGAATATGTGCCAATAGGGTGGTGGAACAATCGACTTTGAATGCTCATTTTTCGAACAAAAATTTCTTCAGCGATTAAGCTCATTTGGTAATATCAATAGACATCCAATGGACCATTAAATTTTTTCCTATAAAACTACATAAAAAATCGTATTAAAGTAGACAAATAACAAATTTTAGGGCATTTAAAAAACTTATGGCTGAACTACAAGGGTCGTTCAATAAGTCCTTAGAAAATCCGAGAAATTGCGCTTGTAGTGTCGGTAAACATTTTTTTTGTAAGTAATATTATCGACAGGAAAGTTGTCAAAATTTCAGCTGGATCCATAGCGTAGGTCAATTTCTATCGTCGATTCAAGTTAACGACATTTATTTGTGCATAACAATGGAAAAAAGCGAGTTTAGGGCTGTCATCAAACATCTCCATTTGAAAGGCTTAAGCCCGAAAGAAATCAAAGCCGAGTTGGATGCAGTTCATGGCACATCTGCACTTGTGTTTGTGACGGTTTACAATTGGGTGAATGAATTTAAACGTGGCCGTTCATCCACAAAAAATGAACATCGTTCAGGACGCCCAGTTGAGGTGTCTACTGCTGAAATCATCGACAAAATCCACGATCTGATTTTGAACGATCGGCGAATTAAAGTGCGCGAATTAGTTGAGGCCACGGGCATATCACAAGGTACAGTCGCTTCAATTTTGCATGAAAAATTGTCTGTGAAAAAAATTTCGGCAAGATGGGTGCCGGTTTGCTCTCAGAGGAGAATAAGCGCAATCGTGTAGCGGACTCTTAGGCTATGTTGGCACTCTTTCATCGCAATCCTGCCGAATTCCTTCGTCGATATGTCACTGTGGACGAAACCTGGATACACTACTACACTCCAGAAACGAAGAGACAGTCATCACAGTGGATTTTCAAGGGTGAACGGGCTCCGAAGAAGGTAAAAACTGTGCCATCGGCCGGCAAGGTGATGGCCACTGTCTTTTGGGATTCGCAGGGCATCATTTTTATCGACTACTTGGAAAAAGGAAAAACAATAACAGGAGCGTATTACGCGTCGTTATTGCAACGGTTGAGCGATGAAATAAAAGAGAAACGTCCCCATCTGAAGAAGAAAAAAATCCTCTTGCATCAGGACAGTGCGCATGTGCACACCTGCGCTGTTTCCATGGCCAAAATTGTGGAATTGAGAATGGAATTGTTGCAGCATCCCGCTTATTCACCAGATTTGGCCTCGAGTGACTATTTTCTTTTCCCCAATCTGAAGAAATGGCTTGGCGGACGACGGTTCACTTCCAACGAGGTCGTCATTATTCAAACGGATGAGTATTTTGCAGAACTTCCGAAATCCTATTTTTTGGACGGGATAAAAATTTTGGAAAAACGGTTGGAAAAGCGTATAGAGGTAAAAGGACTTTTCGTTGAAAATTAAAATTTGTTTTTTTAAAAAACAGTTTTTTTCCATCTTTTTCTAAGGACTTATTGAACGACCCTCGTACAATCCAAAATACCTAAAAAAAACTATCAAAAATTATCTCAACAAAATCGAGTTTTACAAGATATCTCTTGGTAGACATTTTAATGATTTTATTTTAATATATAATGACAAAGTTTAAGCAATATAATTAAATAAAAATCTAAATTTTCAATATATTTTATTCAACTATAATTTCCATAGCACAAATTCGATAATCTTTTAGTTTCCGGTGGACAGTAAAAGTTGCGGGGACACATTTGTGGTCGTTCACGTTTATTCTTCACTTGACAAAACAAATTTTTGAAAGATTATAGTTTTGATTGGGAATTTCTTGTAGATTGGATATTGGGGATCTTTGGTAGATTTTGTTAACTTTATGTAAGCAAATATTTATTAAACTTTTGGAAAGCTGAACATAGAACTACTGTGACTTAAAATACTGGAAATTATAATTATTATTATGCTTGCAAATATCTAGCAAAATATTTTATAAGTCGGCTGTCTATAAAAATCCTAAAAGATATATCTTCCATAAAAGATTAAAGGATTTTTATGAGAGTCGTTCTGATGCTTCCTGATTTTTCATTATCTCGGGCGCTGTCACTGCTTATGACAGCAAAGGTTTAAGATGGGCCACATCATCAGCAGTTGAGGTAATCAGCTTGTAACTGATTACTGACTGCTAACTTTCAGTTATGGAATACGCTAATTGAGCGTATTCTCAATCCCTATAGTCGTGGGAGACTGCTGCTATTTTGTCTAACGACCAGGTATAGCACCATTAAATATAGAGAATATAATAAAAATTATTCACAACAATATGCCGATATTGGCTTAGTTAATGTCATGTACAAAATATGCAATATGGTTTCATTTATAACAACTACAAAAAACTTTATATATTATTTTAAATTATGGTAGTTTTGCTTTTAGGACTTCAATTACAAAAAAAAAAAGTCAGTGAAAAATATGGCGAAAATTAAGCTTATATAAAGTATCAACTATCAAAAATTCTTCTATCGTATTTTTGTTGAATTTATATATTTTATTACTGATAGTTTATAATATAAAGCAAGAATTTAATGTAACACAAAAAATATCTTTAAATTGACTTCTGATTGAATTTTAAAATTTCTGATATGAATTTTACCCGCACTTATACCCCTTTTCCAATGATCGACCAGTTTTACTTCAATTACCTTTTAACATTCCATGATGCTACGGTAATATACACTTTCTCTTATCAAATGGTTGTAAAATATATAATAAAAAAAATGTCCTTGGAAAGATAAATTTATAGCTGCCAATTTGTTATAGGTTTCCCTTGTAAACTAAATGGGTTCATGAAGTATCTGAACATCGTAAAATGAGTCGTAAGCGAGTTCATTTTTACGTTCCTCACATACCAAAATGGTAAATAAGCCGATGTGCGATTATAAATGTAAAGCAAAAATATTTAGTTGGTATAGAAAATCTATAAAGCATCATGTACGGGTATATGTATACTAACATTAAATATAATTTTTTCCTTCTTGTGTCCTTTAAGTGAGTCTCTGAGGTCGACTATTCGTTTACAGGTATTTTTCGATATTTTCATTTATTGATTTTATTCGCCTTGTTATCATCTCATGAAATATCCCCAAAAGTAGTTCCATTACAGTGAATATTTTATAGCATTTTGACTAGATGCTTATACATATATGCTTTGTTATCAAGGGTCACAAACTTTCTTACACAACAAGATTCATCGACATGCCATCAGCTTATAAGTGCTTGTGAAGACTGCACTTTCCCTTGTAACAAAAACGAAGTCACTTTTCATTACTCTTCTAGTTTGGGCGTTTAATGTATTGTAGAAGATTGTCCACATAGACTTAAATGATATAAGGTATTAGGTAAAAGGTTTATTAAAATTTATCTATACTTATTTATAGAAATTAACATCAGTTATTTACTCGTCTCTTAAATTTTTTCAATGAATTATTTATGAAATTGCCACATTTTTTTTATATATAAAGAACTAGACAAAAAGTTAATAGCTATCGACATCGAGCAATCCATTTATTATAATAAATAAAATACAGGTAAATTAGGTAAGTTATCCATTTTTGTAGTTTAAAAAGTACATCAATGCTATTTGATAGTTGTTAAATAAATATACTATTTAAGATGATATTTATTTTGATTTAATGTTGTCATATTATAATTATATTAATGTCGTTTATTTATAAAAAATATGCTGATGGGGTGCTAAAACAATAGTCTTTGTAAACTGATTTTTGAACAATATTTTCTAAGTTCTAGTTCAATAGGTACGTTAATAAGTAAAATTACTTCTAAAAAGTTAAAAAAAACTATTGTTCTTATGAAAAGTCACTGTCTGGTATGAATTTCGGTCTGAAGGTGTCATAGTTCTTATGATGAGCATTATGATCATGAACTTAAAGACTTTAATTTGAATTATATAAACATTTAATCAATCAGTACCACAAGTTACATAAGATTCACTTTATTGAGCAAATCGGGTAATTTCGATATTTGCAGATGTCCATTGGCTTCGAAAATCGTGTAATTTGAAATTTTTGGACTTTTTATTATAAAACTATATAAATAATCATGTTTGAATAGATAATTTTCAAATTTTAGAATATTTAACAACTAATATCCGTCAAGTAATGACCGAATTACAGGCTCATATTTACAAAAAGTTTATTAGAAACTATATCAAAATGATCGAGTGATACAATAAATTTTATATTTATTATCTAATGGCAAAGTTGAGTTAATATAATATATTAAACAATTTGTTAAATCAATTACAAATTGATTTAACAAATTGTTTAATACAAACTTTATTTTATTTAGAATTACTTTCTGAAGTGAAAGTTGAATTATTCTTTATATGTATGTATATTAAATATAATCTATCTGAAGTGTTTTTCTTAAACTTTCAAAATATCTGCTAAAATACCAGGTGTATAAGCTTAAATCTTTTGTCATAGATGGCGTGAGTAATCGTTTTAAGCTACAATGGGCACGCCATAGTTTTTTTATGAGTTTGATATCTCTCAATATTAATCAGTGCCCATTGTCAGCAATTTCGTACATTTTTCCTTTGGTAATCATGTCTAGTTTTGTGCCAGAAAAAGAGCATACGCTGGAAGCTCTGCTTTTCTGCTTCAATTTGAAAAAATCGGCTGCTTAATCGCATCGATAATTATGGAGGCCTATGGTGACAGTGCTTTATCGGAAACAACGTGCCGAGATTGGTTTGGTCGGTTCAAAGACGGCAATTTTGACTTGTGCGACAAGAAGCGTGAATTTCGGTCTAGGAAGGTTGAGGGCATCAATTGCAGATGGGACGATACACATGAAAACGATATATACATGCGAAATCTTGCCCGCCAGACAAAAAAGAAAGTCCTTCCTGCATCGGATTCTAACAGGAGATGAAAAGTGGATATATTTCAAGCATCTATGATGATGCTAACCATCAACATCTTCCCCAAGACCAAATCGCTTCGGACGGAAGACGATGCTGTGCGTTTGTGTGGGATCAGCAGGGTATCGTCTACTATCAGATGTTGAAACCTGGTGAAAGTGTTAATGCCCACCGCTACCCTCAAATTGCACCGTGCTCTGTGTGAAAAAAGGACGGATTATCAATAAAGACATGACAAGCTGATTTTCCTCCACCATCGCACACGTCAAATATGGTCCGAAACTACTTGGAGACACTCAACTGGGAGGTTCCACCCCACCCAGCTTATTTACTAGACCTGGCCCCTTTCGACTACAACCTATTTTCGTCGATGGGCCACGTGCTCGCTGAGGAGCACTTCGATTCTTACGAAGACGTCCGAAAATGGCTTGATGATTGGTTTGCCTCGAAAGAGAAGGAATTTTTTTGGCGTGGTATCCAAAAATTGCCCGAGAGATGGGAAAATTGTGTAGCTAGCGATGGCAAGTACTTTGAATAAACTTGTTTTTGCTTTCTATGAAAAAAATGTGTTTTTTGACTAAAAACAGCGGGTTAAAGCTTATACACCTGTTATATACGAAATTTTTTTTACAGCTGTTAAGCTTAAAGTAATAAAACTTTAGTCATGAAGTCCTCAACAACGAAATAACGCACTGTAAGCATCCAAACTTACTACGAAAGCGAGCGTTCTGAAAAAATGGCATTTCGCAACAATTACCTTGACTGATGAAGTAATGAAAATTGTCGAAAACTTTTATGTAATTTAGAAAAAACTGATGTATCCTAAAAATAAGTTAGTGTTTGGTACGGTTAATATCTAGTTGACTCTTCGGCCTTTCTTCATCGAAAAATGTTCTTGAATAGGCAATTATACTAAATGCTGAACAATATCGTAACATGTTACTGAACTTTTCGTGGCCAAAATTAAGTGAATTTAATCATCTACGAGCAATGAAAGACCAAATAAACAATATTCGGCAATGAATTGAGGCTATTGATAAATTTTTATTGGGGAAAGTCGTCGAAAATGATGACTTTCGGATGCAGGCCTGCAAACTGATTTTTTTATGTAATCAAAATAAATTTAACTATAATTTTTAATAAATAATTTTACTGTTTTCTTAAGGAACATATTGTTTTTCTTAGGTTCAACATCTAATTAAAATTTTTGGATAATAACTGCTTAAAAAACATAAAAATTCTATGCTTGCATTATATAAAATTTATTCGTTTAAATAGTAAAACATATTTTTATGTTCTGTTCAATTTGGATTTTTTCGAAAAAGGAATTTGTTTTCTTTTTGTTATTGTAAAATAGCCAAAAATTTATCATGAAAATCTTTATTCTCAAAATTGCAAATACAATATGAAATATTATTCTATGCATTTTCAAATTGAATTCAAATTTTTTTTGTTGATAATAAATCAATTTTATGACTTTGAAAATAATATCGATCGATTGGGGAATCGATAAGAATATTGACGAGAAATTCATGAAATCAGTTGTGAATACATTTTGGGAATAAAAATAAAAAAAAACTATAAGGAAAATTATGGACAGGTCAACTGGAGAAGCAAGTTTGCTGTGCAACGGCTAGATAACTGATATTCACATATTGCTATGTGTTATTCTGAAATTTCAATAAATCACCAAAATGGCACCCTGGGGATTCTATAATAAAATGGGCAACGAATAATCAAAGCCAATAAATAACAATCAAAAAGTTTTGTGGCAATTTCAACCTGTCTTCAATACAATCGATTGATAAGGATTTCGTAAAGGTTTCCATTGGAAATGAACTTGTTCAATCTTCTATAGCTTAGGTAGAAAGATTACAAATTATAATTACAATATGATTAAATGCAAATTATTTACGTATTCTCTTGTCCATGTAAAGTATCATCAATACCAAAAGAATGAGCCTTTAACTTAATCTAGTTTAGCTTATTTAAAATAGCAAAACAAAACAAATAAAAATAGACAATTTGTGTACGCACAGATAATAAATGAAATGGTTTTATAATAATTATTTACTTACTATCCTGTAAGAGTTATTAAAGCATAAAATACCAATTAAATAGTAAGTATTCTAAAAATTAACAATTTTACATCGTTTTAAAATAACACGATAAGAAACCCTTGTTAAAATAATGAAAGGATTCCAAGCTGACCATTTTCCCTTAAAGAATCAATAAATTTACTATGTTCATGTACGGATATAATAAATTAAATTTTTTTTTAACTTTATACTATAATAATATACATACACATATACGTATATATGTACATATTTAGAATAGTTTTAACCCTTTTGAAAATGAACTATAAAAAGTATTTTCTGATAAAATAGGGATTTTTTTCTTTAAAATTTACTATTATATAAAACATAAACCATTTACGGTTCTATGTTGTCCCTTTTCAGTTTTGGTTTATCCCACATTAATTTCAACAAGAATTTTATCATATTAACTTACATAAGTACTAATAAAGATATGGATTGCAAATTCTTATATTAGCTGAACTGGGGCATTTAGTAGAAAATAATAAAAATACATTAGCTATGATAAATATTCAAACATTATAACAATATGTATAGCTTGAACGATGGGATTTATTCTAACAAATGTTGTTTATTATGCAGATATCTGATAAACTAGGTTTAATTTATTCCCTTTATTCTAGATTAATTGAAAAGAAAGAAAAACCTTAACTTAATTCTCATGCATAAAGGTTTTGGGTAAATCTATTTGATGAAGGTTTATATAAATTGCGTTGATAATTTGTTTTAAAGAAAATTAACAATCAGACCGTATTTTTGTTAATTATCATGCTTAATGGTTATTTATCATATGTAATATGGATGGTGAATTTATTGTATATATAATTACGAAAATGAAAAATATGTTTAATTATTATAAACGGAATTCTAGAATAAATTTTATTTTTTTAAACATTCAACTTTTCTTCACTTTTAAGGATTATCCAAAATTAATAAATTTAAGATGTATCCAAAAGTTAAATTGTTTTTTTTTTAAACCTAAATAATAATAAAGGGTAATCCAATTTAAATTTTGTAAAGTAATAAATTTTAATTTTTTTTATAAATTTTAATTTTTTTATATTGTATAAATTTTGCTATTATATTGAAAATTACTACCGTGATACTTCTTGAAGGACTTGTTCCTTTTGAGATAATTTTTGGCAAGTTTTGGGTTATAACATAAAATACCTTTTAAGTTAAAAAATTATCTTTCTAAATACAAAATATTTACATTGTTTCACAAAAAAAAAAAATCGAATTATACGAGGGTCGTTCAATAAGTCCTTAGAAAAGCCGAGAAATTCCGCTCGGCTTTTCTAAGGACTTATTGAACGACCCTCGTATAATTCGATTTTTTTTTTTGTGAAAGTAGCATTATCGACAGGAAAGCTGTCAAAATTTCAGCTCTATCCATAGCCAAGGTCAATTTCTATCGTCGATTAAAGTTAACGACATTTATTTGTGCATAACAATGGAAAAAAGCGAGTTTAGGTCTGTCATCAAACATCTCCATTTGAAAGGCTTAAGCCCGAAAGAAATCAAAGCCGAGTTGGATGCAGTTCATGGCACATCTGCATCTGTGTTTCCGACGGTTTACAATTGGGTGAATTAATTTAAACGTGGCCGTTCATCCACAAAAGGTGAACATCGTTCAGGACGCCCAGTTGAGGTGTCTACTCCTGAAATCATCGACAAAATCCACGATCTGATTTTGAACGATCGGCGAATTAAAGTGCGCGAATTAGTTGAGGCCACGGGCATATCACAAGGTACAGTCGCTTCAATTTTGCATGAAAAATTGTCTGTGAAAAAAATTTCGGCAAGATGGGTGCCGCGTTTGCTCTCAGAGGAGAATAAGCGCAATCGTGTAGTGGACTCT
This sequence comes from Atherix ibis, assembly GCA_958298945.1. Classification (NCBI taxonomy): domain Eukaryota; kingdom Metazoa; phylum Arthropoda; class Insecta; order Diptera; family Athericidae; genus Atherix; species Atherix ibis. The sequence continues at coordinate 39,871,477 of OY282606.1, forward strand.
GAGGCTATGTTGGCACTCTTTCATCGCAATCCTGCTGAATTCCTTGGATACACTACTACACTTCAGAAACGAAGAGACAGTCATCACAGTGGATTTTCAAGGGTGAACGGGCTCTGAAGAAGGCAAAAACTGTGCCATCGGCCGGCAAGGTGATGGCCACGGTCTCTTGGGATTCGCAGGGCATCATTTTTATCGACTACTTGGAAGAAGGAAAAACAATAACAGGAGCGTATTACGCGTCGTTATTGCAACGGTTGAGCGAGGAAATCAAAGAGAAACGCCCCCATCTGAAGAAGAAAAAAATCCTCTTGCATCAGGACAATGCGCGTGTGCACACCTGCGCTGTTTCTATGGCCAAAACTGTGGAATTGAGAATGGAATTGTTGCAGCATCCCGCTTATTCACCAGATTTGGCTCCGAGTGACTATTTCCTTTTCCCCAATCTGAAGAAATGGCTTGGCGGACGACGGTTCACTTCCAACGAGGTCGTCATTGCTCAAACGGATGAGTATTTTGCAGAGTTTCCGAAATCCTATTTTTTGGACGGGATAAAGTTTTTGGAAAAACGGCTGGAAAAGAGCTAAAAGGAGATTATGTTGAAAAATAAAATTTTTTTTTAAAAAAAACAGTTTTTTTCAATCTTTTTCTAAGGACTTATTGAACGACTCTCGTATCAAATCGGACGATTTTGGAGGAAAATTGCAAAATTACATGTGAAATGAACTTTTTCGGCAATAAAATAAAAATTTGTCATGTTATTGGGTTGTCCGGTAAGTAATTTCGGTTTTTTTTATAAAATTGAAAGACGATTTTCTTACAGTGAATTAATATTTTATTCAATTAAATATTATCCTGTCTGATTCAATACCCTTTGCCATCTTTCTGGCAGTCGCATGATTCTACGCTCATAAAATGTTTGTTCTTTGCTGGCAAAAAACTGATCCAAGTGATTTTTGACCGCCTCATTTGAATTAAACGTTTTATCGTCTAAAAAATATTGTAGAGACCGGACCAAATTATAATCGGAAGGTGCTAGGTCTGTAGAGTATGGTGAGTGTCGCAGTATATCCCATCCAAGCTCTAAAAGCTTTTGCCGAGTGATCAAACTTGTATGTGGTTTCACATTATCCTCATGGAACACTATACCTTTCCTATTGACCAATTGTGGCCTTTTTTCTTTAAGTGAATCATGTAATTTGTCCAACTAATGACAGTACACTTCAGAATTGATCATTGTGTTCCTTGGTAGAAGCTCAAAATAAATGATTCCGTTGAAATCCCACCAAACAGATAGCATAACCTCTTTTTGATGAATATTGGCTTTCGAAGTTCTTTGATCCGGTTCATCTTTTCTACTCTAGGATCACAAACGTCAATGCGACGGTACAACTTTTTTCCGTAAGAAGATGAGGAACCCATATGTCGAGCTTTGAGAATAAACCTAGTCGTTTCAAATGATCATGAATGGTCGAATTGGATATATTTAATGCTTCAGCAATCTCACAAGTTGTTATACGCCGGTTTCCATCAATTAATGCCTTTATTATGTCTTCATCAGCTTCAACTGGTCTTCCAGAATGTGGTGCATCTTCGAGATCAAAATTACCGGATCGATATTTTGCAAACCAGTCTTGGCACTGGCGCTTACTTAACACATCAGATAATTTTTTTCGTGCTTGAACAGTATTTTCATGTTTTCTAAAAAAAAAATGCTGTTTTTCACTTTCCATATTTGAACTTAATCTTTAAGTTTAGATTTTAAAAAAATTTACTATGACACGGCCATAGTGCTCAGAATTGACAATAAAGGTATCCTCACCTTAATTTGTAAAGAAATACGGGCCTTCAGATAAAATTACACTCCAAACAGGCACTATTTTTTTTTGAAAATTATTGCCTTCCTCACAATTACTTGTAATTTTTTAGAGCCCCGCCTATAGTAATTTTGCTCATAAAGTTATTCACAGAGGGAAAAATGAGCCTCAAAGTTGAAGAAAATAATCTCTTCTTTAGGTTTTCATAATTTTCTTCCATTTATTAATAAATATAAATATATGTATTAAAAATGGCATAAAAATTTTAAATGAGTAAATAAGGAAAACCTTGAAATAACAGCGCTTATTTTTCCAAACTAGAAAAAGGATAACGCCTTACTAATTATATGGTAATTTGCATTGAAAACTATATAATGGAAATAATAGTACTTTTTTTTATAAGGAAATAGTATTTAAAGTAGGCTGCATTGTCGGTATTTCAATACAAATACTTTAAGTAAATCACCATAAAAAAGGAACAATTTTTATATACTAAAAAGTTGGTGACGTACAAAAATGTAGGAAAATTAAAATTTTTTAAAATTTATTTTTATATTTTATAGTAAACTTACTTTATTATTAAATTTTATAGTTAACTAAAAGCTATTAAAAATTCAATTTTAATAAAAAAATAGCTTATAAAATACAATAAAAATGCCAATCAATGCCAAACAAAATTACTATAAAATTTGTTTACATTTTTTTTTCTATATTTATATTGTATATTTAATTTGCCACTAGAGTCTGTATCATGTATTGTATAATATAAAAAAAATATCAAAATCCTTTTTATTATAGTTCACACATAATTACCACAACTCACATGTCAACATTTTTACTATCAACAAAGACCACTAAAAAGTTTTTAAAACCAAATTAATTTTGGCAAAAATATTTCGGATAGTGTCAAAATAAAAGCCATACTCCTACAATAAAAATTAAACCGCTTAGGTTTATCTTTTAAAATAGTAAATTTATAGTTAAAATAGAAATAAAAATGCTTTCATTCAACATGCTCAGTTTGATAAGGGTGTAAAATGTAATATTTCTGTGCCATATTTAATAATTCAGGAGTGACAAAAAGCATAAACTCAAAAATTCTTCAAATAGTCATGCAACTTTATTACCGAATAGCGACAATTAGAAATTTTATATGAAAAGATGAACAAACCATCATGATGTTGGGCAATAAGGATGAGCTAATATTGTTAATGGGATGTACGTGAACGGAAGAGTATTGAATGTTAGCAGCCTGCAACAAATTTCTATTTCATGTCTTCCAGATAGTTGGAAGTAGGTAACCTGAATTTGGTGGAAATTATCAAAAAGTATCTATTAAATAAATTCTATGACTACAAAATAAAGAACTTTTTTTTAGACATTCATATATAAAAATACTGGTACGTGCATATAACATTTGAACTGCTATTAATATATTCTCTTCTGTGCACGTCCTTTTTCTTAAAATTTTATTTTGTGGCTTTACGTTTTTGCGCAAACTCAAATTTATTGCTAGTAAATGCAAAATTTCCTACACCAAAGCCAATTCATATTAAAATTGTCTATCTTTATTTGTATGGAAATAATATTTAGAAGAAAAAAAATACTATGTGCACTTTGCATAAAATTGCATTTGAAAGTTTGGTGTTTACACCAAAATTGAATTTCTCTTCGAAATTATTTATGTATAAAATGTTACCATATCTTATAAAAAATTCACCGATGTTAAGACTAACTTTGTGGTGAAACAGGGCTAAAAGGAAAACAAATGCAAAAAAATGCAAAATAAGCTATATAAACTTTTCAGCCGATGAAAAAGAAAAAAATAGAACAAATTATTCAGATCTCAACGCTTTATAGAGTCCTCCTTTGCGTTGTACAAAATTTTGAGCGTAAGTTAAAAATTCGCCTTGCCAAAAAGAATATTTTCCAAAAGCTAAAGGAAAAAATATGGTAAGTGGATGAGTTTCCTTTAAATGGGACTGTTGTTTTCTTTGGATGGTGTGGTTGACTAGTTAAGAGGTTGTTTCATGCGAAAATCTTAGACGAATCCGACTGTATCTATGCAAGTGAACATGGAAAAAATAATCTTATTGAATTTCTGAACATGATAACTTCTGAAAACATTTTTATTTTGTTAGTTTTTTTTTTATATTTTTAGCGGAAAGGGGTGTAGACTGATAGAGTCTAAAGTTATCTTAATGTTATTAATGCTAATACATATCTGCTTATTATTCTAGTCTTGTTTTTCTTTGTAAAACTTTGTTCATATTTTTAGTAGACTATCTTCTAAAGGAGATTACAAACTAACAGAAAAATATTATGTTTTGCCGATGTTTAAGAAAAATTTAATAATCTCTTCTTAGCTGTAAAAAGTGTTAAGGTTTTAGGACTTTATTGGCATTTGAAATGCTTAAAATTATCTGTATTCGAAATACAATAAAACAAAATATTAATAAATTAAATTATTTAAAAAAAAAATATATTGGCGATATTGTGAAAAAGGTTTATTGCTAATTTTACAATTCTATAGAATATTTGGCTTGCGTGGAATTTATTGTAGACACTATCTATCAAATTTATATTACTATATATTCGTTAAATAATGTATCTGCCTTTTTTAATAATTTTGATAGATGTCTACAACTTCGTATATTGTAACATGCAGATTTTCCTTTAACAGGGACATATTTACGAGAAAGTTTGGGAAAGCATAAATACCCGTCGAAGTTTTTGTGGTTCTAAAAAAATAGCACAACTACATTGCCTTTTAAGACATCGTTGGGTATCTATTGGGAGGGTAGTTAGGGATAGTTCCTTAACATGAGGGCTATAATGGTGACTTGGGCGGAAATGATTTTTTTTTTGTAATATCTAGTTCACGGTAGATAACACTATTATGCACATAATACGGGGAATGAGTTGGAGCGCTCTATCGAACTATAAAATGCATGTCCGTACGTCCAAATTGGCTTCAGTACAACATTGTAAAGTAACTATTTACAGCCGATTATTACTTTTCATCTTATGTCTAGAAATCATCCATTTAATTTCGTTCTTTCTAGCTTTGAAGGAGTATATATATTAAGCGTGTCCTATATTCTAGTGGAATAATGCTGCCTTAAAAGGATAGAAATGTGATGGTTTTTGAAAAAGAAAGAAAGTTAAATGAACACATTTTTGTTTGTTTACTTACACTCTCCACTTTTGGAACAAATTTTCAAGAGAGTTAATATGGGGTTTTAAGATTGTATTAGGGTTATAAGCTTAAATCCGCTGTTTTGTCATAGATGGCGTTAGCGGTCGTATTTAGCTACCATGGGCACCCCATCCTTTTTTTATTAGGAGTTTAACATCTATCACCATTAATCAATTTCGTACAACAACATACATTTTTCCTTTGGTAATCATGTCTAGTTTTGTGCCAGAAAAAGAGCATATGCGGGAAGCTCTGCTTTTCTGCTTCAATTTGAAGAAATCGGCTGCCCAATGGCATCGAATGCTTATGCAGGCCTATGGTGATAGTGCTTAATCGGAAACAATGTGCCGAGATTGGTTTGGTCGGTTCAAAGACGGCAATTTTGACTTGTGGGACAAGAAGCGTGAAAATCGACCTAGGAAGGTTGAGCACCATCAATTGCAGGGTTTTTTGGACGAAGACGATACCCAATTGGAAAAAGTGCTCGCGGAGCAATTGGGTGTTACTCAACCAGCCATTTACATGCATCTACGTGCCATGGCGAAGATTGAAAAGATCGGAAAAACACGAATTGAACGATAGGCAGATGGAGCGACGACAAAACACATGCGAAATCTTGCTCGCCAGACAAAAAAGAAAGTCGTTCCTGCATCGGATTGTGACAGGCGATGAAAAGTGGATATATTTCGAGAATCTTGAACGCAAGAAATCGTGGGTTGATCCCGGCCAACCATCAACATCTTCCCCAAGACCAAATCACTTCGGAAGGAATACGATGCTGTGCGTTTGTGTGGGATCAGCATGGTATCGTCTACTATGAGATGTTGAAACCTGGTGAAACTATCAATGCCCACCGCTACCACCAACAACTGATCAAATTGCACCGTGATCTGCGTGAAAAAAGGACGGATTATCAACAAAGACATGACAATCTGATTTTCCTCCACGACAACGCACCATCGCACACGTCAAAAATGGTCCGAAACTACTTGGAGATACTCAACTGGGAGGTGCTACCCCACCCCGCTTATTCACCAGACCTGCCGCCTTCCGACTACCACCTGTTTTCGTCAATGGGCCACGCGCTCGCTGAGCAGCACTTCGATTCTTACGAAGACGTCCGAAAATGGCTTCATGTGTGGTTTGCATCGAAAGGGAAGGAATTTTTTGGCGTGGTATCCACAAATTGCCTGAGAGATGGGAAAAATGTGTTGCTAGCGAGGGCAAATACTTTGAATAAATTTGTTTTTCTTTTCTATGAAAAAACATGTGTTGTTTGACTAAAAAACCGCGGATTTAAGCTTGTATACCTGGTAAATGCTGTGAATAGGTTTTTGTAGATGAGCTAGAATGACAGTGTCATCAGAAACATAGGTTGATACAAGTCTTTTATAACGAATTTGGATATAATGATTCCAAATATTATGTGTAATTTATAAAAAATCTTATTGCTGCGAGAGGTACAAATACCCAAAAAAATATTTACCCTTATATTGTAATATGTAAATAACTAAAAAATTTGATTACTCCATATTAGATTTCTTCGTCTGGTAGAGGATGTTGTTGGTCATTCTGTTTGTAGATGTGGTAGATTAGGGATAGGAGAGTTTCTGTAGCTATCTGATCAATACATTAATATCCCCTTAATTCCTGCATGCTCCAGGATTGAACTGTTTTTTTTTTGGTGTTGGCTTCATCAAAACTCGTTGAATACAGGATCATTTAATAGACCGCGAATAGCTGTCTATTGATATTATGCGAAGCCATATTATACATAACGATTGGGTGCCGTTGGATTCGGTAATTTTAAAAATGAACAGAAACAAACATTGCTTAAGCCCACCTAACTATTGGAGAGAAAGTTTTCTGTATATGGACCAATTGGTACTATGTTATAAAGGATAAGTATTATTGAGGAAATAATCATCAAAACAAAAGGAAGAAAGATGGTTTTTCAATCAGTTTCGATTAAAAAGGGTCCACTGAGAGAAGTTAGAGATATTTTTGTTAGAGTAACTAGATTGTTAGCGAAGAAATTAAAAATCAATTTTTTATTTAAATCAAAAAATTTACTTTTAATTAAAATAAAATTTTACAAATTCTGTTCCACAATTGCATCATTGTAATAATATAGTTTAGCTTACTTTATTTTAAGAAATCGTTTAAGGGTAGTGTTAATAGATATTGAAGATTTACAATAGTATTTTTAATGCCTTAGCCTTTAAAAAAAATCCAAAGTTTTTACTTTTTCATTTAAGTAATAAAATTTTATTATATTGGTATCTATTTGAGTGTAAATTAATTAATCATTTTCTTGAAACATTTTAGCTAAAACATGAAAATTTACTTAACAGCTCAAATGGTTGGATCGATAAAATCATTCACTTTATATATTTCCTTAATTATAAAATGAGACTTAAGAGAAATTTCAGATAAATAAATTTCAAAGTTTTATATAAAATAGTTTATTTTATATTTGTAAAATTAGTTTTTTTTTGTTGTTGGTTGAATTAATAATAATAAAAAGGGGTTTTATTCAATGGCTTATGATAGTTGTCTTTTAATGAGTTTGTAAATAATTCATTGGCAAAAATTTGTATAAATTCAAAACTTAAGTGGTTTTTAGAATAATAATTCAATAGATTCAATTTAGAAGCTTAGTAAAATATGGAATATTTCAGAATATTTACAATTTATTGTAAATACTACAGAATTATTTACGCATAAATTGGATGGTAATACTACAGAATTATTTACGCATAAGTTAAAATATAAAATATACATAGAGTCATGAAAATGATTCTCAAACTAACAAAAAAAAATCGGTAAATTCTATCAGCTTGTTACCAAACTTGGAAAATCTTTGAAAAACTCCTCTTAAAATGATTTCATCTTATTCTTTAGGATGCCAAAATTAATCCTTATTTATAAATTTAGTTCCTTTATATTAAAATTATATCTCTTCCAACTATATAGCTGTTAATACAAAAATTCTGAAATATACCTCGCCCAGTATCCTTGGTCCAATCTATAATTGCTACCTATTTGGACAATACCGCAATTTTTGCATCTTACTGTAATATGTAAATATCTTCCATATACCTTAAATCCCATATAAAATATATCCAAAAATGGTTTAAGAAGTGAAAAGTGAAAGTAAATGAGCAGAACAGTATTCATATCACCTTCACCATCAGCCAAATTCCACCCATTACTATATGGTCCACCAAAAATAAAGTACATAACCTGGAAATAAATCTACATAAATTACTAACTTGTCATCGTCATTTAACAGATTATCGACCACTACTTCGACTACTTGACAACCGATCAAAACTAACATTAAAGAAATAACTTGTAGTTTACAGAAAAATTTTAAAACCGATCTGGACTTACGGAACTGAACTCTGGGGTTCTACTAAGAATTCCAATTCCTGTCTCCTACGAACAAAGTGGCCGAAATGTTCCATTTGCTCATAAATTAGATGTTCCTCATTATAAAAAGTTTCATTCCCGATTATCCTATCACTGTAATCCTCTTATTAGAAAATTATTCTCTGTTACTTTCCCTACAAACACTAATCGGCATTTGAAAAGAAATTGGCCAACATGACTGGTTAGGTAGAGAAACAATAATAGAGGTTTACTCTCACATGATCCTCTTTTGTCGCAGTATTTTATAGAAAGTACAGCTTATTACAATGTTTATGTTATATTTATGTATATATTTAAAAAAAAACAAATTATTTACATTAACAATATTAATTTGAGATCAGTTATTAATATTATAAGATTCTAAGCATCGATTTAATTTCGATAAAAAAATATATTGTATATTTTGTAAAAAAATTATAATTTTAAAGAAAATAATAAAATCAATCAAAACTATTATGTATAAAATTTAATAATATAAATTAATTATTCTGCTTATAAAATTATGGAAAATTATATAGCTTTCAGTCTAGATATTTATGAATACATATTATTATATTATAACATAATAAATTCTCAAAAATTAGTATTTTGTTTTTGTCGAATACTCTTACGATATAAAACTAAGTATGCAAAAAAAACTTATACCAGTTTATAAAAAAATACAACATGAGCAAATAACATATATAAGCTCAAGAACATGATTGTTAAAAAAAACCCGTATTAGATATTTATCTAAACATAAATGTAAAAATTTACGCCAAGATAACACAAAATTTAGGAGCATAACAGGACAATATAAATCCTTTAAGAATAAATCCTCCTTATAACACGGTGATATTTTTCGAAAATATTGTAATCAGTGATACTCATAAGACAGCTATAATACTCCGTCTAGCCAACAAGATAATCAGACAATCTATCGAAATGTCAAAAGATCCTAGACAAGCTCATTTAAAAAGCGCCTTATTTACAAACAGACAGAGAGGAAAAAATTAACAAGAAAACTAAAATTACTTATATGAGACTGGGTGTTATATACGTAAGCATAGATATGTTTACTCAAAATAAAAATTTTATGGAAAACATAAAAAAAACAATTATCCTCGTAGTATTTATTTTTATTTGATAAATTTTCAAATGAAAATTTTATAGTAGTTTTAATAAAAAGTTTGTACTGAAATTAGGCAATTATCTTTTTGGACTTTTGAACAGAGAAAATTTATAAGCATTTCCAATAAAAAATAAATTATTTCCACAAGAGTAAAATTTCATTGTGTGAAACCAACTGCCTATAAGAATTCACTTACTTTACTGAAAAGCTCATTCAATAGTTACTTTTAACTACCCATGAATGGTTTTTTTTTTATTTGTTTCGTAATATCACTACGAAGAAAAAGGAAAGTTTTAGCTCAGAGAATTTGAAGGACTTTCTCAAAGTTATTTTCAAACTTAAACTTATTATCAGAGATTTTCTTTTGAAATTGAAAAGAATCTGATTTAAAGTTTAAAAAGTTCCCTTCGAAGGTAATATGGCTGTGCTCGTGTTAACTTATTTAAAGTTCATAATGAAAAATAGAATCTTCAAAAACTACTTCAAAGAGTTTTATCTATTCCGTATTATATATCCAGTATGGTTTTTAGGTTTCTTTTTATTAAAAGCTAAAGTAATATAATATTTTTAAAAACTTTTCAACAAAAACTATAGTGTGTGTGTGTGGCGGTTATTAATTCATTATTCAACTATTAAGTATGTAAGCTTTTAATTAATCTTATGGACAATTTAGTGTAATTTAGAAATATTTCAAATAATTATCATTTATATTGGGACCATTTTTTTTTTTTATTTTTTATTTTTTTATTTTTTGTTTTGTTTTTACAGATATTTATTGACAACTACAACATAGCAATAAGCAAATTTGAGCAATAGTATTAATTAGCTTGAAAGGTTGTGGTGAGTAAACATCCAATGAAGTTCCTCCTGCTAGCGTGTGTTTCTGTTAAGCCTCAGTATTTTAGTAAATCATGCGACCAGTGACGCTTAAGTCTTTGATGGGTATTTCTAGGGAAGGAAGTGGAGGATAGTTCTTGAACAAGAGGATTATTATGATTGAGCACACGGGAACGGAACTTTTTATAACGAGATACAGCCACGTCAAAAACAAATGGGACTTTAAGATCACGATGAATAACAGTATTGCGAACATAAAAGGGGGCATCGACAATTGTACGGAATATTTTTGATTGAAGGGATTGGATTCGACGGGAATTAGAAGGCTTAGTAGATCCCCAGAGTTCTAGTCCGTATGTCCATATGGGTTTCAGTAAGGTATTGTATATCAGTACTTTGCTGTCTATAGTAAGTTTGGAACGTTTGTCTAGAAGTCGAAGTAGTTTTAGGTAACGTCTTTTTAATTCTAGTCTTTTAAGTCTTGTATGTGGGTTCCATGTCAAGCGTTTGTCTAAGTACAGTCCTAAGTACCGAGCTTCGGTGTGTTGAGGTACGGCACTGCCATTAAGGTATATGGGAGGGCATGACTCACGACGGAGAGTGAAATTTACCTGGGTAGATTTACGTTCATTGACTTTTATTCTCCATCTAGTAAACCAGTTCTCGAGGGTTTCGATTTGGATTTGGAGAGTTTCGGAAGCATGTTGGGGCAAAGAAGATATTAGGGCAAATTGGGATATCGTATGTGTAAATGTTGTAGAGGATGGGTGGAAGTATGCTACCCTGAGGAACTCCGGCCAATATCGGAAATAGGTGGAAGGAAGGAACCTCTTGAGTTTCCAGAGTAGACCCGGGTGCCAAACTCTATCAAAAGCTTGACTTATATCAAGAAACACACCGAGACAGTACTCTTTTCTTTCTAAAGAGGATGCATTGAAATTGACAACTCGATGACACTGCTGGGTAGTGGAGTGCTCGGCGCGGAAAGCAAATTGGTGATTAGGAATTAATGGGACAATTAAATAGCTAAATTCAAAAATTGTTTTTTTTTAAAATAACCAAATTAACGCTAAAGATTATGCTGGATTTTTATTACATGCTCCAATAATGTAAAAGACACTCCTGGTTTTGTGACAACACATTATATAGCTTTTACTATCCATAATAGTTCTCAATTTAAGGATATCATTTTAATTTTCTTAATCAGACTTCACAACATTTTATAAGCCAAAATTATTATTAAATTAACACATAACTACGAGTCGCTTCGTTAAAATAATTCATAATGTCAGTGCATATGAAATACTCAGATAATAATTATGATCGTGCTATTAAGGAAGGTTCTTGAAAATAATAAGATTTTTAAAAATAAATAAGCTATAAAAACAATAATTTATGACCACAAATTTTTTAACTAAGCTCATTCGATTATTCTTAACGAAAATCAAAAGATCGGCTTAATTGTTGGTCACTTTTTCGAGTGAATCTAGGTCTGTAAATTCACCTCTATTAGATCGTTAATTATTGCTGTTTTGTCAGCATACAAGGAATGGCAGAAAATTAATGAGACATTTTTTTCCTTCAGAGTAGTTCTATTGGACAGATGCGTTGTTTTCACATTTTGTAAGGATGCTGAAAGACTTGAACTAGAATCAACTGCAGGTTAACTCCTAAGAATCTTATTGACAGTGCCAATATGATAGGGAATAAACTAAAAAATAGTTTTTTGAACTTGGAGAATAAAAAAGTAGTACGAAAAAGTGGTACATTGCTGGAGATAGTCGAGTTACAGGAGGCGTTATCATTGTGGATCATTCAAGTGTTTGCAGTGTCCGATCTGCTGCAAAAAATTATTCTTCTGAGGCTTTCAAGTAGTTTTAATATTAATCAATGGTGAAACCCCACAAGAGCTCCGCATTTCGTCAGTTTTCAATATTGAACCAGGCTTCCTGAATGTCATTCGTCTTCCCCTCCTTCTGTATCCACCAAAAATGCTTCATAATACCAATAGGCTCGTTGTAAGCTTTTATAACTCAAAATCGCAGATTCATTGAGATTTATACGAAATTTGACGGCACAAGGTTGATCCAAGTGCAATTTTTCGTAAAAGTACTATGAAAATACAACGTCACTGATCACGGTCGATAGGGTTGCGTTCCCGGTTTAACTCGGTCCACTGGGACCGAGTTTTGGAGGCTCTTGAGAACACGGAGGTGCCCTACTACCTACGGAGGATGGTCAGATCATACTTCAGTGACCGACTACTACACTACGAGACGGAGGATGGACCAGCGGAGTATGGGGTCACGGGAGGAGTACCTCAGGGCTCCGTCCTGAGGCCACTCTTGTGGAACGTCATGTACGACGGCCTACTCCATCTGGAATTACCGCCGAACATAACACTTGTGGCTTTCGCGGACGACGTAGCGGTTGTTCTTGTAGCCAAACACGTGGAGAAACTGGAAGCCGCATTCTCCACCACCATCCGGAGGATAAGACAGTGGATGACATTGGCAGACCTGTCTTTGGCGGAAAATAAGACCGAGGCACTCCTTGTGAGTAGCCGGAAGAAAATAGAGACCATGACCATAAGAGTAGGCGACCACGACATCCAGTCGCTACCCTACATCCGGTATCTAGGAGTGGTCTTGGATGCCAGACTCAACTACAAGGAGCATATCTCCAGCGTCAGCAGAAAGGCATCAGCAGTATAGGGCGCGCTTTCGCGGATAATACCCAATATCGGAGGCCCCAGGCAAATCCGAAGGCGACTCCTGGCAACTGTAGTTACCTCCGTCCTGCTATACGGAGCACCAGTGTGGGGGAAATCGCTAGAGTTAACAACATACCGCAAGTCAATGTAATCAGTCCAGCGGCTCTCAGCGATCAGAGTTGCGTCAGCATACCGAAGGGTATCATACGATGCGGTCAACGTCGTGGCATCATGCCCACCCATCGACATCCTGGCAGGAGAGCGTGAACGCCAACATCGTAGGAAGAAAGAAAAGCGGCGAAAGGTCCTCTGTGAAGAGGAGAGACCCGAGAGTCTTCGCCTCTGGCAAGAGAGATGGGACAGCTCGACGAAGGGTGGGTGGACTCATCGGCTGATCCCAGATGTCAGCAAATGGGTTACTCGCGTGCACGGGGAGGTCGGGTATTACATCACCCAACACTTGACTGGGCATGGATGCTTTCGGGCATACTTGCACAGATTCAAGAGAACTGACTCCCCAAACTGTCATCATTGCCGCGATGTGATCGAAGATGCAGAACACGTGTTCTTCCAATGCCCCTTCTACGAGGGGATACGGGCAGATCTGGAGAAAAATCTGGACCACGTACGAAGAATAGGCCACGAGGCGTCATAATATCGGGACAGCAGTAATATCAAATAAGAACGCCCCGACGAAGTAGTATTTACAAAAAGGGGAACCATCGTTCCGGGAGCGAGGGTAGAGGTACAGGTTAGGTTTTAGCGAGGTAGAAAACCCGCATAACTCGTCTGGCAGGTAGAAGGTCTTCCAGGCGAGTACCTTTTGAAGGTTTCCCCCTGTACCTCATTAATCTAAACTTAAAAAAAAAGGGTTGCGTTCCCGGATGAGGTTGAGAATTTGTATTGTACTTCTATGGAGGTGAAGTCCGCAGTCCTGCGAGAACCCTTTCAGTAACGACAGACTTATTATTTCTGTGGATTCGAAATCTCTTGTGAATTTACTTGACTGCAAAAGTGAGAAATTTTCTTAATAATAAAACAATTAATCTAAAAACGAGCTTTATCCCCGTTTTTAGATTAATTGTTTTGTTATTATTTATGTAGTCAATTTGGATAATTTAGAGTCAGTGTTCAATGAGTCTGTCCAAGATAATGAGGCAAAATATAATATTGTCAAATAGCTAATTCTATTAGGAGCTTGAACGCTGCAAAAATAAATTGTTAAGGCACCCAAGACACATGTAAAATAAAATTTCGTTCCATAAGATAATTTTGATTGTATTTTATCAAAATCTAATGAAATTAGCGATATAACAATTGATTGGTAGTCATTCGAAAAAGATTATACTCACCCAAAATTTTAAAAAGACTCAATATCCTTATAAGTCTTTTAGTTTAAAAGTAAATTTTTTTTATTACAATTTTTACCAATTATGCTCATAAAAATTATATGACTAAGAATAGTTCATTTTTTTAAAGCTTTTTTAAATTATTTTATCAAAAAAACCGCATTTTTTTCAATAGGCAGAAATATCGATAAATCTCTAATTGTTTTTCACAAATTTATATATTTCACTATAATTTATGAAGTTTACCGAAACAATTATGCGATAAACAAACTGTATCAAAAATAAATTTCCATAATAAATAATTGAAAGATACTTTATTGAACAAATTTTGTCTGTAAATAAATTTTAATAGAGGAAATTTGTTAGTCTAGAAAATATATCCCAATATAAATAGGTTCATTTATAGTAAATAAAATGATTCGATTAGCAATAAAAATTGTTATCTTTTATATATTTCAGCAATATTTGAAACTACAATGTTAATTTATTGCAAAAACTATGTTATCAGTTGTTGTTGATTGTATAATACGAAAAATTTATTTCTAGAAACTGCTACTCATACATACCTGTTCGACCCAAAGATTTGTCGTCATAATTTGATTTTTTAAATTCTGAAACAAAAAGGAAAGATTTTTATTTTCGAAAGTAATTCGGTTACTATAATTTGATTTTATAATTATTAAGGAATAATTTTTAACAAAAAAAACCACTGCACTTAATCTAGGTACTTGTGTAAGTATACACATTTTTATAGATATCGTGGATTTTTTTTCTCTATAATCAGAAAGGGTTCTTAACCGGAAATCAAATCCTTTTATTAAAAAAAAAAATAAAAATGAGGACATCATCTAGATTCAATAATAAACAATATCGCAAAATGAAAATCGATTTCGATAGCTTATTCTTATAAATCAATTTTGATATTGTTGCTTATAGGAAATGCGAACATAGAGCTTAGCTTACAAAGCATTTTCCGTTTAGAATGTATAACATAGAAGAATTATATTTTATATTTATTATATTTTTTGACGTGATTTAGTTTCTTTTAATAATCCAGGCATTTATAACGTTTGAAAAATGTATAGTGATGCAAAAGATTATCTTTGCCAACGATGACACAGAAACATCCGGAAAATACTCATTCTCTTCTAATAAATACGATAGTTCACTTTTAGACTAAAAATTTTTTCCTATTCTAATACTTAGAATATATGAAAATATAGCTAACGATGGAGAAAATGGCATAAGAAAATTATTCTATGTGAAAATTGTTAGAGTTCAGAGAGACGAGTGAAAAATAAAAATATGTTGTGCAAAATGAATCGAAAGACTATCTTTCTTTTATATTATCTAATATATTATCCAGAGTTAATCTTTAACAATACGCGCATAGACTTTATATTAGAAATTCTTTAACATTACAGACTATCTTATTTATTTTAAAGAATAAAATTGCTAATCAAAAACATTTTATGCTATTAAACTTTGAAGATGACTTTATGGATATTTGGTTGGGGTTTTCTTCTTAGTATACGTTTCTTTGGAATAGATGATTTTAAATCTCTTGGACAGGCTTTATTTTTATCTGAAAATGAACTTTTTTTCAAAAAGATAAAAGTGGCAGTCTAAGATAAGCATATTATGCTCATATGAACAAACTTTTTTGTAAATAAACTAGAGTTCAGTAAATAAACTAGAAAAAATGCTATTATTTTAAGAGACAATAAAATAAATCTGCAGATTCACGATAATGTCAAGTAAAAATCTAATGAAAATAATATTTGGTAACGGAGATTTTCTTTAAGAAACAAAATCAAATATCTATTATTGTATAAGTAATTTTTTTTAAACTTGTACATTTCTGTGTTTTTTTTTTGTAAATTTTTATTTATTAGCAAATTATATTTTTTGGATAATCCTGATAGATATACTTGATAATAATATCAAGTCTATCTATCAGAATAATTGTGAGGGTAAAATTGTAAATTATTTTATAAAACTAATTATCGACAGTATAGAGATGATGTCATTAAAAGTGTTTTTTTTATCTTAGGGACTAAGATAATGTGAATAAGGGGACTGGGAAATCATAAAAAACTCGTTGATAGTGATGTCCTTGTGACAGGAGGAGTTGTAACGGTCGAGCATCCAAGTATCTAAAATTTCTGAACTACCAGAAAAACTCTGACTCCTTTATAAAAAGCTTAATTGGAAATTTATTCTAAAGGCACTAAATATTCTAAAAAAAAAAAAAAAAATGTTGTCAGTGTGCCTATGATGCTTTGTCCCTGAATCATATTCGAAAATCTATGCTTCATCATCAGTGATCACATGAATGCAAAATTCTGAGTTCTTATCGATTCTGACAAGAAGGTGAAGGCATCAATTTTTCCGAATACTTTTCTCTTCAATCGTGAGGTTCTTTGGCCCAAATCTTTAGTCAAGATCGTATGAAGCATAAAAAGATTCAAATTGAACTCACTACTCATCAGCTTCAAATGTAATCGATGGTTTCCATTCGTTCCACAGACGATCATTTTCCATTGCATATCCAATTTTTTGTAACGCACAACAAAATTTAAACATATGCCGCTCTACGAGGGTTGTTGTTCAAAAGGTATTGCGAATTTTATTATTTATTTATGAATATCTATTTTGTCCCCTTCAAAGTAATCCCCACCAGATATTATACACTTTTGTCAACTTTTTTCCAATCTTCGAAGCACTTCAAAAAATCATTTTTTGTGATCTTGTTCAGCCCCTCCTTCGATGCCGTCTTTATCTCCTCAATCGTAGCGTAACGTCTTCCTTTCATGGAACTCTTCAGTTTCGGGAACAAGAAAAAGTTATAGGGGGCCAGATCTGGGGAATACGGTGGCTGCGGCATTATTAGTGTGTTGTTTTTGGCCAAAAATTTGCGCACAAATAACGATGCGTGAGAGGGGGCTTTATCATAGTGCAAAAGCAAATTTTTGTTCTTCCACAAATCCGGGCGTTCCTGGCGGATTGCTTCGCGAAACTTGCCCATAACTTATTCCTTATTGACCGTTCTACCCTCTGGCAAGAACTCATGATGCACCACGCCTCTGCAATCAAAGAAAACTGTAAGCAAAACCTTCACATTCGCCCGAACTTGGCGCTTTTTTCGGTCTTGGCTCGTGCGGCAGCTTCCATTGGGATGAATGAGCTTTGGTTTCCACGTCATAACTATAAACCAATGAATTGTCATCAGTTATGACCCTCTGGAGCAAATTTGCGTCGTCGCGGAGAGAGTCCAAAAGCTCCTTAGCAATGTTAATGTGATGCTATTTATGGTCGAAATTGAGTAAAAATCTAATACGAGCCAAAACACGTGCAAGCAAAGCAGCTGTTAAAAATTAACTGAACATTCAAAATGGCCGAACTTATCGGCATAAGTGAGAGACATGAATACCAATATAACGCCATAAAAAATCGAAAATTGAATATACGTAACCCGCGGAATTCGCGATACTTTTTGAACAGACCTCGTATATATTCCCGAGAAGAAGATGAAACTTGTGCTTTATTGCCAGATTGTTCTCACTAATGTTAGTCTAATTACGTTTCTGGTACATCTCGTATAGTTATTTTTATTCAGTTTATAACTATTTAATTATATTTTTAATCAGAAACAAATATTTTCAAATTGTATAGTCCAAAATATCTACCTCTTCAAAATATCTACGAGAAAATAGAAAAACAAAAGAATGAAATCAATTTGATTTTATTAAATTTTACTAGTGCTCATACACAAAATTTATGAAATTTATATTATTATTATTTTTTTTTTGGTTATTTATTTATATAAATGCGTGAAGAAGCAAAATATTTGCACAAAAATACTATATCGGTCGAATAAACATATTAGTTTGTTGCTTCAAATCAGAAAATGCAAAAATAAATTGTTTGCTAAGTCGCCATTCTGGGCAAAAACAATATTTCCACCCATATTGGAAGTAAATGGGGCCAAAATACGCTTACCGAATGTTTTTGCTTTTATTTTGAAGAAAAAATTACATACATTTATTGGGTGATATGTTCACATTGTATTGGTTGTCTAACAAGCAACTTTACAAAGGAGGTCATTGTATAGAATTTATTGAGGTTATGTCTCTTATACTATTCATTCTCCTACAAATAAATAGTTAGCCATATTATAATAGATATTTTGTCCTAGTTTTTATTATAGGAAAAGAAATATTTTCGAATAACTGATAAGGAAAACAAAACATTATCAAAAAGCCAACGTTTACTTAAGCCCTTTTAAAAGGAAAATATATTAATTTGACAGTAGTGTTTAGCTTATACTTTTGGTATATATTTTTATTTTGGTAATAATATTATTATTGTAATAGATTGAAGGAGAAGTAAAAAGGCAATAGTTAAATTAGGTATCTATAAGAATTGTAGTAGTACTTAATAGCTATAAAAAAGAAGATTGTATATAAAAATATTAAAAAGAGTAGATGCCAAGAAGCACAAACGGCAAAAGACGAATGATGGAATACGGAAGCTAAATAGTAAACAGTCTTGAAAACTAAATAAGATAAGCTTTAATCTCAAACGTAATGCAGTGAGGATTAAGAGTTCAGCAGGAAGTCCCCACACGATCCTTGTAATGTTTGCAACACATCGACTGAAATCTGAAATTGTGCCGTCGTAATGCCTAAAAGCTTTTTCAAATTCATTTAATGACTTGTACAATTCTTGTATTCAGTTAGACAATACCATGTTCTGTTCTCATCAAAATAGTGCTTACGGAGGAGTTTGGGCTATGGTTATGGTCTGTTTGGGTTTGAGTCGATTGTGGGACGTTTCGGCGTTTGCCGGTTTGGTATGTTGATTCGTAAAATAAATTTTTAGCTAGATCGTAGCATATAAGAGTGTATAAATTGATTGTGCATAGTTCAACAGTCAAATCCTTAATCCGTATGAACATGGGGAAACATCTAGGCATATATCACTTTAATTTAAATGCAGAATATACTCGCCATACTACGAGTATATAGTCATATTGTCAATGATTTTCCATTTCGTAAATATATGCAAGCCATATGGGGATATACATTCATATAGTCGTAATTCGAAAAAATGACAGAGTCGTGTGGTTGCATTCAATTCTCTGTTAAAATGAAGAAATGACTGCAAAAACGAATCTTCCAATTAAGTCGGATCAATATTTGTTGAAAACGAACTAAAATTGCTAGATGCTCGTATTCAATTTTAGATAGTATTTATTCGAGAATGTATTGATTTATATAGAATTAAAAGAAAAACTTTTACAAATCATTTTCAGTTTTAGTCGAATAGAGATTTGGATTTCGAAATAAGAAATTCAAAAAAAAAAAAAATAATTAATGACTTTAGATTTTTTTTCAATGAGTCTTGATGATATTCATATGTTATTTTAATTACTTATTTTTTTAGATAGTAACAAGGAGATTTTTGTGAGTGTTAATACAAGGACGTGAAGCCATGTAAAGGAAAATACTCATCGATGTTAGCTCTAGAATAGGATAATTTTATTTTATAATTTTAATAAATATCTCTGCCAACGGCGATGGGTTTATAATGAAAAGGTGGGAGTAAATAGTTCTCTTCCTAAAGGATTAGGATGGTAGGATAGTGAAAGGTTATTATTTAACGTGATTTTGTTGCCAATGCTTTAGACCACGAGTCGCCTACGACTATAGGGATCGAGATACGCTCAATCAACGCACCACCATTACTGGCAGTTAACAGATAGAATCAGTTACAAGCTGACTCTCCACCTGCTGGTGGCGAGGACTATCTAAACCTCTACTGTCATAAGCAGTGACAGTGCCCGAGATAAGTGCAATGCATTGCTACATTTGCCAGTTACCTCACACCTGCGATCAGAAGACCGTACCCGCGACATGGGCATTAACCACAACCACCACGTTGCTGCCAAATGGCGCCTCACCTCGATCGGGCACAGTATATTCTACTGTGGGGCTCCCGATCCCCGTGGTAGCCATTTTTGTTTTAAGAGTACTTTGGTTTGTACTCCGCTAGTAGAGCTACGGTAAGGAATGTTGTAAATTCCTAGGCACCGCTTGGCCAGCTCAGGTACGGGGATTCGCCAAAACCCGAAGGTACAACCGGAATCGACCTTGGTCTTTCACCCGGTTGTAGCCACCCTGCGTGTCATTCACGCACTCATTCACGCACCATTCTCATTCTTCTCTCAAAAAGTGCCACGGCAAATCTGTTCAGACATTCATATCTTTCTCTCACGCTCAATACACCACTCACATCCACACTTTCACCATTCACTACGATCCCACAAGCACCTAAGTCACGCAAATCCCCATACAGGCTACACTCCACGAGAAGGTGCTTAGCACTCTCCTCCGCCGCTCCGCAAGGGCATCTAGCCTCCGTGGCCAGTCCACGCCTGTATAGGAACCCATTCATACTGCCGTGCCCCGTGAGCAAATACCCAAGGGACAGACCAAACTCAAAACCATACGCAGACGCAAAGCACACATCCGAAATGAATATGTGCGTCCATCTGCCATTCACACTCTCGTTGCTGCCACATTTCATACATTTTGTTCAGGACCAGTACACGCTGATGGCGCGAACCAAGATGCCGAATATCATCATTCACAACCGCACAACCTTCAAGCGGGATGCCGCTACTACTACCGTAGACGGTAGTGGATGCTTTCACGAAGCACCTCCAGGTCCCATGGAATTTCTCCCATGAGAACCTGCATCGCCTCAGTTGAAACGGTTCTACACACATTTAAACACGCATACAGAACCAAACGCTGGACCGAATTTATGCCCACCCTCGCGTACTGGTGGCGCATAGTATCAGCCCACACACACGATGCATACATAGCACACGGCACAAACACACTCTTATACAGGACCCTCACCGCTCTGGCTTGAAGCCCCCATTCCTTGCGGAGCACCCGCACCAGCATACCAACCAAACCGGCTACGCGCCCCCTTAGACGTTGCAAGTGAGGCCGAAAGCTCAGCCTCTCTCCAACCTTCAGTCCAAGGTACTTCACTTCACAAGCGTATCGGACCCCAACCGTCTCCATGCGAATATTGGGAGGCCTACTGGCCGCCAAGGATCCCTTGAGGAGCATACATTCTGTTTTCCTTTGGGAAACTTTCACACCCATCCTTTCTCCCCATTCACAAACAAACCATACGCATGTAGCGGCTTCCCGCCACTTCCACCGCGGACCTACTCCCCCCCTCAATCAAGAGTAGAAGATCATCCGCATATGCGACCACAACACAACCGGCCTCCTCCAACTGAACAAATGGTAGGATAGACGGGAATGGAATTTTTTATATCGGGAGATGCACAGTTCACGAACAAATGGAATACTTACATCACGATGGATATTCGCGTTTTCAGCCGTTGACAATTTTATGAAGGATTCGGGAATTCGAATGCTTAGTCGATCCCTAAATTTCGCGTCCGTATGGCCATATCACTTTCAGTAACTGTATTGTTACTATTAGCCGTTTTGGCCTTCTATCTAGTATTGGGTTGATGCAAAAGTTATGACTGTTTTTTATGAATTTTTTCTTCAGAAATGATGAATAGTATCTTCTTTCAAGTGATTCCATTGTATTAAAGATGCTTTCCCTCTACTTTCTATTCATGTTTGGCCTGGCCAGAATACAGTGAAGAGCCCTTGTATTTTTTCAAAATGTCGGTCGATAAAGTGCATTTACGTCATTGTTTTCTTTATGAATTCCGTAAAGACAATACCGCGAGTGTGGTAACCAAAAACATTTGCGAAGTGTATGGAGCAGATGTCATCAAAGTTCGACAGGTACGAAGATGGTTTACAAAATTCCGATCTGGGGATTTTTCACTAATTGATAAACCACGTACCGGGCGGCCATTGAAGTCTGATGACGACAAGTTAAAAGTCATAATTGACACCAATCCACGTCTTACCACCAGGGAGATCGCGTCGATGATGGGAGTCAACCTTACAACCGTATTAAGGCATTTGAAGCGTATGGGGATGGTTTCGCGGTACGACGTTTGGATACCTCATCAATTGTCGGCTGCCAATTTATTAGATCGTGTTTCAACGTGCGTTGCGTTGAGTGTGAGACAAAAACATTGCCGTTTTTTGCATCGTTTGGTAACGGGAGATGAGAAATGGGTTGTATACAACAACGTGACAAGAAAAAGATATTGGTCGATACCTGGACAAGCCCCATAACAACTTCGAAAGCCGAAATCCATCAAAAAAAAGTTATGCTTTATGTTTGGTGGGATTGTAAGGGTATTGTGTATTTTGAACTCTTGGAACGCAATCAGACAATTACAGCAGAACGATATTATCAGCAATTATCCAATTTGAACATCGCCCTTCAAAAGGATAGACCAGAATTGGTAAATAGAAAAGGGGTAGTGATTCATCACGACAACGCACGACCACATGTGGCTATGATGATCGAACACAAGCTAAATGAGTTGAATTGGGATGTTATCAAGCATCCACCGTATTCTCTAGATCTTGCTCCTTCCGATTTTCATTTATTCCGATCACTGCAAAATTTTTTAAATGATAGAAAATTTGATACAATAGAGCAGGTAAAAACATCCCTTACTATATTCTTCGCATCAAAATCCACGGAATTTTACACTAATGGTATTAATAAGTTGATAGAAAGATGGGAGGAGGTTATAAGAACGGATGGAAATTATATAATTGATTAAATAAATAATACAAATCTAAAAAAAATGTTTAATTGTATATGTAGACGGTCATAACTTTAGCATCAACCCGATAGTTCTTTTTATTATTATCTGTTAAATTCACTTCTTTTACTTTTCGTGTGAGGATTCCAGGTTAACCGTTTGTCAAATATAAGTCCAACAAAACGTGAGCTCGTTTTTTATAGAATATTACTGCCGTTTAGGTTTATATGAGGGATCTGTTCTAGGCAGAGCACATTTTTCCTCCTTTACCCTCACTCTCCACCTTTTGAACCAGATTTTAAAGACGTGGATATGGTGTTGTAGGAGATTAATGGCTATAGAAAGATATATGTGATTTGTAAGGAAGGCTGTACCATCAGCATATATTGCGGTAAGGAAAAGGAATATTACTGGTGTAAATATTGTAAAGAATTGGATCTAGGATACTTCCCTGAGGAACACCGGCAGAGATAGGATAATTGTCAGAAAATACAATATTTTCAGCTGACTGAAAATATCGGTTTGAGAGAAAGGATTTTAGTATATGGTAATAACCAGACTACGCGATGACACTGCTGGATATTGGAATTTATTATATTTATTTGACAGGTTTTCATTTTCTACATTTGTACAATTTTTAACACATATATGCATTTTTTTTATACTGGAATGGTCAGCTCTAAATCCAAACTGATGCTGAGGAATCATACCCTCGGTTTCAAAAATAGGATAACGCCGTTTCAGGATTCATTTCACTAGGATTTTTGATAAAATGGGAAGGGGGCTTATAGGTCTATATGAGATGGGAAGGTTTTTGGATTTGTTGGGTTTCGGGATCATTTTGATTATAGAAAACTTCCAAAGTGAATGAGAAAATGTTGTGCGGAGAATTAAATATAAGGATTAGTAAATTAATTTATTTAGTAATATATTTTGCGAAAATAAATTGATTCATCGAAATCCTGCAATTTAATTTCTTTAGACTTTTCCTTCTGGGGTTACGCATCTATTTATTTACCTTTTAATATTCCTTTCTGAACATGGGAACTTTTTACAAATATTCTTATTATATTTGTAACGGTTTTAGAATATTTTTCTGACTCCGCTTAGTAGATGATCGGTCCGCTGCAGGATTGGAAACTCACAATAGCTTGAGAATCTATCTGCTCGAACTGGCCGAAAAGTCAAAAATAATTAAATTTTGAAGAGCATGTCCAAATAAGGCTAAAACAGGAGGTAAGAAAAACCTGAGTTAAGTAGCACTAATTCAGAAAAAAAAATTCTGGGTTAAGAAGCACTAATTTAAAATATAGTAAATGGTGAACTGAAAGCCAGAGGAATTACATGAAGGATTAATAGTTGTGAGTAGACTTATTTGACGATATGTGTATTTGGCCAATATGTGGCAAGAAATCTTTTACTGTTGGTCCAACCTATTTGTCTATGCATGATCAAAGATATTAAATGCCATTTGGTCAGTTGATGCGATAAATTCAGGATTTGAATAAGCACAAGATTCCCTCGCTTATTGATCAACTTGCTCATTGCCGAGATTATCATAAGCCGAGATTATCAGAATGCAGTTAAGAACCAGGTCAACTGAAAAGCCCCTAAGGCTACGAGACTGTCCCTAAAAATTATAATTTTGCATTTCTTTACATAGAACTTCACATCATGACATTTTATGCCACTAAGCTAGATAATAGAAGAAGGCATTGGATGCTCAATGGCAGCCGCGTCTATAATCAGGATTATGTTTTTAAAAAAATACTTTTCAGAATTTAGCTGTACTGGATTAATTATTGCTGGTTGAAGTCCATTTTCAAGTACTTATACAACAATATTTTTACTATTATTACTAATTAAAAGTATATTTAATTTTACTGTAGTTTTCAAATTTATGTACCTAATTTTTTTGTTATCAAAATTTCTTGTTACATTAAAATTTTCGTAAAATAATAATTGATTAGTGAAATTAATATAAATATGTTGTAAGTATTTTTTTTCGATTTAAGACATAATAATAATGTTGTGAAATAGTAGGTATTGATAAAGAATGAATTGAAAAATCAATAAATAAGAAATAAATAAAATATAATTAACAATTAGGTAAAAATTAAAAATAATATTGTACAATATTTTTTAACAATCAAATATACAATAGAATAATAAATTTAAAAAAATAATTTTTCAATTCATTTATTCGTTAAAAATAGTAGCCGATTATTAAGTGGAAGTTGGAAATAAGTTTGTACAAAAAGTCATTAATAAAATGTTGAACAAAGAAAATTCATCAATTTTATCATAAAATAAAAGTTTAACCATCAATCCATTTATAGAAAATTTGATATTTATAAAAAAAAAAACGTACACTATAATAGTGTATTTAAAGTTTTAATCAATGTCTATCATTTCATTTTTTCTAAGAACTTATTCTTAAGATTTCATATCTAAAAGGTATGATGGCTGTCCAATTGATTTGTGGCCATATTTATTTAGTTGAAAAAGAAATAAATCGAAATTTTTTGTATTGGAAAATTGATGTTTATTATGCTGTCTTATCAAGTTCAAAAAATACATCAATTCTGAAAGAAACTTTTCCTATAAAATGTGTGGTGCGGTTATAAATGATTTTATGTTTTAGTTCTTAGCTTAAATAATAGTATTTTATTTTCTATTAAAAAAATCCAATATAAGAATAAGTCGAAACTTTATATTTATATTATTTTATCTTAGTAGCATCATAAAAACAGAAATGAAAATGAAAATGAAATGAATTCGAATTCGATAAGAACATATTTTCTATACGAGTAAAAGTATAAGAAATTTGTTTTGTTCCGATTAAATTCAGATGAAATTAGACATGGACTTCATAATATACACATACTCGTATATATAGAAGAAAAGAAAAATAAATATATATTTTATATGTTAGAAAAAGGTTAAACAATTACGTGATAACCTATTTCGATATTATGCCAAGTACTGGTAAACGTCTCACAGATTTTATCTCAAAGGCTTTGAGAAGGCTTTCTTTCGTTTGAGCCTAGAGAAGAAACTAAATCCGATCGGTTAAACACTTCGAAATAAGTTCATTCACAAAAGAAAATGTTTCTGTGAATAATTTTATCTAATCTCGATAAAAGCGAAACGGTTAACTTTAGCCGATTAGCTTTTCATTTAACCGGCACATAATAGTGCATTGAGGGTGTGACAATGTGCGTTCAACTGTTTCAGGTAATAGGATAATACTTTTCGTTCATTTATTATCAAATCGCCTACATTATTATTTTAGTGTCGATTACCTGGAAAATAAGCTCCACGAATTTATTTGATAGCTACTATGGGACCTATTATGAATCGCTATTCTGACTAAGTTTTTTCTTAGTCATTTTAATTAGCCATTGGGGATTGTATAATATCATGTCAGGGAATACTCTCTTAAATACAAAGCTTATGTAGACGTCCACTTTATGTTTATTTAACTTTTTGTTTTGAAAAGTTAATGTATTGTATTATCGTATTTATTAAATTACTCTTTCTTCTTAGTCTAATTTCTGTGTGTTGTTCTACAATATACACGAGTATATATTTTCTTATTGGAGTTTTGTTGAGTTAAACGTTTTATAGACTATATTTCTGATATAATCGGTACTGTAATGTCTATTAATACTTAAATAACATAAGTAATTATATTGTAATGAAAGTTGTTTGATACTTTTATTTAAAAAAAAAAAAACCGAAAATACTATTAATGGTAATTTGTTAGAAAATTACTCATACTTTAACAATGAAATATTTTTAAAACTGAATCGAAATTGTTAATGAATTTTAGCATTTTAATTTGTTTTAAAATAAACAGTGTTTGATAATGCTAAAATTTTATATGATATAATTTTCCCACGTGAAAAAAAAATTGCTAAAGATATAAACTATTGAAAAATTAATTTTTAATTTCAAGAATAATTCCAAATTCAATAGCAAGAAAACAAAAATAAACTTGGATTCATCGAGAAATAATTGTAGAAACCTTTATTATTTAACCTTAATACAACCATTTATTGTATAAGAAACATTAAAAGTCTTATATTGTAGATAACAATAGATTTTGGGGATATTTCTATATTAATTCTTTATCGTATGACTTTTGGTTTCTTTGAAAAGTATGTACTCGTACATATACTAAACTGTTTTTAATTTAAATTTCTTTAAAATTTAAAAATAATTTTCATAATTTTTAAAATTAAATAAAAACGGTTATATGTAAAATATGGAAAATATCTTACCTAAAATTAAAATAGCGTTTAATATCATTATTGATTACGAATAAAATTAACACATTTGTTTGCAGGAAATGATTCGAGGAGTCCAATTTTGGAAAACTCTTCCGTATAAATCGGTCTGAACTGTTATGGTTGCTTTTCGTTTCAGATTCGGTATTTTTTCTTATTTACGTAGCCATTCAACCAAAAATTGAATTTCACTAAATCTGGGATTCGATTTTAACTGTTCAGCATGCACCCATTTGCTTCGTACACATATGGTCTCATGGCTTTAGTTCGTTAGTCAATTGAATCTTGTGTTCACGTTAGAGAAAAGGCACAAATCTCGTGAACGTCGCAGAATTCAGAGGTTATTGTCTTCATGCACACTTTGAGCTACAGCCGCATTATTTTCTTTAGAGAAACTGATCGATAGTAAATTGTAGCGAAAAGTCATAGATTGTTAAATTTTCTAGAGTGTATTTAAATAGTCTAGGAGGTCCATAATGGAAGGAGTCGTATTCAAAAAAAAGTTCTGGATGGATTGATATTCATTAAGAATATGATAGATAGTAAATCGAATACTACAGGAATGTCATATAGGGCCAGGTTGGTTAACTGGTATTGTATTTCCAATACGGACTCTGAGGATTTTCTTCGTGCAGAATTTCAGGATTCTGTTGATTAGACATGCTTTACGATATTTGACCAATATGTCTGTTTATCTACTTATGGTCAAAGAAGTTACATGCCATTTGATCAGTAGATGTGGTGAGCCTTCCCCGCCAAACTATCGGAGCGGAAATCGAATGCAACCCGACAATTTTATTGTTTCAAAAGTGCCGATGAATGTCATTGTACGTAGCTACATGGATAGGTCTTTGCCTGCCTATACCGGTTAAGTGATATATACACCCTCAACTTCGATCCTAACCACGGTTTTAAATCCAAGTGAGGTATGGAAATTAAGAGAAATTATAGATTGACTACTTCCTAGTTGAGAGAGACTAATAGGGAAATGGAGGATAAATTTATTTTAAAAAAGGTGGTAAAAGATATTTGTTTTAAAGGATTGCAAAAGGTGTATTTGGAAAAGCCAAAGCTTTTATAATTGAGGTTAATGCGGAATATGTAAAGATCGTGCTAGACAGATTGTTAAGTTGTTTCAATAAGGACAGAGTGTAACAGGGAAGTCTGATTAGCCCCAGTGGATCGTCGAATACAACGGTTAGCAGTCTAATCTTTTTTCTCTAGAGAGCTAAATACACTGGTTTGACATGGCTTTTATTATGCAATTTATTTTCCTAGGATTCCTACTTAAACTAGTAGTTTTAGGTTTGCCAAGCAGTAATAAATTTTGATGACTTCCTATTTGATTATTACAATTCTATGCTTTGTAAATCTATGAAATTTGTTACTTAGCCTCTATAAAATGCTCCGACTTAAGTATTGGGAGTACAAATGCAAAACTGCGGTTTTTTTCTCTCGAAAATTAAGGCTTTATTGTGGAAAAAAATTTATGCTTCAAAGAATTGCTAATCGCTAGCCACAACTTTTTATCACATTTCTGACAGCATACGCATTCTCCACGAACCGACCCAATTTTTGGTCTCCTCGTAAGGTCGGAAGTGTTGCTCAGCCAGGCCACACGTCATCGATCGGCAGAGGTAGTAGTCGCAAAGGCTGATATCACAACTTTTTATCACATTTCTGACGATCCACGAACCGACCCAATTTTTGGTCTCCTCGTAAGGTCGGAAGTGTTGCTCAGCCAGGCCACACGTCATCGATCGGCAGAGGTAGTAGTCGCAAAGGCTGATATCAGGACAAAAGATCGGTGGGGGGGTGGGGGGTATAGGCAGAACGTTCTATATCAGTGTTTCCAGGTAGGTTTTTACCACCTTAGCGACATATAAGGTGTGTTAATTTTGTCGTGCTCCAAATAACTTTGTCGTGTCTTTGCTTGTGTTGTCGCCATTTTTCCCTTAAATGCTCAGTTTAAACGCATCAGTTGTGTTTAGTAGCGAGCTCCTGCGATGGTTTAATCCATTTGCAATAGCTCATAATATACCACAACAAGCTGGTCCCACCAAATACATAGCATGAGCTTTGAGCCATGGATATTGGCCTGGCCGTCAATATTGATGCATGGCCGCTGCGTCCTCACGATTTTCTTCGCTTTGGGTTATTGCAATGGATCCACTTTCTACCGCAAGTCATAATACAATGCAGAAAACCCTTCTTTTTTTGTCGTTGGAACAGTTGTTTGTACGTGAAAAAACACGGTTCGATGTCTCTCAACTTCAACTCACATGACACTCAATTTCTTTCCTTTTGGATCATTCCCAACGCTTTCGAACAATAGGAAATGCCTTGTTGAGTAACACCCAATGAATCTGAAAGTTCTTGTTGCGGTTTACACGGTATGGGGCGCTCGTTTTCTTCCACGTTGAAATCACCACTTTTATAGCATTGGAACGATTCGCGACACGTTCTCTTACTAATACAAGCCTTACCATAAGTTTCTATAATTATTCGATGCGACTTAGCGATAGACTTTTTCGAATTAAAGGCAAAAATCAAAATTTCCCGTAATAAACGTTAATTTGGTTCAAATTTTGAGATATTTACGCACAGAATAATATATAACACACATAAAAAGTCAGAAATTTAACGATAAGGAGTTGTTGACAGATGCCTAAGCTTACGATTTGACATTTCTGATCTGATATTTTCGCCCAGCATTTACTGCTGGCGCCATCTGTTGAAAAACGGCAAATTCCCATTTGTTATAAATTCTTAACTGGTAAAAACAATAGCGAGAATTTTATAATTATAAAATAAATGAGCTTGAATGAAAATTAAAAATTCTTTTATTAATTTTTCTTGAAAATAATAATATATTTAAGATGTTATTTATTCAAATTTATCACACATTATATAATAAATCCAAACAACTAAGTTTTCCATTTATTTAAATTTGAAGTAAAGATTTAAACGGATATAAATGCTTGTTTACTTTGACATAAATAATTATTATAATTACTCAATATGGATGTCTACCTTCATAATTTTTATATTAAGAGTAGTTATGCGTTTTTGTTGGTTTGACAATTGTTAATACTATACAAACGCCAGAATTCAGTAATAAATATTTTTCTACCATTATTATATTGCAATTTATTGTGTTTACCTTTGTGGACTATAGTTAGTAACAATTGGGATTTAAAAAAAAAAATTATAAGTATAAGTGAATAATAGCGTATTGTTAATAGATGATAATTAATTGTTATTAGAAATAATTGAAATTAACAGAATTTCTATTAAACTCACCACATCGATTAGTTGGGACAGTTTCAATTTAATACAGACTTTAAGAACATCTGTTGTATTAACAACTGGTCGCACCAATTTATTGTAATTGCTTAATAAATCATCGTATAGTCGTTTTGCATCCGGATTACCGGCGACAGCCCCATGAACCACCAGCGCCGATAAGAGCCACGCTCGTATCGTTTCACCGGTCGTTGGAGACATTTTCATCATGGATGCCTGTTATTGTTGTTATTCTTATAATTGGTTTTATTTTTGTTATTTGTGATCCTAAGCATATATATAAACGGTTGTGTGGGTGTCACCACCAGCGCTGATATCTACTAAACACTTTATCACTGCAGGTGTTGTGTATCACCATTTCACCGTTCACCGTTCAACGTAGCCACTATATTCAAAGATTAAGTATTCGAACAAATTTCCTAACATTTTTCATTGACCCATGCTCGTCCTTCTTTATTAATGTCCTGTCTGATGCTGTTAAATTTCCAGCCTTTTTTTTGGTAGTCCCAAACAGTATTTATATACACTTTTTTCGATTGTTGTATATGAGTTTGTGCGTTGAATTTATCTGTAATGATAAGAAATTTCTTCATTTTAACTCAACGAATACAAGTAGATGTACAATGAAAAATGAAAATTGAAAACAATAAATTAAGATTAAATATTTATTTTCTTTTTCCTTTTATTCTTATATTTTTTCATATATATATACAAATTTAAGAGAAAAAAAAACGCCTTTCGCAATAATTAACTATGATATATTCTGTTTTGATTGTGAAAAATTTGCTTCTAACTAAAAATCAGAATATTTTTGTTGATATAAAATCTGAAATGTTGTTTTTTTATTTGTCTAATTATTTTAATAAGCAGTTTTTTTAAACTATATTTTTACAATAATTTTTAAAAGACAACCATCAGCAAGGCATTTATTTTAATATCTCAAAAAAATTTCGAATCTATAGTTCTTTAAAGCGCTTGTGAGTGGCTTTGGGGAGAGCAGTAAAAAATATATTTTAACGGAAAGCATATAATTCTCAGACAAATGAAATGTTTAGATTTTAGTGTATAATATTGTTGCAGATATAGAAATGCTGAGCAAAATTGGTACATAAAATTTTAGATTGAATATATTATATTCGATGTAAATTGGAATGTTTGGTAGAGTTTCAAAATTCAAGTCCGTAAGTTCAAATGGTTTGAAGAACGGTGTCATTCAGTGTTGGATTTTTGTACATTTTTTGTTCAGCTTTCAAAACACACATTATAATACCTATTTCTATATTTCACAGCTGCCAATATAATTAATTCATAGAGTCATTAACAAGAGATTAATGCATTTTAATCATCAATACTTACTAGGAAAACATGCGTTTCGAAAATGATCATTAAGAGGCCATTACAATGTATTCTGAACCATATCGTAATATGTTGTGACCAAAATTAAATAAATTGAAAGTCAATGAGCTTTGATTTAAAAAAGACGGCACTATAAGCCACACAGCACATAAAAACATCAAGTTTTCAGTGCTTGAATAATCTCACAAAACGCTCATGTGATTTGGACGCCAAGATCTTCTAATTTGACAGCGTGGGACTTATTTATTTGGTGTATTTAGAAAAAAAATTTTATACCAATCATTCAAAAATAATTCTAAGCCTAACAAACAATATTTGACAAGAAATTGAGGCTGTTAATTCACAATTATTGAAAAAAACCACTCTTTACATTATGTGTTTATTATTAAATGAAAGGTTAGAACTGTTCTCAGATAGTCTGAGTAATTGTCAGTAACGCCTAATGAGTTTAAGATGTTTTAGCTTCGTGTATGGGCGCCAATTAAGTTATTTATCAAAATATAGTTCTAAGTCTCGTACTTTTGTATTTTCTGGTACTGAGCTGCCATTAAGGTTTGGATAGAAAGCGATTGCAACATGGACAATTTTCTGCTCATTCACTTTAACTTTACACTTGGTAAACTGTATTTCGAGGCTTATAATGAAGTCTTGTAGATTTTATTATATATTTTTTTAAAGTTTTTATGGTAATTCAGGATAGCTATAGGCTATACGAATATTATTCATTGTGCGGATATCTAAAGTGAAGATATTGAAAAGAATAGGACCAAGAATACTACCTTGAAAGATCACCGGTATTGATGCGGGATATATCGTACTGTTGGAAATTTTTCTTAACTTAAAAGTGGTGTTGTTACGTATACAGGATAAGAAGAAAGGATGAAATGATAAGAAGAAAGGATGAGTTTCCTGAGCTTTTAGAGCAATTCAGTATACCACACATGGTCAAATTTATATGCTATATTTTAAAAGATAAATGCTGGACTGATCAGCTCTAAAATTAAACTGTTTATAAGGAATAATATTGCTAGATTCCAGAATTAAAAACAACCGCTTTAAGGAGTAACATAGTTTCTCAACGATTTGTTCCAGTTGTGGAATTAAGAATGAATATATGAGTGAAAGTTAAATGGATATTTTTATTTGATTAAGAGGTGATTTTTATTTTATTATAAATATTTCCAATATTTCAAAATTTCAAAATAAATTTATACGTATGAATGGTGCAAAAATAATTTTTTTATTGAAAATTCTTTGTAAAAATCTCTACAATTATAAATAATATGTAAAAGAAATTACTTTTAAATTGAAATAACTTTAGTATTGATTAGAAAAATTAATGAAAATTAATGAGTGGAAAATTTAAACACATTCAGTACAATCATAATAAAATTTTGGTAATAAATAATTGAAAAACTGAAAAATAATCATATAAATTCTTAAATATTACTAACAACTGATAACATACGAGGGTCCTTCAATAAGTCCTTAGAAAATCCGAGAAATTGCGCTCGTAGTGTCGGTAAAGATTTTTTTTTGTAGCATTATCGACAGGAAAGCTGTCAAAATTTCAGCTCGATCCATAGCGTAGGTCAATTTCTATCGTCGTTTAAAGTTAACGACATTTATTGGTGCATAACAATGGAAAAAAGCGAGTTTAGGGCTGTCATCAAACATCTCCATTTGAAAGGCTTAAGCCCGAAAGAAATCAAAGCCGAGTTGGATGCAGTTCATGGCACATCTGCACCTGTGCTTGCGACGGTTTACAATTGGGGGAATGAATTTAAACGTGGATGTTCATCCACAAAAGATGAACATCGTTCAGGACGCCCAGTTGAGGTGTCTACTCCTGAAATCATCGACAAAATCCACGATCTGATTTTGAACGATCGGCGAATTAAAGTGCGCGAATTAGTTGAGGCCACGGGCATATCACAAGGTACGTGTACAGTCGCTTCAATTTGGCATGAAAAATTGTCTGTGAAAAAAATTTCGGCAAGATGGGTGCCGCGTTTGCTCTCAGAGGAGAATAAGCGC
Organism: Atherix ibis; assembly: GCA_958298945.1. Lineage (NCBI taxonomy): Eukaryota > Metazoa > Arthropoda > Insecta > Diptera > Athericidae > Atherix > Atherix ibis. The sequence continues at coordinate 39,905,660 of OY282606.1, forward strand.
AATCGTGCAGTGGACTCTGAGGCTATGTTGGCACTCTTTCATCGCAATTCTTCCGAATTCCTTCGTCGATATGTCACTGTGGACGAAACCTATATACACTACTACACTCCAAAAACGAAGAGACATCACAGTGGATTTTTAAGGGTGAATGGGCTTCGAGGAAGGCAAAAACTGTGCCATCGGCCGGCAAGGTGATGGCCACGGTCTTTTGGGATTCGCAGGGCATCATTTTTATCGACTACTTGGAAAAAGGAAAAACAATAACAGGAGCGTATTACACGACGTTATTGCAACGGTAGAGCGAGGAAATCAAAGAGAAACGCCCCCATCTGAAAAAAAATCCTCTTGCATCAGGACAATACGCGTGTGCACACCTGTGCTGTTTTCATGGCCAAAATTGTGGAATTGAGAATGGAATCGTTGCAGCATCCCGCTTATTCACCAGATGTGGCCCCGAGTGACTATTTCCTTTTCCCCAATCTGAAGGAATGGCTCGGCGGACGACGGTTCACTTCCAACGAGGACGTCATTGCTCAAACGGATGAGTATTTTGCAAAACTTCCGAAATCCAATTTTTTTAATCCTAAAAGGAGATTAAAAAAAACAGTTTTCTTCCATCTCTTTCTAAGGACTTATTGAACGACCCTCGTAGTATTATTATTTATTTGAAATTTTATAGTGGCATCATTTAATGAAGAAACGGCAAACTTTTACCCATCGTTTATATCTGAATCACATTTAGTACTAATTCAAAATGATATTATATCATTTTTTAATAGATGCTCAAAAATACGTTTAAAAGTGGTAAAAAGTTAATATGAGAGTGGATTTATATTTTAAAAAAAACATATACATATATACGTGTATATATTGTAAATAAATAATTGCAAAGGATAACCAAATGTGATATGATATATTCTTAATTGCCGCACTAATGAACGGCAAAAAAAGTACGAGAATGTGCAAAAAGCTAGCAAAAAATTGAGTACATAATATTTTTCATATAATTTGATTTATATTCATACTAAATATTATCAGAACAATAAACTAGCAAAGAGGAAATATAACAAATTGGAGGAGCATGGTGGCTTAATAATAGAGCATGTAAGTCAGTTGCTGATGGCATTCTATACGCCTAGATACTTGGTCAACAATTCTAGATTAACGAAAACATGACATCCACCATATTCGTATACATTTCTTTCTTGCACACATTAGACACGATATGGAAAATAAACCACGTACTTGCATATATTATGCATAAACACATATAAATATACATATATGGAAGGGTAGAAGTTGGTTATTTGAGCCCAGCAAGAATTATTGCGAATCTAATAAATAATATTCTATGCGAAAATATTACATGACTTCGAAAAGTTGCATGAAGCGACACCACAACCAAACGCTCAAATGCTCGTACTCAGTAGTTGTTTGGTCCTGTTTAGAAACATCAACCCAAAACCCACTCTACTAGTTCAAGTTCCATAATAATAATGGGTAGTTTATCTAGCTTCACGGATTCTAGCTATAAATCAGAATTGCTTACACGGCAGGTACGAATAAACTTTTTGCTGTGTCCCAGACCCGAACTTTATTCCAGTTACATTCTAGTACGTACAAGTAGTTCATGTGAATGTAACTATTCTGGATAAAAAATGTACAAGAAAAATCCATTAGAACGACCACCGGACCTCAAAGATTCTTGTTGAGTACTTCTGTTGTCAACAAAGTTGGAATGTTTCTTTTTTTTTCTGAATATCAAAGTATCTGGCATCTGCGATGGTCATATCTCTATTCAGAATTGCACTCTTGACCGTATAAATTATGATATTTATAGTAATTTTACTTGTTATAATATTCCATAAAGACATTGTTACATCGTGTTTAATTAAAGAAAGTATTTACACATTTTATACAATACAAAATAGAGAATTTGAAAGGGGCAATTAACATTTACCAGTATTTGCATTAATCAACGTTGTATATTTGCTTTATTCAGCAAAATAATTTTTTTGAACTATTTGCATGATAAATTTTTAGATGTTCGTATCTAAAATTTAGCGAAAATTAATTTGTTTTTAAAAATTTGCAGAAGATAAAACCAAATTATGACTGTTGTTTATTGAAGTTTGTTTTGAAAGGCTTCTTTAGACATGAGTCAAGGTAAATAAAAAGTCCCATGACCATTGTGGGCTCAAAGAAAATGCGAAGACCATGAAACCTTTTGTCGATTATATTATGTTACGTATGTGAATATTTTTAAACAGGGGGCTTTCATAAAGTATATTTAACCTACGACATTCTACCCATATATATATAACCTTTCCAACAACAATACTGCCAATTTTATAATTTTAATTCAAACTTTATTCACCATTTATTTATAAGGAACTAAATAGTTTAAAAATGCGTCGAGATAGTTAAAATTTATTCAAAATATTTGCGCTCTGTTCGGTGAGCTGCGCGGAATTTATGATCGAAATGGGCATCCTTTTGAGAACAAAATTTTACGTTTAATCAGAAAATTTGAGGAAACTGAATTGGCCAGTGCCTGTATAGCCGGACGAAAATATTGCGTCTGTGGCTCTAGTTTGTGACGACCATAACCTCGCAATTCTCGTTGTTAACAAGAATTGGGACTTTAGGCGACTTTAGGGAATATTGCGAAAAGTCTCTGGTCTACATCTATACATAATTCAATTGACTCAAGAACTTAAGTTAGGAGATCATAAAACTGGGCCTTTGAGTAGTTGGAAACGAATAAGCGTTCGCTGAGTGCACTCATGGAACAGTTGGAAATAAAACACAGATTTGGAAAACAAATCAAGCAACGAAACGTATTTTTAGTTGATTGGCTACGTAAATTAGCAACCATTACATGAGTTTCCTCTGCATTTAGAAAAAATTTCTGTCTGGTGTGGATTTTGGTCAGATGGCGTCATCTTAGAGTCCGACAAGGGGTTGAGGCAACGAAAATGGTCAATAGCGAGAGGTATCATGGGACGATATAAATTTTGACAATATTTGGTTTCGGCAGCACTTGCCACATACACATAGTGTAGCATTTGGTATAAGGGTGATACTATGTTACAAACTAAAATTCCACGTCGCGTTATTTCGATATACGTTGATCGCCAAGATCGAGCAATTCAACATCCTTAGACTTTTTCTATGATGCTACGTTAAATCAATTGTCAATTCCAAAATATCTGAAACCCAAAGCAATGTAGTTAAGAACTGGGTCATTTGATGAACCAAGAATAGCTTTAAGGGTGATAATACTATGTTTGAAAATTACAATATATCTGCTACTGAGAATGTGTACTTTTTTCTCTCACTACAATCAGTATTAATCAGAAACGAGCCTATTGAAGAGGTCCGATATATTCCACTGGCTAATCTTATACAACTGTCAACCGCTGCTTTGACTTGGTTACGCACTACCTTTGGCCTCCAATTAGATCAAAGAGTATACGAGGTCTGTTTAAAAAGTATCGCGAATTTTGAATTTCCGCGGGTTACGTATATTCGATTTCCGATTTTTTGTGGCGTTATTTTGGTACTCATGTCTCTCACTTATGCCGACAAGTTCGGCCATTTTGAATGTTCCGTTAATTTTTGACAGCTGTTTTGCTTGCACGTGTTTTGGCTCATCTTCGATTTTTGCCCATTCCAAAAAATATATCAAAGAATCTGTTTCGGGAACAAGAAAAAGTCATAGGGGGCCAGATGTGGGGAATACGGTGGCTGCGGAATTATTAGTGGCCAAAAACTCGCGCACAAGCAACGATGCCTGAGCAGGGGCGTTATCATGGTGCAAAATCCGATTTTTATTCTTCCACAAATCCGGGCGTTTCTGGCTGATTGATTTTCGCAACTTGCGCATAACTTACAGATAATATTCCTTATTGACCGTTCTACCCTATGGTAAGAAATCATGATGCATCACGCCCCTGTAAACGAAGAAAACTGTAAACAAAACCTTCACATTCGACCGAATGTCGGAGCTTTTTTCAGGCTTGACTCGTGCGGCAGCTTCTATTAGGATGATTGAGCTTTAGTTTCCATGTTATAAACATACACCTATGATTCATCATCAGTTATGACCCTCTGGAGCAAATTTGGGTCATCGCAGACAGAGTTCAGCAGCTCCTTAGCAATGTTAATGCGATGCTCTTTTTGGTCGAAAGTGGGCAAAAATCGATAACGAGCCAACACACGGGCAAGCAAAGCAGCTGTCAAAAATTAACTGAACATTCAAAATGGCCGAACTTGTCGGCATAAGTGAGAGACATGAGTACCAACATAATGCCACAAAAAATCGAAAATTGAATATATGTTACCCGCGGATATTCAAAATTCTTTTTGAACAGACCTCTTATAAAAGCTACACATTGTCTTGAAAAACATTTGCTACTGACCAGAATCTTGACTTTTTATTTGTCGATTCAATTTTTGTCTACGCGTAGTTGTAATATACACAGAATCTTTATGGAATCAGCTGGTTGAGTGTACCTTCAATCTAATGAAAAAGCTGGAAGAGTAGTTGCTTTCTTTACAAACATGCGGATAGAAAGAGGGATGCCCACACCATTTCTGCTATCCTAAGAGTTGATATTTGCTGATTTGGTTGACCTTATCTAGGTCTCAAGGATACCCATTATCATAGGCTTGTTGATAGTGGGTATCCTTGAGGAATACCGCTTCTCATCACGCGTATCGAGAAAAAGTAATCATTTGTACAAATCCTGATAGTATTCCCATTTTTCTCAAGGATACCCACTATCATAGGCTGGTTGATAGTGGGTATCCTTGAGGAATACCGTTTTCCATCACGCATATAGACAAAAAGTAATCATTTGTATAAATACTGACGGTATTGCCATTTTTCTCAAGGATACTCACTATCATAGGCTAGTTGATAGTGGGTATCCTTGAGGAATACCACTTTCCATCACGCGTATCGAGAAAAAGTATTCATTTGCTCAAATCCTGACGGTAAGATACGACCGCAATAGCCCTAGAGCATCAGTCCTCCTTGTAGAAAAATGCGATCGTATATGTATTCTAAATGCAATGAAAACAACAAACCACAAACTCTGTATTTATAGTAGTATTGAATATTATCCAAATGAATAATCTGAAAAGGCATGATCAAAATAATTATTAAAGCTTCAACAATAAGAATTCTTCGAAGTTAGACGGGTATTTTTTTTATGTAAACAAAGATTCAATATAAGTTAGTGACTTGTTTAGACATAGTTTTATTATGATTAAGATAAATTAAGTAAGAGCAACACTAAATATTAAATTAGGCTTGTAATCTCGTAGGTTCTTAGATGAAGCAATGAAATAATTTAAGCTATTTTCTAATTGATAAAGTTGACTTAAAAATAATTTTTTTCTAAATAATCTTTCAATAAAAATGGACATTTTATATAATAGAAAGCTATTCGGTAAAATGACAATAAACTTTTCAATAAACTCAGTTGGGGATAAAATAATTTTGAAATTGAAAAATATTGTAGAAAATCATTTCAATTTTATATTTAGTATATTCACTATTCGTATTTGTAGATATTTTATTTTTCAGATAAAGAAAGTAATTTAATATAAAATCTAGAAATATTATATTATAAATTAATAAAAAAATTAATAGTTTTCTAAAGCAATATACACATATATATAAGACTATGGAAAAATGTTAAGAATTTATTTTTTTAGAAAAGAAATCATCATTGAAAGGAAACCTTACTAAATTAGAATCAAGAAAAATAAAGACTTACCCGTAAATCTACTAATGAAAAAACTTATGAATGGAAGTGAAAAAGAAAAAGTATCGATTGAATTTTGTTCGAAACATGTTTGTGGTCATAATTGCTTGGGTAGATTTCAGTAGACCCTATCATTTTTCGTGAATAGTACAGTACCATATGTGACACAAGTACGTATTTTCGTATATTTTTGGGGTTGGGTTCTCTAATAAATCCCCGCTTACTATTAGTGTTTAGTCTAACCAATATACGAGTATATATCAGCTTTTCATTCGTAATGCTGTGGTTAATCTGGTATCAAAATTAGAGAATTAATGCGGTGACATCTACACCTCCTCTATTCAACCTTTCCAATTTTACTTTTCCAGGATTACTTACTTATTCTGGTAAAACCATAAGCCTTTAGGTTTTTATTATCAAATCGTAAGAGAGTCTTGGTCACGATGAATTAAGTAAACATATTCTGACGATCCATTCAAAGTCTCTATATTATATGGTATATTCGTATAAATTTTTTATTTTAATTTGCTATAAATTTACCTTTTGTATCCTTTTTTTTTACTAGCTATTATTATTCGATAAGTTTTTCTACTTGCTTTTGTAAATAAATTCTCTTTTGCTTATTGCATTTTTATTCACAACTACCCTTTGCAGATGTTATAATATTTGCATGGTAATATGTCTGTTTACATTCATTTAGTGGTTGAAAGAAACATTATCCAAAATGAAGTGTGTATGTTTCCTCATCGTAACAATATTAAAATTTAAGCTCTTAATTGAATAAACCTCAAAACGAGTGGATTTTTTTATGACTCTTCAAAAATTTCCTTGTTTACATAAAATAAGTAGCAACCACAGACGAAATGTTGTGAGATTTCGTTAAGGAAAATTTATTTAACTTTTTTTTTCACTTTTCGCACACACAAACCCTTTTTTAATTTTGATTATTATATGGTTCATGTAATGAGTAATGTGGGAATGAAATTTTTTTAATTGAAATAAATTAAGCCGGAAATTGCTACTCTTATCAACCTAAATAAACATCGTAATTGAAGTTTAATATGATAAATTTACTTTAAAAGGAAAATTAATTAGGTAGGAGCAGTGTACCTCAAGTAATTCATCGAATGTTGGAAGTACTAGGTTCTGTTAAAAATGTTATTTATGTATTTATATATAAAGAAAAATTATGAATAAAATTTGCTTAAATAATTCTCAATGTATAAAATAATAGAAATTCGATGTTAAAAAAAAGGAGGCGGTTTTTTTTGCAAAAAAATATTATTTCATTTCTTTGAAAATATTATCCCCTTGAAAGAATTTGTACTCTTTTAAGTAGTGCTGTCTACTGAAATCGCCGTCAGCTCTGCGGTTGCATTTCTTTGTCTGTTATCGACTGTATCAAGAATATGTCCTTTCAAGTTTTTTGGTTATTGTGAATTACCAAAAAATTCACACAGACCATGATAAAGGGAATGGAGGGGAAGGGGGAAAATCCAATTTGAATCTCTTTTTCTGACAAAAACTCGTTGATGGAGATGGCCATGTAACATGAGGCGTTGCCATAGTGAAGCATCACAGTGTCTGCAATCTACGATAGGCAACGAATAAGCCTTTTGCTGAGGCTTTTAAACATCACAAGAGCTCCCACTCGTTACACATTATCATAAGCTTTTTTATTTGAATGTCTCCTTAAACAAGGTTCGTTTTCTACTGCTTACTACCTATGTTATGCGAGAAGAAAAAAAAATCTAATTTCAACGTTCTTCTTCGCATTAAATCTCTTTTTCCAACAAAAACTCATTGAGGAATATGTCCGTATCACAGATGGTATTGTAATGGTGGAGAGTTAATATGTCTGAAATGTTTGGAAATAACTCTTTTTTTGAGCCTTTAAAAAATCTGAGTTCAGAGTTCATTATTAACTTCATTGTTAATAGTCCCCTATCATCATCGCCTTTTGATGTTAAAGGCATCCCTGAGCAAGATTCGTCTTCCATTGGTTCTGAGCCCTTCAAATATACTTTATGCCACAGCAAAGCAATATTCCTTATTAGCACCAGATTCACCATGCTTAATTAAAAATTGGATCTATTCAAATTTCGCTTCTTTATTTTGCGTCACGTATTACAAAAATATATTATAGAATGGGGTTGAAATTTAGGAAGGGTTAATGTATAAGCCAGTAATGCTCTTATTGATGACAATGTCATTATTTTTCTGCAACTTCTCGTATTGCATTAATTTTTTATCAACATTTTTTTTTTCAATTTTCTTCTATAATATTAATATTTATTATTAATTGAATGTGATTTAAAAGAATAAAAAAAAAATATTTAAATTCAGAAGGTTTTGTTTTTTTCTTTTACAATATTGAAATTTTATAAGATATTAGCTAAGAACATTGTCATAAAAATGAAATATTTAAATAAACTTATATCTATCTATAAAATGATCATTGAATATCTCAAGTTTAACAAGATAGTATTATTAATTCAATTTTATATAGTATTCATATATATGAAATTTCATCTGATTCTTAAGCAATTATAGCCATATATACCAGGTGTATAGGCTTAAATCCGCTGTTTTTTAGTCCAAAAAAAAAACAGCGGATTTGAGCCTATTTTTTAGTCAATAACAAATTTATTCAAAGTATTTGCCCTCGTAAGCAACACATTTTTTTCATCTCCCGGGCAATTTGTGGATACCACGCCAAAAAAAATCCTTCTCTTTCGACTCAAACCACTCATCAAGCCAATTTCGGACGTCTGCTCAGCAAACGCGTGGCCCATCGACGAAAACAGGTGGTAGTCGAAAGGGGAAACGTCTGGTGAATAAGCCGGGTAGGGTAGCACCTCCCAGTTGATTGTCTTCAAGTAGTTTCGGACCATTTTTGACGTGTGTGATAGTGCGTTGTCGTGGAGCAAAATCAGCTTGTCATGTTTTTGTTGATAATCCGTCCTTTATTCACGCAGAGCACGGTGCAATTTGATCAGTTATTGATGGTAGCGGTGGGCATTGATAGTTTCACTAGGTTTCAACATCTCATAGTAGACGATACCCTGCTGATACCACCAAACGCACAGCATCGTCTTCCGTCCGAAGCGATTTGGTCTTGGGGAAGATGTTGATGGTTGGCCGGAATCAACCCACGATTTCTTACGTTTAGGATTCTCGAATATATCCACTTTCTTTTTTTGTCTGGCGAGCAAGATTTCTCATGTGTTTTGGCGTCGCTCCACTGCCTATCGTTCAATTCTTGTGGCACCGTTTTTTCTGATCTTTTCAATCTTCCCCATGACTCACAGACGCATGGAAATGGCTGGTTGAGTAACACCAAATTGCTCCGTGAGCACTTTTTGGGATTGGGTGTCGTCTTCGTCCAAAAAACCCTGCAATTGATGGTCCTCAACATTCCTAGGTCGATTTTCACGCTTCTTGTCCCACAAGTCAAAATTACCGTCTTTGAACCGACGAAACCAATGTCGGCACGTTGTTTCCAATTAAGCACTGTCACCATAGGCCTCCATAAGCATTCGATTCGATTCGGCAGCCAATTTTTTCAAATTGAAGCAGAAAAGCAGAACTTCCCGCATATGCTCTTTTTCTGGCACAAAACTAGACATGATTACCAAAGGAAAAATGTATGTCGTTGTACGAAATTGCTGACAATGTGCACTGATTAATGTTGATAGATGTCAAACTCATTAAAAAAGGTATGGCGTACCCATAGTAGCTTAATACGATTACTGTTAGCAGCGGATTTAAGCTTATAAAGAATGTATAGCGTGCCCATAGTAGTTTAATACGCTTAAACAGCGGATTTAAGCTTATGATACGGCCATATTTACTAACCCCACAAAACCTGTCATAGCACCTAATAATTTACAATCCTATATACAATCTAATAAAGTGCGTTACTTAGGATTTTATTTAGATAAGACCCCATCTACTAGATCTGAAATCCACCTACTAGACCTAGAAGATATGAAACTAAAAAACATTATCGACAATTACCCAGACTGCTGGATTAACATTTAAAACCAACAATAAATAATAATTTTTAATATACAAATCAATCATGAAGCCTATTTGGACTTACGGAATTGATCCTTTGGGTTCAACAAAATATTTCAATTCCTATAGCATTCAGTCCTTAGAATCGAAGATATGCCGTTAAATTATTGATGCTCTTTTTTATGTTCGTAGTAATAAATCGTTTACCCTTTACTCTTATTAGCCAAAAAAAATACCAAACGGTGTTTAGTCCTCATCATATTTGTAGTTGAAAAAATTGAATAAAATTGAAAAAAAATAAACTTTGTTTTAAATGAAATTCAATTTTATTCAAGCAAATACCCATAATTAAATAATTTGTGAAACATTTCAGTTTTATAGACAGCCATTCAAAAAAAGCTGTAAACATAAGATGAAGAATAAATAATAATGGATAAAAATAACTACGTGTGATTTACATACATAATTGTTGAATAAAATTCCTTTTCTTTATATTCGTGTTTTAATGGAACAAGACAATCCAATAAAAACTTAATAGATGAACAGATTCCAGCATTTAAAAAATTAATTTATACAATTGCAAATAAATGAATGTTACAAACTACTTTCTACAATATTTTTAATGATACTCGCACTATAAAAATAATACCTTAAATAGAACTAAATGAGAGATAGTTAGTGAATTTTCCTTGCTTCCTGTATTGTTGTATGGAAGAGTGTATTTGAAGAAGCTACAGAAATCGTAATTGAATACTTAATTTAAAATTACAATTAAATGCTATTTACGGTGAACATTATTTTGTTAGTCATGATAATTAAAGATGTTGTTAAATGTTTCTTAATTGAAAATACCGTTTAATCCACCGTAATATGATAACATCATATTACTCCCAGCTAAACAACCATTTTGACAATGAAAAATTTCTTTTATTTAAAAAAAAAATATTAAATAACTTTATTTAGATAATTGAAAGGACGACTTTCAAATTTATTTAGGACTATGAAAATTATGTGGATTAAACTCTTTTAAATATTACACAATTTCTTTAAAGTTAACCTTTATTGCTATAATCATATTTTAGTGGGAGAGTGATTTTAATTAATATCAATTTTTTTAAAGAAGGAGAAAAATCCTCTCTTTAATTTGACCAAGTAAATTTTGTTGTAATTTGTTTGAGCTTTTGAATTATTATTATATTTTTCTTATAAGGTGTTATATTAAATTATTTAAGTTTCAATAGCGTAAATATTACTATTTAAACAGAGACAGTCTGCCATTTTTGGCTTAAGGACAATCTGCCATTTTTGAATAAGCAATTTTCTATCTTCACTTATATATACGATGTACAACAGAAAAGTCATGAGATAAATATCACTTAGATTGATCTGGCAATACTAAGGATTTATCTTCGGTGTTTTTCGGGGGAATAAAACATTTTTGGAGGGCCGAGATGAACTTTACTCAGAGAGGTCTTCAACATAAAAAACTAATAAATATGTGGAATGAGTGAGTGCTATTGTAAAGTCAGACCGTCGATAAGTATTGAAGTTTGTGGATTAATCCTTGATATGATCAGAAAAAATATTCTGTGCTGTAGATCGAATGCTGCAGACTCTTCAATGCAGAAAAAGTATTCTGTGCTGCAGATCAAACACTGCAGACAATGATCACGCCATATGTCACCTCGCCATTTTAATCAACGGGTTTTAACCGGGAAAAGGAGTTTCTACTCTGATCATATTTCGTTAATATTTTTTGATCTCCATGATCGAAAATCTTTTGAAAGATCATCATAGCCGAGACATACTTTATCAAGAGCACAAGTTTTCAGTGGACAAAAGAATTATTAGATGGCCGAGAAGCAGTGGAAGTTGAATTTTGCTTAGAATGGTATTCAACATTAAAAACTCGAAGACTATATTTAAAAAAATATTTTTTTTTAAAAATATCCTTGAAAGGCTCAGAATAAAGCTTCTTCTTATCAGATCGGACATTTTATTGATCCACCAGGATAACATCCTCTGTCACACAGCCATCCTTATCATACACGCGACCATACTTCCTATCTCTATCAAAGATTTTTTTTTTAAAGAGGGACTGTTCTTGTGTCTTTTTTTCTTATCCAAGATAAAAAAAAACATTTAAAGAACGTCATCTTCATGCTATAGTAAACATTCAAGGAAGTACAGGGCGTGCGTTTTATGTTCCAGGTAGAAGTTTTGTTTTAATAACTTTTAAATCAAAAATAATTTTATAATTTATATTTTATTGGTTAATTATATGATTTTTAACATAATACATGAAATGTAATGTTGATCAAATGGTTGCGGCAAACAGGTGAGCTTTTTTAAGCACATTTTTTCATAATATTTTCGCAGACTTCTGGTGGTATTTCAGCAATTTCGTTTTGATTATTGTTCTTAAGCATCGAGATTGTGATTGATTTGTTAGTATATGGCTTTTTCTTTAAGTACAACCATACGAAATAATCGGAAGGTAAAGGAGCTCCACAAGGCTCGGTATTAGGTCCCTTGCTGTATTCAATATATACTGCAGACATACCAACAGCCGCAAAAGCACAAATGATATTATATGCAGACGACACTCTTGTTTATGCCAAAAGTAAATCACCATAATTAGCTCTAAAGAGAACGCAAGAGCTACTTTTTAGAATTATAAATTATTATGATGACTGGAACTTATCAGTCAATCTTAATAAGTCCAATTTAATCTGTTTCCGTAATCCCAGCACTCGCGGACCGAGGAAAATTGCTACAAAGAGCAGAAAGCTACGTATTCTGATTAAAAATACAGCTAGCCCAGTCTCAAATCAATTAAAATATTTAGGCATCAACTTTAAGTAATCTTACTCCTTTTATTTCATACATGGTTGGTCTAACCAAAAACTTTCTCCAGCATTTAATAGACCATACCAATCCACTCATTCAAGAGTCAATAGAAAGGATTAAATCCCAAGCCACCCAACACAGATACTTATACAATGATGACCTCTATGCCTCACCAGTTATTATATCTGATATTATGACCATTCAGTTTTATAATTCTTTAACTCCCCATTTCCATCGTGGTTAGCGGAAGCAACCCAAAATTCCCAAAAATCCCAAACTCCTAAATCAACTCTCCCTGAATATTCCTTTCCCTAATTTTTGTAAGTCTAGAATTAAGGTTTGTTTGTAAGCAATTAATATATAGAATATAGTGTTTGAGCAAGCACATATAATTTTTAAGCCATAGTTGTAAGCAATTCATGTACTTAGTCATTAAAAACTAATTTACTCTATAAGCAAAGGATGTACAGAGCATGTGTCAGCTCTACGTTTTAAATACCATGTAAATATGTACAAGTAATATGGAAATAATAAATTCTCTACTTAAATGGAAAAAAAATAATCGGGGGGGTTCAAATCAGGGGATTGTTGGGGCCGAGAAAAATTTCTCTCAAAATTTGCATCGTAGCATGAGCTGTGTCGAATGTGGCACCATCTTGTTAGGACCACATTTTATGTAGGCCTGATTGATCCAATTCAGGAAGAAGAATGTTTTCCAACATGTACCGATAGCGGTCAACACTAACTGTTACTACATTTCCTCCAGCATCATCAAAGAAATATGGCCCAATGATGCTGCCGGCCCAAATGCCGCACCATACAGTTACTCTACGAGGGTGTAGTGGTCTTTGCTGTATCAGTTGAGGGTTCTAAGTGCCCCAATTATAGCTATTTTATTTATTAAAAAAGCCAGCCAAGTTGAAGTGTGCTTAACAAAAAAAGTCCTGTAATTATCTCCACGTTTTCACAATTGAACAATTATTTAAATAATTTTTTTAATAATTGCAACACATTTTTATGGCCTCAATTACTTTATAATAAATTGTTATCGACCACTCTCTATGACTATTAAATGCAAACAGACATGTATCATTCAAATTAAAATAGCGGCCAAACAAAATCAACCTGGAACAGAAAAAACACCCTGTATATCCAATGACCTGAAGGCGATTCTAGCTGAAGCCGTTCAACACTGCTACGGGAATTGGAAACAAGACCTCCACAAATATACTGGTATATCTGCTCTAAAAAATAACTTTGAAGGGGATAAAATTGATGTATAAAAATAAAATTAAATTTTTAGAAAAACATCAATTCACATACAGTGGCGGAATTATACTTAGAAACGAGTCAAAATTCAGTTTTAGTTATTTGTATTTGCTTTGATTTCAATGGTATTGTAGACAAATAAGTACCGTTCATTTTTATTTATTCTTGATTTTTGTTCTAAAAATAGAATTCAAACGGTTTTTTATTTGGCATCATGCGTTTAACCATTTGAAATTCGCAGTTGAAATTAATTTTGAAAGAACGTTGACATATAATTAGAAACAGTGCACTAAATTTAATGATAATATAAAATTTTGAAAGTAAGAATAATTTTAAATGATTGAATTTATTAGTAGTGCTTTAAAACAATATTTTGTAGCAGTACTATGGGGAAAAAAGAGCTGTACACCGGAAATTCGACGGTTAATTGTTAAGAAATATTATTATTATTTATTTGAAAGGTTTTCATTTTCTACATTTGTACAATTTTTTTAACACATACATGCATTTTTTATACACACATAGTCATGAGAACACAGTCGCTCCTATGGAGCACATAGCGGCACCAGAAAACTCCGTTAACTCTCCTCCGTCTGCCTCTGCCCTGGGTTCCTGCCTGAGGTACGGTCTTGAGGTACGGTCCGGATGCTTCCGTGAACTCTCTTCCATCTGCTTCTGCCTTTGGGTTTTTGCCTGAGCTACGGTCTTGGGTTTTTGCCTGAGGTACGGTTTTTGCCCTGAGTACGATGAAAGCCAAATGAGTTCTTGCCTGAGGTACGGTCCGGTTGATTCTTCTTGTGCTGTTTCTTGATAAGGTGGTTTTTATAGCTTGCGGCTTATCAGACCAGCGAAGCAACCTCCAGTGACGTTGGGGGACCCTACGGACTACATATATAAGGCTTGTAGTCAGGCCTTTCACCCCGGCACCAATGCCGAGATGGCGGCAGCGGGAATCGAACCCGCCACCTACCGAGTGTGAGTCGGTCACCTTGACCATTGCACCACACACTCCACGTGACCATTGCACCACGTTAAGAAATATCGCGAGGATAAATTATCAATGGAAACTATTGCAGCGGATCTGAAGTGTTCCAAAAAGATGATTTTTAATGCAGTTAAAACATACTCTGAAACCGAAAGTTATGAAACAGGGTGCGTCGGAGCAGACCGCAAAAAACGACACAAAGAGAGGACAGGGTTATTACCAGAATGAGCAAAGAAAACCCTTTTGAAACCGCTAAGGAAATAAATACGGATGTGTCGAACAATTTACAGCAAAAATTGTCAGACAGGACAATTCGACGTCGGCTGAATGAAGCAGGACTGCGTGGGTGCATTGCTCGCAAAAAACCAAGCGTTTCAAAGAGAAACATAAAGCGCAGGTTAGCTTGAACTTAAAAAAACCGCTGTCATTCTGGCGAAAAGTCCTGTGGAGTGACGAGTCAAAATTTAATTTGATCGGGTCCGATGGTAAGGTCTACGTTAGACGTCCGAAAAATAAAGAATTGGACGCAAGGTATACCATTAAAACAATCAAACACGGTGGTGGTAATATAATGGTTTGGGGTGCATTTTCCTGGCGTGGGGTTGGTCCGCCATTCGACGGACGAATGGACCAACACGGGTACAAGAATATATTGGAAAATATAATGGAACCATATTGTGACGATAATATGCCTGTCTCCTATATTTTTCAACAGGATAATGATCCTAAGCACACTTCACGGTTAGTGAAGTGTTGGTTTACGGAGAATAAAATTAATGTATTAGACTGGCCAGCGCAGAGTCCTGACCTCAATCCTATTGAGAACTTATGGGCACATGTTCGAAAAATCAAGGACACCTGCTTCAAAATATTGAAGATATTTGGAGCAAAATAAATATTAAGGTTTGCCAGGACTTAGTAGCCAGTATGCCAAAACGTTGTGCAGCGGTCATAAAAAATAAAGGATACCCAACCAAATACTGATCACCAAAAAAGATTTTTTTTATTTTTTTTATTTTTGATGTGATATTACCAAAGGAAAATGTGATTTATTTTATTGGTTTCTAATTATAAGACCAGCCAATACGAACTTGTTTTATCTATTTTGTTACTTACTATTTTAAATAAAAAGTTAATTAAATAAAATTATTTTCTTCCTCAACACAGGATATATTTGTACTAAATTTCCAAATTTTTAGACTTTCCATACGTTTTTTTCAGGATATATAACCAATTATTTAAAAAAAATTATCGTTTCTAAATATATGACCGCCATTGTACATCAGTACATTTAGATAAATCATGATTTCGCTAAAAAAAATTATTATAATTATTTTTTTATATTCGAATAATTAATTTTCCTTATCGATACATATACGGTATCATTATAGTATGTGAATTTATTATTTAATATCAATGATGTTATGCTACAATATAAATAAAATAAAATAATGTTAGTAAATTTCACTAAAATAATTTAACTAAACCAACCTCATCAATTATTAAATGAATTTGATGGCAGAAATAGAAATACCTAATAATATAATTGATTTCAATTAAAATAATATTTGAATTAATAATTATTTTAATTAGAAAATGTTTACAATTAATACTGATTAATTTATATAAGTCTTATTTATAGAAGAATTTCGTTTGAGCTTTTATGTTTCTCAAAAATAATTAATAATAAATAATTTAGAAATACCAAAAGTATTTTAAATCTATAATAAAAGTGAAGAACTCTTTTTTTATAAAGAATATAGAATGAACCTATTTGGAATTAATCAACAATGTAAATTAATTAGCGATGTTAATTTTCAATCGACATTAAATTGTATAATTGCAGTACATACAACTTTTTTTCATATATTGATTACAACAGATTTTTCTATACTTATATATAGTCATAAATATTCTACAAAATCATAAATATTCTACAAAATTGTTCCAATAAAATTATTAATAATTATAAATAAACCAATTAAAATTATTTTAAAATTATTAATTAAAAGTATTTTTGAGTTAAATTTAGTATCGAATTGGTTTTTATATTCATAAACAAAAAAAAAATATATTGTATATACTAAAATACAAATATATAAGGAACATTTTAAATTTTTATTTTTCGTATTTTTCCAAATACCGATTTGTCTGCTTTTAACCAAGCGAAAAATTGTTTTTGATTCCGATTTACGAATATTCAACAAAGAATGTTAAATTAAATCGAATTTATTTTTGAATTTATTTTTTATATGCTCGTATTTGCATACATATGAAGGTATGTGTATGAACTGAAATAAAGTTCTTAAATTCAACATTATCGAAAATAGAAAAAAATAAATGTGCCAGGACTGCTTTTTTTCCTTTCAGCTGTAAGGTGATATATTATAGTGCCAGCTTTGACTTTTAAGTACTAACTTTATGAATTCATGATGACAGCAATTTCAATGTCAGCACTAAAGGCGATTTGTATTCGTATAACCCAATCCTTTATGGTTACGATATTGAAATGTTAAAGGTATTCAAAAATTTCTTAATATATTAACAGCAATTGCTCCCCAATGTGATTTCTCTGCAAAGACTATAAATTTGCATATAATATACAATATATACTTTCATATAAGCTTTAGATTTAAGATATTCTTTGTTAAAATATGCTCTTTAGTTTGCTTGCATAGAAATTCCTATGAGCAAGAAAAATTCAAAAGAAAGAGAAAATTCTTACATAACTGGGGATATTATTCTTATTCTTGCAAAATTAGTAAAATCGATAAAATAAGTGTAGTAAATCAACAATTTTATATCGAAATAAGTCGAAAGTTTGATAGGAGAAAAACCATTTGAATTTTCATGATTATTTCTAACAGAATACCATATGTTCTATAGGGATATGAATATATGTTGATGTTGTTAATGGTTTTTACCTAAAAAAATATCTAAAACAGAAAATGATACTATTTTCCATAAAAAAGCCAAATAATTCTCAAAGTGTTATGAGCATAGAACTAAATAGTACAGGATTATCCATTTTGCGGTTTGAAAAGTATACACATAGAGTAACCATTTCCTAGCTTTTAAACATATAAATTGTGTCAGATAATAGTTGATTAGATTAAAATTTTCTATTTATTATTATTAATTATTTAGTTACAGAAAAAGGCTAAGAAATTGCATATACGATACGCCGATTGGGTGATGGAACAAGAGCCTTTGGTCGATTAATTTGCGAACAAAATTTTCTGTATCCATGGGGCTTATTTCTCCCTTCGCACATACGTCAACTACTAAAATTTCCCTATATAGAATACTGAAAATATACACCTAACTATAAACAAGCCACTATACCTACAAAAAATGACTAAATTTTTTGGAAAACGAAGGAGTAGAGATCATTACCATCAATTCTGAGCTATGGTCGTATTATAATCAATTTTTTTAATATCTAACTTAAAGTATTTAATTCATACTATACGAGTTTTAAAAAGCTATTAAATCTCAAAAAAGAGACAAAGCACCGGGAGAAGATGGCATATCTAACGAACTTATGATAGGAACATCTGATATTAAAGTAGACACTATTAAAGATTTATTTAACCAAATTTTTGAGACAGAATGTATACCTCACCAGTGGACCACGTCAACTATAATACTACTACATAAAAAGGGAAATAAAGACAACATAACTAACTACAGACCCATCAGCCTGATGTCGAACGTATATAAAATCTTTTCCAAAATACTTTGGATGAAAACCAACCCAGAGAATAACCAGGCTTTCGCAAGGACTTTTCAACAATCGACCACATACACACCATAAAACAAGTGATCCAAAAATGTACAGAATATGGTATCAATTACTATTTGGCGTTTGTAGACTATAATAAAGCTTTCGACTCATTAAAACATACAAAAATATGGGAAGCGCTTACAACACAAGGGGTTGAAAACAAGAACATCCAAATTGTTAAAAATATATACAAGAACATGAAAGCGTAGGTGTATACTTCCCTATAAAAAGAGGAGTCCGACAGGGAGACCCACTATCACCCAAACTTTTCTCGGCGGTGCTTGAATATATATTTAGACGTCTCGAATGGAGTCAATATGGACTAAACATTAACGGAATGCAACTAAACCATTTAAGATTTGCAGACGATATAATTCTAATCTCTGAAGACCCGAGAAGCCTACAAGCAATGCTTGAACAGTTGGTGTACGAAAGCGATAAAGTCGGACTCTCCATGAATAATACAAAAACCAAAGTAATGACTAATTCCGACAAAATCACCATTACAGTCAACGGCAACAAAATAGAGTACGTCGATGAATATACATACCTAGGGCAGATAATATCACCAAAAGACCTTACAACCAAAGAAATAAACAACAGAGTACAATTAGCATGGAAAAGATACTGGTCTCTTAAAGAAATTGTCAAAAACCCGCAGGTACCACTTAAAGCTAAGAAAAAAATTTTTGATTCCTGTATTCTACCTATCATGACATACGGATGTCAAACTTGGAGTCTAACAAAACAGAACTTACACAAAGTAGAAACCTGTCAACATAGCATGGAGCGAAGTACGCACAAAGTCAAGTTAAGAGACAAAGTAAAACTAGGAACATTACGTAACCAACCTAAAATTAACGATGTAACATACTACATAAGAAAATTAAAATGGAGTTGGGCAGGTCATATGATGAGGTGTAAACAAGAAAAATGGGCTAAGGATGCAACCGAACGGTGTCCAAGACAAAATAAAAGAAAGAAAGGGAGGCAGCTTCTGAGATGGGAGGACGATATTCGGAAAATAGCCGGTGCTACTTGGAAGAGGACGACTCATGACCGGAAAGTGGGGCAAGCTCTAGGGGAGGCCTTTGCGGAAACGCAAGACGATCTCAAAACCGGTGTCAATTAACATAAGTGATAGTAACTTTCTTCTAAGATTGTTGAATAAAGGCTATTATTATTATTAATTATTGAGCGAAAAGTTCTCAGAAAGCCTAATTTCCAGATTTGATAATGTTAATTGACCTCCAACTTCGTGAGATTTGAGACCATTGGACTTTTTTTCTATAAAATTATGTAAAAAATCATATTTAACCGCATTAAAAAAATAGTATCCATCAATTAATGACTCGATTACAACAGAAAATATTCGAAAAAGTATTGAAAATTTTAAAAAAAAGGGGATGCATTTTTCACATATTTTCTAAAAGGATTGAGTTCAGAATTAAATTCCGTTACATTTATTTAAATAATTTTATAATTAATTTTATAAAAAATGGCAAAATATAGAAAATTAAAAATTATAAAATTTTTTTTCAAAATCTGGAATTCAAATATTTTTAATTAAAATTTATTTTATAAAGATTAATTTGGATAATCCTGTTTATTCAAAATTCTTAAAATATTTTGTTTGGTAAGTATTAGTTTAAAATTTTAAGATTTTATATTAGAATGAAATAAAAAATAATAAATAATTCTATTAAATTATTTATTTATATTTAAAAAAATTTATACATAAAGAAAAATTTGTACACAATCCATTTAGATTTTATCTAATTTGAATATAAATATTATTAGAAAATGATATAATAATGATTAATTAATCAGTTAAAATATAAACTTATTGAAAATTAATCTATAAAATCAGTTGTGCTGAAAAAAATGCAGATTAATTTTTTAGTAAAAAAAAATCTATTTCAAGCGCATGTGTATGGACCCCGATTTGGAAAAATTCGATTAATTTTCCACTACTTATCTTACGATAACGCTCTTTTTAATCTACTCTAATCTAACCTCCAGCAACTATAATAAATACCGAATATATCCAAAAGGGAATCCTAAAATTATTTTAGAAAACAATTTTTTATATGAAAACGAAGAATTATCTATTAAGGCTATCGATTGGCGAAGATTTAGAACTTTTTAAAAGTTTTTTGTCATTTCCTGATATGGGTTTTCTCATAAAAAATTTAAGAAAAAAAAACTTTAAAAAATAATACCCTAAAAAAAAATCTACAGGTTCGAAGAAAAACAATCTTTTACACTTTATTTAAAGAAGTTTTATATTCAATTAAAATAAAAAGATCATTTGGTATTTAAATGGTATAAAGGTGATGCTTAATAAAATCGATGTAAATATTTTCTTTTTGAAAAAATAATCTGAATACGTATTGATAAAATCTTAAGATATTTTGTAAAAGAATTTTAAAAAAAATGTAAAAAACTTCTAAAATCCATAATAAATAGTTAATGGCTAGCATTAATTTACACTTTAATTTTCTTAATACAAATACCAAAAAGAAAATATCCAGCAAAGAATTCCATTTATTTAAATTTATTACATTCAAAAAATAAAAACTTCAATAAAAATAAAAATATAAAGAAAAGGAGCCCCAATTTAGAATGAATTATTTCGCAGTTGGAAAAGTACGTGACCAAAAATTATTCTATTGAAAGTTCCTCTCGATTTTCAAGGATTCACACCTTTTGCATTATACAAATTGAGGAAAAAGACAATTTTTTCCAACATTCATTTTAACATGGCTTACAATTATTGCTCCATGGGGAATTTTTGTTTTACAATAATAACATTAAGCCATTGTGTAAATATATTGTATAAATTTTTATAAATAAAAGCATATTATTGATGTTAGGGGATGGTAATGATTAGAGAATATATGCCAACATTCGTACGAGTATATATGCATATTAACCGCTGTAAATAAAAGCGGTAAATTTTTTTTTTGTTTAGATATAAAAAGAAACAGGTGTTAATTACGATTTAACGTCAACCTAATAAAAAATAATACATAAAATTTATCGAAGCTTTCTTCTTTATAATTCTTTTTGTTTATGGTTCTTTTTTCGATGGTGGGAACTTTGCGTAATCCGATAATGCCAAATTGTGTATACTGAATACATAATATTACCCGTTTTGTAATATTTGTGCTATGATATATGCAAGAACTTAATCTGGCACCTCTGTTCAAAATATCCAATCAAAATAAATCCAGGATAATTTGCTCCTATAATAAGGAATTATTTTTTCCTATTAAATCTTCGTTTAACGAAATCAATCAATTTCAGAATTATGCATAGCCGCCTTCCTTCTTATGCAGTCTTGTGTTCGTACTTTGAAAGCATCCCCCATACTCATTATTGAGCAAATTCATACTAATTTCGCTTTTCTTATTTTCTTATTTTCTTTATCTTATTTTTAGTGTAGTTTTTCTTTGAACTATTCACGAGTATGCCCGTATTTTTATGCAGCCATAGCGTGCGATGGCAGAAAATTCAGAACAAACTATAATCAATCACTCTGTTATTTTGCATAATAAGATATTCTGATGTGTAAAAAAGTTTACTTATCAAACTTATTAGAAGATGCAAATTTTCTACAGCTTTTCTGTCACTCACGAAAAAAGGAAACAAAATAGAGAAACCTTTTAATATTGCAAAGTCAAGTCCATCTTGTTAGAGTACTTCGATAAATCAACATGAAAAATGTCTTCAGTCTTTTACTTTATAAGCTTTCTACTTTAATGAACATATTCAATCAATAATTTTATTACTTCATTTTCCTTTCATTTTAAGTCTTGAATAACAGATTTAATTTGAAATCAATATAAATTATTTGTAAATTACCCCTCGTCTCAATCAGAACATTGATACACCCCAAAAATACGTATTTAAGAGTATTGTACGTATACGAATAAGTTTTCTTTACGCTTAAAAATAACAATGAATTAATTATTGACCTAAAATGGTAAAAATTGAATCGAAAACTTTTCTTTAATTTGTTTTAGAAAGTTTTCTTTACTAAATTCTTGAAGCCATACTTTAAAAATAATCTTTTAAGCTAGGATTTTAGTCGATATTGATAAACAAATATAAGAATTTGGATGGTAAATGCAATGAAAAGTCTGAACGCTTTCTCTTATGTAATTATTTTTTAACTTCAGTATACGCGTATATGTAGTAAGAAAGCATTTTGAAATAATTTTTAATTATTTTGTTGACTTATTACCATTATTACCAAACGGCAAGAATTAGTTAAGACGATTCATGAAAGTTTATATTACGAGTATGTGTTTATCAATTTATGAACTTTAATTTTTCTTTCACAGTAAAGCCAGCATTTTATAGATATTTAAGTCAAAAATTAACATAATAAATAATAACCTTAAGTTTTAAAAATTAAAAGATATTAAATATACTATTTACATCTAAAGTTTTAAGAGTGATACACACACGTTCCTACTTCGTTATTTAATTGTATATCCCATGTGTTCGTTGAAAATACACTCCTTTTTTTCATATTATTAAACTTTATAGCAACTAATATTATAATTATTCGACTAGAAAAAAAATTAAATATAAAATTTATTTCTGCTTCAAAGCGCATCTTCAATTAATAGCAAGAAACTTTTAAAACAAGTTCAAAAAAAAATTGTTTCTAAGTTTGAAAATTTTCACTGAGGAATTTTTCCTACTAATTATTTTTGCTTAAATTAGTTTTGCTGAAAATTATTTTAGACTAAAAATTATTTTTACTGAAAACTATTTTGACTGAAATTTTTTTGACTAATCTTCTGACTGTAAATTTTTGAACTGAACATTTCTAGGCACAAAATTATATTTACTGAAAATATTTTTAGTGAAAATTATTTTTACTGAAAATTATTTTTACTGAAAATTATTTTTACTGAAAATTATTTTTACTGAAAATTATTTTTGCTACAAATTATTTTTACTGAAAATTATTTTTACTGCAAATTATTTTTGCTGAAAATTATTTTTACTGAAAACTAGTTTACTGAAAACTATTTTACTGAAAATTATTTTTACTGAAAATTATTTTTGCTAAATATTTTTTTAACTGATAAATTTTTTCACGTAAAATTTAGTTGGCTGAAAGTTATTTGTACTGAAAATTATTTTTAGTGTAAATTATCTCTACTGAAAATTATTTTTAGTGAAAATTATTTTGACTGAAAATTATTTTCACTGCAAATTATTTTTACTGAAAATTGTTTTTACCGAAAATTATTTGTACTGAAAATTATTTTTACTGAAAACTATTTTGACTGAAAATTATTTTTAATGAATTTTTTTTTCTCTGAAAATTTTCTGACGGTAAATTTTTTACAAAAAATTTTTTAGACTGAAAATTAATTTTACTGTAAATTATTTTTATTGAAAACTATTTTTGCTAAATATTTTTTTTAACTGCAAAATTTTTTCACGTAAAATTTAGTTGGCTGAAAATTATTTGTACTGAAAATTATTTTAAGTGAAAATTATCTCTACTGAAAATTACTTTTAGTGAAAATTATTTTGACTGAAAATTATTTTTACTGCAAATTATTTTTACTGAAAATTATTTTTGCTGAAAATTATTTTTACTGAAAACTAGTTTACTGAAAACTATTTTACAGAAAATTATTTGTACTGAAAATTATTTTTACTGAAAACTATTTTGACTGAAATTATTTTTAATGAATTTTTTTTGTCTGAAATTTTTCTGACTGTAAATTTTTTACAGAAAATTTTTTAGACTGAAAATTAATTTAACTTTACATTATTTTTATTGAAAACTATTTTTGCTAAATATTTTTTTTAACTGAAAAATTTTTTCACGTCAAATTTAGTTGGCTGAAAATTATTTGTACTGAAAATTATTTTTAGTGAAAATTATCTCTACTGAAAATTATTTTTAGTGAAAATTATTTTTAATGAAAATTACAATATTTTCATTGCAAATTATTTTTACTGAAAATTGTTTTTACTGAAAATTATTTGTACTGAAAATTATTTTTACTGAAAACTATTTTGACTGAAATTATTTTTAATGAATTTTTTTTGTCTGAAATTTTTCTGACTGTAAATTTTTTACAGAAAATTTTTTAGACTGAAAATTAATTTAACTTTACATTATTTTTATTGAAAACTATTTTTGCTAAATATTTTTTTTAACTGAAAAATTTTTTCACGTCAAATTTAGTTGGCTGAAAATTATTTGTACTGAAAATTGTTTTTAGTGAAAATTATTTTTAATGAAAATTACAATATTTTCATTGCAAATTATTTTTACTGAAAATTGTTTTTACTGAAAATTATTTTTACTGAAAATTATTTTTACTGAAAACTATTTTGACTGAAAATTATTTGTAATGAATTTTTTTTGTCTGAAATTTTTCTGACTGTAAATTTTTTACAGAAAATTTTTTAGACTGAAAATTAATTATCATGTACATTATTTTTATTGAAAACTATTTTTGCTAAATATTTTTTTGACTGAAGAATTTTTTAACGAAAAATTATTTGGCTGAAAATTATTTGTACTGAAAATTATTTTTAGTAAAAATTATCTCTACTGAAAATTACTTTTAGTGAAAATTATTTTTACTGAAAATTATTTTCACTGCAAATTATTTTTACTGAAAATTATTTTTACTGAAAATTATTTTTACTGAAAATTTATTCTATTGCAAATTATTTACACTAAAATTTATTTTTGCTGAAAACTATTTTACTGAAAATATTTTTTTCTGAAATCAATTTTTGCTGAAAACTTTTTGAATGAAAGTTTTTTGGACTAAAAATTATTTTTACCAAAATTTATTTTTATTGAATTTTTTTAACTAAACATTTTTTTTGACAACATTGTTTTTAAGAAACGTTTTCTTTGTTTTTTTATAGTTAAATACAATTTTATTCAATGAAATCGAAGCAGCAGTTTTGAAAAAATCTTATAGTAAAACCAAAAATAATATAACTTGTCAACTAAAATATATTTTCAAATTAACATGAAAGAAAAAAATCAACAAAACTATTATTATGTAAATAACAAAAAAAAATTATAAAAAAGATTTTATAATAAAAATTTTATTTATTTAATTTTATTTACATCTATCATAAAAAAAATGTCTTCGGTATTCAATTAAATGTGATTTTTTTTCAAATAACTGTCTAGACTTTAGTCAATTTTCCATCTTGTGGATCATCACCATTTTTCCCATAGGAATTTATCTAGAAAAAGCTGTGGTATATTAGACAATATAAGAAAATATGTTATTGTATATTTTTGGTTTTTCTTATATAACTTTATAAAAGATTTGTTGGAAATATATTCTATGATAAAATGTTGCTTATTTTGAAAATTTAGCGCACAAAACTAATTTCTTTTATACCGAAAATATTTATAAATGTGTTTACTTCAAATATTAATGAATGAAAGTACAATAGATGAAGTATCTTTATAAAAAGATAAGAAAAGCAAGAAGAAATTTCTAAAATTTTAAATTAAATTCAAAGGTTTATTAATGATATTGTAATATTTCTATGGAAATTTTCAATTGGTTGGAATATTATTTAAACTTCAAAGTAAATAAACGTGTCACAATTTTGTTAGTATGTCTCCACATAAAATGCAATACGTAAAGTACAATTGTTCATTGTACTTATTTATACTTAAAAATTAATTTTTTTAAATATTATAAATTTTCTCTCTTTTTATTATGGATTAATGTCTATGTTATTATTAATCTTCTTAAATATATCCAAGTAATTCCTAATAAATTTTATTTTATGATGGTAAAAAAATTCTTTACTTTTTTATAATATTAAAAAGAAAAATCTGAAAAAAGTAAAAATGTTTAAATAAAATTCATAGAATTTATTTACGGTAGAATTTTTTCAAGCTGATAATTGCCTATTTACAGTTATTTGAACTTTATTTAAAATGTTTCTTAAATTAAAAACGATGAATATCTATCTTTCATTATATTTATTAATGTTATTTTTAAAACAAGGTACTTAATTTATGTCTGTCTGTCATTTGTCCAGCAGAAATCAATATAAGCGATCCAATTTTTGTTCTATTGGCGGCCCTTTATTTTATATATAGTATATATATTTTTACTAGCCGTTCTATCGGCGACCCTTTATTTTATATATTTTTTACATCATTGTTGTTAGCCGTCATTAATTGGTCCCAACAGCATGGGATATTTTAGTGTAATGAAAAACCTTGAGGAGAGAGAGGACAGAGCCGAGCATTCTCGTAGGTCCCTTGTTTTGGACATTAAAAAAAAAACCCAAAAAATATGGGCTCAATATTTTTTCTCTTTCGTTGGTCCCTGTTTTTGTACAACAAAAAAATAGAAACCCAAAGCAAGGGAAACAATTTTTTTTTCGGTTGTTGGTATCTTGTTTTGGACAATAAAAAAAACAATACCCCAAAACGAGGAACCCAATTTATTTTCTGCCATTTGTCCCTTATTTTGGACAATAGAAAAACCAGAAACCAAAATAAGGGACCCAACTTTTCTTCTATCATTGGTCCCTTGTTTTGGGATAGTTAAAAAAATTGAAAACCAAAAAAACGGTCCCAGTTTATTATTCTTTTTTTTAATTTAAAACATTTTTTTTGTTTCCAAAATTTATTCTGATCGAAATTTGTATACTCAACACAACCGTTTTTTATTTTCTCCTTTACGTTACCCCATTTCTTTTAGGTTTTTTTTATTGGATATATTTTTCTTTAAAACTTTATGTCCTCTTGAAGAAATTCTTTTGTTGTTATATAGGCGTGAGGGTACTCTCTTCATGTTTGTTAATATTCTTTTTCTTCCTCGTGTCCCTATTCCTTCTTTCTCTCTATCTCAGCGATGCGCAAATATTTTAGTTTTTATTTATATATATATACATATATAACACTTATTCGCAAAAGATACTTATATTAGTACAATTTTGATATCATTAAATATACTTTAATTAGTATACTACGAGTATATAGTTCTTAGCAGAGCATATCTTTAAAAAAATGTCCTCGAATATTTGTATTGTTATTAGTTTGGATAATACATCCAAACTAATAAAAACATCAATGCTTGTTTACTGTTATTTTTTCAAATATCTTTCCACTAACTATTGCTCCAACATTTAATCCTTATATAGATTCATATTAATTATAATCACGTCTATCGTAAAGAGTCAAGTTTCATTTAAAGCGATTAATAAAGTTTGTTTAATTCTTTTCTATTTTATGAAAATATTTATATATTCTTAGTAATAATTTTATTGAACAATCAAACAAGATAAACAAAAAATTAATTAATTAAATAATTATATATACAATATTTTTATTTGGAAAACTTTTGAAAACTTTTAATTCAGTTATAAGTTAATTCTTTCGAGAAAAAAAAATTAAATAATATAAAATAAGAATTTCATAAGAATAATCCTGTCTATAGTGTGAAAATAACAATAACAAAAAAATATTTTAATGAATTCTGTTCACGCACATAGTGTCTTATAATGAATTTAACAAATAAAGTTACAAAAATACTAATTAGGTACGTGTTTAATTAAACTTTTTGAATTGAAAATTTATTTAATACGCATTTCTATAGAAATCTATTAGATAATATTGATGCGAATATTTTGGGCATTTTCACCTTTTATTAACATAAATTCTTTTATTAAAAAATGAATGAAAGTAAAATTTAACTTATTACTAATTATGCTCCTTAAACTAAAAAACAACTAAATTAAAATTTAAAAGGAATTATCTGAAAAAGTAAAATTTAGCTTAATAATGGGTTAGCCATTTTGTTCTTTAGAAAATACAACCCCGTTATTTGATAGATGTTACCAGGGTCGTTCAATAAGTACTTAAAAAAAGATGAAAAAAAACTGTTATTTAAAAAAAAATTTTTTTCCAAAATTTTAATCCCGTCCAAAAAAAGGATTTCGGAAGTTCTGCAAAATACTCATCCGTTTGAGCAATGACGTCCTCGTTGGAAGTGAACCGTCGTGCGCCAAGCCATTTCTTCAGATTGGGAAAAAGAAAATAGGCACTCGGGGCCAAATCTGGTGAATAAGCGGGATGCTGCAACAATTCCATTCTCAATTCCACAATTTTGGCCATGGAAACAGCGCAAGTGTGCACCCGCGCATTGTCCTGATGCAAGAGGATTTTTTTCTTCTTCAGATGGGGGCGTTTCTCTTTGATTTCCTCGCTCAGTCGTTGCAATAACGACGCATAATACGCTTCTATTATTGTTTTTCCTTTTTCCAAGTAGTCGATAAAAATGATGCCCTGCGAATCCCAAAAGACCGTGGCCATCACCTTGCCGGCCGATGGCACAGTTTTTGCCTTCTTCGGAGCCCGTTCACCCTTGAAAATCCACTGTGATGACTGTCTCTTCGTTTCTGGAGTGTGGTAGTGTATCCAGGTTTCGTCCACAGTGACATATCGACGAAGGAATTCGGCAGGATTGCGATGAAAGAGTGCCAACATAGCCTCAGAGTCCACTACACGATTGCGCTTATTCTCCTCTGAGAGCGGCACCCATCTTGCCGACATTTTTTTCACAGACAATTTTTCATGCAAAATTGAAGCGACTGTACCTTGTGATATGCCCGTGGCCTCAACTAATTCGCGCACTTTAATTCGCCGATCGTTCAAAATCAGATCGTGGATTTTGTCGATGATTTCGGGAGTAGACACCTCAACTGGGCGTCCTGAACGATGTTCATCTTTTGTGGATGAACGGCCACGTTTAAATTCATTCACCCAATTGTAAACCATCGCAAACACAGGTGCAGATGTGCCATGAACTGCACCCAACTCGGCTTTGATTTCTTTCGGGCTTAAGTCTTTCAAATGGAGATGTTTGATGACAGACCTAAACTCGCTTTTTTCCATTGTTATGCACAAATAAATGTCGTTAATTTTTATCGACGATAAAAATTGACCTACGCTATGGATCGAGCTGAAATTTTAACAGCTTTACTGTCTATGCTACTTACAAAAAAAAATCTTTACCGACACTACGAGCGCAATTTCTTGGATTTTCTAAGGACTTATTGAACGACCCTCGTAAAATAAAAAATTATTTAGAATAAAATTTGTTTTGTTTAAAATTTGCCATTTAACATTATTGATGGATTAGGCCTATTTCTCACCCGGTGGATGTGTTAATAAGGAAAATGCCATTAAGTCCTCAGGATGCTTAAAGGCTTTCAAGATCGTGCATTTAGATGTTATTGGATAACAGACCGAAATATTATCAAAATTTATCTGAAAACGATCGAGTCCTGCAAGAAGTCTCTTGGCAACCGTTTAGACTTTTTGCAGGACTCTATCGCATAATTTTACCATACATAAAAGGTAGGATTTAATTAATATAAACAAATAATATTTTTATCAAAATTTTAATTTATAAAGTCGATAACCGATTATAACAAAAGTTTCACTTCTTTTATTGACTAGCTAATCACTAAAAGATTGGTTTTAATTTGCTGAGCTAAACTTTTCAAATTTTTTCAATTATTTAATATTTCTATAAAAGTTGTTAATAGTCAAAATAATTTACGTAAAAAAATTATTGGACAAAATTAAAACTTTCGATTTTAGAATATGTAAATTAACATTAAGAATAAAATTTCAAGGACTTTTCCTTTCCTTAAAGTTTTCGTATACATATACTAAATTGAAGATATTTCTTAGTTTGAATCAATGCTTGAAAATATAAAAAGAAAACTGTACTCCGGGTTACTTTTCTATCGCATGTGTATACATTGAGATTATACGTGACAACGAGGGAAGTTCAATTTTATTTGATAAAAGATACTCGTACACTTATCGAACTTCGAAAAGGCCTTAAACTTATCGGTTAGCTTTATAATCTTTTGGATTACAATTTCTTCGTCTATTTGTGTACAAGTATATTCATCAGCCGGCTATTGAGTAGAATATTTTTGTTGCTTCCAAATATTTCCTCTTTGTATCTAAGTTACCAAAGGACAACAAATAAACCAATTCGGAATGAGAAGAAAAAATATAATCCCAAAGGATTGTCTTTTGTAATGCTAGATTTTCATTTTGGATTGTTATCACGAATATCTTCTCCTATCAAGGATATCTTTCATCGTTAAGAGAGAACATATTTGAAAACCAACGATTCGAAATAATTTTCCGAGTAGAAATGCTTCAAATCAGAACCATGCCTACACATATGAGCATATATCGCAAACAAAATTACAAGTACTTTTTCCAAATCGACTGTTCAAAAACTTATTTGATAAGCTTCCTTTTCCCCACCCGCTTTGCTCCTAAAAATTATAGAAAAAAAAAAGAATTCGATTTAACCAGGTGTATTATATTTCATTTACTTTATAATAATTTACTTGACACTATAAAATTTAATTCAATTTCATTTCGATACGTTTCGGAAATCCAATTTTCTGCTCCCCTGCTTTGTTATTCATTTAAAATATTCAGATTGTAATAGGATTTTGCAAAAATTTCAATTTAGGAAAGAAAATGCTTAACTAGTTCTTATATATATTATCTAATGAATTTTATAGAGGATTATTTAAATATAAATTAAATAAATATCGAAAATTTACATATTAATTCATCAGCTTTGTATAATATCGAACAAATCGGTATTATAAATACACAATAATAAGCAATTTTTTATAATACAATTTTATAGTAGTATAAATAATATATTTATTAAACATAGAATCTTATTATATATTTATCGGCTTAAGTTGAGTAAGTACTTTCGCAGTTTAAATAATTTTATTCCTACAGGTTCTAAATATCCTCTAAACTGGTTATACTTTTGATAGTAATTAAATATAGTTTCTATTATAAAAAAATTATATATTGTATGCAATATTAAAAATATTTTTAATAGGAAATTGTTAATATTTTTTTTTCTCTATTTTAAAAATACCAATAAAAGATTTATTAAAAATCTCATTTTGCAAAAATTAAGAATTCTTTATTTGTCATAAACTCTGAAAATATTGTCTTTCTCAAAAGTGTTTTATAAATAAAATAATTAAAGTTTATATAATTGGAATTGAATTTTCAATTTTTTCTAATTTGGGAGTTTATGTATACGAGGGGTAAATGACTAAATACTTGGCCTTGATAAGAAAAATACATTTCTATTTGTAAAATTTATTTTATTTGTCAACATTTTCTCATTTTAGATAGAAAAACTTAGCTTAAAATTTTTTTCTATTTTTTGTATCCCATTTAAAAAGTAGGATCTCTCCAACCCTTATAGGGTTGGTGTTTGTTTCAGCAATAATCTCATCATTTCAGCCAAATCTTTTTCCGCCGAACCACTTTTTCATATTGGATAATAGAATATAATCACTTACTAATATAGTGAATACGGAAGTAATTCATATCCTAACTCATAGCGATTACATAAGTATACGGTCGTTTTTCTTTTTTTTTTCAAGATGAATCTTATACAATTTGCGTCGCAAAAAACAGGAGCCATAACCTTTGCTGCCGATTAAAGCGTTTTTACCCTCTTTGGTGTACGTTCGCCATTGTTTTGACTGAAAATGTGCGATTCTGTATCTATGTTTCATTAACGATCCAAAAATCCACTGAAGTCGTCATACAATTACGTTTTTAGTCATATCGCGCCGATTGCTTTCTTATACCCAAAAGTTTATGTATTGTAAGATGTTACATGAATTTTTTTGAAATGAATACTCTATTAGTAATCTCATACAGCTACATTTAGAAGTCTTATAAAATAATATCATGGATTTTATTAATTATTTCTTCGGCCATAACCTAAATTGAATGCCCTGGGCGGTGAGTGTCACTTGTGCTTGTACGATTACAACGAAATTCAGTAAACCAATTCTGTATTAATTTACACGGTGGTGAGTAGTCTCCATAATAATTTTCAAAGTTGGTTTTCATTTCAGAATTGGTTTTTTTCTTAAAAAAATAGTATTTTATTAACATACAAAATTCACTTGTTTTAGCATTTTTATAAAAAATATATTTTAACACTTAAAATTCAATATAGCATTTTTTTTATACATAATATAGCATTTTTTAAGAATGCCAGATAATGAAGAAAATATCATTTTACTGATATTAGGTACATTTTTGCATTAGCTAATGACTTATCATAATACCCTCGTATTTAGAAATACGAGGGTCGCTTAATAAGTCCTTAGAAAAAGATGGAAAAAAACTGTTTTTTAAAAAAAAAAATTTTTTATTTTTCAACATAATCTGCTTTTAGCTCTATACACTTTTCCAACCGTTTTTCCAAAATTTTTATCCCTTCCAAAAAATAGGATTTCGGAAGTTCTGCAAAATACTCATCCGTTTGAGTCACTCGGGGCCAAATCTGGTGAATAAGCGGGATGCTGCAACAATTCCATTCTCAATTCCACAATTTTGGCCATGGAAACAGCGCAGGTGTGCACACGCGCATTGTCCTGATGCAAGAGGATTTTTTTCTTCTTCAGATGGGGGCGTTTCTCTTTGATTTCCTCGCTCAACCGTTGCAATAAGGACGCGTAATACGCTCCTGTTATTGTTTTTTCTTTTTCCAAGTAGTCGATAAAAATGATGTCCTGCGAATCCCAAAAGACCGCGGCCATCTCCTTGCCGGCCGATGGCACAGTTTTTGCCTTCTTCGGAGCCCGTTCACCCTTGAAAATCCACTGTGATGACTGTCTCTTCGTTTCTGGAGTGTAGTAGTGTATCCAGGTTTCGTCCACAGTGATATATCGACGAAGGAATTCGGCAGGATTGCGATGAAAGAGTGCCAACATAGCCTCAGAGTCCACTACACGATTGCGCTTATTCTCCTCTGAGAGCGGCACCCATCTTGCCGACATTTTTTTCACAGACAATTTTTCATGCAAAATTGAAGCGACTGTACCTTGTGATATGCCCGTGGCCTCAACTAATTCGCGCACTTTAATTCGCCGATCGTTCAAAATTAGATCGTGGATTTTGTCGATGATTTCAGGAGTAGACACCTCAACTGGGCGTCCTGAACGATGTTCATCTTTTGTGGATGAACGGCCACGTTTAAATTCATTCACCCAATTGTAAGCCGTCGCAAACACAGGTGCAGATGTGCCATGAACTGCATCCAACTCGGCTTTGATTTCTTTCGGGCTTAAGCCTTTCAAATGGAGATGTTTGATGACAGCCCTAAACTCGCTTTTTTCCATTGTTATGCACAAATAAAAGTCGTTTACTTTAATCGACGATAGAAATTGACCTACGCTATGGATGGAGCTGAAATTTAGACAGCTTTCTTGTCAATAATGTTACTTACGAAAAAATATTTACCGACACTACGAGCGCAATTTCTTGGATTTTCTAAGGACTTATTGAACGACCCTCGTATTTATATATGCATGTAAAGGATTATCCATTTAATAATTTTGAAAGTATAGCATTGGCATTTGATAGCTGTCAAAAACGTTTATTTTATAAATAACCATTTTATATTATCAAACAATTATTAAAATTGTAAAGAAAAATTATAAGTTGGGTAATTTAAATAATTCTGCCGTAGTCATAATTTCTGGGACTCTTAAAACTTTTAAGTGATTATAAAAAAAACCACTTTATCTATAAAAATTTAATGTCTAGTGTGCATTTTTATTTAAGGAGTCAATGGACCATATTTCTTTCAAATAATTAGAGGGAGGGACCGTTGTCATCAAAATTTGACACTGTTCCTACATAAAATATTGTATTTTGGTAGATAGTTCTCAAACTTAAGAGCATTTAAAAATCGAACGTCATCAAAAATTACGTTATTTAAGTATAAATTATAAATTTAATTACAAACAACTTTTCCAAAACACGTGCAAGCAAAGCAGCTGTCAGAAATTAACTGAATATTCAAAATGGCCGAACTTCTCGGCATAAGTGAGAGACATGAGTAGCAACATAATGAACAGACCTTCTATATCAACATTAATAAAAAAAATTTTGGCGTACATTCTTTCGTCTAAATATAAATTTATCTAAGACTAAGAAAAAAAATAATATTCTTAAATCGAAATGCCCACTTAAATAGAATAATAGCAAATAAATTGTTAAATATTTTTTTATATTTATTCACCAATTTAAATTGAACATTAATATTATATTGTATTTAAAATTATATATATCAATTTAAATTGAACATTCAAATTATATTGAGTATGACTATAATAAATGCTATCAAATAAGCTCTCTTAAATAAGAGATTATTTTTTAAACTTTTTATGTATTGCAGGGTCATGACTTTGAATATCAGAATTATGTTTTTCATTCGTTGGAGGATTTTATTTATTCTATGAAAAGAATCGAAGAATACTGATAACAGTAACTCCTCCATAAATATAAATCTAAAAAAATGTGATTTTAAAAGGCAAAAAAAAAAAATCAATACGTGGGTATAGAATATCCAATTGTACAAAATAAAAAAAATTCCAGTACGTAGAATAAAAATATTTCACTTGAAATTGAACAATAGTGGAAGGAAAGATTACGAATTGTTAGAATTAGGAATAAATTTTTTCAAGACGGTATTGCTACTATAGAAACGATTATGGAGTTCGATACTAATCTTGATATGCCATTTATGTTGACAACATGAGACATTATTCCACAAAGACTAAGTTCCGGTACAATCCCATCTATTGATAGATACGTTATGTATTTTTACAGTATGGTATTACCCCAATCCCGATAAGGCCTCCTAACAATGGTAATAAGATTGTTTATATTAACAATAGCAATAAGACTTGATATCCGTATGTAGCAATAATTTATGGCATAAATCCTATCTTAAAAGTAAATTTCGAATTTATCAAGGATATAAAATAGAAAAATTTACACAGAAAAAAAAAATTACTAAACAAGAAGAAAAAATCCAAATCGACAGGATACAAATTCAAATTCGATTTTTATCAAAATACTCTGTTGGAGACATATTTCCGATTTCTGATAATTCAGGTCAGGATTTGAATTTCTCCTTAAGATTTCGGTCTTTCCTTTTTTTATCTACCATAAATACTAAAATACTGTTGCATATGATTATTTATTTTCAATTAATTATTTGTTTTGACATAAAGTTGACATTTTATTATTGTAAAAAAATTTTTTTATCAAAAATAAGTAAAGGAAATTTATTATTAAAATAACTAATATAACTAAAAATAGTGATATATAAGACAAATCTAATTCAAAAAAAAAAGTTTAAATGAACTAAAAATCACTAGAATTCTCAAATGCGTTGCGAAAAATATCTTCCGGATCGAAAATTAAAACAAAAAACACTAAAGTCAATAATTTGATCCCAATGATCATTCACAATAAAATTTCTGTTGCAAGCTCATTAGAAAAAGCTAATATACTCGCCGATCACTTCTCTAAATTTTCTTCTCTTCAGAACGAAGATGTTGAAATATACAAATTTGCTGGTTCAGATGGAATCTCCCTTCTAAAAATGCAAGTCGGATTCTGAATGCCTTAGCAAGGATTATGTCTAATTACAAAAAGCGTAGAAAAAGACTAGGCGGGCTGCTGTACACAGTTGTCAGCTCCATTATACTCTACGCAACCTTTATTTGGACAGAAGCTGTTGTGAGGATAACGTACAAGCGTAAGGTAATGGCGATATATCGTTGAAGTGGATTTCGAGATTCGAGAGCATTCTATATTACTGGTGTATAACTTAAAAATGCGGGATTGACAAGAGATGGCATAACTTTTACACATGGTTTGTGTTGATAATAACTCATATGGCATTTTGGAGGTTAAACATCGGTCATTCATTCTCGATTAGTCATTGAACGAAATAGTGTAAACAACAAAGTTTTTTTTTTGCTTCAAAAATGTCGAATTTCGTACCAAAAAAGTCCCATTTACGGGA
This sequence comes from Atherix ibis, assembly GCA_958298945.1. Lineage (NCBI taxonomy): Eukaryota > Metazoa > Arthropoda > Insecta > Diptera > Athericidae > Atherix > Atherix ibis. Next base: position 39,942,302 of record OY282606.1, read on the forward strand.
AGTGTTTCAATTTGAAAAAAAGTGCAACTGAAGCACATCGATTGCTCACCGAAGCTTATCCAGAAGTGGTGATTTTGACACGGAAGACAAAGAACGACCAGGTCAGCCAAAAAAGTTTGAAGATGAAGATTTGGAGGCATTACTCGACGAAGACTGTTGTCGAACTCAAGAAGAAAGATAAAAAATCATTGGGAGTCACTCAAGCAGCCATTACAAAACGTTTGAAAGTAGCAGGATTCATCCAAAAGCAAGGAAATTGAGCCCCATATGAATTGAAGCCGAGAGACGTTGAAAGGCGATTTTGCATGTCCGAAATGCTGCTTGAACAGTAGAAAAAGAAGTCGTTTTTGAATCGAATCATTACTGGCGACGAAAAATGGATTCATTACGACAACCCAAAGCGCAAAAAAATCGTATGTGAAGCCCGGCCAACCAGCCAAATCAACGCCAAAGCCAAATATCCATGGCGCCAAGGTAATGCTCTGTATTTGGTGGGATCAGAAGGGTGTGATCTATTATGAGCTATTAAAATCGGGCCAGACGATCACAGGCGACTTCTACCGAACACAATTAATCCGTCTGAAGCGAGCATTGGCCGAAAAACGCCCGGAATATGCGACCAGACACGAAGCCATAATTTTCCATCATGACCGGTTAAAAATTATTTAGAAAACAGTGGCTGGGAAGTTTTGGCTCACCCGCCTTATAGCCCAAACCTTGCCCCGTCCGACTACCATTTGTTTAGATCCATGCAAAACGCCCTCACCGGAATACGCTTCACTTCAGAACAGGGCATCAAAAATTGGCTCGATTCATTCTTGGCCTCAAAACCGGAGCAGTTTTTTTGGCGCGGAATCCATATGTTACCAGAAAGATGGGAAAAAGTAGTGGCTTCCGATGGACAATACTTTGAATAAAATATATTGTAACAATTTTTCAAAATAAACACTCAAAGTTTACCAAAAATCCCGCATTTTTAAGTTATACACCCAACATATGTGACGCTGCCTGTAATATCGGTAACGAGGTTTTGGTGGACGAAAGGGTCAGACTATATCAAGTTCATCTTCAGAAGGGAGGAAAGAAATGAAGCAGTGGCGACTTATCGATTAAAGGGAAATGGACGCATCATTTAATGATTGACATAATAAAACAGAAGAGGCCATAGGAAGTGGACGACTATATGGCCAATTTATGACAGGATATGGGTGCTTCATGGCACCTCTACGTCGGTCTGAGTTGAACTTTTGGTCCACAATCAAAGACGAGGAACATGTCTTCTTCCACTCTCGTGGCTTTAGCGGAGAAAGGAGGGAAGTGGAGAAAATAATCGGTGAACAGCGGTCTCAGGAGTGCATCATCACACAAATGATAACATTGAAACCATGCTGGGATGTGGTCGCTGAATACACTTCCTGAGTAATTAAGAGGCTTTGGCAGGAACAAAGAATGAGAAAAGAGCAGTCTGTGACCTAAATACGATTTTAGGCTTAACGGCAGTCTACCCAGTCTGAAGTAAGACTTGATAGTTTTATGTGGAGTCATATTTAAAGAAAAAGAAAGTTTCACGCACTGTAAGGATCGGTATATGTACACCGTCTTAAGAAGATTTCCCCCTACCCATGTATAGAAAAAATATATAGTATCTGTCTCATAGTTCGGAAAAAAAGGTTTTTGCACACTGTCAAAACCACTGTATAAGCTTTTCTATTTATCCTTTTCGTCAGGCATTTGGAGTATATAAAAAACAGTATTTGTTTAATTAGTCCCCAAAAAATGTGAGTTTTTAATTAACTAATATCCCTTCTTTCTAACGTAACGGAAACGTTCATAAGCCATCCGCTAAAAAATTTTTTGGATCAAGGAAGAATATTGTTTTTGTAGCAGGCAGTACAGTCGTAAGTATGCTGGACTACCATCTGAGGAGTCGTGAGTTCGAATCCCAGTGAGGCGTGGTTCCATGCTAATTCATAAAAACAACCACTTTTCTTTCTAATTTAATTTCCCTATCCTGTTGTCACTTGTCGCCAAATGTTCCTAAGTATCGTGGTGCTTATAATATATACTTCAGTACTATTTATCTAGCTGAAAAGTGGAACCACATTCTGTATTTTTCTGGGGAGTATAGGGTTTTTGCACTTGGTATATCAACATCATTTGATAGAGTTTACTATAAAGCCATTTTGTCGAAAATACATGCAATGGTATTGACGATTATCTCCTTAAATGGATTAAAAGTAATTTTTTGAGCTGTTTAGTAAAAATTGCTTAGAATGGCTACAAGTCTGCAGTCTACCAAATAAATGGTGGTGTTATCCAGGTTTTTATTTTATCTCGAACTCTATTTCTTATTCTCCTAAATGATCTCATGATAGTACAGTACTCTTAGTTATTCATATTCATTTCTCGATTTATGTACTTGTATATATTTGGGCTATAGACGTAAAGTCCTAGAGAAATTAGTCTGGTATGAAATATAGATCATACAGAAGAGGTGTTTCTTTAATTTGCCACTTCGTACATAAATATAGCAAAATAATTCATACTTTGGTCTATTTATAGTGCTAAGAGTTCTACTGGAGATGTGAATTTCTCCAGGAAAAAATAACCTAAGGTAAAAGAAGAGGAAGGTCTTAAAAATTTGAGAAAGACTTAAAAAAAATGTATCAAAAAAGTGACTGTGATCGATCAAACAGAGATTTTTTGGGAGAAGAGACCCGTTGTTGATTAACTCCTTCCTGCCCATGCCTCGAATCACACTTGGCGTTACGTTTGCTAATCTAATGTTTTTTTTATCCGAAAATATTACACAGTCATTAAAATTTTAAGATTATCCCCAAAGTATCTGCTTTATTTTTTTATATTTTCCTATTTTCTTCTTTAAACAGTATTCCAGTTAACTGGATAGTTGCTTGTATTCCTTTAATTATTCCACTGTAATGCTCGGTTCAGGGAGAATGCACATCAGTTTATCCTTTTGGACGTACTGTAAAATAAACAAGGTATGGCAAAAAAGTAATGATACCTAAGGAAATTATCTTTTTCAAAGTAGTTCCCTTGGCAGCTTTACATGAACAGAGGTGTTGTTTCCATTCTTTGTAGCAGAAATTCCCTTTCAACCGTTCAACCCAACCGTGCAATCGCCTCCCTTACTCAAATTTTTCAATCATTTTTTAAACAAAGTACACCGAAAATACTCTCTTTGTTATTTCTTAATCCTTCCATATACACAATATTGTAAGGATATTCATAAATCCTTTATCAAAACTGCTTTACAATATGAAAATACAAAAAATAATCAAAATGTCTATGCTCCTATAAAAGTACACGTCTAAAAAAAATTCCTTAGTCTAGTGTCTGTCTCAATCTTTATAAGATGTGTAATCCAGATACTGATTTAAAGGAAATAAAATTAATGAAATATTTTACAGCAGAAGCAAAAAAAAAAAATCAAGCTGTCAACGAAGATTCAATTTTTGATTAAAAACGTCATCAGTTCAATGATTTGAAATTTATTGGTAATTCTGCAACGGAAACGTGAATATTTGTTTTAAAAAAAAAACAGCTCAAAAATCGAAGACCTGAATAGTAATTTTCCTCAATTCCAGTTGGTTTGTATGTAGTAATAGATAAATTGTATTAGGATCAACGCAAATCTATGTATTTTGCCAATTTTCGATAAGGATTCAATGACCTGAGACAAGCACACGTTGCGTTTCCTAAGGGACATGACTACATAAAATTTTGCGCTCTACTTGTGATGTTCAATTATGTGAGTATGTTTTGCATTGATTTTTTTTTCTTCTTTTCTATACAGTATTTAACGATATAATTTGGAATATTTTTCTGTTCAAATAATCGTTTAATATTTGATAATTGCGTAAGAAAAAATTAAGGAAATTTTTCACGTTTAAGTGAGAAGTAATAAGGACATTATGTAATAACACGTTCACCTGTGGATTTTTTTTTAATAAAAGTTTTCTTTGGTGGTTAAAGAAAAAATTGACCAGGTGTATAGGCTTAAATCCGCTGTTTTTTAGTCAAAAAAACACATGTTTTTTTCATAGAAAGCAAAAACAAATGTATTCAAAGTTCTGGCCCTCGCTAGCTATACATTTTTCACATCTCTCGGGCAATTTATGGATATCACGCCAAAAAAATTCCTTGTCTTTCGAGGCAAAGCACTCATCAAGCCATATTCGGACGTCTTCGTAAGAATCGAAGTGCTGCTCAGCGAGCGCGTGGCCCATCGACGAAAACATGTGGTAGTTGGAAGGCTTCAGGTCTGGCGAATAAGCGGGGTGGGGAAGCACCTCTCAGTTGAGTATCTCCAAGTAGTTTCGGACCATTTTTGACGTGTACGATGGCATCCACGTTGTCGTGGAGGAAAATCAGATTGTCATGTCTTTGTTGATAATCCGTCCTTATTTCAAGCAGAGTACAGTTCAATTTAATCAGTTATTGGTTGTAGCGATGGGCTTTCACAGTTTCACCAGGTTTCAACATCTCATAGTATACGATACCCTGCTGATCCCACCAAACGCACAGCATCGTATTCCGTCCAAAGCGATTTGGTCTTGGAGAAGATGTTGATGCTTGGCCAAGATCAACCCACGATTTCTTGCGTTTAGGATTCTCGAAATATATCCACTTTTCATCGCCTGTCACAATCCAATGCAGGAACGACTTTCTTTTTTGTCCGGCGAGCAAGATTTCGCATGTGTTTTGGCGTCGCTCCATCTGCCTATCGTTTAATTCATGTGGCACCCATTATCCGATCTTTTCAATCTTCCCTATGGCACGCAGACGCATGTAAATGGCTGGTTGAGTAACACCCAATTGCTCCGCGAGCACTTTTTACGATTGGGTATCGTCTTCGTCCAAAAGAGCATGCAACTGATGGTCCTCAACCTTCCTAGGACGATGTTCACGCTTCTTGTCCCACAAGTCAAAATTTCCGTCTTTCAACCGACGAAACCAATCTTGGCACGTTGTTTCCGATAAAGCACTGTCACTATAGGCATCCATTAGCATTCGATGCGATTCGGCAGCCGATTTCTTCAAATTGAAGCAGAAAAGCAGAGCTTCCCGCATATGGTCTTTTTCTGGCACAAAACTAGACATGATTACCAAAGGAAAAATGTATGTTGTTGTACGAAATTGCTGACAATGTGCACTGATTAATGTTGACAGATGTCAAACTCATTAAAAAAGGTATGGCGTGCCCATGGTAGCTTAATACGATTACTGTCGCAGCGGATTTAAGCTTATGAAAAATGTATGGCGTGCTCATAGTAGCTTAATTTAGGCTTATGATACAGCGGATTTAGGCTTATGATACGGCCATATTTACTTATTCCACAAAACCTGTCATAGCACCTAATAATTTACAATCTTATATTTTATCGTGGTTTTTGAAATGGAGAGTAAAGATAAATTAGTAAAAAAGAGTCTACTGATTATTTAGTTTGTGTCGATTTCGATAACTTTAAAAAAATAATTAATAATAATTCCGCCACTATTTGGGCTAAGATTGGTTTTTAAATAATCTTAAATTTGATGATTGTCTGCAAAAACGCGTGTTTTTACGAAACCCCAAGGAAATAAATCGAATCTATTGCGAAGCCCAATAATTTGTGCTATCTTGAAGGCTAATTGACTTCACCAAATTTTGTAATTAAGCATTCTGGGAATTTTCACGTGAGACTGATTTATTAAAAGCACATACTTATGTGTATAAGTTCTATAATATATAAAAATCGTTGAGTTTAGACCAGAAATCTTCTTCTTTATTTTTTAAGAAATTTGTGCTAATGATATCTTCAGACCAAAATACACAATAGATAATCAGTTTTAAAATTACAATAATTTCTCCACACTCACTTATGAATTGTTACAATCCCATATAAGGTAATTTTTCTTATTAACATATCCACAGATAGAGATATAAGCTTCTCTCGAACTGTCTACGCCATAATAAACACCTTTTGTAGAAAGTTATTAATATTAATAAAAAAATTTTCAATCCATAATGGCTAATTTTAAACTAAATAAATTTTTAGTAAATTAATATTTTTACTTTACAATTTTCAAATAACAAGGCTATACTTTTTAAACCACAAAATAGGATTGTGTCCTTTATTTGGTATTATCTAGTTTTGATATTTCGTTAGTTTAAAAACTTTTCTTTAAATAAGTATTTAAGTAAAATATAAAAATACTTTATTACTCTCTAATAGATATTATAAAAAAAAATTATGTTTTTATTGTAATTAAGTAATAAAAAACAAAAGAATTTGTTTTTTTATTACCTTGAACGCATTTGATACTAAACTGTAAAAATAATGAAATAATTAAACTCTAAAAAAAATTAGCTACAATAATTTAAAGAAAAATCTTTTCTGATCTTAATAACTATAAAGTTGTGAAGGTTTTCTTTTAAAGAAATCGAAATAAATTGGAAATTTTCCAGAATTACTTTACATTTTTTTCAAATTTAAAACGAAAAAATATTTTTAGGATGTCTACAGCTATAAAACTACATTTAAATACTATATTAAAAATAATACTATAGTTTCATATGAAGCTCAATACGTGCATTAAAAATTATTTGTATTTTTTCAGCCAATTTCATAAAACTTTGATATGTTCAGTTAGTTGGCAGAAATGCAATCACTGGCAGCCAAGGATCAGTATAACTTTACCGATTACCTATCTTAAATTTCTGGTCATTCTATCTAAAGGTATTGTTAATTAGACATCTTTGGAATTATAGATGAAACTAAAACGGAAATGAACGTGATATTTTTAAACCAGTTAATGTTATAAGTTTTCATATTATGGCCAAATACAAACTCGTACATCGTTACTGAGGTTGAAAGGAAGTGATAGTCGTAGTCTGCTGAATACAACGATATTGCTTTACATTGATTTTGGTTATATGCCAAAAGTTTTTCGATTTGTAATTCTTATTGAATATTATGTCTCACTTTGTACAAATCTGGCACAAAGTTTTTATTGAAATGCACTTTTTCGATAAGTGTTGTTTCCTACAACAAACTTTCACTCTAACTAAATGTGAACATTTACGAAAATTCTTATTCATTTCAATAAAATTTCTCGTATATTCATAAAATAAAATGAATCAATTTAAAAGAAATGAAAATACAGAAAATTATTTAAAAAAAAAAAAAAAACAACAACAACAAATAATACCCTTCGATTTGATTAGCTACTCTATATTCACTTTGACTCTGTGGCTCTGTACTCATAGGGGATGAAATAATTTTTTTATTTTCATCTTTTATATAGTTTTCTCAATCGTATTTGTATTTATACTTCGAAGTTTTCTTTTCTTGATTTTAAAATTGAATTTATTAAAAAAAAAACCATACACACACACATTCTCTTATATTTGGACAGAATTTATATTGCAAACGAAGGATAAACGGAAAAGGAGAAAACTTTTGAAAAAAAAAACTTTTACTCGGAGTAGACTGTGAGTATAGTTCAATGAAATGTTGACGCATCCCGAAGCCTGTTTGTCTTTGCGAAGACTGTATTTTTCTTTCGAAACTAACCTTACAGCTTTCTTCTCAGGTCTTTTGTATACTCGTATATGTATATGTACACACAGATATACGATGGGGAATCGTTTGAACTTTCAAGATAAATCAAAATACACATTATTGGATTCAATAATCAATTGCCATAGTTTTCCTGACAATAATCAAGAAAATTCTTCCAGCTCCGTAAACATAGTAAATGCAAACAGTGTGAAAAGGATATCAATTTTCAATGCAACTATTCAACAATACGATTTACTTGTTATTGAAATAAATTCGCAGATCTTGTTTGGCCTTTAAATAACAAATCATCTTTAAGGGATTTTTAAAAAAAAATTCTCATATTTTATAGTAAGTAAAAAAGAATGTACGTTTTTTTTGTTGAAAAATATTGTTTTTATCGTAAATTTCATTTAAGTTTGAAAAGTATCTGAACATTTATTTGAAGACTCAAATTACTTTTACCACTTAATTGATTTTAAGATATCTGATATTATTCTAGGAAGGTTGCTAACATAACTTATTGATTGTAAAACAAATTGTAAATGGCAACATAAAAGAAAAATCTTAACAAGATCTATTCAATCGACTCTTCCAAACTTTCCAAAAAAAAAAATGCTTTCTGAAAACAATTAAGTAATAGATACTGCAAATATGAGAACATACTCCTCCCCGTTGATTTGGTATTGGATTTCTTCACGGAAAAGGAAATTTACGAGCGCCATATTTATACCATACGTAGGCTACTATATATATTTCTGGCCTAGGCACTAAGTGTTGCCAGGTGCGATCTGACATTTCCATTGGAAAGTTTGACATTTTTTAGCATAAACGTACTCAGAACGTTTTGACGTACGACTATCATTTGTGTTGTTTACAGTGACTTGAAAAAATCAATTTGGCAAAAAAATGGAATTAACTCGTGAACATTTTCGTGCGATCATTTTTCACAACTTTCGACGTGGATTATCACGACAAGAGTGCATCGATGAACTTAAATCTTTGTATGGCTATGAAGCACCATCCTATAGCACTGTGAAAAACTGGTACAACGAATTCAATCGTGGCCGACGCTCGCTCAAAGACGAATTCCGTGAAGGTCGTCCAAAAACAGCCGTTGTTCCAGAAAACATCGATGCCGTACGTGAACTGATAATGCAAGACCGTCATGTGACATACCGTGAGATAGAGGCATGCCTAGGCATTTCTCCCACCAGCATACATTCGATATTGCATGAACACCTGGCCGTAAAAAAGGTTTGTTCTCGTTGGATCCCGCACAATTTGACAATCGCTCAAAAAAAGGCTCGTGTGGATTGGTGTAAAGAAATGCTGAAAAAATACGATCGCGGTGCTTCAAAAGACGTTTATAAGATCGTCACAGGTGACGAATCATGGATCTATGCGTATGAGCCCGAAACAAAACAGCAATCGACCGTGTGGGTCTTCCAAGACGAGTCAAATCCAACGAAAGTTGTTCGTGGAAGAAGCACTTCGAAGCAAATGGTCGCTTGTTTCTTTGGCAAAACTGGTCATGTGGCGACTGTTCCGCTTGTGCAACGTAGGACGGTCAATTCTGAGTGGTACACCACCATTTGTTTGCCTGAAGTCTTCGGAGAAATTCGAAAAACGAACAAGAGAAGTCGAATCATTGTGCACCATGACAATGCGAGCTCTCACACATCGGCTCAAACCAGCGCCTTTTTGACCGGACAAAACGTCGAATTGATGGGTCATCCTCCGTACAGCCCTGACTTGGCACCCAATGACTTCTTTTTATTCCCACACATCAAGAAAAAAATGCGTGGTCAACGATTTTCGTCGCCAGAAGATGCTGTTGAAGCATTCAAAAACCATGTTTTGGAGGTGTCTCAATCGGAGTGGAAAAAGTGCTTCGAAAATTGGTTTGAGCGCATGCAAAAGTGTATAAATCTTGATGGAGAATATTTTGAAAAACAATAAAACCTTTTTCGTTGATAAATATTCGCATTTTCATTATTAGGCCAGAAATATATATAGTAGCCCACGTATAGCTTCAATTCGACTACATATAATTTTAGAGAAAAGATATGGTCGAATGTTACGATTCAATGCATCATTAACTATTTTATATGGGGTGTTTAGTACATATCCGTTGTAACGCAACAAAATCGTGATGTTCATAAATCGAAATCCATAAAAGTATTTAATGTATTTCATCTTTTACGATATCGATAGGCATAAATACGAGTAATTGGTTTTTGTTTTATATAAAATATATTGAAAATAAAATATTTTATATTTAAAAATAATAATTTCAGTTATTAGTAGTAAAAAAAAAATGTTTTATTGTCAAAATTACACATATGGATTCGAATTCAAATAAATAACTCTCTTTATAGATATTTCGGATAAATCCTAACCAATTAATGCAAATCTTCTATTTTCGGAAACTTAATACATCGTCTTCTAACGGTTGAGTTGCAAGTTTAATTTAATGCTATTCTAGTAAGCTATCATTCGGTCAATTCTTCAATAAGTCTAATTTGATGCCATTCTAGTTAGCTCTCATTCGACCAGTTTCAATCAATAAGGATTGAAACTGGTCGAAAACCCATCTTGCTTATTGAAACTGGTCGAAAAAATATATCTGATTTTGACAAAAAAATTATATAGAGTAACGAAGCACATTTTGACTTAACTCTTTCAGACCTATCATACACGATTGTGTTATCTGATTTGGATACGTCATATTTACTCTAAATATGTTTTTACATATAAAAACCGAAAAGCATCGATCGTGTTAGGTGTTTCTCTCGCTATGTGCAAAGAAACAAAAACAATTTTAGAAATACGTTCTCTCATAATTTGGTAGTCGGTTAAAGTGTCTCTCAGTGAAAAGAACCAATGTCTCTGAGTAAGTATGAATAAATATTTCCCCGTATTTTTTTTTTTTGCTAATTTAGAATAACTGTATTTAATGTGTTCTGTTGCATGTAATGAGATAGAAAGAGATGGATATTATATTCTGCTACCAGTTTTTGGTTTCAAATTATTTTCAGATAACACAAACGTGTTAGTTAGGTTTAACGGCAATTTTTATTTTGACTCACGTTTGTGTTATGTGATTTTTTAGATCGAAAAAAATACAATTTAGCGAACTCTAATGATATTCAAGAAATATTGGACATTCTTGGGGAGTCTGACATTGATTTCAGTGATGATGATGAGGATGTTGATCATATCGTACGTGGACACCAAAAAATATAATTTTGGAAGAATCAGACGACGGTAAATTTGTTTTTTGAATGTTTTGATGTTTTATATTATATTATGTTCCAACAGATTTGAGTGAATCCTCAACTCCAGATGAAGCAGCATTTGCGTCCATATTAATGCCACAGCCAACGGTAAATTCAGATTTGAGTGGTCTTTATACCTTCTTAGAGTGAGGGTTTGTATTTGGGCTGGATTTATTTCTTTAAGGACATTACTGGTAATACTGTTACAGTGACTGGTGAGAGATATAAAATGCTGCTACAGAACATTTTTATTAGTAAATTGGGGTTTAATGACTTGAGGTTCTAACAGGACAGTGCCACGTCAAACACTGCACATGTTACAGTGCAATTATGCGATCGATACTTAAAGGGGAATGTTCTTACCTAGGCATATAACGAGAAACACGGCATTGCATCAAAAAATCATGTGTTTGTAGCAAGGCCAGAAGTAACCATTAAGCCTATATCAATAATTTTTTTACATAATATGAAACAAAAATTATGAACTTATGTTAGGAATATGCTTTATTATCTTAAATAGTCACAACAAATCTATTCAATTTATTCCAAAGTTCTACAGGCTTTATTGATTCTAAAATGTTAACAATATAATAGCTCTTTTTGCTAGTCAAGATAACCGAATTTGTTCAAAAATTATTGGCGACCATCAGAGAGGCTTTGGTTCAGAAAATCAGTAACAGATCAGAGGAAAAATCTTTGAGGCAGTAATGGAAAATCTTTTGGAATCCCCTATCTATTTATCGACTATGAAGCCGCTTATAAAACCATAGCCAGGGTAAAACCTAACACATTAATGAGAATCCGGCATCCCAGACAAATTAATGTGGCTGACTTGGCCATAGTCAGGACTAATATAAGATTTGGCATCTACAAAAATCTCCAGCAACGAGAGGCAATTTGGAGCCTTCTCTTTAACCTGGCACTGGAAAAATAATTTGTGTCCAGGAATGAATCCTCATTAAGACTGTCCAGCTTTTAGCATAAGCCAACGCCATCGAGATTATGTGTCGATCTTTATGAGAGACCTTCATCAGGATTGAGCCGGCAACGCAGAGATATCTTGGACTGTATTTTAATGACGCCAAAACAAAGTAGATGGTGGAGAAGACTCTTGTCTTATCGCAGACAAGACCAATTTGCACTACTCGCATACAAATAGGACCTTAAAATTTTGTAATTTTAAGGTCCTATTTGTATTTGAATGACGCCAAAACAAAGTAGATGGTGGTCTTGTCTTATCGCAGACAAGACCAATTTGCACTACTCGCATACAAATAGGACCTTAAAATTTTTCTTTTTAAGGTGAAAAGTCGTAGCCGATAACAACATAGTAGAAGACATCATAACTGATGATAGCCAATAGATCCTACTTCGGTCAGTCTAAATTAATTCGCTGGACAAAAAAATAGTTTTGCCACTTCTTTTCTTTTTTTTGAAACCTTGGAATCTCATCAAAAACAATTACGAACTTTTGTCTGCTTTTGAGAGGTCGATCCTCCAAAGAAGTTTTAATTCCCTGAATAATTTCGAACAAATGCCAAGATTCTGGAGAATCACCGCGGCCACTTGGTTGGGGATAAATGTTAGCCCAACAGGCTGCGATGGGCTGGACACTTAATCCGTATGAATGCGGAAGATCCTACCCGGAAAGTCTAAAATGGCAGCATTTATGGTCCCAGAAAATAAAGTAGGCCCAGACTACAGTGAGGCAACTATCCTAGCCAGGACGCCAAAAATAATGTTGGGGTGTCTAATTGGAAGGCCCGGCGTAAAGTCGAGAGGCCTAGAGTTCTTTGATTCAGCATAACAAAACCGGAATTCTCACTAAAAAATATTTTTCTTAAATGTTAAATCTGAGTTATATTTCTCAAAGTTTTTTTTAACTGTTCTCATAAATATATTTAGTTATCTGTTAGTTATTGTTATTTAAATATTATTTTTATTTAAAATTATATTTTCAATGATAACTTATAAACAAAAATCAGATAAATTCATGAACAAACAAATGTAAGCAATAAACTTTTAGTCTATATTCAATAAAATTCCTGATAAATACACATTCTATAATATTTTTTTATTTAACAAATAAAATTTCGTTTAATTAGACGGAGAAGAATATCAATTATGCGATCCTTAAACCCATTAAGAAATGATAGCAGTACAGAATCATCAATTGTGAATCAACCAAAAGTTCAAATGTTTTTGGATCAAAAATTGTGAATATATAGTAATTAATGAGTACCGAAGGTATTCCTTAACAACTATTTATCAATATAGCATATATTAAATGATTAAAGTAAAAAAAAAAAAAATACTTTAAAAAAATTTCGTATTTATGGTTTATCTTACCTTGAATTATTTTGTGCTTAAGTATTTTTGTGATAAATTAAAGCTTAACAAAAATTACGCGTTTCTCGTTATTGTTTTGATAAAAAATTGCCTCATTTGCATGTTGTCGTTATGGTGCTTATTCTATCGAGAATTGAATAACTGAAAATATAAAAATAATCATTTTCAATCAAGTATAAGTGCTTTTAGTACGAATAAAATTAGAGATTATCTGAACGAGTTATTTCTGAGAGCGATGATATAATTTATTGTTCCTTAAAAATGACTACAACTTGCACCAATAGAATAAGAATTTTTGTGCACAATGTTAAAACCATAATAATATTTAAATTTTCTTTTATAGGATCATTTTTTAATGGTTTGTAAATAGTGGAAATAATTTTTGTTGTTTTAAAATAAAATACCAATCAGTAATATCTCATAAAATATTTTCATTTTCATTTATTTCAAATATTTTTTCATATAAATAGTTTACTTTTTTCAAATATTAAATTTAGTACAAAAACTTCTTATGGAAGCTAATTAGCTTTAAAATATATTTGCTTTTTACCTAAACTAATATTGGCAGATTATATTAATTTTGTTTAAAGAACTTCTCTAGTTTCCTATTTAAGGTAAGATAGAATTTTCAGAGTAACATAAAAACATTTGGTTTGACCTAAACAAATATGACTAGCAAATTTTGTTTTGTATCAATGAGATCGAGTGTTATTGCGAATTAGTTTTGTTAATGTTTATAAACATGTAAACTTAAACTTTCTCAATAGTCAAGTCACATCTAAGTAAAAGTAGGCAAGCAAATTTTGTTTATTTATTTGAAAATGTTAAAGTTTAAGAAATTTAAATGTTAAATTATTTAATATAATAGTAAGTATTAGTCATTTTGTAATAGCGAATTAATTTTAAAATTTGTATTAGATCTGCTTATATATGTAGGGTATTCTAATAACACGGGACCCTAAAAAAACTAAACTTCAAAATAAATTGAGAAAAGTGGACGAATATTAACATTTGTTACAATCATGGAATAAGAGGTCTATTCCAAAAGTATCGCGAATTTTGAATTTCCGCGCGTTACGTATACATGATTTTCGATTTTTTTTATGCCGCTATGTTGATACTCATGTCTCTCACTTATGTTGACAAGTTCGGCAAGTTTGAACGTACAGTTAATTTTTGACAACTGCTTTGCTTGCACGTGTTTTGTCTCGTCTTCGATTTTTGCTCAATTTCGACCAAAAACAACATCGCATTAACATTGCTAAGGAGCTGTTGGACTCTGCCCACGACGATCCAAATTTGCTCCAGAGGGTCATAACTGATGACGAAACATGGGTTTATGGTTATGACGTGGAAACCCAATCATCCCAATGGAAGCTGGCGCCCGAGCCAAAACCGAAAAAAGCAGCAAGTTCGGTCGAATGTGAAGGTTTTGCTTACAGTTTTCTTCGATTTCAGAGGCGTGTTGCATCATGAGTTCTTGCCACAGGGTAGAACGGTCAATAAGAAAAATGGCTATTGCCATTTTTGGCAAAACACAACACACTAATAATACCGCAGCCATCGTATTCCCCAGATCTGACCCCCTGTGACTTTTTCTTGTTCCCGAAACTGAAGAGCTCCATGACAGGACGATGCTACGCTACAATTGAGGAGATAAAGACGGCATCGAAGGATGAGTTTTTGAAGTGCTTCGAGGATTGGAGGAAACGTTGGCACAAGTGTATAAAATCTGATGGGGATTACTTTGAAGGGGACAAAATAGATATTCATGAATAAATAAATAATTTTTGAAAAAAGCACAAAATTCGCGATACTTTTTGAACAGACCTCGTAAAATAAATTAATAATATATAAATTATAAAATTGAATTTCATTTAAAAATGATTAAAAAAAACTTCGACCTTGAATAGTAAATGCACCTTGTAATTTTCTATTAATTTTGTAAACAAGTGATAAAAATATTGCAAAAAAATATTGAATGGCATTAACGATTTGGCAAGAAAATCTTAGACCCAAAATCATTTTAAAATTTTATCTTTTGCATTTTAAAATCTTTTTTATTTTGGTCCTTTGCCGATTATAAAGAATTTTGTAATTGTTTGGTCCAAAAACATACTTAACATGCATAGTATGATTGGTCCAAAAACATACTTAACATGCATAGACCAACAAACTGGATTAATGGTGGAAAATTTCTTAGAACATATTCATCAAAAATCGAAATCCAGTAGTGAGCAAGGAAACTTTTTGAATCCCGGATTGCTAATTCTACAGTAATCTATAATTTCTTTTTTAGTAACCAATCTTGTCCATCGTGTCAATCCTGTGGCAATCAACTCACTATTTCCTATATCTTCAATATATGCCACTTAACCAAGAAATTTTTTTTGAAAATTATTCAAAATTTAACCATTTCTGGCGTTTGCCCCTAAATAGCTATTGACTAGCTGTAATCAGGGAGCTGGCAACGGAAACCCACAAGATATATGGAGTCTCAAAAGAATATTACATATAAACAAGTATACTTAGTCTAAGAACGGGTTGAAATGGTTGAATTTTGTTATGTTTGCCTATTGTCCAAATGCAGAAAAAATATTGTGAGTATTGGAATGTTGCAATACCTCCCAGTGCAACCATGAGAAGAAGCTTGGTCACTCATTTGAGGTGCGAGGTTCAGTATTTGATTAAGGACCAGTGGACGCTGTATGACATGCAATAATCCCTCTATATCTATTCGCCCACATGCCTTTCTTTTGGGAATCTCCAGAACATCGCTATGATGGATTATTTTAAAACTTGATCTGCAAATGTTTTCAGACAACATTCAAAAGATTCTAACAATTTTTATCATGGGATGAAGAGCATTCTCAAAAAAATCTTTCTGTATTGAAAAATTAATATTCTTTTCCAATTTTTAAACTGATCTTTCTGTTTTTGAAATTTTTATTTATTTTGGTATTTCCCATACAATAAAAGTAGATTAAGTAAATTTCCAAAATCTTATATCTTGAAATGACCTCTCTATGCCTTTACTCTAGCAAATCCAGGTCCTCCGTCATATCCCGCTATCATATATAGCTCTATGTTCTTATATTGCTCTTAATATAATTTTATTTTATCAAAATATGTGAAAAATTAACAAAAAATTATTATTTAAATTTTTTTAACTTTTTTTGGTTTTAGGCAAAATTTTTTAAGAAGGATTATCTATTTTGTAGTTTGGAAAGTACTGGTTCTGTCATTTTAGGTAAAATATGCCATTTTATAAAATAAATAATTTAGTGTGACACATTTTACTGCCTTGATGGATATGTCAATAAGGGATTTCGAAAACCCTCAAGTGACGTATCCGCGTAAAGTGACTGTCTGGTATGTATTTAGGTCTAAAGGTGTCACGTATTTCTTCAAAAATGAAGAATGAGAAGCAGTTACAGTTAATTCTGAGTACTATAGATCCACAATAATCGACCTACAATAATTGAAAAATTTTAATCTGGACCAGATGTGATTTTAACAAAGCATCTCAAAGAAAGAATTTTGCAAGATGCGTAATTTGAAACTTTTGTAATATAAATAGACCTCTAAGAACCCGCGATTTGATTATTATTATTTATTTGACAGGTTTTCATTTTCTACATTTGTACAATTTTTTTAACACATACATGCATTTTTTATACACACATAGTCATGAGAACACAGTCGCTCCTATGGAGCACATAGCGGCACCAGAAAACTCCGTTAACTCTCCTCCGTCTGCCTCTGACCTGGGTTCCTGCCTGAGGTACGGTCTTGAGGTACGGTCCGGATGCTTCCGTGAACTCTCTTCCATCTGCTTCTGCCTTTGGGTTTTTGCCTGAGGTACGGTCTTGGGTTTTTGCCTGAGGTACGGTTTTTGCCCTGAGTACGATGAAAGCCAAATGAGTTCTTGCCTGAGGTACGGTCCGGTTGATTCTTCTTGTGCTGTTTCTTGATAAGGTGGTTTTTATAGCTTGCGGCTTATCAGACCAGCGAAGCAACCTCCAGTGACGTTGGGGGACCCTACGGACTACATATATAAGGCTTGTAGTCAGGCCTTTCACCCCGGCACCAATGCCGAGATGGCGGCAGCGGGAATCGAACCCGCCACCTACCGAGTGTGAGTCGGTCACCTTGACCATTGCACCACACACTCGGCTACCCGCGATTTGAAGTTGTTGAAAATTTTATTATATATTCATACAAATAATTATTTAAATTTAGAGCATTTGCAAATTAACTTCAGTTAAATTAGAGCCCAATTATAGCTTGAAACATGGAAAAAAGTTATGGAAAATTACCTCAAAACGATTGAGACCTACAAGACGTCTTGTAGTACGAGGGTCGTTCAATAAGTCCTTAGAAAAAGATGGAAAAAACTTTTTTATTTTTCAACATAATCTCCTTTTAGCTCTGTACACTTTTCCAACCGTTTTTCCAAAAATTTTATCCCGTCCAAAAAATAGGATTTCGGAAGTTCTGCAAAATACTCATCCGTTTGAGCAATGACGTCCTCGTTGGAAGTGAACCGTCGTCCGCCAAGCCATTTCTTCAGATTGGGGAAAAGAAAATAGTCACTCGGGGCCAAATCTGGTGAATAAACAGGATGCTGCAACAATTCCATTCTCAATTCCACAATTTTGCAATGGAAACAGCGCAGGTGTGCACACGGGCATTGTCCTGATGCAAGAGGATTTTTTTTCTTCTTCAGATGGGGGCGTTTCTCTTTGATTTCCTCGCTCAACCGTTGCAATAACGACGCGTAATACGCTCTTGTTATTGTTTTTCCTTTTTCCAAGTAGTCGATAAAAATGATGCCCTGCGAATCCCAAAAGACCGTGGCCACCACCTTGCCGGCCGATGGCACAGTTTTGGCCTTCGGAGCCCGTTCACCCTTGAAAATCCACTGTGATAACTGTCTCTTCGTTTCTGGAGTGTAGTAGTGTATCCAGGTTTCATCCATATCGACGAAGGAATTTGGCAGGATTGCGATGAAAGAGTGCCAACACGATTGCGCTTATTCTCCTCTGTGAAAGCAAACGCGGCACCCATCTTGCCGAAATTTTTTTCACAGACAATTTTTCATGCAAAATTGAAGCGACTGTACCTTGTGATATGCCCGTGGCCTCAACTAATTCGCGCACTTTAATTCGCCGATCGTTCAAAATCAGATCGTGGATTTTGTCTATGATTTCAGGAGTAGACACCTCAACTGGGCGTCCTGAACGATGTTCATCTTTTGTGGATGAACGGCCACGTTTAAATTCATTCACCCAATTGTAAACCGTCGCAAACACAGGTGCAGATGTGCCATGAACTTTGATTTCTTTCGGGCTTAAGCCTTTCAAATGGAGATGTTTGATGACAGCCCTAAACTCGCTTTTTTCCATTGTTATGCACAAATAAATGTCGTTAACTTTTATCGACGATAGAAATTGACCTACGCTATGGATCGAGCTGAAATTTTGACAGCTTTCCTGTCAATAATGCGACTTACAAAAAAAAATCCTTACCGACACTACAAGCGCAATTTCTTGGATTTTCTAAGGACTTATTGAACGGCCCTCGTAGTTATTTTAATGATCTTATAAATAATATTTGATGGCATAAAGTTTAGTTAATATTATGATTTATTTTTTTAAAGCTAAGTTACTTGTTAGCATATAAATTAGATAATCTTTTATTAATAAAATTAGAATATTTCGAAAAGAATACTGGGTGTCTGAAATAATTTCATACAGCAGGTTACGACCACAACTAAAACTATAAAACCGTAAATGATAATAACACCGATAATACTGATTGCAATTAGCAAAAATATTGTTGATAGCGAAATAATTTTTTCTAATATTAATTTTAATAAAAATTAATAGTTTGTCAATAAATTAAAAATTTTTTTTTTAGTTAATAATTAAAACCACATTTTTTAAATTGTAGTTTTTTCTAATAAGTCCAAAAATCTTATCGTACCTCACTCGTATTTGATTTGATTTTTATTTATTAGAAAAGTTTGATATTTTCATGCGCATGTAATTGTAATTGCATTAGGAATTATTTGGTACAAGGATGAATTTTGTAATTTAGAGAGAATATTACTAATGAAACAAATTTAAAAAAAAAAAGTCTAAGAAAATTAGTGATCACATTTGACATACGTGCACAGTGAAATGTTTTTCTCAAAAAGGATATCCTTGAAATCCATTTTAGTCTATCTTTTATTATTATTTTTTATCCTTTTTTTTGTTTTATTTTGTTATACTCCGTTGCGTTCTCTATTTGAATATTTTGTTTTTATGTGACCTTCTTAATAATTTTGAATAGGGCTGAGAATAAGGCTGAGCAATATTTAGTACAGAACCTTCTGAAAGGAGAATTAACTGACTATATAGTACAGGAAGAGGAAATAGAATATTGCAAGCCAAGTTAAATGTGTAACATGTCACAAATCATTAAAACTTTTTACAACCGTTTTGTTTAACATTTTATGTATGTAGGTTTTTTTTTTTTACAAAATAGGAGCACATGAATACGAAATGAGAATAATGCTGAGCAGCTATACCATTTTACAACTTAAAATTCTTTACTTAAAGTCAATTGAAAAACAACAAATAAATAAGTAAACAAGTTGTTTCTATAATTTTGTATTCGTATTTAGTTCGAGAATATTAACTAAACTGAAAAATACATGCATACTTGTATATTTACTTATCTAGTATACATAAAAGTACCAGAGAGTAAATTTCAATAAATAAAGGATATTCGTATACCCTTTCGAGGTATACATATCAATCTTTACCCGTAAGTATTTTTTCTACAGTACGAGTATTAAGCTCTGCTTTTTTTATATACCTAGCCACAAACGGGTATGTTCTGATATCATTTTTCTCTTACCTAGTAAATATTCATTTTCATTTTAGTTTTTCTCCAAGAATATTCTAATCCGGACATTGATACGGATGTTTGGTATAGGAGAAATTCGAATTTAATATATTAAAATCGAAAATTGTTTACAAATAGTACGTATTTTCTAGCCAGAAAAAGATATTCTTCATGCAGACAAATAAACATGTCCATGTAAACAAGGTCGTAATTCCAAAAGTTACAGTCTTTTCTTACTTATGAGTATATCATATAATCTCTGCTGTTGTTACAATATATAAATTATTATGACATTTTTATTTATCTTGAAAAGATATTTTTCCAAAAAAGAGAGTCTCGAATATATTATTACCTTCAACTGTCTTTATTATAGAACAAATACTTTCAATTCCATAAATTAGATTTTGGTACCAGTTTTCAAAATCTTATTTATGGAATTGAAAGTATATGTTCTATAATAAAGACTATTAAATATAATCGGTTTTTTTGAAAAATCGCAGTGTTACAATTTTCAGCCTAACTTAGAGATCATTCGACCTGATTTTTAATAGCATTCAATATTGGTTGCTTAAAAGCCAGAATATTGAAATGCATTGATTTCTAAGTCCTGTTAATATCCTCGAAAATGAGCTATGATTAGATAATTATCAGAATCTGATAATGTTTTTATATACAGGGTGGACCATTTAAATGTTGCATTTTAAAAAGTAAATAAAAAAAATGGTAAATATTTTTTTTAAATTTCTGGTTTTATTAGAAAGATTGAACCTTGAAATTGAAGAATGAAATACAACATCATTTATTGTAAATGATTAGCACGGCTGGCCTTACAGTACCCCCAATTTCCTCGACCCAATTTTTCAGTATATTTTCGATTGTCTGGGCCTGTCTCTCTTCAATGGCAACTTTGATTTCATGTTTCAAGGCCTCAATTGTCTCTGGATGACTTGCGTAACATTTATCCTTAAGAATTTCGGCTGATTATTCGGTTTTCGAAAGCAGTACCCAAAAGTTCGATTGTTACGTTGGCTGTGTGGCAAGTGGCCCCGTCTTGTTGAAACCAAATGTCGTCCATGCCATTCTCTTCAACTTTAGCAAACAAAAATTCGTTGAGCATGCCACGATAGCGCCCACCATTGACCGTAACGGAGGCTCCTTCATCGTTTTCGAAGAAAAACGGGCCAATAATACCTCCAGTCCAAACCGTGACTTGTTGTGGATGCATCGGCTTTTCCATGGTGACGTATGGATTTTCTGAACCCCAGATGCGACAATTTTGTTTGTTGACATACCCACAGAGGTGGAAATGGGCCTCATCCGAAAAGATGATTTCACGAATTTGTCCACAAGTTGACGTGATGACATTCGATCTTTGCTCATTGTTTTTTTAAATTTCTCACAGTTTGGGTTGAAGACTCACCACTTTGGAAGTAAGTTCTCAATATTTTCCAGTTTTGTTCAAGCGTATGGATTACCATTTCGTGAAATTCACACTTTCAACTAACAATCTGTCAATTCGTGATGACATTTAACACTCAAATACTTCAAATAAATAGTGTTTCAAAATGCAACGGCTAGATGGACCACCCTATATAAGGAGTTTTTCAATTTGTTATTAAATGGACCATGCGGCCATATTTGAAATATCAAAATAATTCTGTTACTGTTAGTTGTAAGGTTTGCAATTTACTCATAGAATCAAAAATACTCCTAAACAGCGCTTAGAAATTATACAATTTATTTATCAAAATAATAGTTCTTTTATAGTAATTCAATTGAGGTGTTGTTCATCTTCCTGGATCGGTGAATAAACAAAATTGGCGTTATTCACGAGGAAACTTTAGATTCTGAAAAAGTGATTTTTTAGTATGTTTTATGGTATGGTGTGATTCATTGGTCTCTATATTTTTCAAAATGAGGAAGGAGTGCTATTACTGTCAGTGATGATCGGTACAGATCGATGAGAATGAACTTTTAGTAGGCTGAATTGGAAATATTGATTTAACAAATATATTGTTTCAATAAGATGGCGATACATGCCATACAGCCCTTGCTATAATCGAAGTATTGCGGGAAAAGTTAAGTGAGTAGATAATTGCAAGAAATGCCTTCAATAAATTGTAATTTAACAGCTTTGGAATTCTTCTTGTGCGATTATTTGAAGTCATTGGTCTATGTCAATTATAAAAGCATTAAAATTGAATATTACACTTTATGTGTACCTAAAGCCAGATTTATTACACAATATGTGGTCGAAAATTGTAACCATATTATGAAGTTCTGTAAACGAAACAAAGGTTGCCATTCAAATTATTGTACTTTAAAATAAAATAGAAACTTTTTATTTTTATAAAAAAAAAAAATGTGGTTAAGGTTGCCACATTAATTTTTTGTTTACTTTGAATGCCTTTGCCATTCAAAGTAAACAAAAATTAATGTGGCAACCTTATTTAATTATATATAAACAATTTTTGTTTACTTGAATGCCTTTTCAGATTACTTTGAATGCCTTTGCCAAACATCTGCAAATCAGTAAATTTTGAAATTCTGAACCATGATTTCTTCTTTGGTACACAACGTCATCATAAATTAATGCCACTTAATATATAATTTGCTCTTGAATAGGATTCCTTTCACTATGGAGCTTCTAGATCCAGCTACACCTTCCTCGAGTCATCTCTGTAAATTTTTAACAGAAACAAATGTGCTCTATTAAATTTAACTACTCTTTATGGCAGCCCCAAACTAACTGTCGACCAGTTTCATTAGATAAACTGGCAATACTAACTCCTCAACCATAACATGATGTTGTTAAATGACCTCGTGATCATGACGCTATAAAGCAACCCCCAGCACACATTTTAGGAACCATATCTACAAAAAAAAACTAAACAAAACTAACTAACTTTTTTATTATTTATTTTAATACGAAAGTCCAAAAAAAATACTGCAGAAAAACAGAAAACAAAACAAAGCAGCGTCATTTTTGCAATTTTATTCTCAAATGAATCTAAGGTTTTGTTAAATGTAAAAACAATTTAAAAAGGGTTGAAAACGTCAGTGTCGGAGTATATAAATTTAGCATATAAACTATTAGCGACCTCCTTTTAATAGGAGAGCTTCTTCGGCATAGTGTAAGGATACAATGTAATGTAGGAGTATACATAAGCCTTCTTAAATCTTAAGTGTTTCAGTGGTTGAAAGAATTGATGTGCTCGGAAGCATTTCGTTGTTGAAGTGGGATTGTCTTTGACACAATTTTAAATGCGCTTACTAAGATTATACAATAAATGAAAAATAAAATGGAATAGAAAAGGAAATGTGCTCTTTAAGTGGTAGCAATATAAGAGTAGATTGACAAACATAAAAAATGAACAAGAGAACTGGAGAAATTGTTAGAGCACCACTGAAGAAATATAGTTAATCTCGATCGATTATTTACTCCAAGGTTGACATTAAAATCAATGTACAGGAATATATAAAAACATTTTTGTTCATGTACGACGAAGGGTTTACTATCCTTTCTGCAGTAGTCGTATATTCAGTTTAGATTGATTCGATAGTCCATTCCGTGTATCTACGAGTACGCCCTATTTGGGTCCCGTCCCTTTTAAGTTCTTCCATTGTGTAATGTGGATGCAAGTGATTATTGTGTTCAGTATGGGATGATTTGATAAAAATGCATCCGGCAAAATATATGTGTATATGCACGAGTATACAGATGCGGCATGCTGCATTACGGATAGTATGGATTTTCTGTTCGATAAATACGCATGCTTACATAAATCTTGTGGAATACTCTACAAACACTACGACCAGCATTGTTCTTTCGTATTTGCTTGGATGGTGTGCAAATGCGTTCCAATGCATTCACTTCCATTCGTTATTGAACTTGAGACAATAAATTGAACAACTGGTTTACTTGCTCTTTTAGTAAATTTTTTTCTTCTCTTTAGTCCATTTCATTTAGAGTGTAAATTGTGGGACAATGTCAATCCCCAGAGAATTTCACACTATCCTTTTAGAATTGTCCTTAGAAAATAGCTGACAAGCATGACAACCGAATACCAAATCAATATGGATCTGATATCATTGAAGTGTAATGGAGTGTAAGAAGATTTGCATCTAGAATTGTGTGAAGGAACGCTTTTCGGATATGGACAAAGATGAATTGGAGACAAATCGAATTATTCCCTATTGGGAATAGAAAATTGATCATATGCGAAAATTGTCTACATGCCAACACACTTTCCTCTTCAAAAACCAATATAACTATCAGACTTTATATTAAATATATGCAAGCATTCGTTTTATATAAAATATTCTATTCATAAATCTTTCATGGTATGCACTAGGACAATTGAAATTAAACCAAGGTACTTTTGAAAATTTAATAGACTCTTCTTTGTTCAAAACTTCGTAATTCGATACATTCAATTTGAACAGTTTAATTAAACAGTTCTATCTTGATAAGATCTGTCATATACTATGCAGGATGTAAATAGTAAATTAATTAACGAATAAAGTACCATCTGTGAGATAGTAGCCTTTGAGGGGTAAATCGTTTAACAATTTATGTAGAAAAGTTTCATAATAAGAAAATGTCTGTAGGTCTAATTTAAACTGTTATTTATCGACTGGTTAAAGACATATCTTACAAAAATATTTTTAATATATTAGTTTTTTTTTTTAAATATGTTTATTTTCAATATTTTTATATCTGAACCAATTTTTACACTAAAATATACGATTTTGCTGAAAAATATAAAATTATAATTTTTGCAAATGGAAATTATTTTATTTTAACATCTTAACATCATATGGCAGAAAAGAATTGATAGCATATAAAAAACCCTAATGCGATCAACAATGTACCTCATCTTAAAAGGACCAAACTACACTAATTCGCCGATTAGTAATTGCAAAAACACTTTACTTTATTAAGCGCTTGTCCTAAGATAAGCCATTAGTCGGAAGGTATTTTAAGTGGGTTAGAGTCTCACACTAGTAAGAGAAGTTAGTCTTTTGAGATTTTGACCTACCCAAGAAAAGAAAAATTACTGAGAGTGATCTAGCAATATTGCAAACTTATCCTCCATAGCTTACACGTTAGTCCCTTTTAGAAGTGCA
Organism: Atherix ibis; assembly: GCA_958298945.1. Classification (NCBI taxonomy): domain Eukaryota; kingdom Metazoa; phylum Arthropoda; class Insecta; order Diptera; family Athericidae; genus Atherix; species Atherix ibis. Next base: position 39,967,524 of record OY282606.1, read on the forward strand.
GTACAAGTTTCAACCTTACTAGTGAATTACAAAAAATCTAAAAATTTGTATCGACGATGGCCCATCATATTTTAATTTAAGCTTGGCAAGTTACAATGAGCCTACAAGAGTATAAGTATTTTGGAGGCACAAAGCATTTGTTGACGGCCGCAAGGCAGACAAATACAAAACTAGTTTAAGGAAGCTTTTAACGTTGAAAACTATTGACAATATGAAAGGAGTAAGGGTTATTTTGAGCTAATATTGTCAATTGTACCTCCAGAATAAACTGTAAACTAACTTTTTTTTAATAAAAAAGTCCTCGAAATGTTCAGGAAAAAGGGGGTCTTTGCGTCATATTTTTGTTGAAAAAATAGACTTCTATAATTCCCTAAGATGCCTAAGTTTGTGTGACTTTTTTTTGTTCCCTAAAATTAAAAAAATAAACACTCGAAAAGGGTATAGGAAACACCTAAGGAACGTAAGTGAGGAGCTAAAGGTAACTTCAGTTGAAGAATTCTAGCACTGCTTCCGAGAGTTGTAACAACTCCTCCATCGATGAGATGAGTTTTACTTATGAAAAGTTGCAATAAGTCTATGGGGAAAGTGCCTTTTTAAGAGCATAAGTTTTCCAGTGGCCGAGAAGCAATGGAAAATAAACCTTGCGCAGAGAGTCTTGCAATATTAAAAATTGACGAAAATTTGGAACGAATGAGAGTTTCTGTATAGTTAAAGTATCGAAACTGATGAAAGACTAAGAAAAAAGGATCTTCGCATTAGATCGGACTTTGCAGACATTCGGATGCTTTACTATAATAACCCTCCTTGTCCATTATATAACCATCTTAATCAAAGAGTTTTTGTCGAAAAAAGGATATATTTATATGCCAGCCGCCTATTCACCTAATCTCAGGCGGTGTCCACTTTTTTGTTTCCCAATATCGAAATCCACTTAAAAGGACGTGATCTTGATATTGTCGATAACCGACGGGCTAAGGACAATTTCAGTTGAAGCCTTCCACCAATGCTATAAGGAGTAAACAAAACGCCTTCGTTGATGTCTGAGAATAGCTGCCCAAGGATACTAGTTTAAAGTAGATAATATTATTGTATAAAAAATTTAATGGAATTTTTGGAAAGAAAATCTGTCTCATTTCTTGTTAGCCACTCCTCGTATGATCAGATTGTTAACATTCAATTCCAAAATATTCACTATTTATTTAAGTTTTTGTGCGAATATTTCATCATACTCATATGAGAATAACAAATTTCAGGATACTTATTTTTTTTCAACCTCATTTCAGGTATAGACTTATCTTCAAAAATATATATATACTTCTATATTATACAGAGGATATTTGAAATAGTATCTATTTAAATTCCATACCTTTGTGAAGAAAACAAATTTATTAGTATACAAGCATTGAGATAAATTTCAAACACGAGAGAAGATTATATAGGAATGTCCATTCGACCTTTAAATTCAATTTGTGCCTTGGTAAACCAAAAAGGATTCGTTGAAAATGACTTTAGAAATGTTTTATCTGCGACAAACTAACCCTTTATTTGGTATGCATGAACAGACTTTTAAATGATATTTTCCCTAAAACTATACATAATAACATATCAAATTTTCTACCTCAGAACTTGTATGATAATTTCAAGCATTTTGAAATTGAATGCTGACTTAATTTCCTCATTAAATATGCTTCAACTTTGTATGATAAGTTTCTTAATTTAGAAATTTTTAGCTGGCAAACAAATGATATGAAGGGTAAATTCCATTTTGAGTGATTACTGTATTTTATTTTCTGTCTTAATATAAATGAAGGGTGTTTCTATAATGAATTTTTGAAGTATCTATTTATTTTAGACTATTTAAAGAAAATTTAAAAAAAAAACGCTTCTAAATAACTATGTAAATATATAATTAAAAGTATTCCAGAATCCGTATTAGGTTTCTGGAAAAATTTCGCAGTTGGTATAATTAACATCCAAGCAAATAATCGAAAGAGAAAATATAAAAGTATTTTTAAAAGAGATTATTTCAGTATTTTAAGTTAATAAAAAAAAAATACATTTTCCTTTAATCAAAATTTATTAGAAAAAATATAATTAGAAATTTATTTATAGAAAATCGATAAAATACAATAAAATTCAGATGCTGTTCTTCTTAAAATTCTCTCATAGAATATCTATAACTATTTGTATATCAATGATGATATTAAGATCCTTAATAAATTGGATTAGAGACCTGATAAAAAATTTTATTAAATATCTTTAAAAGGACATGATATTTTTACCATTGAAATCTACTTTTTAGCATAAATTTTGTATTTTCACAAGAATATCTTTTTCCAAGATATTAACTAAACATTTATTAATTTTTTAGTTTAAAAAGTATAGCTCTGTCATTTAACAATTGTTAAAAATATTGTATATAATTTCTTTGAAATTATTGTAAAAAAACTTTCTACAAAATTGGTGACTCTGACTAGGCCACATTTCGCGCTTTAAGAGGAGATTATAATCGTTATAATGAGGCTAAATGCTTGCTTGGTGAATATGATAATAATTAAAATTTCTTTTAATAGGGCTCTAAAAACTCACAAGTAATTATGAAAAAGCCATTGTATCCGAGATTTTTGTTTGAAGTTGTCATTAGCCCGTTTTTCCTTGAAAATAAAAAAATAGGCACTATTAATGTTTATTCTGAGCACTATGGTCAGATGATAATCAACTTTTTTTAGCCTGAATATAAATATTTAATTTTTTTTTTTTACTTGTGCTTATAATAAAATTGTTTCAAATGCCGTACGGTAAATTTTTTTCGCCAATTTTGAAATTACACATTCTGAGAACTTTGTTTTGGGTGAGAAAAAAGTTCCCAGGATGCTTAATTTTGAAATTGGGAATGTCTAAATTGTGCAATTTGATGCTGTTATTCTTTTTTCTATAAAAATACTTAAGATACTTAAGCTACTAATATTTAAACTTTAGAAACTAACATCCATCAATTAATGGACGAATTAAAGCCCGAAATATACAAAAAAGGCATCAAAAATTACCTCAAAAAAAATCAAGTCTTGCAATAACTATTCTGGCAACCTTTTGAATATTATTACAAATGTTTCATAATGCCAAGATTTGATTAAAATAATTAAATTATAAAAAAGATGTATAAACAAAAAAATTATATTTGCTTTGACTTAACTTTTTAACTATTAAACTGGATAATCAATCCTCTAATAAAATTGGGTTACATCGAATAAAACTAAAATGATTAAACTGTAAAAGACCACATCAATAAAGATGATTGCAATCAGCAAAAACTATCAATCACATCAACATAATTTTTTCCAAAATGAATTTTAATAGAAACTAATAATTTCATAATACCATATTTACTACAATTCAAGTTGTTTATAATAATTCAAAAATCTAAGTTAACTTCAGTCATTTTTAATGTGATTTATATTTATAAGAAAAATTCGAAATTTTGATGTGCTTTTTATTCTATTAAATATTTTATACAAGGCCGAATTTGGCCATTTTCAGCTTTCCAAAATCAACATCCTTCAAGTAATAGTCGTATTACATCCCAAGACATGCGAAAAGTTTATCTAACAAGGATCGAGTACTGAAAAATTAAGTTCTGGCAGTTCTTTTAATGGGGTTGTATAGTAAAATGAGACAATTTTTTTATCGTAATCTGAATATTAGCAATTATTTAACTTTGCTCTGCCAATTATAAATTGTATAATTTATATTTGCAAATAATGTCCTTGTAAATTTTTTTATAAGAAAAACAAATTTCTTAATAATAAGTAGTAGAAAGACATATATTATTAAAATTACAAATATATTAATTATAACAAATCAAGTCGTATATAAATATATTAAGTGATTTTTAATACCGATTACACCATTCGATCAATAGGTAAATTATTGCCTCAATTCGAACATTTCTGTTTGAGTCTTTGGAGGGGTAATAAAAATGTCTCAATCGCGGGCTCGACTACTCGAACAATTTTCGAGCAGTGATTACACATGAGATCAATCAAATTTTGCCAAGTCAGAATTTGTTCGACTACTAAAATTTTTGGTTCATCCACTTAATATTCGTTTCATTCTCATAAATAATTTTCAAGGGTTTTTGCATTTTGCAGTCTAATTTAAATAACATAAAATCACATAATAAATATACGAGGTATGTTCAAAAAGTATTGTGAATTTTGAATTTCCGCGGGTTACGTATATTCGATTTTCGTTTTTTGTGGCGTTATGTTGGTACTCATGTCTCTCACTTATGCCGACAAAATCGGCCAGTTTGAATATTCAGTTAATTTTTGACAGCTACTTTGCTTGCACGTGCTTTGGCTCGTCTTCTATTTTTGCTCAATTTTGACCAAAATTGCTGGAAACCAAAAGCTCAATCATTTCAATGGAAGCTGCCGCACGAGTCAAGGCCGAAAAAAGCGCCAAGTTCGATCGAATGTGAAGGTTTTGCAGGGGCGTGGTGTATCATGAGTTCTTGCCACAGGGTGGAACGGTCAATAAGGAATATTACCTGCAAGTTATGCGCGACTTGCGCGAAGCAATCCGCCAGAAACGCCCCGATTTGTGGGAGAACAAAAATTGGCTTTTGCCATTTTTTTCCAAAAACAACACACTAAAAATGCCGCGGCCACTGTATTCTCCAAATGTGGCCCCCTGTGGCTTTTTCTTGTTCCCGAAACTGCTACGATTGAGGAGATAAAGGCGGCATCAAAAGAGGAGCTGAACAAGATCACAAAAAATAATTTTTTAAAGTGCTTCGAAGTTTGGAAAATACGTTGGCACAAGTGTATAATATCCGGTAGGGATTACCTTGAAGGGGACAAAATAGATATTGATAAATAAATAAATAATTTTTGAAAAAAACACAAAATTCGCGATACTTTTTGAAGACATTTCGTATTAAAAAATTGAAAATAAGATAATACAAGAAAATGCACCATCGAAATTGAAATGCAGCAATGGAAGTAGTAGTCACGACGATGTGGCTGACATTGGACGATAGCAACCATTTCGAGCAGATATTGTACAGTAATTACCGTCTTGGCAAGCATTATTTCGATCACGTTTTGGAAATGATCTTGTCGTTAATCGTCAAATAACATACACCAACAGCAATATTTACTGTCTTGGCAAGTGCGATTTCGATCACTTTTTGGAACTGATCGCTAGACTGGACAATGCAACATCACTGCCATCGTTAAATAATCTATTTTACAATATTGTTTTTCTTATAAACAATTGGAAAATTAAAAAACAAAACAAACAATTTCTAATACACAAATGTTCTTCACACAAATCACACTGCAAAATGTCGAAATTGCAATTTTCATTCGAGCTGCATGTTCGAGCTAGTTTGCTTAAATGATCGAGCGTCCACAATTTACCCATATTTTTTTGTTCGTCTCGAACTTACTCGACCAATTTGTTCGAGCATGTTAAATACCGCTCAACCAAAAAAAAATGTACGATTTTTTCATTTTTCGAAGCTTGTTATCGTAGCTTCAATCTTTTATAGAAAAAAATAATCTCCATTAAAATATTAAATTTTCATCATTTGAAATTACAAATAAAACTAATCCTACATTTAATAACTAGTATTTCTATTGCAATAAAATTCGATTAGTTATTTCTTATAAGTTCTGCGAGTAATTGGAAAAATATAACTCTATAAGTGCACTTTCAGGACAATTGAACTTTTCTAACAAACACTTGAAAGTTGAAAAGTGAACCAGAAGGGATTAAAATCATTTTCCTTTTCCGAAAAATAATAGCTGCCCAATATAATTTTCCATTATACCAAAAATATACTTGTATATCCTTATTTATCATTTTCTATAATTGAAAGTTTTCTAAGAGGGAATTTTCTATTGAGAATTGCCTGCTTACGGAGTTTTACTGTTTCTGCATCTTTTTTTTTTTTATTGGTGCAAAATTCTATTAAATATTGCAAATAAAAGTTTGTATTAAAAAAAAACCAACAAGAAGAAAAAATGAACTTTTTCTTTCTCTGATTTGCAAAAAGAGAATAATAGAAAAAAAGGGGGGGGTGAGGGGAAATGTCTAAATGAAGAACACTAACTGGAAAGTATTGGTTTTAATCATCAAAACTTTTTCCTTTAAATCATTGTATCGATTTCAGTAAACAAATCACGAAGTTCGTATACAGGATGATTTGGGAGTCGTAAATGTAATCGGAAAAGTGAACAACTCGTCTTGGTTGGATTATTACATTTTGTTCGGTTATAGATGAATTTCGAAAGGGAAATCCATTAATTAATCGAAAATGTTTTTGTTATCCTAAAACAATGTAATTATTACAAGAAATTTGTATTGGATGGAGGAGGTAGTTGTGGTGGCAGTAGTGGTTATGGCTGTGGTAGTATTGAGTACAAGTAAATTTTATTATTCTATTTAATGGAGATGCTTTTTGAGGGTGGAAATATTCCAAACATGATGATATCAAAACCCAATAAGTGCACGTTTCATAATAAATTACCCTATTCGAACCAATCAATTCATAATTAATTAAATTTGACACGTCTGATGATGACGACCAATATAGTTAGGCATTTTAAATGGTAACCGAACAAGAGCGAACGAAAGCTTTGTTAGCTGACAAATCAATCAAAATAACTAATTCCACTGTATAGTTATATATTTTTTTTCTTCAAATTTTAGGATATTTGTTGATGATTTTTATTATTTTTTTTTTGGCTTTGCATAAATTTGACTTTTGGGCGCGGTTAGAGCTTTTATCGAATGTTGAATAATAAATGTCAATGATGGTAAACTTGTAATTAAAACCTCATTTACTTGAATGGCTTACATTTGGAAATGGCTTAATGTAAATACTCGCAAATCTTTAATGTATTGTATCATTACTGATCAAATCTGCTCTAATCGAGATTGAATAGTTAAATAAGGATTGAACATATACTAACTATATAATAAATTATACTAGGCGATAGTATAGTTTTGGGTACAAATATCGATTAAATATGTTATTGTATTTAGTCGAGAGATAAAGTTACAGAATATTGTGCATTTCGAAGTCATTCAATTCAAATTAACAGATTACAGCTTTTAGGTACGAAATACTGAAAGCTGTAATCTATTCATTTTTACAGATAACAGCTTTTAGATACGAAAATTAAAATTCCCTCTAATTTTTTTATTTCAAGTTTTTGGTAAAAAATCAGCTATTTTCGAAAGTTGCTTTAAGTATATAACAGTTCGGCTGAAAAGTTTATAAGGTTGACGTCTAGATGGCGCCTCTTGCAAAAGTCTACTTAATTGACAGCAATCAGCATGCTTCAAATGATTCCTGTCAAAATTTGACAGCAATCGGTCGATTGGTTCGTGAGATATAGCATTTTGAGTGAAGCAACTTTTGTTATTGAAAAAAAAATGGATAAAGACGAATTACGTGTATTGATAAAGCATTGCTTTTTGATGAAAAAAAATACAGTGGAAACCAAAGCATGGTTTGACAAACGTTATCCGGACTCTGCTCCAGCTATTTCAACTGTGAAATATTGGTTTCGTCAATTTCGAACTGGTCGTACGAGCACAGTTGATGCAGAACGCAGTGGACGCCCAAAAGAGGTGGTTACGGCAGAAAACGTCAAAAAAATCTACAAAATAATTTTAAATGACAGTAAAGTGAAGTTGAGCGAGATAGCTGAGACTCTGAAGATATCGAAAGAGCGTGTTGGACATATCGTGCATGAATATTTGGGCATGCGAAAGCTGTGTGCAAAATGGGTGCCGCGTGAGCTCACTGTGGACCGAAAACAACAACGTGTTGATGATTCTGAGCAGTGTTTGGAGCTGTTAAAGCGCAATAAACCCGAATTTTTGCGTCGATATGTGACAATGGATGAAACATGGCTCCGTCACTACACTCCAGAGTCCAATCGGCAGTCGGCAGAGTGGATAGCGAGCGACGAACCGAATCCAAAGCGTGGAAAGACGCAACAGTCGGATGGCAAGGTGATGGCGTCTGTATTTTGGGATGCGCATGGTATAATATTCATTGACTATCTCCAGAAGGGACAGACGATCAACAGCGACTATTATATAGCGTTATTGGATCGTTTGAAGAAAGAAATCGCTAAGAAACGGCCTCATTTGAAGAAGAAAAAAGTGTTGTTTCACCAAGACAATGCACCGTGTCACAAGTCGATGAAAACGATGGGCAAACTCAATGAATTGGGCTACGAATTGCTTCCCCATCCACCGTATTCTCCAGATCTGGCCCCCAGCGACTTTTTCCTGTTTGCAGACATCAAGAGAATGCTCGCTGGCAAGAAATTTAAGACCGATGATGAAGTGATTGCCGAAACTGAGGCCTATTTTGAGGCAAAACCGAAAGAGTACTATAAAAATGGTATCGAAAAGTTGGAAGATCGCTATAATCGCTGTATCGCCCTCGAAGGCAACTACTCGTATGTTGAATAATAAAAATGAATTTTGCAAAAAAAAATATTTTTACTGTGTTACCTTATAAACTTTTCAGCCGAACTGTTATGTTCATGAAACTAGGATTCAATAACTAATAACATATATCAGATCATTAGTATTAGCAAATTTTTCGAATTTAGAGAATTTTAAAATGTTTAACTTTTATGTAAAAAAATTACCTAATCTAATAATAATGTATTTTCTAAAGAATATGAGGAATAGCAGAAAATTAGCTGATTTTTTTTTGCAACAATTTTATGTCATTTTTTACAACAAAGTAAAATATTTTTAAAAGGGGATAACTACACTTAGGCGGATATGATGTTTCCACTATTCGAAACAGTTCTAAAAGAGTTAAACTGCTTCGAAGAGTAAAAACAATGGGTCCGTCAAAGAATAGTGGTCTTTGATCCAATCAAAGTTATCCGGTAAATAAAGGAGATCTAATCACTAACTGGTATCAGGTGGTAAGTCGAGGGCTGAGAAACTTCAACAATCTATTTTTTTTATAAAAACTGTTTGATTAATATGGTCGTGTGGAAGGAGGCATTGTCATAATTTGTCTGAAATATCCAATATGACGCGGATAACTCTTTTTCTAAGCGGATAACTCTTAAACGTTAGTTGACCTCAAAAGAGCTTCATATTTTCGTTAGTTTTGAAAGTTGAAGGCCTCTCGGAGCGATGATCGTCTTCCACTGCTTCTCGGCTCACGGAAAATACTGTACACCATCGAAAGCGTGTGCAAAAATTTTATTTTATGTTTGGTTATATTCCTTTGGATGCTATCGACAGTATCAAGATAACATCCTTTTAAGTATCTTTTGATTTTAGGAAAAGATCACATAGACGTTTATCAGTTGAATAGTGGGGCAGTCCTTTTTCCGACAAAAGCTTGTTGATGGAGATGGTCGTGTGGCAGAAGGATTTTCTTATGAAAAAGTGGATTAACGTTTTGTGCCGTAGGTACAAATTCTTTGTAAATTTACAAGAAATTTGTCAGTTTTTGATGTGAAGGGAGGCGTCTCTAAACGAGATTCATCTTCCACTGCATCTTGGCCTTCTAAATATACTTTTGATTTATTCCAGTTTTAACATTCATTTCGAAGCAAACACTTTTTGTTAAGGAAATCAGAACGGAGTAAGGAAATGAAAATAAAATGTAAGGTAAAGTGTATTTTGTGGGAATTGGTGGAGGATCAAAACCACGACCCCTTGGGCCGGCCATACAAATTACTTTGCATCTTTTTGTAAGTTTCATAAAAAATTTTTTAGTAACTGACTATAGAAATGCAATTTTGCTTATGACGCTCTGTAGGGTTATGCAGTTATCGACCGAGATTGGAGCTTGTATTCGACGTCTGGGATGGACTAACGTACGATGTCTGTTCAAAATGTATCGCGAATTTTGAATTTTCGCGGGTTACGTCAATTCGATTTTCGATTTCTTTTGTGGCGTTATGTTGGTACTCATATCTCTCACTTATGCTGATATGTTCGGCCATTTTGAATGTACAGTTAATTTTTGACAGCTGCTTTACTTGCACGTGTTTTGTCTCATCTTAGATTTTTGCTCAATTTCGACCAGAAACAGCATCGCATTCCTAAGGAGCTGTTGGACTCTATCCGCGACGACCCAAATTTGCTTCAGAGGGTCATAACTGGTGACGAATCATGGGTTTATGGTTATGACTAAAAAAAGAGCGCCAAGTTCGGTCGGATGTGAAGGATTTGCTTACAATTTTATTCGATTACAGGGGTGTGATGCATCATAAGTTCTTACCACAGGGCAGAACGATCAATAAGGACTATAACCTGTAAGTTATGCGCAAGTTACACGAAGAAATCCGCCAGAAACGCTCGGATTGGTGGAATAACAAAAATCGGCTTTTCCACCATGATAACGCCCCTGCTCACGCATCGTTGCTTGTGCGCGAATTTTTGGCCAAAAACAATACACTAATAATGCCGCAGCTACCATATTCTCCAGATCTGGCCCCCTGTGACTTTTTCTTGTTCCCGAAACAGATTCTTTGATCCATTTTTTGGAATGGGCAAAAATCGAAGACGAGGCAAAACACGTGTAAGCAAAGCAGCTGTCAAAAAAACTGAACATTCAAAATGGCCGAACTTGTCGTCATAAGTGAGAGACATGAGTATCAATATAACGCCAAAAAAATCGAAAACCGAATATACGTAGTGCGCGAAAATTCATAATTCGCGATACTTTTTGAACAGACACCGTACAAGTTTTTTCGAATTACTTTCGCAGATCTCAGCAATTTGGTTTTATATTTTGATGAAGTTTACTTAATTTAAATTAACAAAAAAGATTTTGGGAAAAAAATAAATGACCTAAGTTTAAATACAGAGAAATTCTACATTTTCATAGTGAGACGTTTAGGAATTTTAATTTTAATTAAAACTGTTTTCTTATATAAAAGAAATTATAAGTTTCGAAAAAACGTTTACTAAGAAAAAACTCATCTCAAATACTTAATTTAAATTTATGGCAAAATTATATATTTATTTATTGGAAAATTTAAGTTCTTTTTAATTAGTTATTCGAAAAAAAACCCAACTAAATAAACATTATAATAGTTTTTTTCAATAAAAAAAAATACAAAATTATTGATCTGTTAAAAATCTGGTTACCTTTATATAAATTTTATGTACTTTCCAAGAATAATTATTTTACAAATAACAACGTTTCCGTAGCACTTTATTATATAATATGTCACTATAAAATATGCTACATTTAGCAATTCGATGGATTTAATGTACCCACTATTGAATAGGACCCCGTCTTGTACTCGTATTTAGGATAGAATAAACTGTTCTATCTTGAACAATTACCTCTTACGACTTAACTGAATTGATGTGAAATTCAGGTGACTTATATAGCTATTTAGAGCCATTAAAGATGTCGATTTATAACTATTGATAAATCGTTTATATAACTACAATATATTCGTAGTCGCTTTTAGTCCACTGAGATACCATATGTCAGTCATCATATGATTCACCTTCTCTTTTTTCTCAGACGATTCAAGGTATTATAATCGGCTATTAATAAAATTTTGTTAATATTTCAGTGAACGGTTGTACCTGGATTAAAAAACGATTGCTCACTAAGCAGAATTTATTATGTAATTTATACACTTAACCATAACTGAGAGTAATACCAATTGGGAATTAGAAAATCTGCCAAAATTTATATTAAAGTTCAGAAATGAGCCGTTGCTAGTTTATTTATTAATCCCTGAATGAATAAAAAGTTAGCAGGTGATGAATATTGAAACAAGTATAATATTTATCGATAAAACTAAAACGGACGATTCTACATGAGAAAGGTGAACTGTTAATATATACGTTCACAATAAATATGCGTTCTTCATCCTAAGGGAATAAAAGTATGTTTAATGATAAGGTTTCTGTGCAAGTATACATTATATCAAATTCATTTTTTTTCTGTATAGTCCTACTCCCAAGACAGTATGTCCGGACAAATAGAACCCGTTCCCAAACGATATGTTCGAAGTGAATATTACCCTCTTCCATAATGTGCAAATAACTGTAACGTGACGTCTACATATCCTTGGAGAAAAATTTCCGCGAAAGTACACTTTAACATTGAAAGGTAAATGGCAACAAATGTTAACAATTGGCAAATAAATGAATAGCGAATACCTGTACGGATATGAAATTTCGAAATAATGAATTTCACTTTTCCTGCGCACAATGCTGTACTCCTCACCAAAAATTCAAATATGCCAGATTGCTTTGAAAATTCGATCTCAGATTAGGTTATGGATGCTTGGCTCTTTTACAGCTCATATCTTTAAGTAAGCAGTAAGAATATTTTTCGATACTGCCATTTACAAAGAAAAGTTTTGATTCGAATTATTTATCATATCGAGCCATTTTATATGGAAGCAAAAAAAATTATATTGTACAAAATGGTTTTTCTTACTTAAAAGAAAATGTAAAATTTTTTTACTATATTTTATATATAAAATTACTTGAAAGTTAAGAAAAATTTCCAATTCAAGACTTTATTATAAAACTTTATATGAGCAGAAGCTTATGCAAAAGTACTTGAAATGAAAAGTTAATATTAAAGATTTTTTTTTTAAAGCAAACAAAATGTTAAAATGAAAATTTTGTTATTTATTTGCCTAAAATATATTTTTAAACTTCTAAATTTAAATCAATAGAAAAAAAAGTTCTCACATATTATTTATGATGGATGTTATATTATTAGTTATTTTATTTTCTATGTTTAGTACACGTATAATGTAAAATTTTTATATGATTTAAAAATATATTAATAAGTTTATGCTATTTCTTACAATCCTCTATTCTCAAGTAAATATTCGCTAGTGTTCAGCAGAGCAGAATACATGATCCCATCCTTTTCAACATTTATACTGGAATATTCCAATCGGCCCTAACCTCTTCTTTGCAACATATGCATATATAAATGGCTTTCCTCTTATATTTAGCATAAACTTCGACCATGTTTTCGGATATCTCCAAACCCAAGTCTACAGAATTGGTTTAATAAAACAAGAATAAAAGTGGACAAAGACAAATGTTTCCATGAAACTCTAACTATCCTTTATAAGCCATGTCCTTCCATTTATTTTAATAATACAAAGATATTATACAGGACTCGAAAAAATTGAACAATATTTATAAACAGCTCGATTTCTAGACAAACGTTCCAAACTAACAATAGACAATAAAATATTTCCTTACAATTTCGTACTGAAACTTATATGGACTTACGAACTAGAACTCTGGAATTCTACTAAGATTTTCAATTTCCGTTGAAGACAGTACGTTTATTCCCTTATATTTGTGATTGTGTCTAATTATAAAAAGTTTTATTCAGTTTTTACACCCAAGCATCGAACTATCATCATATTCAATGATAGCCATGCAGTCCTAGAAGTTATTCGTTGCCTATGGAGTGATCTTAGTTCAGTTTGATTAATCAACTGATAGGGAAACTCTTCATCACCCGATGTGCACCAGGATTCATAACTTGCTTACCAAATGGCAAATAATAACTTCAGCCCAACTAGTCTACTCGACAACCTTCCCTGTTCACAATCTGCTTATTAAATGGCTAAACATTACCCAACTAGTTTTCTTGACCACTTTGACAAAAGCTTAGGTATGGAAGCTAGTCGGAATTCGGATAGAAATTTTTGCTCGCAAACATTATATCTTTTTGGCAAATACCTTTTCCTTATCAGCCCATTCTGCGACGACCAACTCACTTCTAACAAAATGTCAACTTTTCATTCTATTGTGGTGATTTTAGATCAATTAATACTCTTTGAAAATATTTTTATAATTTTATAAAACAATCTAAAATATTTTATCTAACCCATACTCTTACAGGTTGCCAAAGAGCCTCATGATAAAGACGCTGCTCTATTGTACATATCTCATATCTTAAGCATCTTACATACTCGTACAAATAAAATATAATATAATTATCCAAATGTAGTTTTCTGTATTTATAATTGAAAATAATCAATACAGACTAAAAAAAAAATTTTAAGGAGGTTTTGCAATTTATATCTCTGCCGGTGTCGCTTAGGGAGGTGTCCTAGGCCCAGTTCTTTACAATATTTAAACCGATGATATTCTTTGTCAAAGTGATCTCCTAACTGCAATACCATATATCCGATGAAACAGCCATTTTTATAAATTTTTTTAAAGATCTTTCCGCAGCCTGGGCTATTCTACAGAATAAGATCCATGTCTTCGAAACCTGGTTTAAAACGTGGAAATTGGGGGAAAATGAGCAAAAATGTCCACATGTTACTTTCACATTCTGACGAAAACATATCCAAGAAGTGGACTTAATGGGAGACAAAATAATTACTTCGAATTTTGGACAATTGGTCAAAATTGACAATAAAAAGAAAATTATTAATATACAATACAGTACTAAACCGAATATGGACACATGGACTTAAATTTTGGGTTCGGTTAAGCATTCCAATTTTCAGCGAATTCAAGCTTTACACTCTTAATTTTTCATAAGATAGCCAATAACAATTTTTATGTATAAAACAAAAATCATCGTTACTTTAATATCATTTTTGTTCATGATTAACATTTTGCTCGTTATAAAAAGTTTCTTTCCTACGAGGGTCATTCAACAAGTACTTAGCCTACAAAAGAAAAACGAAAATTTTCGAAAGGTGGCAATTTATTTTTCCACATAATCTCCTTCAAGCTTGATACACTTGACCCAGTGATGCTCTAACTTTTTTAACCCGTCCAAAAAATACATTTTCTCGGGGGAAGCAAAATAGGCCTCCGTGGCGACGATGACCTCCTCATTCGACCCAAATCTATTCCCGGCGAGTGATTTTTTCAGGTTTGGAAAGAAATGTAGTCACAGGGGGCCAAATCTGGAGAGTACGGTGGATGGGGCAGCAATTCGTAGCGCAATTCGACCAATTTGCCCATGGCGACGGCGGAGGTGTGAGCCGGCGCGTTGTCGTGGTGGAGCAGCACTTTTTTCTTCGCAAAGCGGGGCCGCTTTTTCTTCAATTCGACGTCAAATCGGCCCAATAAGTCAGCATAGTAGCGCCCCGTGATTTTTACCCTTCTCGAGGTAATCGATGTGGATCACAACTTGTGAATCCCAGAAAATGGTGGCCATCACCTTTCCGGCCGATCGAACAGTCTTCGCCTTCTTCGGAGCACGTTCCCCGGGTGAAGTCCACTGTTTCGACTGTTCCTTGGTCTTTGGTGTGTACCAGTGAATCCATGTTTTGTCGACGGTCACGAAACGACGCAAGAACTCCGCTGGATTGCGCTGAAACAGCGCCAAACACGTCGCCGATGTGGTCTCACGGTTGCACTTGTTTTCCGGTGTGAGCAAACGCGGCACCCATCGCGCCGACAGCTTTCTCATGCCCAGTTCTTCGTGTAGAATATGATGCACCGTTCCTACTGCGATGCCCACAGTCTCACCTATCTTGTGAACCTTCAATCGACGGTTCCTCCGTAGCAGCCGTTTTTGGGGCACCTGGGCGTGGCTCATCAAAAACCGACGTGCGGCCACGAACAAACTCGTTGAACTAATTCTTGACGGTCGCCATCGAAGGAGAAGAGTCACCATATATAGCATCCAAGCGATCTTTGATTTCGCTGCGCGTTTTCCCTTCCAAAAACAAGAATCTAATCACCGAACGATATTGTTCTTTTTCCATTTTTGTGCAACCGACCGACACGCTCGCTTTCAAAGGCTCTCAAAACAAAACTAATAAAGGGAATCGACTGAAACTTTGGTAAAAATTAAAAGAATTTACTGTACGATGGTAAATTTCTTTTGTGACAGCAGTTCTATCGGGCGGTGAGGCTAAGTACTTGTTGAATGACCCTCGTATATAGCTTAACGTTGAACAGTGCTGAAAAGCTATAAAATGAGAAAATATAAATATATTAAAGAAACATATTTTTCCCTGCATTTATTCACGTTCTTTTATCTTCTCTTACAAAATCTGCTTATTATAAATAAATTGTGTATTGTTGTAGATATCATTTAAATTTTAAAAAAAATTCGGTAACATAATCAACTTTTAAATAAGTGTAAATCTTTTGATGTTCTTCTAAATTTCATATAATTCAAATAAGACATTTTGATAATTTCTCAATTTATATTTAATATTCTACTAAAGCTTTAAAAGTAAAAATATTATTGTATTTAGTCGGAAATTCGAAATTTTCCAAGAATAATTTATTAAAATTATATAAGAATATTCAAATGAACAAATTTCCTAATACGAAAAATGAAAATAATTCTTTAAGGCTGATACTTAAATGGAAAAGCACGCCTTATAAAAAATTCAAATGAAAATAATTTTTGCCACATCAAAATTACATAACATTCATTTTATGAGTAAATAAAAAAAAATAATAAATATACTAGATTTTTCATTAAAAAGGACTTACGCAAGATAGAATAGTATCTAATGAAAAAAATGAAAATATTAAATTTCTATAATCTTTTAGTATTTTTAGGGATAGAAATATTTTGCATGAACTTGTATACATAAATTGATGCAAGCTGATTCGAATATGATTTAAAATACTTGTTCTTATAAAAGTGTCATAAACTTAAACTCATATACAAACATACAAATATGAACACATATTATCATGAATAATTTATTGTTTCTGGTTCGATTTTCATATAAAAATATGCATCGTTATGTAAACGACTTTGGTTTGAATATGAAATGTACATATGAAAATACTTACATACTTACTCCAGTTGTGTATACCTAAAGCCATGAGCATGAAATTTAAGGATTTAAATTAATTCGAAGAATTAGGTTTCATGTTTATTTTATAATAAATTTTGTATTTTTTGTTTAATTCAGATGGTATGGAAGGTGTGAAATTTCAACTCTGGATAGAGAGAAAAAAAAGATGTGTTTGCACAACGAAAGTGTGATTTGAAATCGAGCTTGACATTGATCATAAAAAGTGTCCTTGGGTGAAAATTTTCCATGCCATAGAGTTCTCAATGATGGAAATGAATTCGGCTGAAATGTTGAAGCGTATAACTCGAAAGGAGAATTTTTACCAATTATTCGGTTGGCCTTTCAGTTGTTTGGTAAAAAGTAAATGGAAAATAGTGACCGAAAATGGTGAAATTTTTGTGTATCGTGAAGAGTGCCAACGGAAAAGGAATGTTTTTCCTTTCAACAATCGTCAGTCAAACGTCGCCGATAACCTTTCCCAAATCTACACTAAATTATCTCTAGTGTAAAACTTTATTTGGTTTTCCTCATTTTCTCGCTTCATTGAGAACTTGAAATCATTTACACTTATTCCCTTGTTTCCAATTCTATTGCCACCATTATATATAAGTTTGTATTTTCAGCATATTTCTTTTGTGTAAGCATTCTTCTCATCCACCATTGGTGGCTCCCCTACTTCCAAAAGCCAATCGAACTTTCTGCGCTAGTTTTTTGTTTAGACTTAATATGAGATAAAACACAAATCCACCACCTAGACTACAAGTATCATTCGTCCAAGCTACTCAACTGAGAAAACTTATCCAACATTGGCTTTCAAACTAATACAATCGAGTACTATCGAGCACTATTGTTTTGTTTTCCACTATCTTTGGAAAATATAATACTTCCAAAGGGAATGTTCCTATAAGGAGAAAAAAACAAAAATTAGAGGCAAACATTTCTGTCCAAAAACTAAAATAAAAACAACAACAACAAAAAAAAAAAACAGAATACCATATTGAACTATTCCACACAAATGCACATCAAAAGTTTTATATTTGCCAACAAGGAATTTATACTTCTCTTTATTTGCACATATGTAAGATCATATATCCTCGGAGAAAAATCCTTTGGGATTTTCAACAATCCAGTAATATAGTATTGCATGTATTTTATGAATACATTCACCACCGGCATATCTGTGTAGATACAATACATAAATACATATCTATAATCATTTATACTTACATATGTGGACATATAAAATTGTTTATTGTGCACTGTGCTGCTCTTATATATATAAATAAATAAAATTCAACATCTAAAAAGGCTTAAATTTTAAATGAATTTCCCTTCGCCTATTTGCCTTCGTCGCATCCAAAACTGAAAAAGTTTTATTCACTTCCTTCAGTCAATGCTTCAGCATCCAAATTGTAACCGAAATCCACTTGCCAATGAATAAAACAAGCCTCATCATCCAAATAATTACTAATTTATATGCCACAAATTTCGATATTTGGGAAAATATTTTTTCTGCAATATTTTCCAAACTCTGGGGACGAGAGTTTTCCAAACAAAATATTAATTCAATTTATTAGAAATTTTTTACCATAAAAAAAATGTTTATTTTTTTTATACAGAAAGGGAAATTGAAGGTTTTTGAATATGAAAGATAATTTGTTTTTATTTTTGGAAGTTAATATTTTTTTTTAATGAGTTTTAATTTAATTAAGGAAGAAAATATGATTTCTTTAGAAAAATTTGCAATTTTCAATAAATTTGATATTTTTTGTTATTATTACAATTGGTAATGACTCTTTAATAGAGAACATAGAAAATGGAAGCTTTATAAGAACTTTCGTTTGATAGGAAAAATTAATATTAACTAGAATTGATTTTAACTTCGTAGTAAAATAATATATAGAAAATATTTGAATAAGTATTTTTAGGTAAATGTCTTAATAAATATTTAATAATCAGATTAAAAATGCTGTTGACAAAATTAATATCATTCTCCGAATGGTTAAAATTTTAGTCAGTAGCAAAAGTAAGGTAAGACAAAGTGAGGCAATTAGAGTAACCAACGCCCTTTTGGACGGGACCTTGCTCTATTTCCTCACTATATGTGGCAGTGTGTCATTAGCAGGGAAAAAACTAGTCGAGGCAGCGGTAAACCGTTGTATTAGACTAGCCAGTGGAGCACATCGGACATCTCCGGTGGAATCCATACTGATAGAGACTGGTCGAAAAACTATTTTTCTCTATCTTAACAAAGCCCGCCTAAGTTTAATTTACAAAAACCTATGCCTTCAAAATTATCCACTCCACACTTTAATAAAAAACATTATCATCTCCCCCAGCTCAAAAAGGAATTCATCATGGCTATCCTTATTAATATCCCACCTTGAAAGCAATTCATCCATCCTTCCCCTCGATTTCCAAACTTCCCTTCCACACCCAGATTGGAAACCGTGGTTAGGAGCAAAGTTGAAAGTGACTGCTTCTCTTGACAGGTTTAAGAAGGCTAGAACTGATCCATCCACATACAGGAAATTTTTCCTTGAACAGTTGGACGGATTAAAAGATCATCGACTGTTGTTCACTGATGCCGCTGACACCGATATTACATCTTTTGCGGTTGTCGAACTTTTTGGCTGCAGCACCCGCGCACTATGTTGTGGAATCTTCCCTTATAGGGCAGCTCCATATTACGGGGAGCTGTGGGCCATTAAAACGGCAATTGAAATTGCGACCAATATTCCCAGCAAACAAAACGTTATTATTTTTAGCGACAGCCTTGCCGCCCTTAAAGCCATTTGTGGCCCATCGAGTGACCCAGTACTTAGCGCAATTCGTCATAGCCTACTTAGCAATAGGAGTGTCGAGTTGCAATGGGTGCCATGGCATGTGGGAATTGTGGGTAATGAAATTGCTGACAAGTTGGCTGGAGAAACACTCCGTCGGCCAGTGATCACAGTCATTCCCAATCTGCCTCGCCTACTAACAGAATGGCAACTAACACCTTTAGCCATCCGCAGACACGATGACTGGACCAATAGCGACACCTTTTTGTCGACTCATTGGAGAAACACTAACAAACCAGTGTATTCAACATCCATACCGAAATTCTGGGCGCGAAAGCTCCTCAGAATCCGAATTGGACATACTGCTCTTACCCATAACTTCCTTTTTGGCAACACCAATCGTCCTTTCTGCCAATCCTGTGGCACCCAGTTTACTATCACCCATATTCTACAGGAATGCCACATAACCAAGAACTACTTTGCGAGCAGGATTCCTTCTATTATGGAGCTCCTCGACCCAACAACTTCATTCCCTAGTCCCCTATTTAAACTTCTACAACACAATAATCTGCTCCACAAAATATAACAAAATTCTTAATATTCCATACTACTAACCACAGACCAGTCTCTCTCAGATGATTTCCCACACGTACTACGAAGTCGCCAAATGGCCTCACGGTCGTGGCGCTATGAAGTGGCCCCTGGCACATGTCTAAGGGACCTTAGAAACAAACAATATTTAATAATCAATGAAAAAATTCTAAAAGTATACGTTAAGCTAGAATACTTTTAGACAATTATCTAATAATAAGCAACAAGGTTTTATATAAATTAATGATTAGAAAAATTTTTTCTTAGATAAAAAATTGTTATTAGAAAATATCATTCATAGACCATATAATTTTTGCAATAATTTTATTTTATTTTTATAAATCAATATTATTCTATTTAAATTGGTTTCTTTAGGTAGCTATATTTTTCAATTGGCGGAGTCATTGTTTCCGCTTTTCGAATCAGTGCTGGAAGGCTTTAATCATCGCCTTTTGCTCCTCGCTTATACTCCTTTGTATGTTATTGATTGTATTATACTATTGTTTAACGTGTAGTATGTTACCTATCGTTAGGCATAACAATACAACCTAATCAATGTAAAACACACCTGTACTTATTATGGATTTTGCCAGCTCAGCTTGCTAAATCATTTTCAATCTCTACATCCTTTTTGATTTATTGCTTAAATTCCTTTCCGCCCTATGTTTAGTTCCTCTACTCAACTCTTACTCCAAACCATAAATATGTAAGTGGTGTGTTTGTGGACTTCAGGAGTGCGTTCAACTGCCTGCGATGGGATCGCATTATTGAGAGACTTGAGGAGGTTTAGTGTGAGAAGGCTTCGCTATGGCGGAGTTACTTCCATGAAAGGTATGCGGTGGTGTGCGGAAACAATGGGAGGGTTGTTCGTCAGATGGTGCATGGCTGCCCACAGGGATCTGTAGCTGGCCCCGCCGTCTGGAATATGATGATGAATGGTCTCTTGGTGTAGTTGGAGGAGACCGGTTGTGTTGTGGTCGCATATGCGGATGATCTTCTGCTCTTGATTAAGGGGGGGGGGTGGGGGGGGTTGGAGTAGGTCAGCGGTGGAGGTAGCGGCAAACCGCTATGTGCAGATGGTGACTGAATGGGGAAATAGAATGGGTGTGAAAGTTTCCGAAAGGAAAACAGTATGTATACTCTTGAAGGGATTTTTGGCGGCCAGTAGGCCGCCTAATATTCGCTTGGAGACAGTCGGGGTCCGATACGCGCGAGAAGTGGAGTACCTTGGATTGAAGGTTGGAGAGAGGCTGAACTTTCGGCCTCACTTGCAACGTCTAAGGGGGCGCGTAGCCAGCTTGGTTGGCATGCTGGTGCGAGTGCTTCGCAGGAAATGGGGGCTTCGATACAGAATGGTGAGAGTCCTGTATAAGAGTGTGGTTGTTCCGTGTGCGATGTATGCGTCTTGCGTGTGGGCTAACACTATGCATCACCAGTATGCAAGGGTGGGCATAAACTCAGTGCAGCGTATGGTGCTGTATGCATGTTTGAATGTATGTAGGACTGTGTCGACCGAGGCGATGCAGGTTCTCATGGAAGAAATTCCATGGGACCTGGAGGTGCTGCGTGGAAGTATCCACTACCGTCTGCGGCGGGGCATCCCGCTGGCAGGTTGCCCGGTTGGGAATGATGAAGTTCAGAATCATTGTCCGCGCCATCAACGCGTACTGGTCCTGAACAAGATGCATGAGATATGGCAGCAACGATGGGATGAGAGTGTGAATGGCAGAGGGACGTACATGTTCATACCGGATGTGTGCTTCTCGTCTGCGTATGGTTTTGAATTTGGTCTGTTCCTTGGGTATTTGCTCACGGGACACGGCAATATGAATGGGTTCCTGTATAGGCGTGGTCTGGCTACGGAGGCTAGATGCCCTTGTGGGGCGGAGGAGGAGAGTGTTAAGCACCTTCTCGTGGAGTGTGGCCTGTACGGGGACTTGCGTGATTTGGAGGCGTGTGGTATCGTGGTGAATGAGGGGGGTGTGAATGTGAGTGGTGTGTTGAGTGTGAAAGAGAGATATGAATGCTTGAATGCGTTTGCTGTGGCACTGTTTGAGAGACGAATGAGAATGGTGCGTGAATAAGTGCGTGAATGACACGCAGGGTGGCTACAACCGAGTGAAAGCCCAAGGTCGATTCCGGTTGTACCTTCGGGTTTTGGCGAACCCGCGTACCTGAGCTGGCTTAGCGGTGCCTAGGAATTTACAAGATTCCTTACGAGCGGAGTACAAACCGAAGTACTCTTAAAACAAAAATGGGTACCATGGAGATCGGGAGCCCCACAGTAGAATATACTGTGCCCGATTGAGGTGAGGTGCCATTTGGCAGCTACGTGGTGGTTGTTATTAATACCCATGTTGCGGGTACGGTCTCGGATCGCAGGTGGGAGGTAACTGGCAAATGTAGCAATGCATTGCACTTATCTCGGGCAATGTCACTGCTAATGTCAGTAGAGGTTTAGATAGTCCTCGCCACCAGCAAGCGGAGAGTCAGCTTGTAACTGTGTCTTATGCGCGGGCAACTAAACCACGTTAAATATTCGTACAATTCGTACCCTCACACGTTCTTTTTGTACTTCTCGTGAACCCTTTTCTGTTTGATTCTAATAGCAAGTGGCCTCAGATTACCTATTATACTATTCTATCTTCTAACAAAACCTGCCATTCTGTTTACTCTTTCGACGTTGCTCCTTCTCATGATGCCCATTCTGCTTTCTTATTAGGACAAATGGCTTTAGTTTTCAATTATACCATCTTCTACTTAAAACCTGTCTTCCCGTTCTATGCATAAAGCGATCAAGCAATCCATCCATAAAATCCTTAACTTCGGCATCTCTTGTGCTCCATTTGGTTCCACTACTTAATCAGATACATCCATCCCAGTTTCGACCGTTGTAAATAGTCAGTAACCAGTTCCAAGCTAGTTACCCTTACTGTTGGTACTAGAAGCGGCAGTGATAGCACCTGAGATAACTGGTAATCCTCAACACAAGTCCTAAGTCTGTGCTCGTAATATAGATACTAACAACAGCCAGCATGTTTTAGCCAAAGGAACCCCACCTTGGTCAGACAAGGTGTGACCAACGGCAATTGCACCTAAATCTCATGGCACCACTTTTTGTCTTAAGAGTTCACGCTAAATACACTACATCAGCTCAGAGAGCTATAGTTAGGAACCTTGTAAATTTTTGGGTAATGCTAGACCGGCTCAGGACTGCGTAATCGCTAATACCCGAAGGCACTTCTGTTTTTGATTATTGTTTGATCGTTCTTCCAGAAGTAATCCACTTTAGGGATGTACATATTTTATTGATAGTACAAAAAATGATGTTCTTTTAACAGTTTTATTTTTATCTTTGGTAACAAAAAAATCCCATGGTCTGTGATCAGGTAAAAAGGGATGCTGTGGAACTGAAGGAATCCTATTTCTAACAAAAGTTCGTTGATGAAAATAGTCATGTAAAAGGATGTTTTGTTATGAAGGAGTATTTAAAGGAGCTTCAATGTTAATCGGTATTGTAATCTCACAAGAGCCATCAACATCTGAGCGGAGTTCACCTTTCACTGCTCGAGAAGCACTCCAGAAATGCTTTATTTAACGTTCCCCATTATTGGCAAATTAATCAAGCCTAAGAAAAAGCTTGGTTGCACAACGTTCCTCCAAATTTTATCTGCTCTATTTTTTGTAACAAGACGAGATTAAAACTTAAAAGGGAATAATATATAAGCATGTAGCCTAAGGAGGCTTTCAACATCAATAACTGATGAAAATGAGCTACGAGGGATGGTTTTTATAAATGTCCGACTGTATGAGAAAGGTGTATGCTAAGATACTGCCAAAAAGCTAACAATCGAGCAGATAGATAATCGGACAAATCTGTTCCTGGACCTTTTCGACAAAATCGAAAATGACCTAGACTAATTCAGTCATTTAACCACTAAAAATGAATCGTAGATAAGCCAAAAACTGACAAATAGCGATGACAGCCCGAATGAACAAATCAAAAATCATATCCACAGAAATTTATTTCTTTCTTTCGATGGGGGTGGGTTCACAAGAATTTTGTATCTCCAGGATAAAAAGCTTCAGTTCGGATACTGCAAACACTTGAATGATTCACCATGGCAATGGTCCTTGTCAGTACTTTTATGACACATTTAGGAAAACGGTTCGTAAATTTATTGTGAATGAGCAGAATCTATACTAAATTACCTTTTAATAAATATCTTTCAAAAATTTCTATATACCAGTAAGGTCTCTCAGATGACAGCCAGAAGTTGTTACATAGTTCCACAACCAAGAGGGGACTTTTCGTATACACATAGGTAAGCATTACTTACCCTAACGAAACTGATCGATAGTAAATCGATCAGTTATTACTCCCTTCGATTTACTATCGATCAGTTTCGTTAGGGAATCATAGATTTCCCTAACGAAACTGATCGATAGTAAATCGAAGGGAGTAATAAGAAGTAGTTAAATTTTATGGATCACAATTCAATTTTTAAGAACGCTAAAAATAAGTTATTGCATTAAGGTGATCTTAAATGGAGGTGGCGTTACTCAAAAATATTTTGAGCTGACATCTAAGAGACAATATCGTGTGTTTAATTAATTTGACTTTATTTAATTATACTTTTCAAGGTGCTTGTAAAAATTTCTTAATTATTATATATATATTAATAAATTGATTATTTAACTATGCTATCAGTTACTATCATCAAACCATTGTTGATTATTTTTCTAGCGACTTTTATATTTAAAAAAATCATTTTTTATCTAAAAACCACTAACAAAATGACCGAAAAAAAAAGTTTTTAATTTTTTAAAACTGAATTTATTTTAGTAACTTTCTGTATGTTTCCTTTTGGATATTTTTTCTTGAAAGAGTATTATTAGTTTTGGCTCGTACACTTACATAAAATGTATAAAAATAAGAAGAAATATTATATTTGAAAATAACAAGGATAAAATTAAAGTTTCGTCTTATCAAAAAGAAAAAAAACCAATGGAAAACCAAAAGACGCCAGTAAAGTGGTTTTTTGTAAAAGAAAGTTTTGTCAACAACAAATAATATTGTTTCTTCAATACTGGTAATCTGAAAAACTTGTCTGGACATTTTCTTGCAGGTATTCTCGTTAAATTTTTATTTTTCCCATTTAAAAAAAAAACTATTGTAATCTCTGTATAGGTATATGTGTATCTGTATAGGTAGGAAAAGATAATTTTTATTTATAAAAAGCAAAGCTATACTTTTATTTGAGGAAAAATTTTCTTTTGATATCACATGGATTAGCTTTCGAAATATTCTACTTGACCAAAATCTACCTTACATTCCATTAGTGTACGAACAATTTCTTTCTTCTTTAACAAGCTTTCACCCTACCCCAATCTTTATAGAACGTATTCTTTTATCATTTTTATGTTTGCAATTTATTTCTACACCTCAAAAAACACTTCTGAAATTTTAACAAGTGACCCAAATTGAATGGTTTCTTGCTATTCTCTTATGAATCGAAATCCTTGTTGGTGGTAAATAGGATGTGGAAATAATGAACTAGAAGAATTTCAGGCAATTGAGTGTTGTCCATCCTCTATTATAGGACAAACTGTACGCAAGATTAGTTTTATATGTGCCCCGAAGAAGAATGAAGGGTAATTTTTTCCATTTCAGTGTTCATCTAATGCCAAATGACACGCATCCTATTCATTTTATCTTCTTACATAACTGGATATTTTATTAAATATTCTATAATATACAAAATCATTGAATCTCAGAATAAGGTGAGTATTTATGTATATAAAAGGAACCTCATAATTTGTATTTTCAGTTCAAATATAAAAGATAATAAAAGTTGGAGAATTTACTAAAGCAAAAATATCAATTATTAATAATATTATTAAATGTGAAAATAAGCATACTTCTTCTCTTGGTATTGGTATTATTATTATTATTATTATTTTTCTTCAATTTCACTATATATCAAGATAAATAGATAAGAATTATAAGGCTTTAAGCATAACTCAAATTTAAAAATCGGACAGGAAAAAAAATAAAGAGTACACTTTCAAGTAGTTACTTAATATGACCTCATCGTTATCTTATTTTAATAAGTAAATAGCTTCGAGATAATTTTTCAGGTTAAACATTTACTTTTATTTTCTTGCTATATGCACTTTATAGCAAGAAAATAAAAGTAAATGTTTATAAAAAGAATTTTTTTTTTTAAATTTCAGATGAACTAAGTTTTATCACCGAAGAAGTGTTCAAGGATATGAAAACTTTTCATTCTGTTTATTTTTCACTTTTGAAATTTTTTTCAATACTAGAAAATTTTTTATACTTAAACCATATCCTCTTGAGGTTTTTTGCGATAATGATAATTTTCTACAGTTTTTAATATAGTAAAAAAATTTGAAAAAAAATTATTTTTTATTTTGTTTGGTTCTATGCAAGAAAATTTCTTTATATAACATCATTTGGTATATTGCAATTTGTCCTCTCTTTTTCTTTGATATAAATACAAGTGAATACTAGCAAAAATTCGTTTTTGTAACTCTCTAAACCTAATTTCAAATCGTTTAGAATCATTTAACCACGTAGAGAATAAAAGTAAAGCAATGCAAATGTGTTCACGTATCTTATATTCACCGCCGCCAGCCACGTCATCCATATATCAAAATTGCAGTTAAATACTATAAGATACTTGAATTCGGTATCTAGGACTGAACCTAGTAAAAAACATTTGATATAAACCTTTTAACTAAAACTAAGCAAACGATTCCATCCACTTTTTCGCCTTCTAGACAAATTTTCTAAACAGAAACTGGTATGGACTTACAGACTAGAACTATAGGGTTTAAATTACTGTTGCATTCAATCCCTCCAGTCACAAATACTTTGCAAAATTATCATTTTAATTTTCGTAATACTGTTAATAGTGATGACTTCAAAGTGCCAAGTATAAATTATAAGCATGCACTTCCAATAATAAATTAGATTCAGCTCAGATGGGAGAATAATTAAAACTACCCTTCCCAGATAAAATAAATCAGATACTTTCAATTAGTGCTTAGAAGTAGTAAGGTCGAATTCCCGGCAACTACAAATAGAAATAAATGCACGGTTAATTGTTCCATATAATCAATAATTAGACGTAAAACAGTTGAAGTGTGGAAGACGCACGCTTTGAGTCGTCTAAACTGGACAATATTTGCAAGGTCGAGACAGTCAATCGTTTAGTTTATAAGTTGTTGAATAAAGACCAAATCAGCAACTAGGCATCTTTTATTAAGTGTAGTCATCTGAAACAACTTAGGCTGATCTGTGTACGATGGAATTCTTAGTCGATCCAGTTAATATCTGACAAGATTTCGTTGCACCAACTTAAGTTCGCTTAACCAATGCTTTACTTTTGGAAAAATTGAAGTTCACGTGGGGAATATATTCAAGTTTCTAATCCAGTTTAATCCCAAAATCGGTAACAGATTGAAAACGTTTTAAATTAGTTTTCAAAAAATTGTAGCTAAAAGTGCATGGGTTGAGGACCCTAGAAAATCTCATAACTTCACATTTTTCTATGTTCAAAAAAACACCAATTATAAAAGTTGGTTTAAATACTTTTGTGAATGCTAAAAAAATTCATATCATTTGCATGGATTAGAATTTTAAAATGCTTAGTTATAAAAATCAAGGGACCAAGATAACTACCCTGAGGAACAGCAGAAATATATATTTATAAGTAATATCTGTAAAATAAGAACCAAACCAATCAGTAAGTATTGAAGGAAATCCCAATTTCTGAAGCTTTAATAAAGACTGAGGTATTTTGTCAAAAGCTTTTCTAAAGTCAGTGTCGATGTGGTTAGTTATCAATGATCTGAAAGGCATGCCACCGTGTTAGCTAGGTGAAACTAGGTATCTACTCTGCTTGATAAGCTACAAATAGATCAACGCCTCGAATACGAGGGTCGTTCAATAAGTCGTTAGAAAATCCGAGAAATTGCGCTCGTAGTGTCGGTAAAGATTTTTTTGTAAGTAGCATTATCGACAAGAAAGCTGTCAAACTATTATTTTTAATGGAATTTAAAACTTATTATTGGACTAGACCTTTTTTACGAGTATGTCAATGGAGTATTTAGACACTTCAAAGATACTTATTGGCTAACAATTTCAAGTAGCTATAAATATCTTCATAATACTTGAAATTCCCAACAGTAATAATCATTCTTAATATTTTTAAATTAACACATATTTAAGGGGAAAGATATATTTATTATTATATTATAAAATAATTATTTTAGATGGCTTATATACCTAAGTTTTCTTTTTTCTAATTTAAAATATAAAAAACTAATTAAAAAAAATAATATACGAGGGTCGTTCAATAAGTCCTTAGAAAATCTGAGAAATTGCGCTCGTAGTGTCGGTAAAGATTTTTTGTTTGTAGCATTATCGACAGGAAAGCTGTCAAAATTTCAGCTCGATCCATAGCGTAGGTCAATTTCTATCGTCGATTAAAGTTAACGACATTTATTTGTGCATAACAATGGAAAAAAGCGAGTTTAGGGCTGTCATCAAACATCTCCATTTAAAAGGCTTAAGCCCGAAAGAAATCAAAGCCGAGTTGGATGCAGTTCATGGCACATCTGAACCTGTGTTTGTGACGGTTTACAATTGGGTGAATGAATTTAAACGTGGCCGTTCATCCACAAAAGCTGTGGACGCCCAGTTGAGGTGTCTACTCCTGAAATCATCGACAAAATCCACGATCTGATTTTGAACGATCGGCGAATTAAAGTGCGCGAATTAGTTGAGGCCACGGGCATATCACAAGGTACAGTCGCTTCAATTTTGCATGAAAAATTGTCTGTGAAAAAAATTTCAGCAAGATGGGTGCCGCGTTTGCTCTCAGAGGACAATAAGCGCAATCGTGTAGTGGACTCTGAGGCTATGTTGGCACTCTTTCATCGCAATCCTGCCGAATTCCTTCGTCGATATGTCACTGTGGATGAAACCTGGGTACACTACTATACTCCAGAAACGAAGAGACAGTCATCACAGTGGATTTTCAAGGGTGAACGGGATCCGAAGAAGGCAAAAACTGTGCCATCGGCCGGCAAGGTGATGGCCACGGTCTTTTGGGATTCGCAGAGCATCATTTTTATTGGCTACTTGGAAAAAGGAAAAACAATAACAGGAGCGTATTACGCGTCGTTATTCCAACGGTTGAGCGAGGAAATCAAAGAGAAACGCCCCCATCTGAAGAAGAAAAAAATCCTCTTGCATCAGGACAATGCGCGTGTGCACAACTGCGCTGTTTCCATGGCCAAAATTGTGGAATTGAGAATGGAATTGTTGCAGCATCCCGCTTATTCACCAGATTTGGCCCCAAGTAACTATTTTCTTTTCCCCAATCTGAAGAAATGGCCTGGCGGACGACGGTTCACTTCCAATGAGGACTAGCTGATTATCAATATTCCTTTTCATATTAATAAATTTAAAAAAATAACTGGTATCATTATACAAATTGATCCGAACATTGTTAAGACAAAAATTTCTTATGATATACTAGTATTTGTGTCTTCTTATAAAATTTTTTTCCAATCATAAAAATCCCCTTATTGAAAATCTATCCTCCATTTGCTACTCTTTAAATACCCATCGACTACTAAAGCATCAATGATTCTACGATTTATTTAGAATAATAACTTTTAACTTAAATTAATTCATATGTGAACATGTGAACAGAAGAAATCTTAAAGGATATTAATAAATTTTGTAGTTGCATATATCATAAAATTTGAATAAAAATTACTAGAGGAAAAAAATTTGTTTAGGTTTATTTTCAAACATTATAAATGGTTGAAGCATAAATGCATTGAACTTAAGACTTTTGTAGCAGAAAAATTAACATAATAAATGCTTGGACCAGATAAATATCCTTTTTTAGCTATAAAAATCTAAAATAAATGATCCAAATTTATCTTTTAAGTAGGTATGCTCGAACTGCTATAGTCACCATTTTATCAACATGTCGAGATACTAAAAACTTTTTTTTTTTAAGATTTGTTCAAACATAATTTTTTAGTGAAGAAGCCAATTTTTGGCTGAATGGCTATTGGAAAAAAGCAAAACAGAAAAGCTTACTGTCTGGCATAGATTTTTATTGGGACGGTAACTGCCAATGCCGAGAGATGTCGATAAATATTTTTTTTTGACTTCAATTGGACGATATGGACTTGGTTAACATCTAGTTCTAACAGGACATTGCGACTTACTATACAACAGTTGAAACAAGGAAATTATTTCAGACTGCAAACATCCAGCAGGATAAGTTAAATTAATGATCTTTGCCAATAAACCGACAACTCTCTTTAAGCTGCACAATAACATCATTCAATCCATCGGTGAGATACAGCCCGATTTATGTGAAAAAGTCATCCAAAATAAGATCTATCGGATCAGTTCCTACAAAACCTATCGGATCAGTAAAAATGGCATAAAAATTTGCAATAAATATATTTATAACATCTTTCATATAATTTGTCTTATTTTTAATTTTAAAGGTAAAACGTCCTAATTAAAAATACCTTCATTAATTATATTTATTAAAAAACAAAATAACAAAAATATTTTTTTAATAATAACTTCATTATTTAAAAAAATGTACATAAGCCAAAAATGTAACAAATAAAATCGACTTAAAAATATTTTATATTTATAGTTAAGAAAAGAAATTGTTAGCAAACAGGATCAAATTTGAAATCAATATTGAGAAAATAAATTAAATTGTAAAATTCTGCTGTGCCTCCCAATTCCCAATGTCGCCGATCCTTCAAAATTTCTTAATATAGTAATCTACATTAAATATTAATTATATATGTGAATTTTCTATTTGGTATTAACAAAAAAAAATTTGATGTTTGCGTTTTCCATCAGTAAAATATTTAATTATTCAAGAGTACCCCTTATAATTAATATTCTCAAAAACTTTTCAGAAAATAGACCTACAAAAATTAATATCAAATAAATAAACCCACCAAAAAATAGAAATATATCAATGAGTTTTTTTGCCATTTCTAAATGAAAAGAATCAAATATTCTTGAATTTCATAATTATTCTAAGCTTTATAGTTAATTAATATGCTTAAAGTCAAGACAAATATTAATTAAGCAAGATTTATGTACATAGAATTTTATTTTTATACAAAAAAAAAATTAATTTCTCTAAATTACATAAATGAATTATGTAAATCTTATGAAAGAGGAAATAAATTTGGAAACTTTAAAGTTATACACATAAGAATAAAAATTTAATGGAAATTAAGAGCTATGACGATTTGTAAATTAAGAAAAATTCCTCCGGACTTAACTTAACCAAAAGTAAGTGAATTCATTTCACAGAAGTCAGTTCAGCTTAAAAGTAAAAATTCATCCACTCTTGCTTGAGTAACTGCAGTCGAAGGGAAAAAATCAATTTTCATGATTCCTATTATCTTGTCGAGAATATATTTTTTTTATATCGTATACGAAATTAGAAAAAATGCTAACCTATAAACAAAGCGGATACTCCCGGATACTTACATTTCCCATTGGTGCTTAAGGATCAGAGAAGCACTCAACATAATGGACGAAAAATCACAACAGAAAAGGCAAAAACCGCTTCAGTTCAAGATAAGGCTTTCCCAAAATAAATTAGCAATTATCAAAAAATTTTCCTCCTTAACTCAACACTCTTGAATTGGCAGTAAAGGACCGTCCGTTGTAGGTGCTACGAAAATAGATGGAGGAAATTTTGTCGTCTTCAAGGATTCTTGAGGTCGATCGATATTTTTCCGCCCCCTCCTTTGGAATGGGGTTTTTCGCTTTATTTTTTTTTGTCGTTTTTTTTTTTGGTTTGTTGGTGTTGCTACTTATTCCTGTCATTATTTATTTATCATTATTTGAATTTTTATGATTAGCATTGTAATCCAAATTTTTTAAGGCGCTAATTTCTTAAACAATTTTATATTTGATTTTTCTTTCCACAGTCAAAATGCCTGACCTTTTCCAATATATGCGAAACTTTTTTTTTGTAGATCTAAACACGTTTTAAGAATAATAATTGCTAAGGATTTAGGGGAAGGAACGGGAGGGGGGGGGGGGGTAGCAGAGGATTGTGGAGAAAAAGAGCTTTTCCTAATTTGAAAGTTTGTTTTATTTAGCATCATCTCTGTGTTATTTTGTTTTTTCTGTTTTTTTTTTTTTTTTTTTTTTTTTTTAAATAAAAACACCTTTACGCAAACAATGTAAGTCAAGGCAAGTGAAAATTTTCATGGAAAATTACTGTCGTACGGCGGAAAAATTTCAATTTATAATTTTATTTCATGACATGAAGAGCATTTTTTTGTTTTTTCTTATTTATTTATAAGATGGATTTTTTTTTCGTGTACATTTTTACGTCTTAATCCTGCTCTTAAGCGTGTATATTACTCATTGTCATTACTTTGGATTGTAGTTTCCTATGTGAATTATTTACATACAAATTTCTTTTTTTTTTTTTTGTTATTGTATATTCGCTTAATTTAAGCTAACATTATATTAGATTATTCTAGGTAATTTTTTCATCTTATCCTTGTGATATAAGAAAACATTAAGGGAAATTACTTGAAAAGTTAACATAATTCTATGAAGAGGAGCGGTATTGGGAATACGAGTATCATTCAAAATATTTTCGTCTTAAATTGTTAAAGAGCAAAGTCTCCCTTAATTTCTTTTCCCATTCGTTTTATTTTTTATTTTATTTTAAATCATTATCCAAATTTTATATAAGTGATTATAAATGTTTAATAAATAATTAAATTTAATTCATATTAAAGTGAATTGGAGAAACAAATTTTATTTAATTTACCATATTTTCCCCTAAATTAATTTTTCTTTTATCAAATCCAAGCTCTCCGAATGATATTTGCGAAAAATTAATTTTTTTTTAATAATGGTATATTAAAAAGAAATAGTTTCAATTATATATACTACGAATTATAATAGCTTTGAATATTTTTAATAAAAATAATCTCAAAAACCCAATAATCCTATAAATACCCATTTTTCATTTAGATCCATAATTGTACTTCTAATCTTAGACGAAGTCCTCAAAAACTTATCCTTAAGCGTTTATACCCCATTCTTGAGTACAACAATATTATTCTTAATCAGCAGTTTGGAGTTAGAACTCAATGTTCCATAATTCAACAATGTTATCGTGTGTAGGCTATATACGATCTAATTTTTAGCTGAAAGGGTACTGTTCTGGATATCCCTAACATATTTGACTGAATATAGTAATCTTTCCTATTCTAAAAACTAAAAATATACCCATCCCGCGGCCTGTTATTTATTTTCTCATCGTAAAATCATAGCTCTCCGAACTATATTTCCAAATAACTCCAAAAAGTATCCTCTATCCTTGCTGGTGGCTTTATACCGAAAAAAATCTTAGCCTTCTTCTATGTAAAATTGACACCGACAATATTGATTTCAACACTAATATCTTATTACATTGCCATCCCGTCACGTCACGAAAACCCGAATACTGTCTCTTATCAATTAAAAGACTATATTAATCACTTTCAAAACTTGTTTAGAAAATGAAAAATAAATAATATATATAAGAACAAAAAAGTGCTCATGTTAATTTTACTTTTTCTTAAGAATCATGCCTTACCATACATATTAATGGCAATATTGATCTCCAAGAGAATCAGCTACGTTTCTTAAAGCTATAACTTGAAAAACGAAAAGAAAAATAACCTAATTGGACAGATAACTGTAGAAACTTTTCGATAAACGATCAAAATTGATAGTCGATAATTATGAAATATTAATAATATCCATATGGACTTACGAATTAGAACTCTGAGGGACAACCCAACGCTCTAATTGCCTTCGACTCAAATTCCTTTAATTGAAAATCCTTTGACCATTCATATAATAATAATATTCAAAAATTTGTCTGTAGTTGTAGAATATTTTTGTAGATATTTGTCTATTCATTTAGTAGATCAGTGGAAAAATTCAGCATTAATAAACAACAAATTATGTTTTTTTATTTTATGCTTCTAAAAATAGTTGGAACAGCTGAATAAAAATTTAACTAATCTGCGAATTTTTTAATTTAATAGAAAAAATATAGAAAATAGCTTGAAAATTATTTTATTTTAAAAAAAAATTATATTTTGTAAATTTTTTGATGCAGAGAACTACTTTTTATTTATATTCTATTCAAAAGGATAAATTTTAATTGAAGTTTTTTCCTACTCATTACTAGATAAGGTAACTGATATTAAAGTCTACAGTAGTATTTTCGACTGCCTTAAATAGGAGTAAATATTTGAATTTGCCAAATTATACTGTTGGCTTAAGACCAACAAATTATTATGCCAAAATCTACTTTCTTCCATTGAAGGAAAGCATAAAAATATTTATGATTGCCATTAAATGAGTTCAACTTTTTATCAAAATGAGTTTAGTTAACTACTTATGACTTATACTGGTTATTGTGAGAACTTAGTTTAAGTGGTAAATTTTATCCATTGGCTTCTGTTTATCTATTTTAAAGAAAACTATTTTAATTTTAATTGCAAAAAAATATGCTATTGAAAATTTAATAACTCAAGAGTTGGCAATAATATCACCGCAACTTTAATGTAA
Source organism: Atherix ibis (assembly GCA_958298945.1). NCBI lineage: Eukaryota > Metazoa > Arthropoda > Insecta > Diptera > Athericidae > Atherix > Atherix ibis. Next base: position 40,002,392 of record OY282606.1, read on the forward strand.
TTGATCTTAAAACTTTTATGATTAAACAATATATTCGTAGTTTTAATTAAATATAAAATTATATATTAACTTTGAAAAAAGAATTTATTTAGTGTATTATAAAAATTATTATATTCTTTAAAAAGATAATGACTTAAACGGTGTGCACATTAATTGCCACTTAAAGGTCAGAGTTATTTTTACTAGAAATGACACAAAATATAAATAAAATTTTAATGCCTTGCATACTGAATGGTTATTCAACTTGTGCTTTGAAATATATGTTAAAGTTTGCTAATATACATGGTAATTATCAATTTCAACTAAGTTTAATTTTATTATATTGCTTAAATCCTGCCATTTTATACTTCCAATAGACTTTAAGCAGGACTTGATCATTTTAAGGAGCTATTAATTGGCCTTTAACTAACAGTTGTTGGTTTTTAAATTATCTAAATTTTCAAATTAACGGTTTAAATTTGATTTTTTTATGTAGCTTTACAAGAAAAAGTCTATTGGAGTCAAACCGCGGAATTTAGGAGACCAATCTTGAAGCCCAAAAATTATGCACACTGGAAAATTTTGATTTAACTGCTATTCGAGCATCCAAGCCGTGTATCGTCTGCATATTGTATAGTAAATTAAACGATTCATATTATAATATGACTTCTTTTAAGCTAAACAAATGCTATACTAAATAATAACTTTCAAGTAAAATAAAAGGTCCTTTCTAACTTTAGAATGGATAAACTCATACTTTGAAATTAATTGTCATATGAAAATTATTGTATATAAATATTTTTGAAGACTAGAGATAAACAGATAGTTTTGACTCCTTTTGGTCCTTATAAAATTATTATTGACAATGTTTAATTACATATAGAAGAAAACTTTGGAGTTTTGCTAAATCTAATTATATTTAACGTATTTAATCACTTTTGGCGAAGATCCATTGTAAATTGGTTGAAATACAATTTTGTGCATGCTTTAAAATAATATTCTTGCAATCAATCTGTAGTTTTAAAAATGGATCTTTTAAAAGTATGCCCACCTATATCCCTCTCTAATATCGTTACAAAACGTAATGTTCGTGATATTTACTAAATCAATTTTTAGATACAAAATGGCGCAAAAGTCATTACCATATCAGGAGATGCTGTCATTTTGCAAATGGCGTCTTATAACTTCGTGACTTTGACGTTTATAATGTCAACAGAAACAGAATACACGAAGATAAAAAATGAATCGCTACACTCCTATTTAGTAGCAGATTGGGCGAAAAATGTGCAAGTACTCATGCTTTGAGTAGCTAATCCAACAATAGCAGATGTGGTTAATCACAGAGAAGCCGTTCGGTTGAGAAGATTGCCAAGAGGACCGTTAAATATCAACCAAACGACGGATTACGTAATTGGCCATCAATAGACAGTCTTGAAATTAATTTTGGTAAAAAATTTGAAAAAATTCCTATACAAAGTGCAGAAAATAAATTGTGTTTAAATTATAAGTCAAGCCCTCCTAGCCCTAGACTGTGATCAAAATAATTTTCTATTGAATAAGCAAAATTATCGCTCCTGGGATATAAAAATCGATGTGTAATATACAAAGAGCCATTAAATCTTCTGAAAAGCAACTGTTTGGTAAGGCGTTTTCGGAGGAATGAGGATTGAGCAATTTTTTGTCGAGGAGCTCGTCGGAAATACTGTTACTGTGACTGCTAAGCGCTACAAAACCATGATCAATAACTTTCTACTATCATAAATTGACAAATTCAGTTTGGAGAACATATGATGCCAGCAGGATAGTACAACAGGATACACAGCAAGCGTGACAGTGGACATTCTGCGGCAAATGTTTACCGGCCGCTTTATCCCTCGTTTTGGCATATTACCAAAATGAGAGATAAAGCGGGCGGTGATCTTATAGATCACCCAATATGATCACCCCAGGCCTTTTTCTTTGTTTTTCTTTTGAAATCACGGGTCTATATGAACAAATCACGTAATTTAAAGGTGAATTTATCGCTTAAATTGCTATGAAACAAGCCAGATTGTGTATTATCTTTAGATGTGGTTACTAACCCGATATTTTCTTTACAACTTAAAGTAAAAGAAATAATTCAAGTGTATAAATTATCATAGGCAACAAATGGAACCAAATTAGTTTTATTTACAAACAAAATTACTGTCTTAGAAAATTATTTGAATACTTTTGCGATACCTTGTAAAACGGCTCTTAAATTTTTTTAAATTTATCTATTAATATTATAGGAATAAATAATATTAACATTTAATTATATATTAAAAAATTTTAAAATATAAAAATTAATTTAATAATATTGCTTTATCAAATGATTAAAATTTTTTTTTCAAAATATTATTTAAAATTACAATGACAGAAGAGGAACATCTGACAGTAAACCGCCATTATTGTTTCTCTACCGAGCATGTTATTTTCGTTTCAAAAAATATCTTACGTACAAGAAATAGACGATGCCGTAAACGACTTGACTGTTTGCATACAGAACTCAATCACTAACGCCCACATAACTCATAACAAACCAACCATACGAGAACATGACTATAATCTTCCGTAAAAAATTCGCAGCTTGATAAGCGAGAAACGTCGAGCCAGGGCCCAGTGGCAACGTTCAAGAATGCCAAATGAGAAGAAAAAACTGAACCAACTACAACGAGAACTGAAACAAGAAATAATTTATTATAATAACGAACGATTTACTGAATACACAGAATCACTAACAACTAATAAGTCACTCTGGACAGCTACCAGACGAATTCTCAAATACAAAACAGCTACACACCCGCTCCGGAATACCGACGGAACCTGGGCAAAAACGGATAAACAGAAAGCCGACATCTTCGGCAAACATTTAGAAAACATCTTTAAACCTCACGAAGATGTCCAAGACAATCTGCATGACGAACAAATATTCCGACAAATATCAACTCAGTTGCCCATAAGTCCACCTCCTAAGTTTTTCACTCCTTCCGAAGTTAAATTCACAATAGAACACCTTTCCAATAAAAAAGCCCCAGGATATGACCTAATAACTTCAGAAATCCTGAAACAAATTTCCAAAAAAAACCCTCCTCCTTATAACCTATATTTATAATAGTATCTTCCGCACATAATTTTTTCCTTCCCTGTGGAAGTTTTCCATAATTAAGATGATCCCAAAACCCAATAAGCCCAAAAATCTTCCTACCTCATATAGACCTATAAGCCTCCTTCCCATGTTATCAAAAATCCTAGAAAAATTAATCCTAAAACCCCTTTATCCCATTTTTGAAACCGAGGGTGTCATTCCTCAGCATCAGTTTGGATTTCGACCTGAGCATTCCACTATCCAGCAGTGTCATCGCGTAGTCGACTACATAGCGTGTTCGCTAGAGCGAAAGGAATACTGCCCAGGCGTGTTTCTTGACATTTCGCATGCTTTCGACCGTGTATGGCACCCTGGATTGCTTTGGAAGTTGCAGCGAGTCCTACCCTCGGGTTATTTCCACATCCTTAAATCTTATCTGAAAATATGGAGTACTCTGACATTTACCCAATTTCCGCCGGTGTCCCTCAAGGAAGTATCCTAGCTCCTATCCTATATAACATTTATACCCATGACATTCCTTCCCATAACAACATCCTAACCGCAACATATGCTGACGATACAGCCATCCTGACATCACAAAGATCCTTCCACAGCCATTAGTATCCTACAGAACCATATTCAGAAACTTGGTTCAAAAATTGGAGAGTGAAGGTCAATGAGCAAAAATCTGCTCATATAACTTTCACACTCTGTCGAGAACAAATTCCCGACATAACCCTAAATGGCAGTATTATTCCACAAAAAAATAGCGTACGTTACCTTGGACTTATGTTATATTCGACAAACTGTTAACCTGGAACCTTCATACGAAAACTAAAAGACGTGAACTTAACGGACTATACAAACAATTATTACGTCTCCTAGACAGTAAATCAAAACTTACAACAACAAGTAAACTATTACTATACAATACGGTTCTGAAACCAATATGGACATATGGTCTAGAACTTTGGGGTTCGACTAAGCATTCCAACTCACTTCCAATCCAATCCCCACAATCCCGAATCCTTCGTAAAATTGTCAATGCCCCCTTTTATGTGCGAAACACTGTTATCCACCGTGACCTAAATGTTCCATTTGTTCGTGAACTATGCATCTCCCGATATAAAAAATTCCATTCGCATCTATCCTTCCACCCTAATCCTTTAGGAAGGGAACTTTTCACTCCCACCCTTCCAGTATACACCCATCGACGTTTAAAACGGCGATGGCCGAGAGATTCTCTAAAATTATAAAATAAAATTACCCTGTTCTAGAGGTAACATCGATGGGTGTTTTCCTCCACATGTCTTGTATATTCCCGTAAAAAATCTGCTTGTTACTAGCATAAGTAGTTGTAGATATCATTCAAAATAAAAAAAAAAAATAAAAAAAAAATATCTTGGCCAATTTCTTTTTAAATGCCGATGAGTATTTATGGCGAAAAAAATATAGGACAATGTTACACTAACAAGACTTTGGATTGAAAGGATGGGATTTGAGAGGCCCCTGAGTTTAATTCCGTATGTCCAGATCGGTTTTAAAATTGCATTGTAGATTAAAAGTTTTATCTTTATTGTCATTTATCTAAGTTTAGTCTCAGGCAGTGTACTTTACTTTTTGGAGGCATTATATAACCATAAAATTGTATTTGGATGGGAGGATCTTTACAGAGGGTGAACGAAATATGAACACTCTTTTGTTCATGTACTTTTACTCTCCACCTCTTAAACTAACCTTAGAGATTTTTGACAAGGGACTGTAGGTATTTTGAGGCTATTTAAATACTCCAGTGAAATAGAAGAGTAAAGGTATCTTTTTTTTTGTAAGGTCTCTGAGACAAGAGCCACAGGCCCATCTATACCACAACAACCGTGAGGCCATTTCGCAACTTCATGTTACGTATAAGAAATTCAAATTTATATTAATTTAAATCAAAATAAAAACAAATTATTTCTAAATTGATCAGTTGTAAAATAATAACAATATAATAATTAAATTATATTCATTTATTAAAGATAACCATTCCATAATATAATTAAATTAAATATTATAGGAATAATAATAAATGTAGTAAATTAAACTGATCCCTTTCGTACATTCTTCATATTTTGAAAATTTTAATTGAAACAATTTACAAAATGTACATGGTACGATATTAGTAAATAATTTAAACAATTTAAAAAGAATTATATTTATTTATGAGTATTCCAGCATTTTCTATATGATAATTTATTTTCATATACAAATTATATTTATATATATTATAGAAATAATTTATCGTTGATACATTTTTATACATATAATTTTCTAGTATGATATTTTCACTCTGTTTAATTTACAGCACTCTATGAAAATAATTAATGTCAAACCGCGAATTATGAAATAATTTCCATTTTGACTATTTGCTATTAGTGATAAAGCTTTAAATTTTGGGGAATAGCACTGGTTTTACATGCATTAATGCATAAAAAGTGAAAACTTTAAAGACTCCAATGATAAAATTATTCATGATGGTGATCCACAGAGCATACAGTATCTGCTGGAGAAGAACCCACCCAATACTGTTTCGGTATCTGTTCAAGTAGTTTGGGTCTTTCAGATACAGTTGCATTTAAGGATACTGTACCCAATATGATCTGCCATTAGTTTTTCTGTGGTTTTTTGAGTTCGGGAATGGTTTCCAAACCACATTTCCGTACTGCATACTCCAACTGAGTTCGAACGTTTTTGCCTGCGGCATTCTTTAAATGAACATGGACGGAAACACATGAACACTGTCCTACGAGGATAACATTCACGTTTTGTCAAGCACAGACTTCATGAGCTCATTCTGGCGTGTATATTTTGTATGACAGTTTTACTACTAGTAGTATGCTGAATATGCTTCCTGAGCACTCAATTGAAGCTTTCATTTCTATTAGTTAAAAATGGCTTGAGTATTTTGCTTTTTATTTTGGTTTTCACAAATAGAAAAAAATATTTTTCAAGTAATTCCATTCAAAGGATTTGAATCGAATTAGAGTTGGTTTTTATTCTCTTTTAAGTCTTGCAAAACTATAAAAAAATTGAAATGAAATTGTGCTATTACTCATTCAGAAATTTGATATCAAAAGTCTATTCATATGTATTTAAGAAATACGCTATCTTCCATTTATATTTTCCCACGAAAATTTATAACTAATTCTCAAAAATTTTTAAATATTATTTCCAATAAAAATTATTAATTTAACTGTATTATATGTTTAATAATAAATAAAATAGAAAATATGAGTAATACACCTATATTTATGTTAAATTTTTAAGCTCTCTTCAAAGTGCTTACTAGATTTTTGCTAAAATAAATTTATTTTTTGAAAATTTTGTTTTGTAATCGTTTAAAAATATAAACTTTCTGTTCAAATACTATTTTAAAGAGAAAGTTTATATTACAATAGTGCAAGGATCTATGACCTCAATATAGCAGCAGGGCTTAGCTAGTTGAGGCATTTCTTTGACCATGCTCTACTTGAATACTGTCCTTAAGGAATACTTTAGTATAGTTGCCATTTTCTGCACTCTTTTAAAATATGTTCATCAGGCGTGCCTGCAACAATGGTTGACAGCTTCCGAGACGAATGCTTTTGAATTGTGTAAATTTCCATTTATAATGCACACGAAAATTAAACCATTCAATGAGGTATTTAGATAAGAAATCAATTAAAAGAAGTGATAACTAATATTTTGATATTACTTTAGTGGCGTAGTCTGGAAATGTCTGGAGTTGAACGAAGACGACTCTGTGGTGCTGTGCTATTCCATTTTGCGGCTGCACTCTGTGTTATTTGGTCTTTATGCGCTCTTATCGAAAGAGCTGCCGAAGAAGTGCGTGGCCTAATCGGTATATAAAATCAAAATATCGAAATACCTAATATTAATTATTTTTTCTACCATTCCCAGGTTGGCCATTTTGGACCAAACTAGCTGTTGTTACTGTTGGCCTGACAGGTGGTGTAGTTTCTATGTATATTCAATACAGGCAATAGATGCATTTATGCCATCGATGGAGAGCACGCAATCGGTAAAAAAAACAATCGCCTTCCAACTCTTGCTGGATTTTTTAAAAAAAACAACTTTTTTTTTCATATCTACGCATAATCATAATACTGGAATCTGGTTTTTTTCGTACCGTTTTGGCACTGGTGGCTTCACAACCAATCAGAATACTTTTAATACAAAACGCTCCAGAGAAGGTACATCCACTATCACCGCCATCACCACTAGTAGCCAGCCGTCATCTGCCACGAAACAATAGTGCAACAGCAGCATCAGCGATGACAACGAATATCTTTAATTATAGCACGTACGGTTACACGTCGACAGCGAATTGTTCGACCTCAGGCGGTGGACCAACAAATCCGTCAACATATTCGAATGTACCGCAACATGGCCAGATCGTAGCTAATATTGAAAACAATTCACAAAATTATGAACGTGACTGGACATTGGATGATGTCAGCCAAATATCCTCATTCCGACCATGTCCGCAAGGCTCCAGCAGTATGACATCATTTCATGACTCTGTTCATAATGTCCTCGAGAGTTCGCGCAGTTGCAGTAACTCAACAAGTGGCTCCCGCCAAGACCTTTATAATATTATGCCAAATTCTAGTAATAGTAGCGATCGAACCAACGATTTAGACTTATTTAAAACACAAAAGTTGACCAATATTAGTTTAAAGTCAACGCTTAACAATAAATATCCAGAATCGTCAGTATTACTTGAGAATCGTGACATTCTAAATGATGCAGTCTATCCAAAGATCAACTATAGACATTCTAGTGTACTTATGTCGCCCGATATAACTGACAATTTAAAAAAATTTGTTGGGTAAGGATTTGCGACGGTATTCAGATACGAAACTTCTGCAACAAGAAAACGATACTATAAGTCCGATCTTCAATGTGGCATTACATGCGAATGGTCAACCGTATAGTCCTGCCTTAAATGGTTCGAATGCGGCAAATGGACATAAAATACAGAAATTCTATAAGGTATCTGGTAACAGTTGTAGTAATAATAAAAGTGAACATGATCAGTAATTGACTGTTGGCCATAATTCATTGGTAGCACCACAAATCACCGATATCATCTTCGAGAGTGTCAATCAATTCGATCCGCTCGAATTGGATATACAAGAAATGCTCGATATCGATGGTAAACAGCAAAACGAAAAGAAATCGAGGCATTTATTAAATGCGGTGGCTGCCACTAGTGTGAACGAAAACGATCGTGATGATGGTTTCGATAGGCCGAGATTATTTTTTGAATCATTGCCAAATTTAACTGGAAGCTGTGAAAGTTTACTAAAAAAAATAATCCACAACAAACGATTATGATTGAGGAATGTTCATTTATTAATATTATCGTTTCTTGTTGTTTGTTTCGTCATTAGAATATGGGCAATAATCGTCCCTTTTGATTATTTCGTATAGAATATTCACTGTATTTTGAAAGAAATGTGCAGAAAAAATTGCAAATTTTCCCCTTCATTCCCATTTGTTATGGAAAATCGACAATAAGTGATATTTTCAACAAAACGTTTCTGATTTGATTTAGTTGAGTTACATAAACGCACGCCATATTAATTTATAAATTTTAAATCAAAACTATAAGGTCCAGTTGGAGACTATAAGGTCCAGTTGGACAGTAATTACAGTTTTTATTACGTAATATACATATCGTAAGACACATATACCGCGGACCGCCTAGGACCATAGGGATTGAGATACGCTCAATCAACGCGTATCATAGACCTGCCTATATGGATTTCGCAAAATCAGCTGACTAGATCCAAGCGATTGTATCCATTGTTCCATGCATGGAACCACTGGGCTGCTTTGATTCTCCATCATATTCAGATATGACTCCACTCACATAAGCTCAGTTATGAAAGCTTCAACACCATTATCATCATTCACCATCATTAATTACAATTCCACTCACATTTAGCTATACAAGGTTTGTTCAAAAAGTAAAACGAATTTTGTGTTTTTTCAAAAATTATTTATTTTGTTATGAATATCTATTTTGTCCCCTTCAAAGTAATTTCCACCAGATATTATACACTTGTACCAACGTTTTTTCCAATGCTCGAAGCACTTCAAAAAATCATTTTTTTTATCTTGTTTAGCTCCTTCTTCGATGCCGTCTTTATCTCCTCAATCGTAGCGTAGCGTCGTCCTTTCATGGGGCTCTTCAGTTTCGAAAATAAGTAAAAGTCACAGGGACATTATTAGTATTTTGTTTTTGGCCAAAAATTCGCGCACAAGCAACGATGTGTTTGAACAGAAAAAAACCAATTTTTGTTCTTCCGGAAATCCGGGCGTTTCTGGCAGATTGCTTCGCGGAACTTGCGTATTACTTGCAGGTAATATTCCTTATTTACCGTTTTACCCTGTGGCAAGAATTCATGATACACCACGCCTCTGCAATCGAAGAAAACTGTAATCATAATCTTCATATTCGATCGAACTTGGCGCTTGTTTCGGTCTTGGCTCATGCGGCAGCTTTTATTGGGAGCTCCAAGGTAGCTTCCATCGGTCCAAGGTAGCTTCACCATATGCCACAGTCAACATTCGGAATGCGTCCGCGCAATTAATTTTGTTTTTCACACAAAATTTGATACAGATTCTTTGATCCATTTTTTGGAATGCGCAAAAATAAAAGACGAGGCGGAACACATGCAAGCAAAGCAGCTATCAAAAACTAACTGAACATTCAAAATGGCTGAACTTGTCGGAATAAGTGAGAGATATGTGTAGTAACATAACGTCACAAAAAATCGAAAATCGAATATACGTAACCCGCGCAAATTCAAAATTCGCAATACCTTTTGAACAGACCTCGTATAAGCTTCGTCGCCGCAATATCACGCTCCACTTCAACTCCAGCATATGCCATACAAGCTTCAACGCCACAGTTTCACCCTCAATAACGACTCCAGTCACATAAGCATAAATATGCAGCATCAATGCAATAATTTCATATTCTTATTAATCTGAAAACCATTATATTGTGCCTCATGCATGAAGCAGGTAGGCATTTCACCTATCAATTCCATACACATTGTGCAACTACCTGGTTCCGCACCTCTACATTTATGGCTCTACTATTGTCTGCAGTGATAGTACCCGGGATCTTTGCATCCTTTACTTCCAGTCCTAAGACTATAACTGCGATGTAGGAATTAAACCTCAGCCGTCACGTTTCAGCCAAGGGCTCCTCATTAATGCCAGCCACGGCGGGCGAACCACCGAGAAGCACCCGTCCCCCATAGTATCGGATTTATCATATAAAGATCCCCGCTATAGTAACCTTGTAAATTTCTTCGGCACTGCTATTCTTGCTAAGGTTCGCGGGTATGCCACACCTGTAGGCACTTCTGATGTAGTCCTTATGGATCACTATCCCAGAAGAAACCTTCTTGCGGTTAGCAGATAGGCTGTGCTGGGCCAGATCAGGACCATGGGCTCGCTAATACTAGTAGTCACCTTCGATTGCGGAGGGCCCAGTAGGACAATTTTGTTCAGTTTTCTGAATTGACTCTATCACCCATCTAATAGTGGATTAAAAAAAGAAAAGCGACAACCACCTTGAAGCCGATGCCAACTTTCATAGCTCATTCCGGCGAATGGAGGGCTGCTGACCCATAGTATGTATACCAAAACAGATTACTTTGAATTTGGAACAATAACCCGGTCAAGTTCTCGAAGAAAAATCTACCAAAATTTCAAGAATCGCACCTCCAAAGTACTATTAGGCTTTTTCGGCCATGCACAATAATCTTGTGGTTAGCATGAAATATCCTCTGTCGAATATATACTGTTGCCTCCTGTTATCCAATGACCATCATTGGTATGATAAGGTTTTTTAAGCCTAAGATCCCTCCATTATTACTCTGAATTACAAAATTTTATAGTAGTTGGACGGACAACGATTACCTGTTCTTTTTCAGGAATACGATCTTCACGGATAAAATAATTAGATTAGATGTCTTCCACATCCATGAATTCTTTATGGAATCTTATCTTTTAGGACCGTCCGATATTATTTGCAGTTATTGGCAATCAGAATAGTGTTTTTTTCTGCCAATCATCGCAGTGACAGCCATGCAGCTCTGTATGACATTTGTGACCCGTCTAGTGAACCTGAACCCAAAAATATTCGACATAACCTCATCAACAACAGGGGTGTTTTATTGTATTAGGTTACATGTCATGTGGGACTTTTGAGCAATGAACGATCCGATCAATTGGTGGGCCAAACTTTCCGTCGGGCGGTATTTACAGCAGTTCTTAACTTGCCGCATTTGCTAACCACATGCGAAATGACACCCTTAGCCGCTCGCAGACGCACGGACTGGACAAGTAGCGAAAGTTTATTTTCAAAACATTGTGCAATAATTTCCCATCTAGGCTACTCAACAATTTTACCAAAGTTTTGGGAATAGAAACTGGCCAGAATTCAAATAGGGCATTGTCCTCCCATACAAATTTCCTTTTATCTTTCTATCTTCCCATACCGCGACGTTCATCCAACTTTCGCCCATCTATTGTGGACCTTTTAGATACCTTAATATCCTTTTCCAATACCTCTCTTTAACAAGACTAACCAAAGACCAATTTTATAAAATTGTGGATTTATTATCAATTATTTAGTATCCACAGAATATAAGCATTTTCACTTTTATTATGTGCTTCTGAAAGGATAATTTTTCATATGATAATTTCCATAAAATCTTATTATTTGGTATTCCGCCTCTGAGAATAATTAATAAAATTTTCAACAAGAAAAAGCTACGATTCAACTTTACGTAATTTGCAATTATGTAATTACATAAATGCATCGTGTTCTCATAAATGATATAATTGCATATGAATACGATATGGAACCGGGATACAACAATAATTACACTCCCTTAATGCAAATTGGTTTCAGACTATGGAATACAATGAGAATATACGTAACATGAATTGTTACCAATATCGATACCATATTACACCAACAACGTTCCTGTTAACCTTATTAACTTTGTTAGGACTCACTGGAGTTGCGTATACCACCCTTCCATCGATAATGGATACGAACAATCTTACCACCACTATTAGCAATATAAAATGGACCATTGAACTAAATACATACATTCAAATTATTTTCGAGCAGTCGTCTTTAGAGGATAGAATTTCAAAATTTAACAAAACCCATAAACTATCGTATATAAGCCCCCATATCGTGATGCAGATAGCAGATGCAATTCATACGGAAAACACCAACTAGCACGTTTTATACATATGCATGCGATTAAGGATACAGCAATTCTGGTTTTGATAGGACTTGCAAGCGACTAAATACTATCCTTATGGAACATGCAATATGGATGCCTTTGAAGAAGACGAAGGATGAAAGCAGTGTTCTACTGTCTAACTTTGATGGTATATCTTGACGCTGATGAGCTGCCTAATATTTACAATACATGGCCATGAGGAAGATCCTCTTTGATGGTGGTTGCTGATTCAGCTGGTTTACAGGATTGCTTGGATCTCTCGAATTATTCAATAAATTTGTATGGTTTTCATTGTAATAATGGTAGTAATATGTCACTATCGCCCTGATACGACACTTACAGTAAACCAAAAACTAAAGTTTGCGCCTACTTATCGAGACTTGCACTTGTCCACTTTTCAAATTGTCAAAACCAGATATACGGGCATATATAAAACAATTCAAGATCGATTTACTTATTGAAAATACTATAAATATATGTGTTGTTACTTTAAAACTATAGAAATCCTTATAATATTGGATTTTTTTATTTTTCTTAATAAAAGTGCTTAGCCTCAAATCTTCTAAAAAATAGTAAATTTATTTATGAAGATATTTTGCTAAAATTGGATAACAAAACATTTCTATATTGCTTAAAACTTATTAAACTACAACTTGTTCTATATATATTCACTAATATAAGTCAAATACTCATCGAAGATTTTTTAGAGCTGTCTTGAGAAATTGTTGAAAAAATAAAAGGATGTCTCGAAAAATTGTCTTAAAATTTTAGTAAGCAAATCTAAAGGTTTTTGAATAAACAGCATACTTAAATAATAGAAAATACTAAACAGTAAATTTTATAATAATGCAATTTTGAGTAAATTGCTTGATTGGATGTAAGGACCTTTTTCATAGTACCACAACCATGAGGCCATTTGGGTTTCTTGTAGGTGGATGTTGTTTATTTTTTTTTTAAATCGAGTTTACGTTAGATTGTAAGTTAATTAGTAGAGTTAGTTGCTTACTAAAGTTAATTAGTAGAGTTAGTTGCTTAAAATAAAATAAAATGACTAAGATTGTTAAAAGGTGGTCCTCAAAATAATATAAGTTGTTTAAGTTTATTGGTAGTTGGCCAATAAGATGCAAAGAAATTCGTCTAGACTGTATGTCTATGTATGACTGAGAATGTTTTTGCTATTCTGGTGATAGGCGAGGCATATTACAGGACGCCGAAGAGTTTCTCCATCCAACTTATCAGCACGTTCATTTCCCATGAATCCCATCCAAAGCAACTCGATACCCATAATTTTGAGTAAATTTTATTCACTATTCACACCAATTACAATATAATTCATTCTGAAATAATGAAAAAATATTATCGGGTAAACATGTACAGAAGTTATTGCACAAACATACTGAGACTATGTGTATCACCACTCATAACGATCAGAGAGTACAGCATACTTTTTTTCACACTAAAGGTCAGAGACTCAAACACTTTTTAAAACCCAATTTATTATAACACACTTTATCCTTGCCGTAATGTAAAAATGTAAATTCAAAATATTGTCGTAGTGCGGTACGATAAACTGAACAGCTAAATTTAAAGTAACAATATGCCATCAAATTTTGTTTTAAGCTGACGAAAAGTTACAGCGATGGGGAATATTCCTTATCAAGAGAAAATATTTTTCAGCAGAATAAAGATTTTTTTCGGAGGGGCGAGAAGTAGTTGAATATAAACTCCGCTCAGGGAAGCTTTCAACAAAAAAACTGATGAAAATGTGGAACAAGCAATGACTCTTATGAAGCTTGATTGACGATTGGCATTAAAGCTATTAGAACAGCTCAAAAAATGTTTCTTCGTATCAGATTGGACACTTGTCAATGGGACTCCTCTTATATGACCATTTTCATCAACAAGATTTTGTCGGTAAAACAGATTACTGGTTATTAGTCCTCCTATTATGCTAATTTTAGCCCAAGTGACTTTTTGTTGTTTGCCAACATCAAAAAAACACTTGAAAGGACGTACTATCTATAATACCCAAAGGTATATAGCCAAGTAGCGGAAGACTATTTAAAGTTTTCCGGTATTTTTATGCCTCCGATGATGTATAGCTATAATAGTAAACTACTTGCAAGCGAATAATAAGAAATGGTAAACATTTAAAAAATTTTAAAAAAAATATCCCTAAAAATTCCACATAACACAAGTACTAAGGTAAAACGATACTATGCCGTATGATCAAGTGGCACGATCGTATTAAGCAAGTAAGTTCATAAAATATTTTTTTTCTATCTACTATAATAGCCATTTACGAGGTCTGTTCAAAAAGTAACGCGAATTTTGAATTTCCGCGGGTTACGTATATTCGATTTTCGATTTTTTTATGGCGTTATGTTGATACCAATGTCTCTCACTTCTGCCGACAAGTTCAGCTATTTTGAATATTCAGTTAGTTTTTGATAGCTGCTTTGCTTGCACGTGTCTCGGATCGTCTTCGATTATTGCCCATTCCAAAAAATGGATCAAAGAATCTGAATCAAATTTTGTGTAAAAAAACAAAATTAATTGCGCGAACGGATTCCGAATATTGACTGTGACATATGGTGAAGCTACCTTGGACCGAAGCAACGATTATCGGTGGTACAAAATGTTCTCAGAGGGCCGAGAAGATGTAAACGGCGAAAAGCGTGCCGGACGCCCGAGCACATCAACAACAGACGAAAACATTGATGAAGTGAAGAAAATAGTATTGGCCAATCGTCGAATCATCGTTAGAGAAGTTGCTGAGGACTTAAACATATCGATTGGTTCGTTCCATTCGATTTTTACCAATGATTTGGCGTGAGACGGGTCGCCGCGCAATTTGTACCGAAATTGCTCAATTTCGACCAAAAACAGCATCGCATTAACATTGCTAGGGAGCTGTTGGACTCTGTCCGCGAAGACCCAAATTTGATCCAGAGGGTCATAACTGGTAACGAATCATGGGTTTATGGTTATGACGTGGAAACCAAAGCTCAACCATCGCAATGGAAGCTGCCGCAAAAAGTGCGCCAAGTTCAGTCGAATGTGAAGGTTTTGCTTACAGTTTTCTTCGATTGTAGGGGCGTGGTGCGTTATACAGGGTAGAAATGTCAATAAAGAATATTACCTGCAAGTTATGGGCAAGTTGCGTGAAGCAATCCGCCAGAAACGCTCGGATTTGTTGAAGAACAAAAATTGGCTTTTGCACCATGATAACGCCCCTGCTTACACATCGTTGCTTGTGCGCGAATTTTTGGCCAAAAACAACACACTAATAATGCCACAGCCACCGTATTCCCTAGATCTGGCCCTCTGTGACTTTTTCTTCTTCCCGAAACTAAAGATAAAGACGGCATCGAAGGAGGAGCTGAACAAGATCACAAAAAATGATTTTTTGAAGTGCTTCGAGAATTGGAAAAAACGTTTGCACAAGTGTAAAATATCTGGTGGGGATTACTTTGAAGGGAAAAAAATAGATATTCATGAATAACCAAATAATTTTTGAAAAAAAAAACACAAAATTCGCGATACTTTTTGAGCAGACCTCGTATATAAAAAATTGTCTCATCTTAATATCAAAGATATTGCATAAACTTAAAAAAAACTTAAACACTTTTACTATACATTGCACCTAAATTTTCAATTAATTTTGTTTGTAAGAAAATAAAACGTTTCTTTTCTAAAATTATCGATATTTTTCTAAACATATTTTCTCAACTAAAAATTGTATACAAAAATTGAACAAAATAGTTTTTCTTTCTCTTCTATACTTGTATAGTAAATATTCATTATATAAAAGCCATTTAAAGAACCAAAGTATACTGAAAAGATTCTTTCCTTAATAACTCGATTACAGTAAAGCGCACAAAATTATTTTGATTGTAAAATCCCTTCAAGGGATTAGATAGCATTTAAAGTAATATATTTTCTGATGTTAATATACATTCATTCTGGAATAGAAGTATGATAAGAGTACTAGGATGAAAATGAGTATTTGAAACAAAAGCTATCGTTTTATCTATCGTTACATAAAATGATCAATATGAGTATACATATAACCAATATTAGAATCAAGAATAGGCCAAAGCAATATGTATCTATGTATGAAATGAGAAAAAAAAAAACGAAAAAATAAACAGATAAAAATAAAAAGATAACCGAACGAACACAACGTTACTTGGTAAGATAACCATCGCAATTTGTTCAACTCGAACCTGGTAAATATTCATTTGTTCTTTCTGATTTTTCCCTTGTAATATTATATAAGACATTGACTCAGTCAATATGAAATCACAGTTTCACAAGATAGATGATGGATGAATATATCGTAGATATTTATGATAAATATATTCGTTCAACAAAATACACATGTACGAGTATAAGGCGTAGGAGTGAAAATTTTTACGACCTTCGAAGTTATTGAGTGGTTTGTTACGCAAGTGGCCAGAAAATAAATTGCCATGCATGTTGGGAAGAGAAAAAAGTCCGAAAAAATAATAAGAAGAAAAATGTTCATCATAAAATAGTCCGGCCCAACATATTCTTATAGACAAGATAACCTATTACAAGGGTAACCGTAATATCATCTTTGAACTATCCATTTTTCATATTGGCATTCAACTAACTATAAACTAGAACAAACTAACATTCAGAAAATCATCAGACTTCCATTTCCGGTTGAATGCGTGTGTTACACTATGGCAACTTACTGATTTTTGCTTTCTCACTAGTTTATTTATTTACGAATATGATTAACATTAGAACAGTCTACACATGAGCATGTATACCTTGTTTTCTAGACATCTCATGTACTAAATAATATTGTAGTAGAAACGAATATCTCAGCATTACAGTAGATTTTAATTTAGGTTAACTCAATTTTTTCCATAGTATAATTAGTAAATAGAATCATCTTCTGCCTTTGTAACGATAGATCCTTAGTGGTAGAGGTGTCTAAATAATGATATGTTATTAAATGAGTCGATTACTATTAATCAATGGTAGAAAATAATTCATTTTCCTGCAATACGAACTCACACATTTTGGTTTTGTGAGGATTTATTTATTTTGTTTCGTAAATAAACTAGTTTTTCAATTAACTTATGCCACCTGTTAATTAATCAAAGATTTTATAATCAAAAATAATGGGTGTAAATAATTAAATTCTTACAGATTTTTTATACAGAAACTGTCATAAGTATAAACAGGATATTTTCTATAAAATAGAGGGGATTTTATAACATGATATATTTGGTAATAAAAATTGACTATATTTTGATATAGTTTTTTTTTTGCCATATTGAATAATGTTTGAAGATATTACTAGGTGTGATAAGCTATACATCCGCGGAGGTGTTGATTCCATTCTTCGTAGGAGTTTTGGAAGGCTTTTACTGGAATTGCTTTGAGCTTTTCTATTACACTTCTTTGTATATTATTGACAGTGTAAATTCCATGTACTTTAAAGTATGTTTTGACCTCTGAGAACATAAATAATTGATATGGACTTAGATCCTAAGAATAGGGTGATGGCGGTATCTGAACCACAGCAATATATTTTTCTAATACAATCTTGTTGATGGAAATCTTTGTGTGATAGAGACAGGTTAGATGTTGATTCTCTGTTGTGGTCAACGCAAGGTGGTTACAACTGGATGAAAGACCAAGGTCAGTTCCAGTTGTGCCTTCGGGTCTTGGCAAACCCGCGTACCTGAGCTGGCTTAGCGGTGCCTAGGAATTTACAAGATTCCTTACCGTAGCTCAATGAGCGGAGTACAAACCAAAGTACTCTTAAAAGAAAAATAGGTACTACGGGAATCGGGGTGCCCCATGGTGTTAAAACACACTGTGCCCGATAATGGTGAGGCGCCTTAGGCAGCAACGTAGTGGCTGTGGTTGAAACCCATATCGCGGGTACGATCTCCGGATCGCAGGTGGGAGGTAACTGGCAAATGTAGTAATGCATTGAAATTATCTCGGGCGTTGTCACTGCTTATGACAGCAGAGGCTTAGATAGTCCTCGCCACCAGCAGTTGGAGTAGTCAGCTTGTAACTGACTACTGACTGTTAACTATCATTTATGGTAGTGCGCTGATTGAGCGTATCTCAATCCCAATGGTCGTGGGCGACCGGTGCTATCTTGTCTTAAGATGCGGCATAGCACCATTAAATATTTAGAGACTTCTCTGTTGTGTTGTGGAAGTAATAGAACATATAATCTAAGTGTTAAATAATTTTCAATAACAATATTGACTTTTCCTTAAATTACTTGTAGTGAATTTTGTATACGTTAAAATTAGTGACATACAAAATAAAAAAAAAGTGTTAAGAAATTGTTTACCATCGATTCGCAGAATTTCGGAGGACGACACGATAGTTCCGGACGGGGATGTCAAAATGTTTGGCGAGCTTCTTGCCAATAAGAAAAAGCTAGGCACGGACATAACGGCCTTTATGAAAATGGTTGGCATTCGCTTCAACCTTGAAAAAGAAATTGAAGACGTGAGCTTCCTTACTGCAACGAAAAGGAAGAACGTGGCAAATAATGACGCTTCGCTGACAGAAGCTAGCAAGTTTATTGCAGAGCCAATTAAGCCGCCAAAGAAGGCTAAAAAGGTAAAGGCACCGATATCTACGGGTTCTATACCTCCAGTGAGCCAAAATCGGTTTAGTCTGCTCGAAGAAGCCACTTTGCCAAAACCACCAACCACTACGAGCAGGATTGCAAAAGCAAGCACCTTGGCTCCACAGAAAATTCATAAACCTCCGATCACGTGTCGAGGTTTAAATATTAACGCCTTCATCAAAGAAATGAAGACGCTAGCCAGAGCACCCGGTTATAAAATAACAAATAACAGCGGCAAGGCAATTATTAAGCCGGAGACATTGGAAGATCGAAGGACCATTCTCGACTTCATCAAGTCAAAAGGTATACCTGGGCATATCTATACGTCAAAAGAGGAAAGGAAGATTTCCCTCCTTGAAAGAGGTCTTCACAACTCCTGTAAAGCCTCTGATATAAAAGCTGATCTGGCCAACCAAGTGGAGGCAGCTTTAATTAATAAAGTGGAGAATTTTCAAAAAAAATTCTCAAAATGAAACAATGTCCAATCGGACATATTTTTGGTGCAGTTGGCTCCAGGTCACCAGCCGTCCAGTGTCACGCACGTGACAAAAATTCTCCATCAAACAATAAGATGGGAAAAGCTAAGGAAAAGTGGCCCACTTCAATGACACAGATGTCAACAGTTTGGACATGCAGCAGCAAAATGTTTTTATAAATTTGTCTGCGTGAAATGCGGACAAAATCACATGCCCAAGGCTTGCCCACGAGACAACGACAAGTCTGGTGATCCGTTTTGCGCCAACTGTGGACAACATGGCCACCCAGCGAACCATAGAGGTTGTTCCTTCTACAAGGAAATGGTTGCGGCAAAGGAACTCAGGCAACAATCCAGAGTTCAACAGCGGAAGGACAGACTGAACTTTGTGCACCAGTCAATTAATAACACTGTCAGGAGTGAAGTATCCTTCGCAAGCGTCCTAACAGGTCCTTAATTTCAACGGGTCCTTCGCAACCGTCCTAACAGGTCTAATATTAGAAATAATAAATGCTCTACTTAAATGGAAAAAAATGGAATCTTTGTGTGATAAAGGGTATTGCCATTCAATAGTCTGTAATAAACTCTGTTTAAACCTTTCAAGAACTTTTTCATGAAAAAAATTGTATAACAGTTTGTTCTGGATGATCTGTCTACTGTCAGTTTCTACTGATCTAGCTATCATCTATATGTTGAAGACCTCCTTGAGGCAGATTCGTCTTCCACTGCTTATATTCCCTGCAAAAACACTCTAAGCCACCGATAAATTTGTTTTCTTGATAAAATATGTACCACCATAAGCTTTTTGGAACTTTTCATTATTCAATCATAAAGTTTGATGGCATATCATCCTAATCATCATTAATCAACGTCACGATAACCAGGAGTCCCGTCTGTCGGAGTCTTTTATTTTGCGTACTAGTCCTATGAATGCTACCACGTCTTCTGGGGGGATCATAAATGTAGCCACTGCAGATTTTCCGGGTAGGAGCTTACTCATTCATATGGATTAAATGATTAGCCTACCACAACTTATTGAGCTTAAGTTTATCCACAACCGGACTGTCGTTAAATATACTCCGTAATCATTTGAACCTCCTTTCGAATGTGGATGAGAGTTCGCAATAGTTTTGTCGAGAAGATAAGTTTTTCACATATTCACGAGGATTGACAAGTAATTTTTTGTGTACGAGAATTTTTGAGCGAAATAATTTAGACTGATTGAAATAGGCTCTGTTGCTTGTCAGCAGCTGTTATTATCGGCTGCGACCCTTGGCACTCCAAATTGGCAAAAAATTGAACTGTATTGCAGCTAAAATTTTCTACGAAATATTTAAGTTATTTTCCTATATGTATGCGACTAGTGATAATTGGTCTTGCCTTCGACGTCAACACTGCCACCGTTGGTTTGCTTTCATTTATTTGTAGCCCTAGACTTTTCGCCTACAGTTCAATCTTGATGAAGGTTTCCCGAACAGCTGTTTCTTATCGATACATAATGCCGATATCATCGGCGTATACAAAATCTGGGCAGACTTATTGACCCTACATATTTACCCTTGAGTTGCGGATCTTTTTTTCCAGCGCCAGGTTAAAAAGAACACAAAAACGTGTGTCTCCTTGCTGGAGATCAGTGTAGATACTAAATGCCTTTGAAAGTGATTCTGCTGTTTTTACTCTTCCTCTCACACTAGTCATGATCAGACTATTTAGTCTACACAATTTTTATAGGATGTAGAAAAAATTTAACACATCTACTATCTCCATAAGAGAGTGGATGTGTACATTTTTTACATTGGATATGATTTTGTAGGGGTCTTTATAGTCAATAAACACATAATCGATCTGTTGACCATATTCCAACAGTTTTTGCATCGATATCATCAGAGGGAAGATCTGATCTGTTACTAATTTCCCTGGAGTAAGGTCTCTCTGGTATGGGCCAACCATTTTTTGGGCGAATGGGCCTATCCCACATTAGACGATTGTATTAGACAGTAAAAACGCAACTTAAAAAAAATTCTTTAACAATATTAAAAAATTGGTAACTTTTAACTATAATTAAATGACATAATTAAACTTAAAATATTCTTCTATTAGAGCATTAAAAAAATTGTTTAAAAAAAAAAATGGAATTTATTAAATTAAATTTTTTTAAAAGAAAATGTCATATTTCCCAACATACAAAATTTGTTTATTGATTACAACCATAAAAATTGTGTCTAGCCTAAATTAAGTGTTTATTTCAAAAAGAGCTTCTATGCTGTTTCGAAAAAAATAGCACTTAATTTTAGCTATAAGATGTAGAAGATGCCCTTAAAAAGGTCCAAGTTCACCAGCCATAAAAAAATGGATGGAAATTTATTCGATGAAAGTTTTTGAGTACAGAAAATAATGTCAACACATCTCGTTACAACCAAATCAACTACATTTTATTGATTGATCAAAAATATTATTGATTGCGTAGACAGAAATAAAAACGACGAAAAGTCGAAAGTATTTTCGTAATTGATGGAAAATTTGTCATCAATTTGCATAAGAAATTGTTCATACTCCTATGATGAATATGGTACTCGCAGATCTTCTTTCGAAGAATTTTAATCATAATTTCATATATCAATTTATATATCATGTAATTTCGGAAATTTTATAACAAAAATACTTTTTATTGAATCTTATTGTAGGTATAGTAATTTTAGAAATTATTATTGCTACGTAATTTATTTAATTTACTAAACAAAAAAAAACAGATAAAAAATACTCATACGTTTTTAATTTCGAAATAAACTTCATTAAATAAATATCTTACATAAAGTTATAAATGTATTGAAGCAGAAAATAAAAGAATTATGCTATATTTTTAAATAGCATTTTGAGAAAAGTAATATATTTTTTGCCAAACTTTATAAGCAAGTATGTTATCTCTATGGACATAAGGAAGGAATAAAAATGACTAAATATGA
Source organism: Atherix ibis (assembly GCA_958298945.1). Taxonomy (NCBI): domain Eukaryota; kingdom Metazoa; phylum Arthropoda; class Insecta; order Diptera; family Athericidae; genus Atherix; species Atherix ibis. The sequence continues at coordinate 40,024,881 of OY282606.1, forward strand.
TACATAAAAAACGATTTATTCTATCATTAATTCTCTATATATTATAATATTATATTTTTTTTATTGGTATTGATCTTTATTAATAATATGAAAATAAAATAAAATGAATGGAAAAAAGTATCTGAAAATTTTCGATTCTACCGCCCTTTGGACACTAATCTAAATCAGAGGTGATTTATGTTTACCATGCCGACAGAATGCTTTCCAATCCATTTTACTTTTTGTTGGTAATATTATTCTTAAAGGACATAGTCCCGAAAATGCCATTAAGTTAGCGGCATTCGGCTTGATGGCCCGATTTTTGCTTCAAGTCAAATGGATAGGAGCATAAGTCACGTAAGATTGAATCAGATTTTCCCCATTTTTAGGCTTGTCTTGTTCACTTTTTATTAGAGATTTTATGTTTTTGTAATAAAAGTCCTTTTGCTTTATCACCACATCAGTACCAGGCTAAGATGTTGAACTTATTTGAGAAAAATATCAACCCCAAAATAGAATTCCTATTTGGTAACATCAATACATCAGCTATACGAGTATGCCATTTTCTCTTAAGAATTATACTATAGAAATTGAAAAAAAGGCCAAAGGATCCGTCCTTCGAAAATTTCTGTCCGATTTTACGATACTCGATCTTCTTTCAAACCAGTTAAATGATGGATAGAAGCCATTTCACACATTTTAAAGTTATTTTATGTTTTTATGAATTATATAAAAAATTCGATTTAAACATTGTAAATTATTACATTAATTTATTGTTATTATAGTAATTTTTTAAATATAAATTTTATAAAAATAATTTCAATGAAATAATAAATTATATAATTTTGAGAAAAAAATATATATTTAAATATGGGCACATATTCGAATATTAGTAAATATTTTAGAGTTTTTATTTTCAGAAAAAATGTATACATTTGTAAGACTGAAAGAAATAAAAGTTTTGAAAATTTAGTTACTTTTATTCAAATTTATTAATTTAAAAATTTAGAAAATAAAAGTTTTATTCCATTTTATAACACAGATTAATAAACTACAAACCAATGCGTTAAAATTATAAATAAATTTCTACTAAATTGGTTATTCTGCCGTAGCCACGTTTTGTACTTTTAAAAGAAATTGTAGCAGTTATAATTCTTATTTGATGGATACAGCAAAGAAAAAGAAAAATTGCCATATATGAGGCTCTTAAAATCCACAAGTGCCTATGTAAAAGCAATTGTATTCACGAAAAAAGACCGCCTGGAATTCATTTCGGTCTGAAGGTGTCATTGGATCGTATTTGCTTAAAAATTAGGACAGACTGTTATCGTAATTTATATATGCATGAAAACCAACTTTTTTTGGCCTAAAATAACTTTAGAATACTTAAAAACCAATATTAACCAAGGGGCAGTATGATAAGTCAGTCATAAATGGAATAAAGAATTAATGTAATTAATTTAGACTATGCTTCAAAATATCCAAAAATCTATTTAAACCTTTAAATTGCACGTTTTTTTAACCACGTATTAACAAATGTGACAGCCATCTCATTGGTAGCTCTATCATACTAACAATTTTAGTTAAGATGTTGCCTACACATTCCTTTGAGATGTTTGCCCTCTAGCATATCTCATATACTTTTACTTAAAGGATCTTTTAAAAACATATCTTAGATTTCACAAATTGTTCCTTTGGTGGTAACCAAAATTGGGCATACTGGGCGCTCAGCCGCACTTGCGCTTATATGGTGCTGAATAATTCCTAAATAATTACATACGATTATACTTTTCAAGCTTGATTTTAGTGTCGTATATTTGTTTTCTTTCTCAAAAAATAGTATTTCTTCCTCAAAAAAACTCACTTTTTTCATATTAATAAAAAAAATTTTTTTATCTGTCTTCAAAGGCCATCAAAACTAAATTAATATACAGATATTTATAAAACTTTGTATGTTGTCTTGTTTAAGTATGGGAGATGATAGAAAAATACCGTTTTGCTGATATCAGCTACATCTTTGAATTAGCCAATAACTTATCATATTACCTTCGTAGATTAATAGATGGAATCTGGATACACCACACTTTGTTTTATGGAGTTAATCGATTTAGCAAGTAAGTGGTCCATATTATCTTATTGTAATTTATAGTAATTTTTTCGTAATACAAGTATTTATAAGTAAATAAATTATAGACTTGTAATAATCAATATAAATAATACAGCCGGCTATCCTAGTTTATGTTACAAACGTAATTTTATGTCGCCATCTTTACACCTAGCGGCGATAAATTGAACAATGTACATATTTATATATATAACATTTTGTGTAGATATAACCCCTACAATTCAATTAATACCAAGTACTTTTTATTTTGCCGCAATCTCTGATGAACTCTAATTTATCGCTTAATAAAATCTACTTTGATCTCCAACTCTTCCCGTCAACAAATTGTTTATAATTATTGTTTTTGTATTTTTTATCATTTGATGTAAAATTAGTACTGAAATGTTAATTCTAAGCACCATGACAGTTACAAACAATTTGGCAGCATTCCCAAACGGTCAACCATCTAAGCAGTAACACGGCCACCCAGTGCTGCTTAACTTCGATTATCGAACAAGAAGCGATTGAGCCAGGATGGCTTATCTGTGTTTATAATTATTGATTAGTTCCATATCTGTGATATATTTCTCGAATTTTACTTTGGTTAAGACCATCAACATCCATTTAAAATGACGGGATATGAGCAATCCTGATACCAAGTTCCAGTAATATCTTTCAAACAAAATTACTTCCTTCGTTGCTTTCGATAGTGCATTGTCCTTAGCTTCCGAGGAAGACAGTTGCTTTTTAGAGCCCCCCCAAAAAGAAAATAAATAGCACATACACGACTTCCTATCATCTCAATATTCGGCCGTCAGCATAAAAAAATCACTAAACTGGCTTTTCCGCGACATAATACATTAAACCAACAATTATAATGCTTTTGAAATATTCTGAGAGCACGTTAAGCGCTTTGTGTTTCGGAACCTCGGATACAAAACAAACATTTTCTTTTTCGACGAACGAAGAGTTTTCTCTTTGACATACCTTGTCTATTTTTTCCATTATTCCGGTTTATTAAATTTTTGGTTTGCAAGATTGATTTTGATTACACATAATATTGGGTGTATAACTTAAAAATGCGGGATTTTTGGCAAACTTTGAGTGTTTATTTTGAAAAATTGTTACAATATATTTTATTCAAAGTATTTTCCATCGGAAGCCACTACTTTTTCCCATCTTTCTGGCAACATATGGATTCCGCGTCAAAACAACTGCTCCGGTTTTGAGACCTAGAATGAATCGAGCCAATTTTTGATGCCCTGTTCTGAAGTGAAGCGTATTCCGGTGAGGGCGTTTTGCATGGATCTAAGCAAATGGTAGTCGGGCGGGGCAAGGTCTGGGCTATAAGGCGGGTGAGGCAAAATTTCCCAGCCACTGTTTTCTATATAATTTTTAACCGGTCTTGCAACATGAGGCCGAGCGTTGTCATGATGGAAAATTATGGCTTCGTGTCTGGTCGCATATTCCGGGCGTTTTTCGGCTAATGCTCGCTTTAAACGGATTAATTGTGTTCGGTAGAGGTCGCCTGTGATCGTCTGGCCCGACTTCAATAGCTCATAATAGATCACACCCTTCTGATCCCACCAAATACAGAGCATTACCTTGGCGCCATGGATATTTGGCTTTGGCTTTGATTTGGCTGGTTGGCCGGGCTTCACATACGATTTTTTGCGCTTTGGGTTGTCGTAATGAATCCATTTTTCGTCGCCAGTAATGATTCGATTCAAAAACGACTTCTTTTTCTGCCGTTCAAGCAGCATTTCGGACATGCAAAATCGCCTTTCAACGTCTCTCGGCTTCAATTCATATGGGACCCAATTTCCTTGCTTTTGGATGAATTCTGCTGCTTTCAAACGTTTTGAAATGGCTGCTTGAGTGACTCCCAATGATTTTGCAATTTCTTCTTGAGTTCGACAACAGTCTTCGTCGAGTAATGCCTCCTTCATCTTCAAACTTTTTTGGCTGACCTGGTCGTTCTTTGCCTTCCGTGTCAAAATCACCACTTCAGAACCGCACAAACCATCTCTCGTACGTTGAAATCGATGGAACATATTTAAGATAAGCTTCGGTGAGCAATCAATGTGCTTCAGCTGCTTTTTTTTCAAATCGAAGAAGTAAATCAACACTTCCCGCAAATGGGACTTTTTTGGTACGAAATTCGACATTTTTGAAGCAAAAAAAAACTTTGTTGTTTACACTATTTCGTTCAATGACTAATCGAGAATGAATGACAGATGTTTAACCTCCAAAATGCCATATGAGTTATTATTAACACAAACCATGTCTAAAAGTTATGCCATCTGTTGTCAATCCCGCATTTTTAAGTTATACACCCAATATTTTATAAAAAATAGGGTTTTATCAATACTAGAAACGAACATAAACCACTTGTCACCTTTCAATGACTGTCAAAACTAAGTAAATACGTAAAAATGTCAAACATTTTTATGGTCATCATGGGGAAATTGGCTATTTCTATAATATTTATCACTAACTTATCAGACTACTCTCGTAATGGTAAAATTACAATCCGAAAAGTAAGAAAACGGTTCCACATGTATTTATGCTACACAGAATTTTTAAAGAATATTTTTACCTTAAATTAATATTTCAAATATATTTTATAGTAAATTTTCTTTGAGTCAGAAAACAAATTTGATTAATGACTTTTAAAAAATATATTATCAAAAGTGCGTAGCAAAATACCAAATTTAAAAAAAAAATTTAGCGACCTTGCTTTGGAAAGCATCTTATCTTATTAAATAATCATATGGCTGTTCTGCAGTTGTAATAAAAAAAAATACGACATTATGCAGATATATTATAAAACCATAAAATATAAAAGAAAAATTTTTCTCGGGAATTTCGAATCCAGAAAACCAGAATAACACAACTAACATCGAATAAATTTAACTCGAGTTACTTAAAAAAATTACTATGACTAGCACATGTGGTTTCTGCCTTATATTCCCGATTCTAAGTTTCTGCAAATGGTTTCGCTATAAAAAGTTAAAAAAAAATTATAGCACCATCTTTCAAAACGAAAAAATAAATGCCATTTTTCCTATAGAATCTGAAAATTTCCCACTAAAAAAAAGTATACAGGATTTAACATATAAGAAGCTTTTGACGTTGTAAAATTTCGTCCTTCTGGAATTTTACTCGTACGAGTATTTTCTTATCCATATAATTTTTTATTTATATATTTCTCTCGTTTTTTACACCCTACATTTTGTAGTTTAACTTTCCCTAACAATTTTATATTACACCGTTTTGCGATTTTAAATGCCATTCATAGCCAATTTTAGAAAACTATGTACGAAAAGGGGATGAACGGAGCAAGCAGAATGACACTGCAGGAGTTAGTCCGGAATTAATGCAAAATTTTACAAGTTTTGTTGTAAAAATTACGATAAAAACGTAGACAAGTTACATAGCTGCATTATACCAAAAGAAATGAAGGGAAGAAATGATAAAAGGATAATTTGTTGGTGGATGGTGAATTTATCCTAGTCAGAAAAATATGAAAAATGGGCGTCTGATTTTTATGGTTTGTTGTAGAGGTTAACTTAAACCACAGTGAAATAGCAAAAAAAAAACATCCCTTACACCCGATATGATTTAATAAGTTTTTAAATACTATACCGCCCTCTTACCATTTAATACTATCAAAAGAAGCTTTCGAAAGAATGATGAGAGAACAAGATATCCAAGCATCTGCTAGCATATATTCATCCGCCTGCGACGTATGCAAATTCAGATGACTGATGTTGACCATAAATTCCATTGAATTTATTGTGGTTATTATGCTTCTCAGCAAATTGAACTAATACTATATCTTTAGAATAGGGATAATTTTATCCTTCAACAATTTCCGCTATGAGTATATTTTGCAAAATCTGTTTTTTATTTTTTCTGTTCACTATTGGTGCTTTGTTTTAGTTTATTTACTTTTATTTTTTTGTTAAATTTTTTATTTTCTTTTATTTTAGTTAAAGGAAAATATAGCAAAAAAAAAAAACTACTACTTGTTAAAAAAAAATAACAAGAAATAATTTAAGCAAATGGCATATATTTCACTCTAGTATAAAATATAATACTCCAAATATTTAAATCAGAATTCACCAAAATTAAAATATTATAATTTTTTTTTTATTTAATGTAATTCAAAAATGCTTTTTTAATTTAATAGTGCATGTAATTTAGCTGTGTAAATTAAGCTATGGACGTTTTAAGCAGTATTACGTTGGAAAAAGCTCTAAATTTAAGATAATTACATCGATTTAACTGCTCGTAGGCAGTAATGGCTTGCTCAATAATAGTTTTTTTTTTTTAAGGATAAATTTTAATAAATGCAAAGTTCCCACTATGCTATCCTTCTAAATTTAAATGGTTATGAAAGTTCTGAAAATTTTACTTGTTCTCTAATTTTATGAATGGCTGACTATCAATTATTATTCATATTTTAGACATGCGGCAGTAAGCACAGATTACAGGCTATTACAGTTGACCCTCTTGTATGTTTTCATTATGACCAGTAATTGACCATAATTGCTTCTGGGTATAGTTTTAAAAAGATATCACTTATATTGCATATGAACAATTTTTCCTCTAATATAATATTGTAGGAAAAAAAGCCCAACACAGAAAAACTATTTAGCCAAAGATGGAATGACAATCTAAACTGAACAGAATGAAGCCGAGATTAACTTTTGGTTTTTCTACTTAGCACAATTACGAGCATAACGTGCGTGCTTATATCCCGAGGACATACTATATACAATGATGACAAACTTTTGTGTGCATAATTGAAAACAGAAGTTTAATGTTAGCATCATTGTCCTATTATCCAGCCACTATACAATATGCCAGCTTCCCTTAGGGTACGAGTACTAGTAGCATTATCATTATTACTAGAAGAATTTTTTTCATTATTTCTTCCGATGGTTTTTTCTTTAAATATTTATTTTTTAGTTATTTTATTTTACCACCAAACGCTAAGTGAAGAAAATAGAACTAATGTAAAGTTGATAGAGGGTTTTGGAGGTAGCGTTACCATGTTGGTACAGTTTGTTTAGTAATAATTTAATTCTTTTCAATGTAAGACCGATTAACCTCAATTTTATGAGGAATCTTTTATTGTATATTATTCGCTTTGAAAAATTAATTAATCGTTCGAAAAAAGAAGATTAACAATAATGAAGAAGGATTTTTCTTTTATGACATTTTTAATTCTATAGCAGTAATGGAGGTTCTGATTGACATTTATATTTTTCACTATTACTTAAATAGAAATTATGTATTAGGTTATAGAATATTAAATAGATGTGTTTATCAATTAGAAAATAGAATTTTAAGTTTTTATTTAAAAAATTTGCATGCTTTTATAATAAATAGATTTGAGTTTTTATTTTAAAAAAATGGTATGCATCCAAAAATATTTAAGAATAATATTTTTAGGAAGATGAAATAATTAAATTGAAGCAAAAATTTTATTTTGAACTATTGTAGGATAACATTTTATATCAAGAAAGATATTAATATAATTTTAGTCTAAATATTTCTTAAATTGAATGTATAATTTATAGGAAATTTAACGTGCTAATAATACCTATGATTTTATTAAGTTTTTATTTATAATACAAATTTATATGGGCATGAGAAACCGGTAGTGAAAGGAAAGGATCCTGATACCGTTGAGTATTTTATTGAATTTCAAACGTTAAAGAAATAATACACTTAGGCAATGATTACTTATGAGATATTAATGATTTTTTTAAAATATTTTTAAAAAAATAATTATAATTTACAGACTTTGGCAAATTTTCTCATAGAGCGGTATACAGTTGAAATGGTGAAAAATATATTGCACAATTTGAGTAGGAACACACCGTGAAAACACCAGTGCGTCTCCGTATAGGTCGCTCGGTTGAAAATATTGACACTTTGGAAGAAAGTGTGGCTCAGATGTCATCGTGCACGGCAAGTAGAGCTTTCTACAGCAGCATTTAGCAAATTTTAATATAATATCTTTGGTTATATTGGTTGATGAATTTTCAAAATATTGAATTTTATTAGGTGCCATAAGATGCTGCTATAGTCGGTAATGAGCGAGGTCCTCAACTGGAGGGAGAGGCTTTGCACCGTCCTTGGCTCAATGTTATTTCAAACTTACCATATCTACTATACAAATGGCATTTAGTCAACTTTTGGCTATGCATTGACAAATAGACTAGACCAACGGTGGACGATTTTTCTCAACGTATTGGCCAAATATCAGGAAACTAGTCTTCTCAACAATCCTCTTCAAGCTTTCCCAATCGAATGCCACTTAATACAGAATATCTTTTTGACTAGAATACACGTACGTTGCTATATTGTATTCTAGACCAAACAAATTCTTCCCCAATTTCTTCATTAAATTTTCTAAAATTCAAATTACCTTCAACAAGTTTCATGAGGTAAGCTGGCAATGCCAACTCACACTTAACATGATGTGCCTAAATTACATTAAGTATATAGTGCTATAAAATAACTCTTGGTATATATATTAAAAATCTTAGATAAATATAAATAAATATATAAAATTTATAATTGATAATCTGCCCATATTATTTCGAATTCAAAATATAATTTCTCAATATTACTTCGCATAATATATTTTTTAAGGATATTGCAGATATAGTTTTATCCTCAAAATATAGGGATTATTATAGTTTTAATTTTGTTTTGTATTTAAATTTTTCATAGCTATCATTCTTTTTAGTAAGTTTTTACATAAAATTAAAGATTTCAGTCAAATTGAATAATATTGTATGAAAACGTTTTTAAACTCCATATTTATCTATGAGTTGATAAACATTAGAAGCAAATGTCAAGCATTAAAAAATCACAAAAGTAAAAATAGGAAAATATCTTCTAATGGCTTCCTAAAACTTATCTATAATGAATGTTATTAGGTAAAGTGCTAGTTCCTTGATCAAAGTGTGGCGCTCCCCTCGTTCCGATTTGAGCTCTTAGCTCTGTTAAGTTGGTACATATGTTGTTGATATTCCCTCCAAATCTTAGCGTCATAGCTTGACATTTGGAAAAGTTACGTAGCCAAGAGTACATCTATATCTGTGTGTGTTGGCGATTTTTTACGATTTTAGAAATGGATTTCTATTAAATTTTGCATAAAAAACGGATTTAATAGTGCGCGAACGTTGGAAATGTTGGAAAAGTGTTTCGGCAACGATTCTCTAAAGAAAACAGTCATTTACCAGTGGCACGAGCGGTTCAAAAGTGGTCGTGAGTCAATCGAAGATAATGAACACAGTGGCAGACCATCGACATCGAAAAACGATGAAAACATTGATAAAGTAAAAGAAGTGTTGGTTAATAACCGCAAATTAACCATCAGAGAGATAGCGGAGGACTTGAACATTGCCTATTGATCCGTCCAAGACATTTTGGTTAATGATTTGGGTTTCTGTCGTGTAGCAGCAAAGTTGGTGCCAAAAGACCTCAATTTCATGCAAAAAAGAGACCATGTTGACGTCGCAAAAGACATGATTTGCGAGGCTGAATCCGATCCCACATTCATCAAAAGGATCATTACTGGAGACAAGACGTGGGTTTATGAGTACGACACGCAATCCAGACATCAGGCAAGTGAATGGCGTTCACCAAATGAGATAGTGCATCATGAATTTGAAGAAGGCCGGACAGTAAACAAAGAGTATTATTTGGGCGTTATGAGACGTTTGCGTGAAGCAATTCGCCGAAAGAGACCAGAATTGTGGGCAGAAAACTCGTGGATTTTGCACCATGATAAGGCACCGTCGCACAGTTCCATCATTATTCGTAATTTTTTGACGAAAAATGCAACAAATACCATCCAACAACCACCGAATTCACCTGATTTGGCTCCCTGTGACTTCTTTCTGTTCAATCGAGTTAAAAAACTATTACGGGGAACGCGTTTCAACAGCCGAGAGGAAGTAATGGAAAAATCGCAGGAAGCACTGATGGACATATCGAAAACCGAATATAAAAAATGTTTCGAGGATTGAATCAAGCGTTGGCATAAGTGTGTTAAAGTCGATGGGGATTACTTTGAAGGGGACAATATAGAGTAAGATGAATAAACTTGTATTTTTAATTTTCTGAATAAATTCCGGTAACTTTTTGATCAAGGTGGTATATGAACCAACAGCAGATCTATAGTTAATAGTTACACGGCTGCAAAATTCAATTAGCTAGAAAACTGTAACCTGTAGACAACTTTCAGCGCAGTTTATTTACCAATTTAATGGTTGAACATAAAACAGTTGATGCCGATTTGTTTAAGTCCATGTCATCCAATTCAAGCCTCAAAATAGTAAGTTACTATTTTAAGGCTTGAATTGGATGACATGGACTTGGACAATATGTGGTTTAAACAAGATGGTTCACACAGTGCTTGAAACAATTGGTCTGTAGCAACCAAACTTCCAGGACGCAATATCCTTCAAAGGAACAAGGTCAAATGATCGCAAAGATCTTATAATTTGACACCATTCAAATTCCTCCTCTGATCCCAAGATGATTCCAGAGCTAAAGAACGAAATCATACTCATTACTATAAAAGATATATGGCCCGAGCTATGGAAAAAATTTAACGGAAAATTTAGATACACGATTTCAGTGCTGCTTGAAGGGTCGTTGTACGCCCATGAAGTATATGTTACTACGTTTCACACATAAATGCCATATTCAACCAAAAAAAAGTTGGGTAACTTTTATTTAGTACTCTTATTTTAACTATAAAATGATTATTTTAAAATTGAAGTAAACAAAATGAACTTTTTTATTCATTTTAATTCAGACTCCCTATAGCAGAATTATACTGTAATTAAATAAAATAGTACAAAAATTCCTCATAAAATTATTTTCTACATTTTTTGTATATATTATTTTTGAATATAGAATTTTCTGTATTCATCTTGTATATTTGAAGCAATTTAAATTCATCGATTCCACAATTTGATCATCAGAAAGAATAGTGTTGAAAAAATAACTCTTCCAGAAGTTTTTATATACAAAAAAAATGCACAATTTCTATATACTCATATACTCGTATGTATGTAGATTAATAATATTTTTTCGTACTTTTACATATATTAATATCATCAGATCAGACGGAAATCAAAAGTGTAGATGGAATCAAGCGGAGATTAAAAATAAATCCATATTCATAAATTATTATGTATAAATTTTATATTTAAATGCAGAACAGATAACGTGACCCAGAATATAAATGAATATGTGAATCATAGTCATCCCATTTATGGATAGAAATTGATGGCAATAAAGTGTCATTAAAGGATCATCTACATTTAATCAGAATTAATAGGAATTTTATATTGTTAATTATTCTATTATAAGAAAAAAATTCCTTCTATAAAAATTCAAAAAGCCAATTATTCTTTTGATAAAATCGATTTTGAATTTTTAAATAGTGTTTGAAGCACTTTCAATTATAAGTTTTTATGTCAAGCACAATTGAGTGCATCTAAAAACTCATCCTTTTAATATTCATCAATATTTAATCAATATTTGAATATTTGATTTTGTTGGAAAACTTTTTTGCCCAATTCTTTATTAAATATTTTCTTTTTTATTTGAATAGACTTTTAATATTTTCAAGTATAATATAATTACTAAATGTGAAACTACCAAATCAAAACTAAATGGAATAAATTTGGAAAAATTAAAAAAGAAAAAATATTACAATACAAAAATTTCTTATACATATTTTACGTTTATCTTCGATTAAAAAAGTTTATCCACTTTCGAATTTGATTATAAAATGATGAAGGTTGTGTCCAAGTCAAATTTAATTCATTTCAAATACAAAATTTATTCTGAAAACGACAGGTATAAGAGAAAATAATCGAATAAATGAATAAATATGAACAAGAAAAAACGAGATTATCTTTACTAAGATTAAGAAAAATCTGATTATATGAAAATTTGACTTTTAGTCGATGTACGAGTACATTCTATTATACTTGAAATATTTAAATTACTGTTTTGACACAATAAGATAAGTTATGACTTTCTGAATTTGGGATGTACACAACCTTTCCAAAAAAAATTACAGGCCCCACAGCGACTGCTTTGAATTATAATTAATGTAGAGGGTAAATATTTTAAATTATTTTCCATCGGCTAATATGAAAAAGGAAACATCCTTTGAATACGAAAATAGATATTATAAATGTCTATTGTGCTAGAATTTAATTCAATTTTACCCGCAAGTTATTGTAGCTCGATTCGAGTTACTTTAATTGTAATTAGCCTCAAAAACTTAACTTTCCCACCTTTGAAATGAAAATACCTTCAAGGATTTTATAATAATATTCTTTTTCGAATTTAATTAATCTGAAATTATATACGTTCAATGAAATTTCATCAAAAATTCTTGATTAAATATTTTTAAGTTCATTTAAAAAAAAAACAAATTTGTGTGAATAGAATTTGATTGAATTTTATTGTTAATGTTTCATATTAAAATACTTAAATAGTTTTGTCTATGGTTTTTCATGAAAATATTATAAAATTTAAAAACTTATTATATATCCTACTTGTCAATGTGGAAAAAAACGTAGATTTTATGCTTAAAATAAATAATTTTCAATAAATTAGAATGCATAAATCATGCTTGCTTTTATTTTGAAAATTTTCCATAATTAAATTGATCATAAAATTCTATAAAGCTGAAAACTTTTCTACCTCATTTCCATTTTATCAAAAATTCTGGAAAAATTAATTCTAAAACGTCTTTTTCCAATTATTGAAACTAAGGGTGTGATAAGTTAGAATTGGCTTCGATTTAGAACCGAGCATTTTACTATCCAGCTTGCTCAGAGGTATTTTCATGATATTTTTAATTATTTAAAAAAAGACGCGTTTCAAAAAGGTCCTGGAATGATGAGAGTGTGGCGCTCCCATGGTTTCGATTTGAGTTCTGTTTTTTTTTGTTAAGTTGGTACATCTGTTATTGATATTGCAACGACGTGGTTTGTTCCAACGATGTGGTTTTTTTTTAAAGAGAATCGTTGCCGAAACAATTTTCCAACATTTTCGCGCACCATTAAAACCGTTTTTTACGCAAAATTTAATACAACTTCGTTTTTGCAAATTTAAATCCATTTCTAAAATTGTAAAAAATTGCCAACATACACAGAGATAGATGTCCATTTTTAAAATTGTAAAAAATCGCCAGCACACACAGAACTCAAATCGGAACCATGGGAGAGCCACACTCTCATCATTCCGGGACTTTTTTAATCGCAGTAGTACTTTATAATATTTATGCCATATTTCTTGTCATAATGATATCCTAATTTAAACACATTATCCAAAATATAAATCTTTCCTTAGAATACTAGTTCATGAGGTGGAGAGTGATGGCGAATGACTAAAAATGTGCTCATGTTACTTTTACACTTTGCTGAAAACAGATTCCTGGTATAGCACTAAAAACCTATATTATTATACAAAGAATGAGGGTGCTTTAACGAGGACTTATAGTCGACATATAGGTAACCTGGAATCTTTGGAAAAATATATAAATAAACTTGATGGCCGATACACCCAGCAACTCTATAACTCCTAGACTATAGATCACAGCTAACCATAAAAAGTAGCATGGAAAGAGGCTTTTCAATTTGTACGTTTAATCTTTGACAGCCTATTACTTCAACGTTTTACATGATAACACTGTTATTTTAATATTTCTATTATTTTACTGCATCTATCATTTAATCATTAAGAACTAATCGGTTTAATAGCGTGTTGAGATTTGAAAATCACAGATTTGGTGAAAAAATCAAGTTCAGCGATGAAGTGTATTTCTTCCTGAATGGTTAAGGAAGCAGGCAAAATTTTCAGCTTAAGGAAGCAGGCAGAAGAGTTTCCTTTACATTTAGAAAAACTTACTATCTGGTACGGATATTTATTAGTAGACAACTCTTTATTTGGAAATTAAATTTTACTCTGTTCTTCGAGCTCCATAGTAATATACTGGCTGTATCGGAATTTAATAAGTTTCACATACGTTGTCGTTCCATCTCCACACCCGTAGAGCAATATCGTGAATTAGGAAACGAGTATGAAAAACTGCAAGAATTGTCATCAGCAAAATAGTGGATTGGATTAAAAGTGACAGATGAGAGATCAGTGATGAAAATTAGAAAAAGGGTTGAAGAAAAACTTAATCAGCAATTATTTGGTGGACTGAAAATTTGAAGCCATCCAAAACAACTTGCACTGAAGCGTTCGAAAGGTGGCTTTCTAATCCATTTGAGGAAGCAATCATCGATACCATATACACGTATTGTTAAAATAACAGCTTGGTGTCAAATACCTTAGAAATATCAAGGATAATAATCCTACACTCTTTAGAGAAATGAAAAGTTTGATTCCACTTTTCGGCTAGTTTTCCCACAAATCACCAGTGGATCTATTGCTACGGAAACCATCTTGATGATCACTAAGGAGTTTTCTTGATTCAAGATATTTCATTAGCTGATAGCTTATCAGTGGTTCCATGACCTTAGAAAGAAGGGATGTTAGTTCAAAGGGTTAATAATTGGACCATAAAGAGGATTCGCGTTTTTTGGAAATTGGTTGACCAAGTGTAGTTTTTCATCCATGCGGGAAAAATCTAGAAAAAAAGTATAAGTGGAAAAGCTTACTCAGAGGTTTCGACAATGTATTGTAGAAGAACACCTCTTTCGAACTATGGGAGATATACCATCTGGACAAGCGGATTTGTGTATATCTTAGAAAATTCAATGCGCTCCAAAACAGGTCGGTAAGGTACAATCTGGAAGAGAAGAAAGTGCGGTAAAATAATCTGCAAACAAATTGACCTTATCTTTTGAGCTGACAATTGGAGTTTCATTATGAAATAGCGTTGGAATAGATTAGGAGGCAGAATTTTTGATTTTTTTGGCAAATGACCAAAATTGTTAACTACCTCTCGGGTACTGTGGTATTTTTTGCCTCATCTTTTGGTCCGGTTTACCTTAGAAGGGTTGTCTCTATAAGACCGGAGAACCTTAAATTTGTCTCCCCGATTGCCTTTTTGCAGTTTGAGTCACCGTTGAGGAACCAGTGACCAGTTAAAATTCCTTAAAATGCTATTCAGATTATCCCAGTATCCGTGGTCGTATTGTCACACTGTCTTTTTAGGAGCTTTGTCTTTAACTGTGTTGTTTTTATATGAGAAATTAGCTGATACAACATAGTAATCTAACGTTCCTAAAGGTTAAAGTATGTTGATGGTAAATTTATCGGAGTCAGATGTAAGAAACGAGTCCAAGGTGTTAGTATTATGACTGTCAATGACAGACATTCGTGTCGGCTCAGTAACAAGCTCTAGACTTTTTTCTATGAAACTATGTTAAATTAAATTTAATACCATTATTATTTCAAATAACACTGTTTAAATAAAACCATTTAAACAGTGTTATTTGAAATAATAATGGTATTAAATTTAATTTGATTGTTAATAAAAATAAAGCCCATTTATAACTCCTTTTATTATATTTAAAAAATGAAGAGATCTTAATGAAAAATCTTTTACTATAAAATATGTTATAGAAACCGATATGGAAATAGTAAAACTTCCACTAAATAATTCCCATCGAATCAAAATTTTGCAACCCAAATGTTTCAAAAAATCATCAATTTTCGCTATTATGTTTTCAACTGTGTTATTCATCATGATTTAAATAATCTACTTGTTTGCAAACTATGTATCTATCGCCATAAAAAGTTCCATTCGCGTTTATTCTACAAAGGCAATATGATAAGTCATTGGCTAATGCGAAAATGTAGCTAATATCATCAAAACGGTTTTTTTTCTTTATACAATAATTGTATTGTATAAAGAAAAAAAAAATAATTCAAACCAAGACTAAGATTGAAAAGTATTCTGAGGACTCTTCGCCATCGTATAGAAATATTAAGATTTGGTTTACTAAAGTCAATGGTGATCGTGCGCGCACAAATGAAGCCAGTTTTGGTTAGCACCCAAACAATAATTTATAAAAGCTATGATATTACGAGTATTTTAAAAAATCGTCTAATAAAAATTTATGGGATAGCTGATATGGATATGGTATCGCAAAAGAAAAGTATAAGTAACATCTTATATGAATTTTGGGATATGAGAAGGCAATTGACGAGATGGCTATCGCGTTTGCAAAAATACCTGACCAAAACCACATGTTTGTGTAGCAAGTTCAATGGTGTGTTTGGACATTTTTTAACCTAATCCAAATGAATTCTGGCATCGCTGCGTAACTGATATTCATATCAGAAACCAAAGTTCAGTCATAAATTGGACTTCTACTAGCGAACGTATAAAGGGTTTTCGAATAAGAGTGATATGATTTCTTAAAAAAAAAACATACTAACTGTTAAGGAAATTCAAATGTTTTTTATTTAATATGAAGAACAATCGATACAATTAAGTTCTGAATAAAATGTCATTCAAATTGCCTCCACGACTTCTTTTGCAGGAACGAATTCGATGAACCCAATTTTCGAGCACGTTTTCCACTAAATCAAGTCGTATGTCATGAATAGCACGTTCAATAGTCACTTCTAAAGCTTAAAGAGAGTCTGATTTATTGGTAAAGACCAATGACTTCAAATAATCCCACAAGAAATAGTCTAATGGTGTTAAATCACAACATCTTGGAGGCCATTCAATGTCACATTTTCTTGAAATAATCGAATCTCCAAACTTTTCTCGCAATAATTCGGTTGTTGCACGTGCTGTATGGCACGTGGCTCCGTCTTGTTGGAACCAGATATTGTCAAGATCAACTTCTTCCAATTTCAGCCACAAAAAGTTGGTTATCATCGATCTATACCGCTCTCCATTGACAGTAACGGTGTTACCAGCTTCATTTCGAAAGAAGTACGGACCGATGATTCCACCAGACCAAAAACCACACCAAACTGTCAATTTAGTTGACTGTAATGGGTGTTCATGAATAATTTGTGGATTTTCTTCGCACCAGAATCGACAGTTTTGTTTATTTACCGCACCACTCAGATGAAAGTGAGCGCACGAAAAGTTGCAATTGGAGAACGATTATTTTGATAATAAAATTGAATAATTTGTAAACGTTGTTCTTTTGTATATCTCTATATGATAAAATTGTAAGCATTACTAAATACAATGAAAAAAAATGACAGATCATGACATATTACAAATGGTAAAAACGTCACTTAGAAATCATATCACTATTATTGGAGAAACCCTATACATATGATACCAAAGAGATCAAAAACGGTTTTATTGACAGGAAAAGTTATGATTACTGTTTTCTGGAATGTAACATACATGGTTTAATCTTCATCGACTATGTTTAAAAAAATTAAACAGGATAACAAGACAGTATTAAACGGTATTATTAGACGTGTTGAATAACAGAATCAATACAAAAAGAACGCATTAAGAAAATAGTTCTCTCTTATTACCATAACAAAAATCCATGAATTAGGATTCATTAAATTTAGCCCCCATCGATTATTTCAAATTTCCAAATATAAAAAAATGGCTAAGAAGAAAAAGATTTGGTTCAAACTATGAAGCAAAAGCCTATTTTTAACGTTTTCTTTAAATGGAATACAAAAGCATGAAAAATGTATTGAGTTAAAAGAAGATTAAATTTAAAAATAAAATGAATCTTACGTATAAAAATATTTTTTTTACTTATCAAGGCCAAGTATTTATCATTTGCCACTCATATAAAATGCCTTAGCAAAAAAACTGTTCACTCTTCTTCTTACTCCACCAACGTTTTAAATAGTAATAGAGTGGAGAATTTTCGAAAATTTAAACGATTTTCTTAGGAAACATTCAAGAGGATAAAAAAATTTTCTTGTTGCAGATGTTGTTAAAACTTAATTTATAGCAGGACTATCTCAAGTACAAAATTATTTTTTTAAAATAAAATACAGCATTTATAGTATGACTGATCTTAAAAAGAATTTTCATCTATTTATTTTTTATTGTAAATATTTTCCTGCAAAAAATATTTCAATATTTTGTTCAAAAGAATTTTCAATGAAGTTTGTATCTTAAATATTACTTTTATATTAATTCAAAAATATAATTCTCTCGAATTAAACTATAATGAAGAGGAAGGAATCCTTTTTTTTCCAAAAGAAAACAATATTTGTATGCGTAGAAAAAAATATTGCTCAATATAATCAATAAGGTATTTGTTAATATAATATTGATGTTATTATTTGATAACATATTTCTATAATTCGATACCTTATTTAACCATTGATTAAAACTTCATCAGATCAAAGAAATTGATCAGTTCTATTCATGCCGGTGTGTAATTATTTTTTATTACGATAAAACGCTATAAATTATACTATGCTTAATTGTGTGTATGCGTTTACGTATTAATATTTATTCCCATTTATAATAATTATATTTCTTTTATATTGAGATCTAGCATTGTGAAAGTTTTCATGGCCGGATATATGCAGGATTAATATTGTCCTGCAGGATATTTGATGAATCGATGAATAGACTATCACCCAAAAATGAACGATTTGTGCATGAATGTAATCTCATTTCGCTTGGAAGCGTTTAATGGAAAAGAAAATATTTCCGTTTGCTTTTTGTGCAATCATCCATAATTACTATAGTATATATGAACATTTTTATGGATATATATTCATGTCCATGTTCATTAAGGTCGTATAAACGAATGGGAAATTAAAGCATTTATACACATATGTATACCGATATAATTTACAAATTAATATGATAGTCAACTCGAGAATTGTGGAAATTTTATCCTTGTATGGTTATTATTGAAAATGTTTTCCGTTTCAAAAATAGAGAATAATTTATTAGTGTATAATTGGGTATATGCAAATGCACTTCCTATTATTCTTTTTATTGATTAGTATTAATGTCTATTACCACTTTTATTTAAACTTAATATACTAAAGTTCTGAAGACTTTTGGTTGAGACGCGTTTTTTATAAGCTCACATATTTTTAAAGATTAAGAATAATTTTGAAATAAACAGAAAATCAAAAATCATTTTAGAAATAATATTTTATAATAATTATCATATAAAGTTTTTTCATAAAAATAAATAATATAATAAGGAAGAGCAATTAAAATATTAGAGATTATTTTATTTTTTAACTTTCGAAAAGTAATCGATGACCTTTTTTCTAAGTAATTTCATAAAAATAAATAAAATTAAAAATAAACTCATTATATATATATGTATATCCTTTTCTATGACCTTTCAAGAGTATGTATTTATTTATATTGCTGAAGTTAAACAAAATTCTGTATAATCCATTTCAAAAACCTATTATTTAACAGTTGTCAACCGTATGAGTTATTTGGAATAAAATGTATTTAGGCATAAATTTACTTTACATCCAAGTCATACTTTAAGATATTAGAAAACGATACATACAGAATTGAACAGCTATCCTTATAAAAAAAAATCCATCAAACATTACATTTACTCCAATTTCGCCTCCGAATCCCTGCAATCCATAGTTGTTACTATTGATAGCTGCTTATTTAATTTTAATGTACGTGTAGCATTACTGGTTCGGACTTTTTATCCTTTCTAAACTCACCTGGATCCTCGTTCCTTGTAAGTGGTAATTACAATGCTAAACACCCTCAATATATCATAGTTGCCGCGTTGCTAACCCTTGAGGAAAGATTCTTCAAGAAACTCTATCCAATCTAAACTCAGATCATAATCCTGTTCTCCTTACCCTTAATTCTAAGCCAATCTTAAAGACTACTCATCTTAGGCACTTAAAACGAATGTTGAAAACAGCAAATGACATTAATGATGCTGTAAATGACCTCACTATACCAGGTATATAAGCTTAAATCCGCTGTTTTTTAGTCAAAAAAACACATGTTTTTTCATAGAAAGCAAAAACAAATTGATTTAAAGTACTTGCTTTCGCTAGCTATACATTTTTCCCATCTCTCGGGCAATTTGTGGATACCACGCCAAAAAAATTACTTTTCTTTCGAGGCAAACCACTCATGAAGCTATTTTCGGACGTCTTCGTAAGAATCGAAATGCTGCTCAGCGAGCGCGTGGCCCATCGACGAAAACAGGGGGTAGTCGGAAGGGGCAAGGTCTGGTGAATAAGTGAAGTGGGGTAGCATTTTTTGCGATTGGGTATCGTCTTCGTCCAAAAGAGCCTGCAATTGTTCGTCCTCAACCTTCCTAGGCCGATTTTCACGCTTCTTGTCCCAGAAGTCAAAATTGCCGTCTTTGAACCGACGAAACTAACCTCGGCACATTGTTTCTGATAAAACACTGTCACCATAAGTATTTATTGCGATTCGGCAGCAGATTTCTTCAAATTGAAGCAGAACAGCAGATCTTTCCGCATATGTTCTTTTTCTGGCACAAAACTAGACATGATTACCAAAGGAAAAATGTATGTTATTGTACGAAATTGCTGACAATGTGCACTGATTAATGTTGACAGATGTCAAACTCACAAAAAAAGCGTGGCGTGCCCATGGTAGCTTAATACGCTCACCCACGCCATCTATGACAAAACATCGGTATTAAGCTTATACACATGGTATATATACAACATGCAGTCACAATTGATCAAATCGCTTACAATACGACACAACCAAAAAAATTTGCCAACTCAAATACGGACATTAATTAATGAAAAAAGAAAATTGAAAACGCTTACGAATGCCTAGTGACAAACAGAAACTTAACCGACTACAACGTGAACTGGTATTGGAAATTAGTAAGCGCTATAATGAATGTCATGAAATTTCTACAAGATCGCTTAGTGATAATATTTCTTTATGGAAAGCTACTAGACGAATACTCTCGTACAAATTGCATACTAACAAAATTATCGAAGAACTAATGATCCCAGTCCCTATGAGTATTCCTGCCAAAAATTTTAAGCCCTCGGAAATTCAATTGACTATTCTGCGTCGTCCCAATAAAAAAGCTCTTGGTTATAATCTAATAACAGTTTTTATTCTGAAGAAAATTTTCTGAAAAGCTGTAGTTTTAATTACATAAATTTTCAATGGTGTCCTGTGCACAATTTTTTTCCCTTACTCTGGAAATTTTCTGAAATTAAAATGATTTCTAAAGCAAATAAACACGTTAATTCTCCTTTTTCCTATAGACCTATCAGCCTCTTTCCAATCCTTGGTAGAATTTTTGAAAAACTCCTATTAAAACGACTCTACCCAGTCTTAGTTAATGAAAAAAATATTCCTGATTACCAATTTGGCTTCCGATCTAAACACTCCACAATCCAGCAATGATATCGTGTTGTTGATCACATTGCATTCTCTCTTCAGAATAAAGAGTATTGTCAAGGAGTAATTTTAGATATCTCTCAAGCTTTTGATCGCGTGTGGCATCTTGGACTCCTCTGGAAACTCAAGAGCTTTTTTTCTTCAATATACTACCTTACCATAAATTTATATCTCTCCCAATGTCTTTTTCAAGTTGCAATTAACTTAGAAAATTCGGAAATATATCCTATTCTAGCCGGAGTCCCACAAAGCAGTTTTTTTGGTTCCATTTTATATAATATAAACTCATGACATCCCATCTGATACAAATATTGCTACTTATGCAGATGATATGAATATACTTGCTATCCATACAAATCCTGATATAGCTTCCAACAATTTACAATCCCATATCCACAATCTTCAATCATAGTTTAAGTGATGGAGAGTGAGGGTAAATAAACAAAAGAGTGCTCGCATTAATTTCACTCTTTGTCAAGGAAAAACCTACCCCTTTATACCTTACTAACAACATGATTCCAGAATATGATAAAGTACGTTATTTGGGACTTTACCTAGACAAGAGACTAACATGGAACGCTCATACTAGACTAAAAAAACTTGAAGCCACTAGACGTTACCTACAACTTCTTAGACTACTGGACAAACCCTCGAAACTAACACTCAAAAGTAAGTTTTTAATATACAATACAATTACAAAACCTATTTGGACATATGGAATTGAACTTTGGGTTCAACAAAACGTTCCAATTCCTATCGCATCCAGGCCTTACAATCCAAGATCCTCCGTAAAATTTTGGATGGCCCCTTTTATGTTCGTAACAATATAATAAAACGCGATCAAAATGTTCCCTTCGTTCAGGACCTGTGCATTTCCCGTTATCAAAAATTTTCCTTCCGTTTATTCTATCATCATAATCCACTTGTGAGAGAATTGTTCTGTACTTCTCTCCCCTGAAACACTCATCGGAGACTTAAGAGACAATGCTCCTGAGATTTTCTAGAGGAATCGAACTTCCTCCCGTGTGTGTTCTCTCCAATTTTATGATGTATAAGATTTTAAATTAAAATTTTATGTAAATCTAATTTTTACAATACAATTGTAGTTGCAGACAAAAAAAAAGAAAAAAAAGGCATACATTTTCTATTTTACAATATGGACTGTAAAATACACATAGAATGCCCTGGAAAGACAGGTATTGGAAGCTGATTTTTCGAATAAAATTTTCTTCAGTAATAAAGCTCATTTTTTGGTTCGGTGAATATGTCAATAAGCAAAATTTTCATATATGGGGCTCTGAAAAGCCACAAATAACTATGAACAAACTATTATAATCGGGAAAAGTGACTATTTGGTGTGCATTTTGGTCTGAAGCTGTTAGCACCTGTTATTTTGGTCTGAAGCTGTTATTTTTCAAAATAAAGAAAAAGAGTTAGCACCAGTAAATTCTGAACGATATGGCCACATGATAACCAACTTTTTTTGGTCAATATTTAAATGTTTCAATATTGCAGTTTCAACAAAATGGTTCTATAGAACATTTGCCTTAATGACGAAAAAATTTTTAGGTCACGTATTTTTTAAATTTGATGATATCAATAAGTCTCTAAGACCGTGCGGTTTGACATCGTTGAAATTTTTACTATACAAATATGTTAAAAATTATATTTTAGCAGACAATATTTTAATTTAAAAGCAACTAAAAATTAACATCTGTCAAATAATGGTCGAATTACAGTCCAAAATGTGCACAAAATTCATCAAAAATTACCTCAAAAGGATCGAGTCCTACAAGAAGTCTTAAGAAAATCATTTGAATAATGTTATAATACATACATAAATAAATTATGCCATTATCAGTTATTTTCAAAAAATTTTCCCCTAAACTCAGGTGGTAGTCGGAAGGGGCTAGGTCTGGTGAATAAGTGAAGTGGGGTAACATTTTTTGCGATTGAATAATTAAATTCAGTTATTTTATTCAGTTATTTTCAATAAATTTTCCCCTAAAATCGTAAGCTGGATAAATCTATATAAGGAATTCTCGAAAATAGAAAGAAAAAAACATTAATGAATATTGGAATGTGTAAAGATATATCAATTATTCAAAATAATTTCCAATGTCTTCCAGAACCGAAATACAATAGAAAAAAATATTTATTTATGCCAGTAAGCAAATATACATGCAAATTATAAGAAACAGAATAATTCCAGAAGAAAAAAACAATTAAAAACAATTTATTATATAATATAGAATATAAAAACCATATGAGGGAATACAGAGGTACATATTGTATGTTTTTTCTTTGTTGGAATAGACACTATGCATAAGTATATAACTTGCATGAGAGTCGAAAGAGCTGTTCACACTTATTTGTATGCTGAAATTGAGAAAAATTTACCTTGGCAACGTGCCATTCACACTTTCATTCCTTTAAAGAAAAATTGTTACGAAATTCCATCAATATGAACAGGATAGAATAGCACGTATTTATCTTTCACTTACTGGCGTTACGTAAATGTATGCCACATCGTTTTTAATGTTATTTGTCGACCATGACAGTTAATGCAACGTCAAAGACAGGTGAACAAATTTTCGAAAAAAATCCTAATACATAATATATAAATATCTATGGATAGAAGTATGAATAAGAATTTTGCGTAAAAACACTAAAAATCAACCCACTTAGACTATGTTATATAGTTAACAACATTTAAACCCTATGTTGTCGCATTGGTGTCGATCCTGAAACATACAGAATCGCTGAACCCCATAGAGTACTCCTACACCATATTCGTATATTTATTCTATTAAAGCAATAAATTTACCGGCACGTGATGTAGTAATCATTTTATATCAAATATTTAATATCATCGTAGATAGTCACCTCGATTATTGAGTGTAAATTTTCTAAATCGATTGCAATTAATGATATCAACACATCGTTAAGGAATAAGGTCACCCTAATTAGATGACTTGCATAGTTACGATAAAGTTGATAGTTTTTCACCATCTTAATATTATGTTGATCTTTGAAATGACAGTATAAAAACTTTCATTAACTTTTCTTTATGATTTTATAAATATTTAATCGCAGTTATAGATAATATTTAATTAAAAGAATTTTTAATAAAGTTTTGAAAATATTTCTTTTATATAAAAATCTTTAATGTAAAAAGCTATTTATTAATACTTATTAGTTAGAGTTGGCAGAAAATATATAACATAAAATCTGTTTAAAACAATAAGGCTTTAATATTGTGGCGATATTAACTAATTTTGTACAATAATCAATTATAATCTTGGAAAACTTCTATGAACATATTGTATTTGTATAAGTTTCAAAACCATCTTTGCTAAAAGAGCTGAGATAGAATTGCTTTCGATAGTGTTCAACATAAAAAGCCAATCCAGCCCCTTTGAACTCATAAAAGGTTTTTTTTTTAGAGATATTTCGGATCACATTCCTAAAAAGCCTGATATTATTGTATATATTGTATAATATATTTTCGAAAATCTAAAAAAAAAAACCAACACTTCTATTGAAAGAAATAGCAGGATACGTAACAATAATAAACAAATTTCCAGCAAAAAGTAGATTCATTTTTTTTGCGATAGAGAAAATGATTTTTGTTTTATAAACGCAGTTCGTGTGATTTTCTTAGTACTTATTTATTATATAGATTTTCTCGTACTCTTATGTTAACCAAAGTAAATTTTTTATCAAATCTTTCTGTATATTAACTCATAAATTATTAGTTACAGTTAGAAGCATCTTCGTAAGTTTGCTGTTTTTATGATTTTTTCTAAAAGCTACGAAGTTTTTCTTTGACACTTTTGATATTCTTCCCAAAAAAGTTCCTTTTTCTAAATAGATGAAAAAACAACAATAAGAAAATAATATTGTAATATGTAAAAGTCAGAATTGGATGGGTTATTTTTTTTATAAACTGAAATAGGAGATGTGCAAATGTACACTAGTGCCTATCTTGATGTGCAGTATAAGTTTTTACCGCGTCTTCTAACTAGGCGACCCTAAAGACCGCGATCAGTAAAGTTGAGTTTTTGAAGTGCGTTATGAAAAATTTGTAATAATATAGTCCCAACAAATTTTTTTTGAAAGCTTGATAAAACCACGATTTTGACTTCGGAAAGTTGGAAACAGCCCTTGTGAAATATTCCTTATCAAAAGCACAAGTTTTACGGAAGCATTAAGGAATACGAAACTCTCTCAGAGAAACCTTCAACATTGAAAACTGATGAAAATGAAGAACGATAAATTTTCAAGACAAACTGTCAGATAAGTTTTTTCTATAAAAAGAAATCCTTAAAAGGCTCAGAAAAGGGGTTATTTGAGTCAGATTGGATATTGCAGATACTTGGATATTCTACAATAACAACGCCTCCTATCATACGGTAATGGTTACTAACAAGTTCCGAGGTCAGACCACGATAGAAATAAGGCCTCTTTTGAGGTTATAACAGTCCGGCTGAAAAGTTTATAAGGTAACATAGTAAAAATATTTTTTTTTGCAAAAATTTTTATTATTCAACATAGTTGCCTTCGAGGGTGATACAGCGATTATAGCGATCTTCCAACTTTTCGATACCATTTTTATAGTACTCTTTCGGTTTTGCCTCAAAATAGGCCTCAGAGTCGGCAATCACTTCATCATCGGTCTGAAATTTCTTGCCAGCGAGCATTCTCTTGAGGTCTGCAAACAGGAAAAAGTCGCTGGGGGCCAGATCTGGATAATACGGTGGATGGGGAAGCAATTCGTAGCCCAATTCATTGAGTTGTGACACGGTGCATTGTCTTGGTGAAACAACACTTTTTTCTTCTTCAAATGAGTCCGTTTCTTAGCGATTTCTTTCTTCAAACGATCCAATAACGCTATATAATAGTCGCTGTTGATCGTCTGTCCCTTCTGGAGATAGTCAATGAATATTATACCATGCGCATCCCAAAATACAGACGCCATCACCTTGCCAGCCGACTGTTGCGTCTTTCCAGGCTTTGGATTCGGTTCGTCGCTCGCTCTCCACTCTGCCGACTGCCGATTGGACTCTGGAGTGTAGTGACGGAGCCATGTTTCATCCATTCTCACATATCGACGCAAAAATTCGGGTTTATTGCGCTTGAACAGCTCCAAACACTGCTCAGAATCATCAACACGTTGTTGTTTTTGGTCTACAGGGACCTCACGCGGCACCCACTTTGCACACAGCTTTCGCATGCCGAAATATTCATGCACGATATGTCCAACACGCTCTTTCGATATCTTCAGAGACTCAGCTATCTTGCTCAACTTCACTTTACGGTTATTTAAAATTATTTTGTGGATTTTTTTGATGTTTTCTGCCGTAACCACCTCTTTTGGGCGTCCACTGCGTTCCGCATCAACTGTGCTCGTAAGACCAGTTCGAAATTGACGAAACCAATATTCCACAGTTGAAATAGCTGGAGCAGAGTCCGGATAACGTTTGTCAAACCATGCTTTGGTTTCCACTGTATTTTTTTTCATCAAAAAGCAATGCTTTATCAATACACGAAATTCGTCTTTATCCATTTTTTTTCAATAACAAAAGTTGTTTCACTCAAAATGCTATATCTCACGAACCAATCGACCGATTGCTGTCAAATTTTGACAGGAATCATTTGAAGGATGGTGCTTTGTGATAATTAAATAGATTAGACGTCATCTAGACGTCAACCTTATAAGCTTTTCATCCGAGGCGAGGTGTACTATCGATTGTGCCCGTGAACAAATTATCAACTAAGTTTTTTTTAAAGAAGTCTTTGAAAGACTCAAAAAAAAAAGATTCTTGGCGTTAGCTCGGATGTTGCAGATACTTGGATGCCAATCAGTGCCATGAACTTCTTTTTTATCGGAAAAAGAAATTCCTGTACTTCCTTAGCACCTCTATTTATCTGAAAATGATCCATATACCTTTGTATGTTTCACATGATAAAAAAAATACTTGAAAGGACGTCATCTTGGTACTTTCAATGATATCGAAAGGATTATAATCGATGAGCTCAAGGCGGTTTTGTTGAAGCTTTCAAATACTGCTTCGAAGTATCCAAAGAAATTACTTTGAATTGAAGCGATGTATAAAAATTTCATTATTTTTGGTTACACCTAGTATTTTTCTCTCAAATAATCTATAAAAAAAAACTATTGTTAATTAGTTTTTAAATATTTACAACTAAAAAGAACGAAAACTTTTTATTGCTCGAAAATTTTCACTACTCCATACACTATAATAATATTTTACATATTATTAAAAATTCAATTATATTTATTTGATTAAATTTATTTTTTGGACTATTCTTTTTTAAATATTGGTTTTTAAAACAACTATCCAGCAGTGCTATCGAATCGTTGTTTTTAGTGCATCCTCTTTAGAAAGGAAATGGTTTATTTTTACTGTAAAAACTTAAGAGGATCCTTCCCTACAGCTTTTACCTAGCTCAAAAATCATACCTTATATATCGGTACTTTTAAGTGTTGTCTTCACGTTTTTTTTTTTAAATATTCGGTAATATTCCGCAGGTCAGCATATTTGCTGCCATCTTTTACAATATTTATACATTCGATATTCGAATATGCCCTGACAATTTCTTCACTTCCTATACAGATGAAATTTTGCAAATCTGAATTCAAACGCTTCAAAATTGATTAACCAAATGCATCCACATTACTTTTAGTCTCTGCCAGTGCTATAACCCAAAATACTAAAGTTCGATACTTACAATTGTGATTAGATAAAACCTTTATTTAAAATCCACATAAAAGAATTAAAAGACTAGAGCTAAACAGACAATACCGCCAACTATTTTGACCTGTAGGCAAACATTCTTAACTTACTATAAACAGCAGAGTACTTTTAAAACTAATATGGACTTACAGACTTGAATAATGAAGGTCTATTAAAACATTGAACTACTGTCAAATCCAACTCTTTCAATCAGAAATCGTTCGTAAAATTGTGAATGTTTCCTTTTATGCTCGTAATAGTATTATTTCTCATGTCCTGAAAGTCTCTTATGTTCAGTGTGTGAATATGTCTAGTTATAAAAAGCTTCATTCTTATTTTTGTAGTCCCGCTTAATTATAGTTACATATATCACAAAAAAATTCAAAAAAAAGTTTTTTTTTTGTACAAATCATTTGACAGTTAATAAAAGTACATAAATAAATAATAAAAAAATTTCAACAACTTTTTTATATTCAAACTATTTGACAGAGATAATACATGCAACAAAAATTTACCTTTAAATTCCATAATGTTCATGTGAAATTTGATCCAGCAATCAGCCAATTATTATTAGTAATATAATATACATTATCTGAGTTAAATAGTTTGAATACACTATTGTCCTTTGCATATATGGAAAACATAACAAATTATGTTATGTCTTCTCAATAGGCCCATTAATAAGAGTGCATGTTTAACCTACACCGACTCTTCAATGTTCATTAATCGAGTAGCTTAGTTAAGTTAATTTTCAACGATCAACTTGAATATTTACATAGTGCAATAAGCAAATTATATAGGTGTAAGCTATATGTATAGTGATGACATACGGCACTATTGTAATTTGATAAATTGCATACCAAATTGCAGAACGTTACATTTTGTAGATACCTTGCACGATGAATACTTCAAATGCGCTGAGCTTAACTTCGGACCATAAAACATAACCAATTATTGACAAGGTGTACACGTACTTGTACCTGCTTTTATGCTCTAATATTGCTTTTATAATAGAAGTTAGTGAAACAGTTTCGAAATTTCAACTGAAAACTTTGTGGATTGGGTGTGAAGATTTTAACAATTCACAATCGAACTGTTCAGCTATAGCAGAATCGTATTACGTTGACACAAGTGCATGCAATTGTCTATTCTGATGATCATACAATATATTATCCTTTCATACGACTAGGTTTTTTCCATTTTATCCAAGGGTTGATAGTAATGTAATTTCCATTTGAATATTTTAACGCTCATATGTCTATCGGATATTTGGATTTGATTTGATCGAGCTATTTTTAAATGTTTCACCATAAAATCCAATCTACTCGTCTCCATACTGCCCAAAGGAGAATCCTAATACAAGTGCTACTACTTGTAAAACTTTTTCTCTAGTATTTATTTCTAAGGAAAATTTCCTTTGGAATAGCTATCGAAGGTATTATAAATTAATCCCTTTATTTGGTAATAGAGAGAATATGTGAAGTATAAATTTTTTTCGTTGCCCTAAAAAATCTCTCAAAGCATATCTACAATTTGTTCTCAATTTTTACTTTGAAAAAAAAAATTGGTTTCTTTTAATTTAATATATTTTTCTTTTATAATTGAACAAAAACTAAATAAAATCATTATTTTTTTGTGGTAATATTTTTTGTATTTCTATTTGATAAATATAAAAACTATAAAACACTCATCGTAAAAGGACTAAGTGGGCATATACAACTTTTAAAAAAAACTTTTGAATTATGTTTAATTTTAGTAAGCAGAACAGAACCGAACAGAATAAATATTAAAAATTGAATTTTTAATATTAAAAAGAAAAAATTCAATTCATAATAAATTTCTTGAAAATTGTTAATTTTTTTACTGAGTATGAAAGGAGTTTAGTAAAATTGCATTTAAGCTCAGCTTTGTTAATATTTTTTTTACTGTCATTCCTAGTAACATTTATACTGAAATATAAATTATTAGCGCTATAATAACTTGAATCATTTTTTTGGAGGCAGAAAAAAAGCTCCCTACACCGGCTATGAAACTTACAAGATTCAAATTCATAAATGCTGCGTACTAGACGAATACATCCCAATATTGTATTACTTAAACAAAATTTTAACTTTTCATATTAATTTCATTGAATAAGTATAAACAGAAACTTTAACGACTACAACGAGAGCTTAATATGAAAAATGTATTTTTAGTTTACTAAGTCACAACATTTCTTAATGGAATTCCACAAGACGAACACGTTTATACTGAAGGACATCACATAAACTAAAACAAAATGATACTAAAAGACAGTCAGCCGAATTGGCAGACGTCAGCCAACGTTATGCAAGAAAAAAATTGGCTGTTGAGTGGCTGACAGGCGACGTTGGCTGACGAAAAGGCAAGGTAGTAGACGTTCAGCCAAATTTTTATTTTTTCATGACAAACAGCTCGAAATTTTTATAGACAAATTTTATGTTTACAAAAACACATTTTAAATGTGAAATTAATTTAAAAAAAATAAAAAATAAAAATATTCGGTGTGTCATGAATTGATTGGATTTTTATTCATCGCTTTCTCCTTGTTGATGGCTTTTTTTGTAATTTTTTATTTAAGAAAATTTAATTGAAAATTTTGGATGAATTTATTACAAATCAATAATAAAGAATTAGAACTTTTAATGTAATAAATTTTTTTTAACTTAATATTTCTTAATTTATAAAAAAAAATTGTTAACAAAACTATTAGAACTACAGCTTATAATGGGGCACAAAGGGTTCAAGGAAAGTTTATGTAAAAAAAGGAAAAAATAAAATATTAAAAAAATATCTTTAAATTCATCACAATCGTATGGCAGAAGTCGTGCCATGGCCGATGTAAGAGTATTTTAAAAAATGGCACAATCATAGTATTAGACGGTCAGCCTAAATTGTCAGATTGCGTCAGCTACTTCATCAGCCACGTCAGTAAATATCAACGGTATCCTACTCATAAGCTACTTCTGGTTCCTCTGGAAATTTTCAATTTCAAAAAATTCTATTAAAACGATTCTATGTACTCCCATAGATAATAAGGAGAATTATTTCTGATCACCCATTTGGCTTTCGATCTGGACTTTCCACATTGCAGAAAATGTCATCGCATTGTTGATAACATTACATCTTCTATTCAGAGAAAAGGGTATTGACAAGAAATCATTTTTCTAAACAATATCCTGTAATTCTCTGGTAACTCATGAGCTTTTATCCTACTACATACTATCTTATTATTTAATAATAATTCTCTGCAAATTCAGAATCCTCAGAAATATATCCTTTTCAACTCGAGTCCCGCTAGATAGTATCGCCGATCTCATGTATTATAATATATATTAGGGGTATAAACTCAAATCTGCTGTTTGGTCATAGATGGCGTGAGTGAGCGTATTACGCTACCACGGGCACGCCATACTTTTTTATGAGTTTGACAACATGAAACAGTGCACATTGTCAGCAATTTCGTACAACAACATACATTTGTGTAGTTTTGTTCCAGAAAAAGAGCATATGCGGGAAGCTCTGCTTTTCTGCTTCAATTTGAAGAAATTGGCTGCCAAAACGCATCTAATGCTTATGGAGGCCTATGGTGACAGTGCTTTATCGGAAACAACATGCCGGGATTGGTTTCGTCAGTTCAAAGACGGCAATTTTGACTTGTAGGACAAGAAACGTGAAAATCGGCCTAGGAAAGTTGAGGACCAACAATTGCAGTCTCTTTTGGACGGAGACGATACCCAACCGCCAAAAATGCTGGCGGAGCAATTGGGTGTTACTCAACCAGCCATTTCCATGTGTCTGTGTGCCATAGGGAAGATTGAAAAGATCGGAAAATGGGTGCCACATGCATTGAACGATAAGCAGATGGAGCGACGCCAAAACACATGCGAAATCTTGCTCGCCAGACAAAAAAGAAACTCGTTCCTGCATCGGATTGTGACAGGCAATGAAAAGTGGATATATTTCGAGAATCCCAAACGCAAGAAATCGTGGATTGATCCCAGCCAACCATCAACATCTTCCCCAAGACCAAATCGCTTCGAACGGAAGACGATGCTGTGCGTTTGGTGGGATCAGCAGGGTATCGTCTACTATGAGATGTTGAAACCTGGAGAAACTATCAATGCCCACCGCTACCATCAAAAACTGATCAAATTGCACCGTCCACCCCGCTTGTTCACCAGACCGGGTCCCTTCCGACTAACACCTGTTTTCATCGATGGGCCACGCGCTCGCTGAGCAGCACTTCGATTCTTACGAAGACGTCCGCAAATGGCTTAATGAGTGGTTTGCCTCGAAAGAGAAGGAATTTTTTTGGCGTGATATCCAAAAATTGCCCGAGAGATGGGAAAATATGTAGCTAGCGAGGGCAAGTACTTTATTTTTTTTTGACTAAAAAACAGCGGATTTAAGCTTATACACAAGGCATAACTATAACGTCTCATTTAATTTTAAGACTATCATCACCACTTATGTTCTTAAAACTATCTTGTATACATTACTTTTACTCTTTTCCTAAAGCGCCCTACTCCTTTTAGGACTTCACATAGACAAGAGAAAATTAATCTTATACCCACACACTAAAGTAAATAGGATAAAAACTAACACAGCTTTTTAATAATGACTAAGACTACTGGAAAAATATTTAAAACTAACAATAAATGGTAAACTTTTCATATACAATACATTTATGAAACCTATTTGGACTTATGGAATTGAAATTTGGAGTTCGAATTCCTATTGCGGTCAGAACCTACAATCCAAGACCAAAAATTTTATTCCCGCTTATCCTTTATTACCCTCTCCAATATTATTCATGGAAGACTAAAGTTACAGTGTACGCAAGACTTGTTACGATATTGAAAAATTAATTAATGATAAAAATCTACTTGTTACAATGTATATGTTTGTAATAGTGAATATCGATAAGAAATTCAAAATTAAACAAATCAAAAAAAATATTTTACATCATAAATAAAAAAATGATATGAATTTCTAAACGAAACAAATCAAAGTCAAAAGTTGGAATAATTATATAAGCTGACATGGGCTTTTAACTTTTGAACTAAAAACTTTTAACTCATATTACTTCCGTACCTGCCGCGAATAGGAAAGTTCTTTTCTACAATATTTCCAATAGAAGTACGTGTATATGAAAATGAGTATTACAAATTATTTATTATTGAATACACAAGAAATGTTATTTTATATAAGAAAAAATATTTTACACCCTTTTTAAATTTTAATAAAAGTTACGCAACAGAACTATTTACAGCATTACTACGCACTTTTAACAACAACAAAAAAGAAATAAATAATCAACAGAAAATAGCCATTTCACCGCATTTTTGTATATCATATAGGATTTTTAAGAGTGATCCTTTAATATATGTCAAGAGTAATAACATGAAATCATAAAAGAAATATTAAGAATTGTTATTAACCAACAACCTGTAAGAATATAAAAGAAACTAGGCAAATATTAATATTGCCCATTTCAAAGTGTAATTTTCTTTTAAATCATTCATCAACAAGAGAACTTTTTACAAAAACCTCTTAGTCGAAACGTTTTAACTTCGTTTTTTTCTTCATCTTTTATTATTTTCCTATTATTTAGTAGATAAAGGAAACAATTTAAAGATGAATAAAAATCAATAAAAACATCATGAAATATTTTCAACGCGGTCATGAACTTGTAATGAATTTTTCGTTACAAAAGTCAAAAGCTTTTGTTCATTTCAACAACAACACAAAAAAAAGGACGCAAACCAACAAAAATATCCTTGCGTGTTTCAAATTATTTTGTAATATTGCTAGAATATAAAAAAAAAAATAATGAAAAATTGCAAAAGTTTCATTCTCATTATTTGAAAGATTCTCTATTTTATATTAAGAGAAAACACGTTTTTTCTTATATTTTCCTATTTAAACTCTAATGAAAAGACATCAAATGAAAAATGAACAATTTTTTCCATATGAAATGTAAATGAAAATTTAAATTAAAAAAAATTGTAAAAGTTTTGTAGTAGCAAATGAAACCATCAAATTCTTAGCTTTAAATTCAGCAGTTTTTTTTTTGGTGTTATCCTTTTTTTGTGAAGAAGTTGTGGGCAGCCAAGGCTTTTATCAATGCTGGTCAGGATGCTCTTATGAGTTTGTTCTTAAATTAATTTTGTATGTAAATCCTTAGGCAAATCCACTTAATTTTCACTTTTGCTAGAAGTATAAGATATTTCTGTATATGACATTTGC
Organism: Atherix ibis; assembly: GCA_958298945.1. Classification (NCBI taxonomy): domain Eukaryota; kingdom Metazoa; phylum Arthropoda; class Insecta; order Diptera; family Athericidae; genus Atherix; species Atherix ibis. The sequence continues at coordinate 40,059,370 of OY282606.1, forward strand.
TGCTAATATTAATAGATTCGTCGAAAAATAGTCTAGATAAATATAGGATTATGAAAACTTTTCTATGTTATTCAATTTTATTTAAATCTTTTATTTGCTTTATAAAATTACTAAAAAAAATTATAGTTGGTTCAATAATTACTTGAACCAAATATTATGCAAAATGACGTTGTGATATTATATTTTGTACTCAAAATAATATGCGCAAATAATTAATTATAATTTTTTTAATAAATAAGTTTATTTATTTTTATATAATGTCCCTCATGTTACTTACACATATGAGTTGACATTGCCAGTTTACTTAAGGAAACTGATCGAACATAAATTGAAAGGAGCGACTATTTGTGGCTTATTAAATTCTTTTAGAAAATTGAATAGAATATTTGGGGAAGAAATTGTAGGGTCTAAAAGCTTCATAATCAAAGAAGTTTTAAATGAACTGGCATATAGGAATAGCACGAAGAATGAGGTTGGTTCCATCGTGGTATAATGATTTTCCAATATTTGGCCAATGCGTGAAAAACAATATTCCATTATTGGCTTATTTAACTAACGCACTATCCAATTTATAGCCTAAAAAGTACAGGTCTATCGTTTGGTAATTCTTAATTACACAAGATAAAATTTATTTAGACTAAATCTTACCATTTTATATAAATATGAGTTTTTAGACCATTATATGCTCAAAAGATACATCATTATCGGAAGATAACGAGGCTCATTTTTTGCTCGGTTAATGCGGAAATAACCAAAATTTTTACGACTGTAGAAAAGTCCTTGCGTCTACAAGAAGTAAATTTTGGTTATAAGGTGTCATTGGCCCATATTTCTTGAAAATGAAGAAGAAGACATCGTTACAGTAAATTTTGAGGAATATGTTTGCACGTAGGTTCTGTGGGCATGTTTTTTTTTTTTAGGTTTAGATTAATGAGGTACAGGGGGAAACCTTCAAAAGGTACTCGCCTGGAAGACCTTCTACCTGCCAGGCGAGTTATGCGGGATTTTTACCTCGCTAAAACCTACCTGTACCGGGATGGTTCCCCAGCGGCACTTTTTGTAAATACTACTTCGCCGGGGCGTTCTTATTTGATATAACTACTGTCCCGATATTATGACGCCTCGCGGCCTATTCTTCGTACGTGGTCCGAAGATCCTTGATTAAAGATTCCGCGTACTCTGCAACTCTGTTCCAAGCCGATTGGCTCTTCAGCATGCACTCCACTATGTTTTCTGGACTGATGGAATGGTTCAGATTTTGCTCCAGATATGCCCGTGTCCCCTCGTAGAAGGGGCATTGGAAGAATACGTGTTCTGCATCTTCGATCACATCGCGGCTGTGATGATAGTTTGGGGAGTCAGTTTTCTTGAATCTGTGCAAGTATGCCCGAAAGCATCCATGCCCAGTCAAGAGTTGGGTGATGTAATACCCGACTTCCCCGTGCATGCGAGTGACCCATTTGGTGACATCTGGGATCAGCCGATTAGTCCACCGACCCTTCGTCGAGCTGTCCCATCTCTCTTGCCAGAGGCGAAGACTCTCGGGTCTCTCCTCCTCACAGAGGACCTTTCGCCGCTTTTCCTTCTTCCTACGGTGTTGGCGTTTATGCTCTCCTGCCAGGATATCGATGAGTTGCCAGTAGTCGGCTTCGGATTTGCCTGGGGCCTACGATATTGGGTATTATCCGCGAAAGCGCGCCCTGTACTGCTGATGCCTTTCTGCTGACGCTGGAAATGTGCTCCTTGTAGTTGAGTCTGGCGTCCAAGACCACTCCTAGATACCGTATGTAGGGTAGCGACCGGATGTCGTGGTCGCCTACTCTTATGGTTATGGTATCTATTTTATTCCGGCTTCTCACAAGGAGTGCCTCGGTCTTATTTTCCGCCAAAGACAGGTCTGCTGATGTTAACTACTGTCTTATCCTCCGGATGGTAGTGGAGAATGCGGCTTCCAGTTCCTCCAGGTGTTTGGCTACAGGGACAACCGCTACGTCGTTTGCGAAAGCCACGAGTGTTGTGTTCGGCGGTAATTCCAGATGGAGTAGGCCGTCGTACATGACGTTCCACAAGAGTGGCCCTAGGACGGAGCCCTGGGGTACCCCTCTCGTGACCCCATACTCCGCTGGTCCATCCTCCGTCTCGTAGTGTAGTAGTCGGTCACTGAAGTATGATCTGACCATCCTCCGTAGGTAATAGGGCACCCCCATGTTCTCGAGAGCCTCCAAGACTCGGTCCCAACGGGCCGAGTTAAACGCATTCTTGATGTCCAGGGTGATAATAAGGCAATAGTTTTTGGAACCGCCTTTCGATAGGATGCTGGTTCGTCCGGTGGTGTCTTTCCTTTTGGGATAAGAACCAATCTTTGTTGCTTCCATCGAGTCGGAAATACGCCTTGCCGCAAGCAGGCGTCGTACATGCTTATGAATATGTCTGGCCTGGCGCCAATTGCACTCTTCAGTGCGATTTCTGTGGGCATGTGCCATTTGACATTAGTCTAACATATACATATCCTACTAACCGCTGATCTGCGGTTAGTAGGATATGTATATGTCTAAGGATCTTAGAAAAACTATCTATTGAAGGATCTTAGAAAAACTATCTAAAAGATTTTGTGGAGTAGACAAGTATGTTGTAGAAGCTTAAAGAGAGGACTAGAGAATGGAGTTGTTGAGTTCAGCGGCTCCTGGGTCAGGGAGTATTCATATAGAATGTGGGTGATGATGAAATGATTGCCACAAGATTGGGATGGTTGGTATTGCAAAAATGAAAAGCATTAGTAAGAGCAGTATTTCCGGTTCCGATTCTGAGGAGATTACGTCCCAGAATTTTGCTATGAATGTTGAATAGACTGGTTTATTGGTTGTTAGTAATTCTCTTAGTAGGCGGATTGGGTATAACTGTGATCACTTGTCGACGGCTGAACTCGAAGATATTTTTATTTAAATAATACGTGGTTTAAACGCCTCTAAAAGATACACATATACGAAAAATTTTGGCTTTATTGCTTGAAAAGTTCCCAGGACTATTAATTTTTAGATTTGGTGATGCCAAGCTCATCCGATTTCATGCCATTAGAATTTTTATTTTTAATTTTAGATCATTTAAAAACCAGTATCCATTAATAAATGAACGAATTATAGACAGAAATGTGCAAAAAATTTATCAAAAAATATCTTAAAATGTTCGACTTCTGCAAAGAAGTCTTATGGTATTTATTTGAATATTTTAATATTTAATATATAATAAGAAAATTTTATTATTATTATAAATAATTATGTAAATTTTTTTATTATTTATTGAACTTTTTTTTGCAATACACAAATTGGTCAATTCTTCCCATAGAGTGAGACTATCAAAAAATATAATCAAGTACCGATTCCCCATGTTATCAAAAATCCTAGAAAAATTAATCCTAAAACGCCTTTATCCCATTTTTGAAACCGAGGGTGTCATTCCTCAGCATCAGTTTGGATTTCGACCTGAGCATTCCACTATCCAGCAGTGTCATCGCGTAGTCGACTACATAGCGTGTTCGCTAGAGCGAAAGGAATACTGCCCAGGCGTGTTTCTTGACATTTCGCATGCTTTCGACCGTGTATGGCACCCTGGATTGCTTTGGAAGTTGCAGCGAGTCCTACCCTCGAGTTATTTCCACATCCTTAAATCTTATCTCTCAGACCGATATTTTCAGGTAGCTGAAAATATGGAGTACTCTGACATTTATCCAATTTCCGCCGGTGTCCCCCAAGGAAGTATCCTAGGTCCTATCCTATATAACATTTATACCCATGACATTCCTTGCCACAACAACATCCTAACCGCAACATATGCTGACGATACAGCCATCCTGACACATCACAAAGATCCTTCCACAGCCATTAGTATCCTTCAGAACCATATCCACTCCTTAGAAACTTGGTTCAAAAGGTGGAGAGTGAAGGTAAATGAGCAAAAATCTGCTCATGTAACTTTCACACTCTGCCGAGAACAAATTCCCGACATAACCCTAAACGGCAGTATTATTCCACAAAAAAATAGCGTACGTTACCTTGGACTTATATTCGACAAACGGTTAACCTGGAACCTTCATACGAAAACTAAAAGACGTGAACTTAACGGACGATACAAACAATTCTTACGTCTCCTAGACAGCAAATCGAAACTTACAACAACAAGTAAACTATTACTGTACAATACGGTTCTGAAACCAATATGGACATATGGTCTAGAACTTTGGGGTTCGACTAAGCATTCCAACTCCCTTCGAATCCAATCCCTACAATCCCGAATCCTTCGTAAAATTGTCAATGCCCCCTTTTATGTGCGAAACACTGTTATCCACCGTGACCTAAATGTTCCATTTGTTCGTGAACTATGCATCTCCCGATATAAAAAATTCCATTCGCACCTATCCTTCCACCCTAATCCTTTAGGAAGGGAAATTTTCACTCCCACCCTTCCAGTATACACCCATCGACGTTTAAAACGGCGATGGCCGAGAGATTATTTAAAATTATAAAATAAAATTACCCTGTTTTGAGGTAACATCGATGGGTGTTTTCCTCCACATGTCTTCATGTCCTTGTATATTCCCATAACAAATCTGCTTGTTACTAGCATAAGTAGTTGTAGATATCATTTAAAATAAAAAAAAAAAAAAAAAAAAAAAAAAAAGTACCGATTCGATAGGTCTGTTAATGTGAATGTCTTGTTACCAGTTATACAAATGACCAATAAAAGTCATTAAAATTCCAATTATGGATTAAGCTGAATGGAAATTTCATTTTACAATTTGTATGTTATTTTTTTATCAATTTGTTTTCTATCGAGTATAAAATATTAGTAAATTTAAAAAAATTTTCTATACTCATGCGAAATGGTAGTTTTTCGGAAGTTTACAAAAGTTCTCAAAATTTCGTTTAATATAGAATATATTAAAAATTCATTTTGCATTGAACGAAAATACCTAAATTACATACTTAATTACGTATTAGTAAAGTAATTAATGATCGTATCGATTCCCTGGACGCTACCTTTGCACTGGTATGCTGTGATATATTGCGTACCATAAACCGCGGGCACAATTTATGTAATATGCCACCGAGTACCCTCCGACCTCGTAAAGGGAATACTGCATGCTAACATGCATTGTGGCTAGCTGCCAAGCAATCAGTCGTCCATTTCGAGTTATAACCATCGAAATGCTTAGTTCCGAGCCTGTAACCTATTCAACCCCAAAGTATTGCTGTTGTTAGTCTAGTAGTGAGCAAGCAAGACGGAAGCAACATCCGTGCACTGGATACATTTAGATAAACATGTAAACCAAACTCCAGTCACGGATAGTAATTCATCCCACCCATTGGCCCAGTTAACCGATTCTACTGCTCATGCCCGTTCACTTATTGTGGTCAAGATTGGCGCCACCTAGTCTAATTGTAACAAAGTCAACCCTTTACCTGCTACCTATGACCCATGTTTGGAAACGTACATGTTTTAATTTAATTTTTGCAAACGATTACGCCTTATTGCCGCTTGTATCTTCTCTATTCGAGTACATCCAAACAACCATCTGACGAACGTATTTGGTTTGCAAATTTTCTTCTTCTTTTCATTAAAAAATCAGTACACAAAATGCATAAAGGCTCCTTCAACCATATTCATCCATTCTATTTAGTGATGATGGGGAGAAAAAGTTTTATAGTACTCGTACTATAAATAAAAAACTTTAAACAATTAGGAGTTTTTAAGTACACATTCTTAGAGGCTTCATAAAATAAAGCCGATTAAAAATGCAAGCTTTTCTCTTCAAGTTTTAGAAGCGCACTACCGAAGACAACAATAGTGAGGGTATTTTTTTGTTGTTGTACGAATAGTTTTTGGTAGTACAGGCAGAGTTTTTAAAGTAAAAAAGGATTCGTTTGCATAGTCGACTTAGTCTGTTAGCTTCCAAATTTTATACTTAAGGCTCTATGGAACGAAAAATGAATAGTTTAGTTTAGAAATTTCTCTTAATCTATTCTTTTTGCCGTTTTTTTTTTGCAAGAGAATCTTAAGAAATTATTATTTTTACTTTGTTATATTCTTTTCATTTGCATATTTAAGTCACGACAACTTACTCTTTATAGTCGTATATTTGCAGATATTTTTACTTAAATCGCACAACAATCACAAAAGGTAATTTGTGAATAAACATAAACTACCCTAGGCTATTTCCACCTTCTCAAGATTATTTTTCAACTATTCTAAAATAATGAACATAAACTCATTGATTAATAAAAAAAATCCACACATAATACCATTTAATTAAAAATAATACGTAAAGCTTCATTAAGCTAAATAATTCTTTTTGGGGCTATTTAAATATTAAAAATAATAGATTGAATGTGAAATAATAGATATTCTAGAATATTTTGTTTTGAAAAAAGGATCTCTTATATTCAGAATAGTTAAATTTGTACTTTAAATGAGAACATAGGTTGGCTAAGGAATTATTGGTTCTATCGTTTGCTTTTTATTTTTTTTACAACTTTCAAGAATAAAGTGGTACTATTTTAGTAACGGAGTCATTAATAATAATAAACGTATTTTAATCATTCAAACTTACTACGAAAATGAAAACGGGCGTTCTGTAAGAATAACCTTTTTTCGAAAATCATCTTTAGCGACGAAGCACATTTTCACATCAACGGCAACGTTAACAAAAACGAAAATTGAGTTTGCAGTATGGAAAACCCTCATGTGATTTACAAAAAGTCTATGCATCCTGAAAAAGGCATTTTTTAATACATTTTAACGAATTTTTAGTAGCTAAAATACAATGAATTGAATCTAAATTAGCTTTGACGTTTTGGTTTCAACAAGATGGCGCTACCACCTACACAACACTTCAAATCATCGATTTATTATGCATTAAATTTGGTGATTGATTAATCTCATGAAACGGTGATATGAATTGGCCGCCAAGATCTTGCAATTTGACACCGCTTGACTTTTTTTTGGTTGGGTGGTGTGGGGGTGATGGGTGGTTTATTTGTCATTCGACAAGAAATAAAGGCCTTCGATTGACTTTAATTGGGAAAAGTAATCGAAAATTTTGACGTTCGTATGTAGGGCAGCGAATTGAGTCGTGGTCATAATGTGAATGACATTGTTTTTATAAATAATTATAATGAATTCAGTTTTTATTTTCAATAAAAAAAATTGATGTTTACTTACAATATGTACATTTGCTGGATGTTTAAAAAACAGATGGTCTATCATTTATAATATCGAACTAATCCGATACTATCAAAAGTTAAAATATACAAAATTATTAAGAAATTAAAGTAATAATATAAAAATAATAGCAAATAAGTTTTAATATCTTTATAATTACAAAAATTTATTTAACTTTCTTAAATTTAAATTGAAAAAAAATCTTAAAAAAATTCTTATGCAGACTACGAGTATTCACAATTTTGTTCACATTCAAAATAAGAACATTTGTGCAATTATAAAAAGTTAAGTTTTAATTTGCTTTTATCTTGAAGAAAATTGATTTAATAAAAAAAATTTTATAAACGTTTTAAAGACTTTTTATTAGTATTAAACTTTTTTAATATTAAAAACCAATTAAAATATTTTATACAATAATAATCTGTAAGGAAAATTAATTTGAATGCAATATAATTAGTAGTTACATACAACATTTATTTTTGAGAAGCCACTTAACTACTACTTTTGTATAGAAGGACTTCACACATTGAAATAATAAAAGCCGAAAATATTCCCATAAATTTACATAATACTTATGCTTGCTTACATGACGATATAGAAGACAAATCACATATTTTTTGGGAATTTATAAAAATAAAAATGAAAATACTTTCCTAATCCCAGTGTCTTCCTCAAAAAAATTTTAAGTCCTTCGAAATTAAATCTGATATTCTGCGCCTTTCAAATAATTATATTCTAATAATAGCTGTTATCCTGAAGCAAAATACCAAAAAAAGAAGTTAGTTAGTACAATATATTTTTTCAATGGTGCTTAAATTATTTTCTATTCCTCTGAAAAATTTCAGCTTTTGAATTGATCCTTAAACCAAATAAATCTCTTGAATTTTCTGATTTCCTATAAACCTATTCCCCTTCTACTAATTACTGTTAAAAAAATTTATACAAAAATCGATTACTATATAATTAAAAAAATTATTCTTAATCAATTTTGATCTGAATTTTTCACAATCCAGCAATACCGGCGAATTTTTGATTACTTTGAATAAAGAGAATTCCCCAGCAATATTTGTACATATTTTCTATATATTAATTGGGTATGACATCTTGTACTCTTAAGGGCTTCCATCCTTTTATATAATATCTAATTTATAAATTCATATCCCTTACAATATAATTTTCAAGGCGGACAGTTCCAAATCCTTAGAAATATATCCTATTTTAGCTGGAGTCCCACAGGGTAGTATACTTAGTCCTATTTTATATTGTTATTTATCTGATTTCCAGTCTATCGTTGTTAATTATACAGATGATATGGCTAAATTTACACCCAGAAAAATCCTGACATAGCTTCTAGGAATTGAAAATTCACAATCTGCAATCTTGGTTGATAAGATGAATAGTGAAGATAAGTGCACACATCAGCTAGTTTCGGCATTTTCTGAAAAAATTATTTCAACAATTCTTGCCCGTTGAACCTAGTTTTACGAGTATATAAAAGGTTAATGCTTATGCGGCCCTTATTTTATTTCAAAAATATTTTTCGTGCTTACCAAGTGGGTTACTCACAACTGTCATTCACATATAGGCACTAACAACAGTCACATTACAACGGTCACTCATAACGGTCACTCACTAACAGTAACTAAGCAAAATTAGCTGCTATACAATTAATAATATATTAATTTAAATAAATGCAAGTATATAAATTAGTAGTTCCTTAATTAATAATTTATTATATAAATAATAAATTAAGGCACTACTCATTAAAATAGTATTATTAATTGTAAATAATTAATTGGTATGTGTGTATAATTAATAAACGTTCACATAAGAATAATTCAAGCAACTTGTTCCCTATTTTTTTATCAAGAAAAACACTTGCTAAACACTTTGAATTCTTTAAGCAAATTCCTCAAAATGATCCGAATTCCCTGTTTTTCTTTGAAAAAAGTGGAAATATTAATAACATAACAAGGCATTGCGATTATTACAAATCTATCAAGGTATTCTGATCCTATTCTTGGGTTGATTTTGGTTCTATCAAATGTGCTTTGAAGGGTATTGATTTTCCTTCAATGTATATGATATATAATTTAAGAAAAATCATCTAGAAAAATATGTCAACGTAGTGGTTTGAGCAAACGCCGAAGTACAGGTTCAATTAGTTTTTTTAAAAATGCTGAAACAACCTGATTCTTACCTTATACGTAGAAAAATATGTCAACGTAATATCACCCAAGTCATGCGTTTGTTAAAATCAACCGGGAAGTCAATGTTTTCATGAACAAAATTTTCATATACAAAAGTTTGTTCTACGTTGGAACTCCTATACGATAGAATTACCTATTAAAAATGTATGCAAAAATTTTATCGTCTATAAATGTACAAAGTAATATTAAATATTAGCTTATATTTACTTTAATAATTCATATAAAACTAATAATTTGGCAATTTTTTTAATGAATTTAAATAAAGTCGATCATAAATTATGGGATTATATGCGTAAATTCCCAACAATATTTGTACGAAGCTTTCAAGTTTTTTCAGTATTAATACTAGTATACAAATATAGAATCTTTTCTTAATATGTATTTATGTATTAAAAATCAGTTCAATTTTGATATGAAATGTACTCATTTTCATATGCACTACTATTTAAAATGCAGCAAAATTCGGGTTTAAACTGCAAACTGCAATATATTGCATGCAACCATGGGTAAAAAATATATTTACCAATTGCACAAAAATTTTTGAAATAATTTTTATAAGAAATTTTTATATAAATAATAATAAGAAATTTCATTAAAAAACTCATTTGTTGGAAAATATCGTAATTTATTTTTTAATAATTCCATTATTATGGAAAAGTAATATTTAATTTGATTATTTTTTTAATTATACAATATTTATACACAATTAAGAATAAATTATGTTTTGAGTAATTTTTTACTTGTTTTAAATAATATTCCAAAAAAGGATTTGTAAATCTACTGGATTATCCATTAGATTAAAAAAAAAATAATATTTGATATAAGATTCATTTAGATATAAGTTTGCCATTGAGGATTTATAAATGTATATTCTTATTATTTTTAAGATCTCTATTTCTCTTCACGACGTTGTGGAGCATCAAAGTATCTAGAATCTATATTCTAGATACTTTAATGCTCCACAACGACAACTCCTTTAGTAATAGGGTCAACTCGAGTATACATTAACAAATTTTTGACGAAAAAAGGAAATCCTGTGGTTTACCGGCCTTCCCCCACCATTAACTTGACTATTAGACCCATAAGATGAAAGAACAATTTAAAGGACATAATCTTCTATCAATAAAATCCTAACCGAGAAGCTGACAGCGATTCCTGTTGAAGCCTTCTAGCACTGCTAAGATGTAAACCTTAACTTTGAAAGGAACAACCATGACACATAAAAATCCAATAAAATTGTTCCAACAAAAAAATCAGTTCTATTCGTTTTGCCCCACATCTTGGTGTATAACTTAAAAATGCGGGATTGACAACAGATGGCATAACTTTTAGACATGGTTTGTGTTAATAATAACTCATATGGCATTTTGGAGGTTAAACATCTGTCATTCATTCTCGATTAGTCATTGAACGAAATAGTGTAAACAACAAAGTTTTTTTTTTGCTTCAAAAATGTCGAATTTCGTACCAAAAAAGTCCCATTTACGGGAAGTGTTTCAATTTGAAAAAAAGTGCAACTGAAGCACATCGATTGCTCACCGAAGCTTATCCTGAATATGTTCCATCGATTTCAACGTGCGAGAGATCGTTTGTGCGGTTCAGAAGTAGTGATTTTGACACGGAAGACAAAGAACGACCAGGTCAGCCAAAAAAGTTTGAAGATGAAGATTTGGAGGCATTACTCGACGAAGACTGTTGTCGTACTCAAGAAGAAATTGCAAAATCATTGGGAGTCACTCAAGCAGCTATTTCAAAACGTTTGAAAGGAGCAGGATTCATCCAAAAGCAAGGAAATTGGGTCCCATATGAATTGAAGCCGAGAGACGTTGAAAGGCGATTTTGCATGTCCGAAATGCTGCTTGAACGGCAGAAAAAGAAGTCGTTTTTGAATCGAATCATTACTGGCGACGAAAAATGGATTCATTAGGACAACCCAAAGCGCAAAAAATCGTATGTGAAGCCCGGCCAACCAGCCAAATCAACGCCAAAGCCAAATATCCATGGCACCAAGGTAATGCTCTGTATTTGGTGGGATCAGAAGGGTGTGATCTATTATGAGCTATGGAAATCGGGCCAGACGATCACAAGCGACCTCTACCAAACACAATTAATCCGTTTGAAGCGAGCATTGGCCGAAAAACGCCCGGAATATGCTACCAGACACGAAACCATAATTTTCCATCATGACAACGCTCGGCCTCATGTTGCAAAACCGGTTAAAAATTATTTAGAAAACAGTGGCTGGGAAGTTTTGCCTCACCCGCCTTATAGCCCAGATCTTGCCCCGTCCGACTACCATTTGTTTAGATCCATGCAAAACGCCCTCACCGGAATACCCTTCACTTCAGAACAGGGCATCAAAAATTGGCTCGATTCATTCTTGGCCTTAAAACCGGAGCAGTTTTTTTGGCGCGGAATCCATATGTTGCCAGAGAGATGGGAAAAAGTAGTGGCTTCCGATGGACAATACTTTGCATAAAATATATTGTAACAATTTTTCAAAATAAACACTCAAAATTTGCCAAAATCCGGCATTTTTAAGTTATGTACCATTTTAAAATATACCAAAAAAATATATCCAACAAGGTAAATCTTATTGAACAGCGCAAAAAGCTTAGGATCCTATTGTTAGAAAAATAACCTTGAACCAGATCTTAACCAAAGAAACCCCCTAATTCGATTATATCTCTTCTCTTAAAGAACGATTCTCTTCGTTTCTGAAAAAGGATTTTATATTTGTGAAATCAAAAAACTAGAAATATATTTTTTGATCCGCAGTAGAAAATTTTGGAACAGTTCAAAGTTGAGTAAAGAAGCCGCAGATTGTGAAAAACCAATACTAAAAAAAACCTCTGATACAATGCAATCTCATTTTTAAGATTATCCTGTTACATAAATCAACTGAAACACTTATTGCCCCATTTAAATGTTGTTGATTTTTTAATTCTGTTGCCAACTTTTTAGCTTCTAAATATAGTGCTGCCACATTGAAAAAAAATTAACAACACTATAGCAGCTGTTCCTATAAAAGTTGCCAAATTATTATGTAAAATATTTTTTAATTTATTTTAATATAAACTACATTTTACAAAATAAATACACCACATACACTGTTCAGTGGTAATAAAGTTAATTGTTTATATTGAAAATAATAATGATAAACTTTATAAGAACTGAACTCTTATATCCAAGGCTAGCCTGATTATTTGTGTACGATTTAAACTGTTTATAATCGTTAATATGTATTTGATTTATAATTTTAATTGAATTAACATATTTTAAACACTATAATTATAATAATAAATGCGGAAAAAAAAATAAAAACTACTGTAGATTTATTTGCCAGAACATATGCCAACTATTTGAATCAATAGTACTCAAAAAATATTGTGATCGAAGCAATTGCTGACATTTCAACTATGTAAGGAATAAAGTCATTTTATTCAATTTAACACTCTAAGAGTATTATTAGTAATTAATTGTGCTAAGTTTTCGTGGAGTAGAAAACTCCACATATTAAAAAAAAAAATTTGATGCCGATACACTGTAAGTTTTGAATTAATTTTTATTTCGATATCAATAGGGAAACTAAGTATATACAAATTATTTAATAATATTATATTTATATTTCGATAAGTTTTAGATCAAGTGATTATATGAAATATTTAAATAAAAGTTTAAACCATTATTAATAGATGATTTTCTTGATTAGGCTAATTATTGTATAAGAAATATTTCAAAATATTTATTTAGGTCCAAAGCTGACAGTGCCAAACAACAACCAATAAATACAGAGCGAAAATCATATGAAATGGAAACTAATTCCAGTACAAATTGTAAGTATTAAATAATATTGCTTTTCATTTGTACAATATTAAATTTAAAAATACAAATATGCTTAAAAGAAATAATTCTATTTTCTATTGTATTTCGTTTATTTTTTTAATATATTTTAAGTAAATCTGACGGAGAAGAAATTATCAAATATTAAAAGCATTTCAGCCAGAATGGCTGAATTATTTGGTGATGATAATTTTACTGCTAATGATGATGATGATGATTTCGATAATATTCCACTTACAAAATGGCTCAATGGGTCAGATAGTAGCCCAATGTGTCAGTCGGATATGTCAACATTTTTAAAATCTCCCATTTATTCATATAACGAAGAGAATATGCCAATATCATTAGCCTATGAAACTGGATGTAATAATAGCACATTAAAAGAAGAATATAATGAGGTTATAGAGAAATATGTAACCGACAATAGTTGCGTAATGAGTACACCAAATGTTACTGATTTAGAATCAGCTGATTTACGATTATATGATTCATCAACGTTATGCAAAGATTCAAAGATATTGAATGAAAAATTAGTAGAAAAAATTCCGATTGAATTAAAAGAAATTGACAATTCTATGGGATTAAACTCACCACATTTAAATAATTTATACTTAAATAGCACCCAGTTTGAAGAAGGAGCACTTTACCAAAATAATGAATATGATCAATCTGAATCAAATTGTTATGCTGACGAGACTCCAGAAATATCATTTCACTCTTCTTTTGAGCCTTATCAATCAAAGGCTAATATAAATGAGAGCACCTTTCAAATATCAAACACGAGTCACATGTTCAATTCGATTGATACGAATTCTAATTGCATTTTGGAAGAGTCTCAAGTTATTGATAGTAACGATTCTACCCAATTGGAACAAACGGAATTTTTCGATTGCGAAGTTATGACATCATCTCAAAATACTGAATTTAATAATGAAATATCAATTTTATCAAGATCTACTTCCGAAAGTGAGATCAATAATGATGCTCACTATGAGTCATCTGGTGATCAAGAAACCAATCCAAACAATTGGCTAGGTTCAATCGGAAACTTCCATGATAATGTTAGTACGTTTTTACTAGACGATAAAAATAATGTCAACACATTAAAACAAAAGGAGAATAAAAGTTTTGAAAATCAAAAAAACAATGCGGAAACTACAATAACTCATAATTGTGTCACAGTAAAATTAGAAGTGGAAGAACCAAATCCATATAATTTGTTGACAAAATCGGATAATACTCCTACTGCACCATCAAATGAGGAATTTATCACAAATTTATACGAAAGTGGATCAAATTATTCCGTATACAACAATAATGTCATTTCTCAACTCGGCTCTACTCCAGAACATAAAATGGTAAGTTCACATGATATATGCATTCCAATACAAATTTCTAATTCAGATAAAAATATTCCCGATGTCTCCGCAATTTTTCAATATCAGGATGAATATTTTGACAATAGCAGCACACCAAATTTAAGCTTACCATCATCATTTGAACAACAGACGTATGCCAATCCTTCTTTAAATATTAAAACTGAAGTTAATAGTTTTAATATTGAAAATAATTATGAAGTTTCTACCAATAAGAATACAAATTTTTATGATTATGAAAGTTCCGGTTACAACAGTGTATCTCCTATAACGATTGACAATCAATTCTGTTTTAAATCTGAGCCTGGTATAGAAAAAGAGGAAACAATAAATTCACTATTGAAGAAGAAAGGTGGTCGTCGAGAATATAGTCACGAAAATCCTTTTTTGACAGAGTCCGATTTAGAAAGTGAAGATGAAACAAATATTGAAAATGTATTTGAAAACTTCGACGAAACTGAAGATGAGGATATCAAACCTACTTTGTTAAATATAAAGTTAACATCAGAAGTTAATGATATGCCCGAACAAGTAGTTAAGATTCCATTAGTTCTCAAATCAAAAGATGTTAAATTACAAGAGAATTGTGATTTAGTTACAAAATATAATTCAAAAAATGCAGACATTTTTGAAAAAAATTATATAAATAAAGTCAATGAAAGTTCAGTCATAAACTTAGAAAATGCTGACATTGAAATGCAAGATATAAGCATCACCAGACATGAAAATAAATACGACTCGAAGTTTGACAGAGACTCCGAAGAAACCAATTACTTCTCAGAGTTAATAAAAAACTCTAATGCTCAGTTTATGAAAGGAGAATGGTACGAAGAACTAATACCAAATATTGATACCAAATACAAAACCGAAGAAGAGGGTATAGCAAGCTATGATTTCACCCACCATAAAAAAGTATTTCCTTATTATCCGTACGATGCTCCAGCAGACACTTTGGTGGACTATCCTCAAAGTGATGATGATGAAGATTATAAAAAACAATATAAGTGTGATGGTTGCAGAAAAATGTTCTTGTGGGCGAGGGGATCGCGAACTCACGCAACCATATGCAAAATTGTTCCTCAACGAATTCCCGACATCCCAAGCACCAGCAGAATTTGCACGAACTCTCCAAATACTGATACGAAGGAAAATAATACTTCCGAATTATTCGGTATATTTAAAAAGAAGCCATCATCAAAACTGAATTTCGTAACCATTGCTACAGCTAAAGATGAGCCTGTGGACCTAATTAAAACGCCTCAAGGATTAAAAAAACAAGTGTCTAGAAAAATAAAACAAGAAGTGGAAAATTCCAATTTTGCTGAAGATACATTTGGCATTTACAGAAGAAGCACACGTATTATGGCTAATTCTAATAATCACAGGGTAGTTTCGAAAACGCCTAATACGAACAAACCTACTATTATAAAAAAGGAAAAAGGGCCTATTGTGGATAATGGTGTATTTATGTTTCATTGTAGCAATTGCAAAAAAGGCTACAAACATAAAAAAAGTATGCTTGAGCATCAAGAATCGCATCATTTGAATTTGAAATGCATTTATTGTGAGAAAATATTTGCATTGCAACGAACACTGAATACTCACTCGAAAAAATGTCCAGAACTGCCAGCTTATCTACGTGAACAATTAAATGCAACTGATAAGGTTGAATATAAATTTTTTTACAACTTTCATAAATGATTTTCAATATTGTTATTATTAATTAGGTTGCGCCCGTTAAAAAACAGACGATAAAAAATAAAAAAAACATAAGGAAATAATCAAGAGAAGAATGCTGACGCAGTAATTGTATTACTTCTGGAATAAAAATTATTTACTAAAAAGTGTTAATGTTAATGATGAGTTTTGAATTTAATTTGAAAATAAAAATTTAAGAATAATTATCTAATTTTAAAGAATTCCCATCTAATATTTTAGATTTGAAATTATATATTTATAAAAATATTAATAATTACTCATAAAAGTATTAATAATAAAAAGTTATAACAATATTGAGAAATTTTCAATTTAAAGAAAAATTATTTTTAACTATTGAAGACATTCAACAATCCAGCAATCCCATCTCATTGTTGATACTCGTAACATTGCATCCTCTGTTGAGTGGAAATAGTATTGCTCAGGAGTAATTTTAGATATCTTTTAAAAGGATTTCAGGTTGCCACACACTTTTGATCGTGTGTAACATCGTGGACAGCTCTGGAAACCCAAGAGCTTTCTTCCTTCAACATACTACCTTCTCATAAATTCATATCTCTTCCAATGTCATTTCCAAGTTGAATTTTCAAATATATCCTATTCTAGTCGGAGTCTCATAAGGTAGTATCCTTGGTCCAATTTGATATATTTATATTCATGATATCCCATCTAATCCCAATACTATCATAGCTACTGATGCAGATGATACGACCATATTTCCTACCCATACAAATCCTGGCATAGCTTTCAAAAATTTACAGTCCAACATCTACAACCTTTAATCCTGGTATAACCGATGGTGAGTGGGGTAAATAATCAGAAGAGTGGTCACTCTTTGCCAAGCAAAAACCTACCCTTTTATACCTTAATGGCACTATGATTCTACAATATGATAAAGTACGTTATTTGGGACTTTACCTGGACAATAGATTAACATGGAACACTCATACTAGACTTAAAGCCACTAGACGTTACCTACAACTTCTTAGACTACTGGACATAGGCTCGAAACTGACAACAAAAAGTATTTGGACATCTGGAATTGAACTTTGGGGTTCAACGAAACGTTCCAATTCCTATCGTGTCCAGATCTTACAATCCAAGATCCTCCGTTGACGGCCCCTTTTATGTTCGTAACAACATTGCCTTTGTTCAGGACCTGTGCATTTTCCGCTACCGAAAATTTCACTCCCGTTTATCCTATCATCATAATCCACTTATGAGAGAATTATCCTATACTGCCCTTCCCGAAAACACTCATCGGAGACTTAAGAGACAATGGCCTAGAGATTTTCTAGAGAAATCTAACTTCCATTAGTTGGCATGGAAGTTTATGTTGCACAAGTTAATATATTAAAATGTTATGTAAATCTGATTTTTACAATACAAAAAAAAAATGCTACAAAATAAAATATTTAAGAAAAATTAATTTTAATAAATTTACTCACTTCAAAAATAAATTTTGGAAAATCTAAAACAAAGCTTGAATATTGAAGAAAATTTCAAAAATAATTTCTATAAAACAAAAAAATATTAAATTAAAAAAATATTGAATTTTTATAATTTTATGCATTTATATAAAAAAAAATTGGAACTAAAATTTATTTTAAAAAAAATAACTTTTCATTTTGTGTTAAAAAATTTTAAAAAAATTTTTCACTAATTTTTAGCATATTAATTGGTTGGATTTTTCTTATATTTATTTAAATATACAAAATTTCAATTCAAATTACTATAAAAAATTTAAAGCATCTAGACTTAATTTTCATTTTACTGTGAATTTTTATTATAACATATATAAGAGAATTTTTTTTGAAAGATTCAATCAAATAAGAAAAAAATTGACCTCTTTTAACAATTTTTAAACAATTAAATAAGAGTGATAGAAATTCTGCATTAGCAAGAAATTTTACTATTTCAATTAAGTTTAAAAAAGTAAAACGAAAAACAATATTCATCAAAATAGTACTACCATAAATTTATGATAAAGTCAAAAGCTTAGAAAATCAAATTAAAATTTAATATTAAAATAAACAATATATGAGAAAAATAATATTGTAGAAAATTTAATAAGTAAGTATACGTCAAAGACTATATATTTTATTTATTTAATTGTGTTTGCATTATTTCAACAAGGACACACCCAGGCCAAGGCAAAGATATAACCAAGCAAATATCTAGTTTGCACTTTGAAAAACATTCGTTTTCTCCTTAAGTTTAAGATGTCGTTTACCAGAATTTCAATTAGTATGATAAAGAAAATAATTATCTTTTTAAATACTACTTTTAATTCAGAAAATTGATTTTCTCTTCGAGCAAAGGCAATGCGAGCAAAAAGAAAAATAATAAATTCATGTGATTCTCTTGCCATCGGGCAAATAATCGAAAAGTATCTAAGCATTTGTTGACAAGTTCCTATTTGTTGGTATATCGAAGGTTATTTTCAAAATAACTTCGTTCAAATTAAATTTAAAGTTTATAATTTGATTATATTTAACATTTATAATTATTTTTGTATTAAATTTTTTTTTAGAAACTATGAAAGAAAATTTGGATTATTGAATAAAATAATTAGAAAATAATTATTTGTGTTAATTTTTTTTTTAAATTTGATTTCAAATAAAATGTAGCGCTACGACCATGAGGCCATTTGGCGAACCATTATGTAGCGCCACGACCATTGAGAAGGGATTAGTTGAGTCGAGGAGCATGGAAGATATTCTAATCAAAAAGAAATTATGGTTTAAGTAGAATTTAAATTATATATAAAGAGATTTGTAATTTAAAATGCTACTGAGTTAGTGTGTAGCACGTGATTGGTTACCGTAGAGGCCCAATATCCAAATTCTGAAAAATTTCCTTAACCAAAAATTTGAAATGGTTGCTCCCAAGTTCTGTACTATTCCATTAAAGATTGTACCTTTTTTCCGTATCTATAAATATTTACAAATAATATCATTATATAAAAATCAATTAAATTTTATAATAAAAAAATATCGTAAATAATTATTCTATTATTCGTATTATAGGAAAAATAAGTAGATTAATTGGTATATAAATCCAACTATAGGCAGATATAGTGTAACATAGTATCTGTGACATTGTTGTTTTTTTTGTCCATTCCAAGCAAATGTGCAAATTTCAATTAAAATTGGATCAGTCAGGATAATGGAAGAGGTTGAGGGGTAAGGGGTAGGTTGGTTTATTTAGTTCTGTGTAGTAGTTAAATTAGAACAAGGTCAGTTAAAAAAAGATTTTGCTCCTTTTATGCCAAGATGAATCTTGAGTATTTGGCGGTTTGCCTTATACATTTTATAGACCAAGTGTAAATATATTATACAATAAAGTAGAATAGAAAGAATGGAATATGAACGTAATCGGTCTTATTTATATGCTACGAAATGAATTCTAGAAATTTAAGTATCGCTGGAAATTAATTGTACAAAATTTTCTTATTTCTTATTACTTTCAATTATTTAACCTTAAGTTGAGTTAAATTTTAATTAAATAAAACCAGTTGAACTATTATAGCCATGAAGAAAATAATCTGAATTTTTAAATTTCTATGCCATCGAATATATGCAATTATTTAATATGAAGATGTATGTACACATACACATACGAGTATATATGAATATTGGGAAAATAACATTTATAAAAAAAAAAGTGAATGGGTTTAACTAAGAATAGAATCATAATATCCTTAATTCCCAAAAGATTTTATCCAACTACGGTATATGCAAGAACAAGGAAAGACCAATCATTGACGTTATTCTCAGTCGGCTGGTTCTATAAGAAGTATATTTTCAGTTGGTTATTTTGAACTAAAATGAACTCTTTCAGAAGCTTTACTTTGAATACAAGATCTATTCTCAAGAGTTTTAAACACTTTTATATATTTTGCAAAATATTTTCAAAGTGAATATGAAAAGAAACTTAATACAAGAAATCAAATTATATAAACTAATTTTGTATATAAGTATAATACCCAATCAACTAAATTATTATTAAATGACATTTTTGAATAAAATATAATATTTCCACTATGATAAGAAAAGAAAACAATATTTTTATTTTATAGTATGTATATATGAAAAAAAAAAAATATATATTTTTGTCTATTTGCAGACATGCAATAAAAATTTCCTTAATAAGTTTGGTGTTAAATGTTGTTAATTATAATGTGAATTTTTTTAAAAAAAATACAAATGCAAATCCTAGAATTAAAAGTACGTTAGATTATCTTAACACTACTCACTTACGTATATAACATACGTACATCCATATATTATTGTATATTGTCACTGAATACGGAACGTTATGTAACAAAAATATTTTCACCATTCACCGTACACGTTCCTTATACAAAAATTCAACTTTCTTCCTTAAGGGTTGCTTCCTTTCATTTTATTTAAAATACAACAAAAAAAAAATTATCTCTATTCTTTTCACTTATTATTTAACACCCCCGTTTTTGCATAACTTATTATGAACTTTCTTTGAACTTTTGCGACAAGAACTTTTATTTTGCCTTTGCTTTTTATGAATAAGAAAATAATTTACACAATCGTGGTATTTTTATTTTTATTTTTTTTATAAATATATATTTGTTGGATAAAATTGAAAAAAAAAACAGCTTTTTAATTATTCGCTTATATTTCTCATTAGATAAAAAAAAAATTTTTTTTAATTTTTATTTTTAAAAACGCTACAAACTTATTATTGTTAGTTAAAAATAGGCTTTATATTTAGTTTTGTTTATAATCAACTATAATAGATGTGCATACACGATATTATTATTGCGAAATATTAAACCGAGAAAATAACAATAATTCGACCAAAAAACATACAATTCGGACAAAAGTGAACATAAAATTAGGCCAAAATTCCTTCTTTTTTTGTATGCACAAAAAGAAAATTTTTATTCGGTAGAAATAATCCACAAATACACACGCACATACAATTGAAATTATTTTATATTTGAAAGCTTTTCAAATGAGCACATATTCTTAAATATTAGATTTTATAAAAGGATAGAAGATATAAAAAAAAACGAAATATTTTACGATTTATTTATGACTGGTTTATTTTTGATATAGGAATTCCCATTCCTAAACACGTAAAAAAAATTTTTTTTTCAACAAATTCTATCAAATTTTTTTTATAAAATTTTTATAACAGAAATTCTTTAAGGATTTAAATTTTGTTAAATTTTAATATTCAGTTTTTATTCTTCCAAATGGTAATAGTTATGTAACGTTTTAATTTAAATCTATTCTCACACAAACTACTATGAACACTTTTATTGTAGCTTATTTAGTATTTCTATTAAAGAAAAACATTTAAAAATATCATAATCATACATGTGATTATTTTTAATTATGTAAAATTTGCCTAATTAAAATATTTTTTTTTTGTAAATATAATTAGTACGTTTTAAGTTGAAACATTTTCAAAATCCACCGAAACAATTTTCATGATCATATCCAGTTGATATTCAATTTAAAATGTTTCCTATTAAAAAACCTATGTGAAATGGTACAATTTAAAAAGCCATTCACATTTCTTCTTCTCTTATCAGCCAAAATATCTTCAATATCAATTCTAATATATATTTTTAAATTTCTTAACGAAAAATGGATTTAAAATTTCTAAAATAAATATGTTATGATCTAATGTATTTTAATAATAAACAATTTTGTATTATTCAATAAAAAAAACAAATGTTTAATATGTTTTTTTTTTTTAAAATTATTGATAATATCTTTAAATTATTGATAATTTTTTTTTTTTATTTTAAGTTGAAAATTATTGTCACTACCACCACTAAAACTGCACTTAACTCTTCCAAAATGATAAAAAATTTAGTGGGCATGGCATTGGAATTCACTTGTCCCGAAGTGGATACCAGATTTGTCGAGCTAAACACTGCGGAATCCGTTCACTCACTGAAAACTAAAATCGAACATCGAGAACTGAATACTGAATTCCGAACGATGTAAGAATATGTGAAAGTAGCCTGATGGTGTCGAGTTCATTGCTAAACTTCTGTAGTTGGCACGATGCAGTGCTTTGAATTCATTCTAACGTTTCTCTTCGAAATTCCAATCGGAATTCAGTTTTGCTCTCATGAAGGATACTACAAATCATAAGCTCAAAATCCATACTATCAGTACGATAGTTATATCTCTTGAGATAAGGATATGGCTGGATGGAGGAGGTGTAAATACACGTAGTGTTTTTGGATAAATTCATTCTCAATCGTATGCGTTTGTGCATTTGCAGGCTAACAAAATTGCTTATAAAACCTTTTTGAGAGCTTTTCACAATGAACCCAAATGAACAAAATTTGATGCAGTGAACTACTCACAGTATGGAGGAGAGATCCAAACGAATACCGAACCAAACCCATCTGCCAGTTATATGTGCTTGGCAATGAACTCTTGCTTCAGTGAACTGATGGGAGCGCTAATGAATTGTGGAATGTAAAAAGCTTCCGCGTTTCAAATAAAGTCAACGGTCGACTGTCGACTTTTAACTCCCTTCATCGAGCAACCGACGATATAATAAACGAATATCCTTTTTTTATACGCGTGTCAGATAGTCCTTATACGTTAAATGTGTTCTTTGCGCGCGTTTATTGAAATTCATTTCTTCATACTCGCATTTAAACGTTTTGTTCGTAGTTTTCATGTACGTTGATTTTCTTGTTTGGTATTTCAGTTCTTATCCTTGGTCGTGTCTTGGCCTAAATCTAAAATTTGTGGCAAATGTGCTTATACCATGTACACAACCAGAGCTTTAAATGTACAGTTTTTATGAACGAGCATTTCCCATGTATAAGAGTGTACAGATGCAGACATATTATACGATTATATATAAAAGCTATACGAAAAGCCTACATGGTATGGCCTTCATTCTCATCTTAAAATATACGAGTACTGAATACATTGCCCTCTAATGTGTGTTAGCACGTGACAAATTTATAACTGTTCGATTTTTGACATCTTAAAATGTTTCTTAGTTTTTTAATCAAATTTTTATATTATCAAGATTTATTTTCATATATTTTTAATGATAGTTTATTTTCAGTTAAATTAGTATGATTTGTTGAAGAACAATTTTCTAAAAAATATTTGATAGAATTTATCATTGTATATTGTATTAAAACAAAGTATTTATTTTAGAAAAGTATTTTTTTTTCTTTAATGCACTCATAATCGTACTTGTAGAAAAATATTAAATACAACTACTAGTATTGTATTAAATTTATTTTCATACTATTACTGGTTTTATTAATTAATTAATTATTTTATAAAATGCATTAATATCGATTATTACAGATGCTTTAATAAAATAAAATAAAATTGAAATACTCTATGTAAATTCGTTATAAAATTTTCTATAAGAGCAAATGTGTAATCTTAAAGAAATGGTTTTTTGGGAACAATTTTATTTTATTTTTATATATCAAAATGATCCTTTTTTAAGTAGTTCACTGAGACGAATATAATTTTTATATTGTTTCTATTCTATTCTACAAGGCAATAACTTGAATTTCTTTTACCTCTTCGGTTACACTAATTTGGATGTTATAAAAAATAACCAAATGACGTCCTTCCTAGTGGTTTTTGATCTTAGATATTATAGACAATAACCAAATGACGTCCTTCCTAGTGGTTTCTGATCCCGGAACTCCGTCAGGAGAATAGGAGCGGGGGAAATACAGAAATTATTTTTTTCGAAAGTACAGGAAGTGTTGTCATGATGGAACATCAAAGCGTCTGCAATGTCCAATCTGATGTGAAAAACTCTTTTTCAGAGCTGTTTCAAGATTTTTTTCCAAAAAAATTTTTATTAACAGTTTGATCTGGAGGCATACATTTGTCATAAACGATCCCCCATCATCAGCTTTTGATGTTGTAATCCTCCCTGAGCGAAATTTATCTTCCACTAATTTTCAGTTCTCCAAAAATATTTTTTATGTGCTTTTGATAAGAAAACTTTTCGTAAGTCAAATTTCGGTAATTGGCGAAGGTCTTCTTTAAGATATTTTTGACAGTCCTTTCAAGTGGATTTTAACCATAAGAAAACATTCTCGCACGCACAAAGATCGAGCAAGTAAGGAGCTGGGGAATCACAGAAATCTTTTGCCAACGAAATCTCATAGATGGAGCTGGCTGTGTTACTGTAATATCCCATTAGACGTAAAGAACCCTTTTTCTGAGCCTTTTGAGGATCACTCATTAGCTACGACGATCTGACCTTACAAGAGCCCTCACTCATTTTATATTTTGATCAGTTTTCGACATTGAAGGCCTCCCTGAGTGAGGTTCGTTTTCCTTTGATTATCTGCTCCCTAAAAATCGTCTATGCGAATGTAAGTTAAACTTGCAGATTCACCAACCAAAAATTTGATAGCACATCGTTGTACCAAATTTTTATAGAGTCCCTTTTTGTCAAACGTTGTACTTCTCACGTTCTATAGGGTCCCGTGGTTTAAACATCATTGATGCCAGTCGCCTAGGTATTGCAGAACCTTGTAATATGGTAATGCAACTAATTGTTTTGTATAAAAATAAAAGTAGAGTATTTATTTTTGACTTAAAATATAAAATAGGTTCCAAAACCTTAACTAAATGAGCTATTTGGTTCTTTTGTTTATCATATTTTACTTAAATAAAAAAATAAATTTTATAGAATCTTTTATGTAATATTTTGTAAAGTTCTAATAACTCGGATCTGTCATTATTTACTATCTTTAAACATTTTATTAAAAATTAGTTAAAAATAGGAACTTTAATACTTAAAAATATTAGAAAAAATTTTATTTATTAAATATTTTTATTGCTGAAAATTTGTTTTAATTATAATATAAAAATAAGATACAATTTTAAATATGATTTTTTCCTATATTTCTTTGTTTTTTTTTTAAATAAAAATCTTAAACAATTGGTATCTTAAATTAAATTTTACAAATTCTTAAAAATATCATGTGAGAACTGTTATTTCTATTTTTTATAAAGGCTTACAGCAATTTTCATTTATCGACGATTCAACATAATCTAAACGTGAAAAATTCGTTTCGACAAGATTATGTAAATTTTATCAACTGAAGTTAAAGAACAGTTAACCTAGTCGATCAAAAGGATTTTTATGTGCATAATGACATGGTAATTTGTAAGCTTACATATTCGCAGTAGTACATTTATCGAGTAACTTTGTTAGACTACAAGTTTTAATTGTCATTCTAACACCTGTGAAAATAATATTCGAGGTATTATTTTTTACTACTCGTACTTCTGGTTGTGATAGCAAATTGTCAACTGATTTCGTTTATCTGCTGAAAAATCGAATTCTTAAAGAAGGAGTTGAACTTTCCACAATTGGAACCGTTCCAATTTCATTGCTTTTAAACATATATGAGCACTCGCTTTAGGTGCAAAAGTATTTAAAAATAATTTTCTAGATTGCAATTTTTCACGAAATCTATGTCAATAAATATCATTTGAATCTTCTTTTTTTATTATTAGTTAAAAATATTGGAATATATGTTAAATATGGAAAATATTGCTTGATATTGATAATTTGTTAATTTTATGAGAATATGACCACTGATAAGTTGTAGCAAAATTTATGATAATTTTTGGTAAATTTATACAATATTTTTTCATTTCTTAACATACCTAATAATGAAATCTTTCTTGTACAAATACTTAAAATACTATTTTTTAAATACAGTTTTAAGTTAAAAAACATTGAATTAAATAAGAAGAAAAATTTCATTAAAATTTTTAATATTTTGTTTGTTTTTTATAACTAATTTCTTCCCTGCCAAGGACTGTTCCAAGCCCGGCTGTGGAAGACTGTTTTTTATAGGGTAGGCCCTGATTGTTTTGCTCTCTTATGCAAGATAGGGAAGGAGTCCATATTCAGGGGTTAAGCTGGCATGTAAAGGTTGCATAAGTATACGAGTATTAATACTAGTGGATTGTGAACCATCCAGATAGTAGTGGCAAAGGCCTTTGGAAGTACCTGGTCTGCACGGAAATATTAGTTTGGAAAAAAATAAATAAATAATTTTTACTTATTTTCAGACTTTATTTAACATGGTTCGGATTATCCTATTTGGTTCAAATAGGCACTGTTTTATTTTATAATTTTTTAAAAGTAATAATATGATGCTTCTCTCACAGAAACCTTAGTGCTTATTGGCGAAAAACTCGACTAAGCAATTTTCACTACTAAGGAAGTAATGCAATGATATAAAGAGATGGTAATCGCTTGGTGCTAGGTCCGAACTATAAGATGGATACATCAAAACTTCTTAACTAAGCTCTTATACCGTTCACTATAGGCGTGTTTGGCCTGGCGTTGTCCTGATGGAATACAATTCCTCTTCTGTTGGTTAATTTTGGCCACTTCTGTTCAATCGACAGCTTCAAACAGTCCAATTATAGATAGTGAGGGTCCGAATTTAGTATTTGGCTATATGGAAGCAGTTCATAGTAGATGATTCCTCTCCAGTTCCACAAAATGCACAGTAAAACCTTCCTGGCCATTTGTCTTGGTTTGGCCACCGTTTGAGTCGCTTAACCGCTCTTTGACCATAATCGTTTTCACACAATATTGTCTGACGTAATCCATTTCTCATCCCCAGTCACCATATATTTAAGAAATGGGTCGATTTTGTTCCGTTTGGTCACGGCTTCCCAGATGGAAATTCGATCCATCATGGTTTTTTGCGTCAAATCGTGTGACATCCAAACATCGAGATTCCTTTATGCAGATGGCTTAAAACTGTTTTGTGGTAGATCTTTAGCTCCTGGATAATTTTTGTAGTGTTCAATTAATACATGATCAATTTGTTTGGAATTTACAGTTCATTATCATTGGTACGGCCGAAAAAGTACTAGCCCTAACCGCAAGCAGAACTGTAATGGCTTGACAATGATTTCAAGCAACTACAAAAAACCAAATAAATACTGCATACTAAACCATGCTGCATGCTCAGAGAATGTGGACACACGTAGAGAATTGTCGTGAATTTTGAAAAGCAGAGGAGACGATTCACAGATAAAAGAAAAAAGCCTGAAAGAACATAAATATGTTTGAAACCGAAAAATATAGGCAGCAACAGCACCAGGCGAGGAAGTTTTACTCAGCTGTGAGCAAGATTGGATGATTTATACTACGATGCTCATAATGCCGCTCCAAAGAGGGTGATTTAATTGTTGACCAAATGGGTGTATTAAGACGATGGGTGGAATATTTTGATAAACTCCCAAAAACTAACCATTCAAAACACGAGTTCGAGGTTGCGTCAGCTGAAGAATATATGCTTCCGTCCCAACCATCAAAGAAATGATAAAACCGATATGCCGACTGAAGAACCACAAATCACACCGCGACGGCTTTACTTACAAAGTAGTTAAGTACGGAGGTGACACACTACACCAAACAGTTTATCAATAAATGGTCCAAGTATGGGACAACGAATCAATGCCTATAGTCAAAAAATGAGGTATCACAGAGTGATAACTACAATATATTCTCCACTACTTTACTAGACAGAATAACCCTATTTGCCAGAAAAATTATTGTCTCGTGCCAGATAGGCTTCACTCTAGGGAAATCAGCAACAAATTAGATCTTCTCCCTGCGACAGACAGATGCACCATCTGTTCATCGACTATAAAGCCGGTTAAGATAGCATAGCCATTCCAGAATTTTCGCCATAACAGAAAAATTGATTAGACTGACTAGGCTAGTGTAAGAGAAAGAATAATAGCAACCGAACCACTTACAGGGTCATTTAAAATCCATAATTGAATCTGGCAAGAAAACGCACTTTTATGCGTTCCCTTTAACCTGACATTAGAAAAAGTAATCCGTGTAGGGGCTTTGTGACTCAGGGACTAAAATCTTGTGGTCCATATAAATGAAGGCCAAACCAAGTACATGGTAGCAGAGTCAGCATCGTAGATGCTTTGAAAAAGTAAAATTACGAGGTTATGGCTTTGAAAAAGTTACAGCAGGCGTTTTCCTTTGGACCAATTTTGCTACCGAGGTAGAGTTGCAGCTGTCATCATCTACTCTACCTCGAACAAACGACCACATTAAACTGGGAGTTACGCATCCACTGAACTGTAAGGGGATTTTAGTTTCCTACCTGGCAATAGATGGCTTAGCGGGTTCGTTGGTTATGTTGAAGAGTCATATATTTGTCAGTATTTTGTATGTGTCAGAAAAAATACTGTCAAATATATACAAATATATATATACAGTATTTTGTATGTGTCAGAAAAAATACTGACAAATATATGAGAATAAAAAACTCAGTTTTTATTGTTTATGTATGAGTAAACTTAGTATTGTTGCTGACTATTTTGAGGTTATGTATCTACTAATGTTATAAATTTGGCGTTCCTTTGCTCATCTACTCACAGCTACCGTGGTAGGTCCAAAGGAAAACGCCTAGCATTTCGTATTTGGCATCAAGAATCGTAGCCGACAACAGCATGGAGAAAGAAATGTGCGCGCAGCTGTTGGCAGCCAATGAAGCCTATTTTATTTAGTTCAAATTATTTCGCTCGAAAATGTATTCTTCAGAATTCCTCAAAGAAGGAGGAGCAGAGCCCTCAAAGCGAGGATTTTTCAAAGAATTTTCAGCCTCCTATATGAAGATGGATGATTCTAGAAACATAATTACCATGACCACCCAGTTGTTGACAAAATTAAGCTCAATAGGCTGAGGCGAGCTGAATACTTAAACCGTATGGATGAGAAAGATCCTGCCAGGGAAGTCTACAGTGGCCCCATTTACGGTTCCAAAAGATATAGTACGCCCTGCGTTAGATGAAGCTAAGAACATGCTGGGAGTGTTTAACTGGAAAAGCCGGGACTTTTGGAGTTCGTTGATTCAAGAGGCCAAGATTGGACTCTCGGTTGCCGAAATAGTAATTTATTTTTATCCCTTGCGATATATTAAAAATAAAGTAGATAAGTTGGTACTAGCAATTGCAAATATTTTGAACAGCACTGTGTATGTACATAGCATATCAGGTATAAACGAAATTTCCGACGAATAAATTTCAAAATATTTTTTAAAACAATTCATTTAAATTCTATTTGTACAAAAAATATTTTTTTCTGTTATTTCTTCCATATGTTATAATATCAGAAAAATGTTTTAATCTTTAATAGTAATATGGAATTTGATATATTTGCAAATATAAAATATGTTTTCGCTTTAAATATCATATGGACTATAATTTTATACCACCGAGTTAAAAAAGTTACTGAAAAAGTTAGTCGATCAAAGATTGTAATGCTAATTATCGTCAAGTTTTTTTAAGGACAATCTGGTAAAATTGTCCTTAAAATTTATTAATAACAATTCAATATAAGTTAATTTTTTTGAATAGAGAAACTTATTCATTTTCAATGTAACTGAATAAGTCTTATATCTAAAACTTTTCCCAAAAATTATCATAAATTTTTTTTCATTTAAGATATTATGAATATATAATTATTCATGCAAGCAAATCAAAAAAAAAAACTGAACAAGTTTTATTAAAAATCAATAAATATTGGTAAATTTTTAATATACACATATATATTTTCTTTATAAAGTTGAAGGAAAATTTCTTAAGAAAATAAAAATAATCGAATAAACAAATATAAAAGATTTAAACTTTTGACATTCACATTATTCTTATTGAATGAAATTCCAGCCTACATAGAAAAGTTGCACAAACATTTTTGCATAATGAGTTTCAGTGTTAATGTGTTCAGTAAAGTTGAAATTCGCTTTCAGCAATTATGTGAATAAAGTAATTGTCACGAAATTTATAAAATATTTCTTTATCATAAGACAGATATTAAAAAGAAATATTCAAACTTTTCCCCTTAGTTTTTGTTTGTATATGAAATTCCATTTTAATTTATTAAAGGAAAAAGCTTAAAACTTTAAAGGTTTCTTCAATTTATATAAGTGATTTTGTTAATATATATCGTAAACGTGCATTTGAAATTATTTACTTTACAACAACTTTCTTAAATAAAATTAATTTTCTTTTCTTAAATTACATATATAACCAATGTCCCATCATTTTTGTTTATTATTATTTAAAATTTTTTAAGAAATTATAATTTTTACACTTAAACAGATTATTAGCTTTTTACATTATAGTTAGTCAAGTTAGTTCCTAAAATGTAAATTATGTAAAGGTGTTATGAACAATTAAATCCTCTTTGCTGAGTGGATATCTTTTCAGCTAATGTTTTGGTATAAATAAAATTGTGAGAATTTTTACATGTAACAAGGGAAGAGAAAGTTATACAAATTTGGAATAATAAAAAAAAATTGAAGAATGTTAAGTTCTACAAGAATATGTATGGTCAGTGATGATCATACCCAGAGAGAGCACATTACCCTGCTAGGCATGCTTGTCACTAGTTTTATGCGTAAATATTACGGTCGCACGGAGGGGTGGGGGGGGAGTGGGTTGTATTTGTGCTGCAAAGGGTTTGCTCCTAAACAGAAAAAATCATGCCAAAACATATAGGGAAAAATGGAGACACCTAAAGGTTTTCATTTCTCCATGGAAGGAGAAGAAGGAGAAAGAAAAAAGAGCGGTGAAAAGTAAGGAGTTACTAAAAAAATTTACTAATACCAAAAACTAAAAAAAGCTATTGAAGCAAAAGGTAAGAATAGGATATGAGGAGGAAGGTATAAAAATTGGGAACTCTAAAATGTGTCAAGAAAAATATTTAATTGCCAAAGAAAATCAAAAAATTTTTTTTAAAGAGGATGAAAACCGACTATCGATGTTAATGGGACAGACTTGGTTGTTACTTCTCTCTCCGGCCTTTTCCCAAATCTACCCTTTTGCACTCCTTGACCAAATAATTTTGGTGTGACTCTATTTTATTCGACGATAATCTCTTTTTTAACTCATTTTACGATCGAAGCTCTATACATATATTGAATAAGATTTTTATTATATGTCTCAAGATAAATTTTTCTCTAATTATAACTTTAATTTCATTCCTCTTCAAATTCTGAGATTCCTCTTCAAGTTTTGAGATTCCTCTTCAAATTTTGAGATTATTCTTCAAATTCTGAGGTTCTTCTCAAAATTCTGAAATTCTTCTTAAGTTCTGAGCTTCTTGTTCAAATTCTAAGATTGCTCTTAAAATTCAGATATTCTTATTGCAATTCTGAGATTTCTCTTAAAATTCTGAGATTCCTCTTAAAATTATGAAATTCATCTTAAAATTCTGAGATTACTCTTAAAATTATGAGATTCCTCTTAAAATTCTGAGATTCTCCTTCAAATTCTGAGATGCCCCTTAAAATTCTGAGATTCTTCTTCAAATGATGAGATTTCTCTTCATTTTCTGAGATTCCACTTCAAATTCTGAGACTCCTCTTGAAATTATGAGATTCCTCTACAAATTCTGAGATTCCTCTTTTAATTTTGAGATTCCTCCTCAAACTCTGAAATTCTTCTTCAAATTCTGAAATTCTTCTTCAAATTCGGAAATTGTTCATAAAATTCTGAGATTCCTCTTAAAATTCTGATATTTCTCTTAAAATTCTGAAATTCTTCTTAATATTCTGAGAATCTTCTTAAAATTATGAGATTCCTCTACAAATTCTGAGATTCCTCTTTTAATTTTGAGATTTCTCTTCAAATTCTGAGATTCCTCTTCAATTTCTAAGATACCTCTTCAATTTCTGAGATTCCTCTTAAAATTCTGAGATTCCGCTTAAAATTCTGAGATTCCTCTTATAATCCAGATATTCCCCTTCAAATTCTTAGATTTCTCTTAAAGTTTTGAGCTTCCTCTTCAAATTCTAAGATTCCTCTGAAAATTATGAGATTCCTCTTAAAATTCTGAGATTCTTCTTAAAATTCTGAGATTCTTCTTTAAGTTTTGAGATTCCTCTGAACATTATGAGATTCCTCTTACAATTCTAAGATTCCTCTTTAAATTTGGAGATTCTTCTTCAAATTCTGAAATTCTTCTTAAAATTCTGAAATTCTTCTTCAAATTCTGAGATTCCTCTTCCAATTCAGATATTCCTCTTCAGATTCTGAGATTCCTCTTCAGATTCTGAGATTCCTCTTTAATTTTTGAGATTTCTCTTCATTTTCTGAGAATCCACTTCAAATTCTGAGATTCCTCTTAAAATTATGAAACTCCTCTTAACATTATGAGATTCCTTTTAAATTTCTGAGATTCCTCCTCAAATTTTAAGATTCTTCTTCAAATTGTAAAATTCTTCTTCAAATTCGGAAATTCTTCTTCAAATTCTAAAAATTTTCTTAAAATTCTGAAATTCCTCTTCATGTTATAAAATTGCTCTTAAAAAATAGTTCTGAAAATCCTCTTAAAATTCTGAGATTCCTCTTAAAATTGCTCTCAAAAAATAGTTCTGAAATTCCTCTTAAAATTCTGAGATTGCTCTTCAATTTTCTGAGATTTTCTTTTCAAATTCTTAATTTCCTCTTCAAATTATGAGATTCCTCTTCAAATTATGAGAATCCTCTTCAATTTCTGAGATTCCTCTTAAAATTATGAGACTCCTCTTAACATTATGAGATTCCTCTTAAAATTCTGAGATTCTTCTTAAAATTCGGAGATTCTTGGAAATGCCAGGTAAAGAAACGTTTCCGCATTCAAATTGGACATAACGTGCTTGATTTTGTTTTCTACAACCAACCACCCCCGTTATTCTATTTCTGTGGTATTTACATGACTCAATTCTATATCTTAAATGAATGAAATCGATATCGGCTTACCTCCATTGTAGAGCCTAGACCCAATAACTCCTTTCCTAAGTTATTTCTTTAATTTTCTAAAATAATCTAATATGCTTCACTAAATTTAGTAATAATTGCTTTGGTGAAGCCAGCAAAGCCAATTCACGTGCAATATTATGTCGTCAAATAGTCTCATGGTCCTGTCGCCATAAAATGGCATCAGATTGTTATTTCAGACACTTCATATGTAAACCAAAAAATTCTTAATCCGAGGATTAATTATATATTTGCAAAATAAAGCAAAAATAACGATCCCAACATCGACACCAATTTCACAAGTTTTTTCCGTGTTTTTAAATTAATAGTTCAATTTAAATAAATTTTAAGAAAAAAGGATTATACTAGTTAGTTTATATTTTAACAGGATAGATTTTAGTACTAAAAAATTAATATGAATTTTATGAAAAATTAAAATATTTAATTTATACTATCAACCCATAGAAATAATATAAGTTTTCGAATTATTAAGATTATAGCAAAGGATTTCTAGAAAATATATTTTTTATCAAATTTATGGCGTACTGTTGCTAATAGTTAATATATGCAATGGGAAAATTGACGAAAACGGTTTGAAAATGAAATTAAAGTTAAACAAAAAAAAAACTGTACACCAAAACGATAGCTTCAAGAATAGAGCTTTGCAAATCAATACTGTACCTTTTCAATAATCCTATTTACTTTTTAATAAGTGTAAAAGGGTTAAAAATAACGTCAAACTTATTAAATAAATATTCTATTTATGTAAATGATATTGACACATTCAAGTATTGATCCAACTCTTTAATTACGTAGTCGTATTAGAATCTGCCAACGACAATTTAAGTGAATTTTCTTAAGTCGCCCAACTAATTTTCATTCAGTGCACTAAATGCATTTCCAATCGATTTCTCGTTGAGAAGTCAAGGCGCCCATTATGTAACTATCAATGGAATAGATACGAGTATTTGTACTTGTAATACTAAAGCTAACCAGATACAATATCTAAAGCTGTTCGTAGATAATAGCAAGTAAGCAAATTTACTTGGTTATCTTATTTCTATTTTTTTTGATAGTGTCTAAATACTATTGATTTCAAATTATCCGTAAAGATAAAATATAATCAACCTAATCGTTCTGTTTTTCTAAGGACTCGTATCTTATGATATTGTTTTGCTTCATTCATTATTTATAAGTGATCATTTTCACTTTTTTATAATTGAATTAAATTTTTAAGCTATTTTCTTAAAATTAAACTTCTTGAAATACATTAGAGAAAATTGAATTGAAATTTATTTTATTGTTGATTTTATAATTTTTTTATAATTTTGCAATTATTTATTATTAAATATTTTTTTTAAGTTAACTCAAAAAAATGTATTTTTTTTGATAAATTAATAATAAGTTTTGTTGCTCGACTTTATGGGAATTTTTTTTAGGAAAATCCCTATTATTTTATAGAATTTTTATTAAATTCTGACTTACATGGTGTAGCAAAAAGGTAATAAGCTTGGGGTTACTAAGACTCCATAACAATAACCTCGTATCACGCGGTCATCTCCACCAACGAGTTTTTGTTGGAAAAAAAGGATTCCTGTGATTTTCCAACCCTCTTTCTACTTGATATTAGCCCGTGTGACTTTTGTTGTTCCCCAATATTAAAACACACTTGAATGGCCTGTCGATAATATCTTTATAAAAGTCATCGAGAAGCTAGGGGCCATTTTAGTTGAAGCCTTCTAGCACTGCTACGAAGGGTGGAACCAGGGCTATTTTTGACTTACGAAAAATTGCCAAGAGTCAATGGAGTACATTCTTACTAAGAGCACAAGTTTTCCAGTAGTTAAGGGCCATTTTTGAAGAGCCAATAATCAAAAACTGATTAAAATACAAAACGGTTAAGGGATCTTGTAAGTTAGACCGTCGATTAAGATTAAAGCTATTTGAAAGGTTCAAAAAATAGTTCTACATCAGATTGGGCATTACAGAAACTTGAATTCTCTACCATGACAATCCAGCCTACCATCTCCATCGACGTTATTGTTCAGGAAAACGGATTCTGGGGATATACTAGCCCCACGTCTCATACGTCCTTCTATTCTTCCTCTGAACCACATGTGTCTCCTTCTCATAGCAAGTGGTCTTAGCTACCTACTCTTCTATTATTTGCCTTAATAAAACCTCACTTTTGGTTTAGTTTTTCATCTTAATTGCATCTCATGAGCCTCATTCTGCTTTCTTCTTAGAGAAAAACGCCTCAGGTTGCCAGTTATACCATATTTTGCTTAAACAAAACCAGTCTTTTTATTCTACGCATGAAGCAATCAAGCAATCCATCCGTCAAATCTTTAACAGTGATTGCTCAGCTTGCTATCTGCTCCCACCCCTGAGTCACTAATCAGTTATAAGCCAGTTAGCCTAA
Source organism: Atherix ibis (assembly GCA_958298945.1). Classification (NCBI taxonomy): domain Eukaryota; kingdom Metazoa; phylum Arthropoda; class Insecta; order Diptera; family Athericidae; genus Atherix; species Atherix ibis. The sequence goes on from OY282606.1 coordinate 40,094,963, forward strand.
CTATTGGTAGCAAATCCTATCTAAACATTATCATCTGCAGAGATAGTAACCAAGATAAATGGCATTCCTCACCCTAATCCTTAGACTGTACTTGCGATGTGGGTATTAACCATAGTCACCACATTTCAGCCAAAGGCATCTGCGTTCTCGACCCCGACGGTACCACGTTTGGTTCAAGAGTACATGATGGATACTCCCACTCAGAGAGCTACAGTAACAGCCCCTATAAATTCTAAGTACTGCTAGGCCCATATCAGCACAACGGGTTCATCAAAAACCCAAAGGCACTTCCGGTATTGTTATTTATTTGATCGTTCTTCCAAAAGAAACTACCTTGCGGGAAATGACCTTACAAATCAAAAACATTTGAAAAAGTCTCATATTTGTACTGTCAAAAACATCAAAAAGAATTTTTCCGTTGACCTGAAGATAATTTCAGTTAAAGCCTTCAAGAACTGCTACAAAAAGAGGAAACAACTTTTTAACCTAAGGAAACTACTTTGAAGGAAAACTTTTTTTTATATTAACTAAAATAAAAATACTCAGGTTTATTTCTGTGTAAAAATGAATATTTTTCAGAATTTAAAGTATATAAATTTTCTGCAAGAAAAGTAAATATATAATAATAAATTGTAAACAGATAATAAATGACTTTAAAAATATTCCCTTCTACCAAAAAATTAAAATTAAATTTTCTGAGGAGAAAAAAACAACCACAAACACTATGTCCTATTCAAAATTTACTGATAATTAAAATGAAATATTCTTTTTCATACAATATCAAAATAATAGATCTATTCCTTCATATATCCCAGTTATTCCTTAAAAAAAAAACAATGAAAATATATATATAAGAATTATCTTCCACAATAAGTCGTAAAAAGGGTATTTGTAAAAGGACTTATTTAAAATTACCCTTTTGATATTTCACCATAAACTCACTCATTCGAAAGCAAATTCCGGTTGATGGTAATAATCATCTTCTACGAGTATTTTAGTATTTCGGAATCTTTTTTTTCCATGTATTTAACGAAGAGACACATTTTTGTAATATTTTCTTAAACATTTGCCAATTCTTTAAAAGGGACTTTAATCATTTTTAAGGGTCGCCATATGTATGTTTATGGATAAAATTTAAGTCCTTGTATTTGATCTTGAAATTAATAAAATTTTTATGTTAAGGAGGAATATATAATCAGACAAACAGTGCAAGATTGGAGTGAAGAGAGAACAAAAAATACAATCTCATATAAAGCCATTTAACAATATTGGCATGGATATGACGTCCTTTATATATTTGTTGTTTTCTTCCTTGGTTTTTCGCAATACGAGTTTCAAGCATAAAATACTCGTGTATCCTATGAGTACTTATTTACTATGAAATATTGTTCTTGGTAGGTTTCGCTTACATGATCATATAGCAAAGTAAGCGAATTTTCTCACCAAATTAAATGTTTTAGTTTTTTTACCATTCTTAAACCATAGAAAAATAAAACAGTTTAGCAGAATTCATTTTATTATATAGATTTTAAATGACTTTTTTCTTTCAGCCTAATAAGAAAAAGCCATTTTTTATTGATCTCTCTTGTAAATATGTAGAAAAATTATTAATATTTGGAGAAAATAGAGTTTCCTTGTAAACTACACAATTTTAAAATATTTTCTTCCAACTGAATATTAAAATTGTCTTGTTTTTTTTTTAATAAATTACTGACATAAGAATATATTATCATTTATGCAGTATAGTTTTAGATTTTCTTATAATATTCACCATAATTTTATGGTATAGAGTTCATGAAGTATTATTGTTAATATACAATTTAAGGGATAATCCATTTAATAATTTGAAAAGTACAAGTCTAATTTTTTATAGTTGCTTAACACAAATACCATTATTGGGATTTTTTTATTTATCGTCATATATTTAATATTATGGATTATTTACTTACCTATTAAAGCAATAATATTGTAAGAATTTTGTAAGGACCCAAATGTGTATTAAAGATAATTGATCATCATAATGCATGGTCTAATTAAAATATTGCTTCTGTTAGTAAAATTATGGCTAAAGATCCAAATTTACCGATTTCAGTTTTTTGGCTTATCTCAAAGCATATGATGACTATTTTGCATTAAGTTCTACTACTCAATTTATAAAATTTACAATTAATACAAAAATTGAGGCCTGCCAACCATGGAATATGCAAAAGATACTTTTCCTCAGGCATGACCCTCATATCTTGCTCGTAAGAAAAATTGCCATATATCGGGTCTACCAATTAGAATAATAGGATTAAAATTGGCTTTGATAACAGAAAAAATAATTTTCTTGTGGCTTTAATAGGACAAAGCTCGAGGCTTTAATATGACGGCGGTACATGGTAGATTGCCCAAGAAACAATCGATTAATTGAAAACCAAATTCAATGAACGTCTAATTTCAAGAAGAGGTAGGGTCAGTTTGGCCACAAATATCATTTGATTTAATACCGTAGGACTTATTCTTGTAGGGCTATGTAAACGAAAAGCCTTATAAAAAGTAGTCCATATATAATTCAAAATCTCAAATTCAATATCAACCGCATCATCCATCAATTAGAGCGGGAGTTATACAAAAAAATAATTCAAAAACTTTGTAAAAAGGATCAATATCCGTAAACGTAATCGTAGTAAACATTTGACCAATATTGTTTATTTTATTCATAAATAATAGATTCTCCAAAATATTTATCAATAAATAATTATTAAATTTACATACAAAATGTGTGTTACATTTAAAATTTAAACAAAAAACCTCTAACAACCATCAACTAATTTCCAAAATTACATCTTGAAATATGCAAAAATTTATCAAAAATTACCTCGAAAGGATCGAATTCTGCAAAAAGTCTCCTGGTGGCTATTTGAATATTCCGTTCAATATGGTAAAATTCAAGCAATAAAATAAAATCAAAATTTATTTTACTTTACTTTACGAAGGACAAATTGGTCAACCCTTTATTATCAAATAATAACCTTTTATACCATTAATTTCTTAATATAATTATTTTACACAATATTATAAGAAAATGCTATTCAAATATATCTCCAAAAATTGTTCAATTATTCATGTTTACATCGAAGAACATACTTTATTGAAGGATATTTTAAATTTATGATTTTCAAAAGATAAACTTTACCATATTTGGACATAATTCTTAAGGACATTATGCCAAGTTGAATTCAATTATTTACAAGAAGAATCCCAAATTTTGCAAAATTTCCTACCCATATTAATAGATTATGTAATAAAATAATAAAACGTATCTAATCGATTATAGCATTAGAAATGAATTAAAAATACTTTAAAATGAAAAAAAATCCTAAAACTACATTTTTAATTGCTTATTTTTCAAAAAACTACTTATGCCATTTAATAATTTGATTATAATGAATAATTCTCCTTAAAGAAGCTACTATAAAATAATTTATACAATAATAGAAATTTTTCTAATTCGTAAATTTTCATTTGAATAAAAGTATTAGTAAATTTTATGTAAAAACAAAAACCAAATAAAATCCTAGAAAATCAATACCCAACATTGTAAAGTTTATTAAATAACTTACGATAACCAGTTTTCTTTAAGTTTATTCTAAATCGAAAATTTTAATACGTACGTACACAAGTATGCTCACATTTCAAAAGGATATTTGAAAGAAAAATTCCAAACACTTGTATCTAAAAATCCAATATGCATTACTCTAGAAACAGGCATAGATGTAGTATGGAATACATCTTATTCTTCATAGACAATTATTGAGCTTTTATTTTACGGAATCGTAAACATGAACTATAAAGTTGATATTTATATACTTGCCCGTTTATTTTCTACTACTGAAACTGATGGCAGAGTACACATATACTGCATATTGCAGTTTGCAAAATTGTGAATAACGAAAGTGTGGAGGACTTGAATTTATTTTTCTTCTATTGAAACAATGTGGGCCACAATATTGGAAAAGTATTGAAAGTATGGCGGTAATCCACATAATAAATTGATATTTATCATCATACATAAATTCAATAGTTTCGAGTAATTTTGGCCATAAATTTCTACAACAGTCCTGGTCCATCCTAGTCTTTTCAATTTATAAGAAAATACAATTTGCAAATATGACAAATATTTGATTATAGAAAGTGATAAGAAATCCTGTTTTTGAACTTCTTTTAAGACTCTGGCTTAAGTTTGAATACTTACGATTATCTGAATTACGACTAATATTCAACGTCAAAAATTCCATCTTGTCCAGTATCAATAGAATATTATGTACTATCGTATATCCCACATGCAGAAGACTACTACCGATCATAATGTGCTACAATTCTTGAGTGCATGCTCCGCCGACAGGCTTTCATCAATCAACGAGAATAACAAATTGAGACATCGCCTTCATCATTGTCCATTTATGACAAAGATAAATGATATAATCGCCAAGAATCTACCAAAACCGAATCAGAACATACAATATCCCTCAATGGCTTATGTATAATTCTGTACTCAACTCTTATGCATTTGTTCAGTTTCTCATAAAAGTTTCGAAAAAAATCTCTAGCAAATCGTACAATTTATGACTTTAACAATAAACTCTCCGAATATGAATTATGATCACAAGATTTTTTTACCATAAAAAAAAAATACTGCATTAAATTGTAATAATTGCAAAATTATTGAATGATTTTATTCTTATTATCCTGTAACATAAGGGTTTTTTTTTATTTTTTTTTTATTTTTATCTGCAACTACAATTTTATGGTAACAAGCAGATTTACATAACATTTTAATTAACAATCTTGTGCATCATGAACGCCCATCGGCATTTCTCCAACTAACGGAAGTTAGATTCCTCTGGAAAATCTTTAGGCCATTGTCTCTTAAGTCTCCGATGAGTGTTTCCGGGGAGGGCTGTACAAGACAATTCTCTCACAAGTGGATTATGATGATAGGATAAACGGGGGTGAAATTTTTGATATCGTAAAATGCACAAGTCATGAACAAAGGGAACATTTAGGTCACGATGTATTACAGTGTTACGAACATAAAAGGGGGTATCAACAATTTTACGGAGGATCTTGGATTGTAAGGCCTGGACGCGATAGGAATTAGAACGTTTCATTGAACCCCAAAGTTCAATTCCATATGTCCAAATTGGTTTTATGATTGTATTGTCGATTAGAAGTTTACTTTTAATTGTTAGTTTCGAGCATTAGTTTCGTGAGCACTCTTCTGTTCATTTACCTTCACTCTCCATCTCTTAAACCAAGATTGAAGGTTGTGGATATGGGATTGTTAATTGTTGGAAGCTATGTCAGGATTTTTATGGGTAGCAAGTATGGCCGTATCGTCTGCATAAGTAGCAATGATTGTATTACGATATGCTGGGATGTCATGGGTATAAATATTATATAAGATGGGACCAAGGATACTGTCTTGTGGGACTCCGGCTAGAATAGGATATATTGCCGAGGATTCTGAGTTAATTGCAACTTGGAAATATCGTTCGCATGAATTTATGATATAGTATGTTGAAGGAAGAAAGCCGATCAAAAGCTTGGTCTTTTCTAGAAATACTCCTGGACAATACTCTTTCCTCTCAAAAGAGGATGCAATATGATCAACAATACGATGGCATTGCTGGATAGTGGAGTGTTTAGACCGGAAGCCAAATTGGTGATCAGGAATAATTTTTTCATTAACTAGAACTGGGTAGAGTCGTTTTAATATTAGTTTCTCGAATATCTTACCAAAAATTGGTAAGAGGCTGATAGGTTTATAGGAGGAAGGAGAATTAATGGGTTTATTTGGTTTCGGAATCATTTTAATAACAGAATATTTCCAGAGTAAAGTAAAATAGGTTATACGCAGGATACTATTAAAAATATGTGTGATTAAAACTAAAGCTTTTCGGAAAATTTGCTTCAGAATAGGAGCTGTTATTAGATCATAACCAAGAGCTTTTTTATTGGGTAGGCGCAGAATTGTAGATTTAATTTCCGAGGGCTTAAAATTTTTGGGAGGAATACTCATAGGGAGTGGGAACGTTAGTTCTTCGATGATTTTGTTAGTATGTGATTTGTCTTCTATATCATCATGTGGAGCAAAAGTGTTTACCAAATGTTTAGCAAATACTTCAGCTTTTTCTTTGTCTGTTTTTGCCCATTTAACGTCATTTTGTTTCAGTGGGGGTGATATTCTTTTGTACGAGAGTATTCGTCTAGTGGCTTCCCGTAAAGAAATATTGTCACTAAGCGATTTTGTATAAGTTTCATGCCGTTCATTATAGTGCTTACTAATTTCCATTTTTAGTTCACGTTTTATGTTAGTCGGTTAAGTTCCTGTTTGTAGGTAGGCATTCGTACGCGTTGCAATTGCATTCTCATTTTTCTTTTTACGTTAATTAAAGTCCGTATTTTAGTTGGTAAATTTTGTTTTTTTGGTTGTGTCGTATTGTACTGCATATAAGGTCATTTACAGCATGATTAATGTCATTTGCTGTTTTTAACGTTCGTGTAAAAAGAATACAAATTCAGAACCAGTTATGGATTTATTGGGTGGACAATATACAGATGCTACATGAAGATAAAATAGGAGGTATCAATTGTAACAACTGTGGATTGCAGGGATTCAGAGGAGAAATTGTAGTGAATGTTAACATAAGGGTTAGCAAATTTTTTGGTTTGGAAGATATAGGCGCTGTTATTTAATAGTTATCAACCATATGAGAATATATCAAACAAAATTAAATTTATTAAATTTATATTTAAAACTAACAAATGCATTAAAAGAAATAAAAACTTTCTACAAATGTGGTAATTTTGCTAAGGTCTTAACGGCAAAATAAAGAGGAGAAATGTTCTACAGCAACGAAGCTCATTTCTTGCACTATCAATACGTTAATAAAAAGTGACTTTTCTGGTATGCATTTGGTCTGAGATCGTAAAATAGAAGTCAATTCTGAGCGCTAAAAAAATAAGTATCGAATCCTACAAGAAGTCGTATTGGTAACCATATGAATAATGTTTTATTTTTTACATAATGACAAAGTTTAAAAAATATAATAAAATAAAAGTAATAATAAAATCTTAATTAAAAGAGCACTTTATTAAACTTTACTTTTTAAAGCACAAATTGAATAACCCTTTTATATTTGTTAGCAATAAAATTTTTATAAATAATTTTGCTGTCCATTTTCTAAGCTTATTTGTGAGTCGCACAATAATTTTCAGATCACAAAACACTCAATATTTCTATCAAATAAAACCTGATAAACTACGAAAAGAAATATTTTTTCAGCGAAAAATTGTCATGGACTAAGTGAGAATTAGAATGCACTGAATTAGGAATGAACAAAGAATACAGTAGTTATGGACTATTATGCAAGCAGTGTCCCTTGCAAATTGTCTGAATAAGGAAATATTGGATAGAGTCCTCGGACTGTTGAATCATGATTCAATGATAGCTTCCACAACAGATCTCATTGTCAGCTATTATACTATTGTAAATGTGCAATGATTGCAATGCTCGACCCGCTATAAATGCACTTTCAACTACTGTTAAATGGAATGCACACTTGTTTTCTTAGTTAATAATCATGAAATTTAATGCTTGTCCATTTGAATTAGAAAATATTCCATGGTGGGTTATCATGCTTTCTATTTTATGTTAGATATTTCAGAAAATATTTTGTTTTATTACAAAAGTTAACGGATTTTATACTCTATCGAATTTTATGCTTTCGTAAAAATTTATTGAATTTAGTTATGATATACACTGTATGATAAGTTTTTCGATCCACCACATTTTTATGAATATATTTTGTTATTATTGGTAAAACTGAGGAAAAATTTAAATGGGTTTTAATTTTTTTTCAAAATTGTTTTGTTGAAAATAAATCTGCTGACACTGCGACAACCACTTTAGTCCGTTTAGGTTATTCTTTAACAGTTACTATAATTTTATTAAAATAGCACGAAAAGAAGTCTGGTAAGTAGAACAAATTTTATAGGAATATTCCGCCAAATAGGTAAGGGCCATAATATGGTACGTAATTTTTTGAGAGATTCTAAGACAGGAATATTTTTATGTGGCTGGGCATTATAAAACCTTTTTAACGATATTTCTACAAGAAGTCCAGCTAAAATTTCCACAATATTCTCATGAATGTAAATATTAAATACGATTTGAAAAGCGGTCAACTTTTCTAAAGAAAGCGATTTTGACAGATTTTTTGGTTTCCACAATTTGAGGAAGGATCGAAAGGACAAGATTTCTTTGGTTTTCATGATTTGAGGAAGGATTTAAGGTATTTTGCATACCACCATATGAAGTTATGGACGGAGAGGGTTGAGGGGTGTTCAGTGTCTTAATTTGTGTTGTAAGCCTTGTTATTCGGTCGCAAAAATGAACTATAATTATAAAGTCAAATTAGCAAAATTAATATTGTAGTACCAATACCGATGGATGAAGAAAAAATTACGCTGTAAGAATGTTAAAGCTAGGTTCGGTTTGTGTTGAATATCATAAAAAAATGTATGACGAATTCCTACACCGAAAATTTATGAAGAAAGAATCCAGAATAAGGACATAACATAATTGAAAGATGCCATTCACATTAATTTTACTAATATTTAAGAAAAACTATAAAAATATTGGAAATCACCTTGGCAAAATTGTGTACCAATCGAACCGAAAACAACAAAGATATTCGTAAAAATATGTCTGTTTGTAACCGATGTAAAATGTTTCTTTTAATTTGTTATTTGTAAAATATTTAGAAATATACCAATTTCTTCTTTATTAGCCTATTTAGCTAGTATTATCTTAATATTCATTAAAAATATCTTAATTCATTTGATTGCAGTCAACAAGCTCAAGAACAGCAAAGCACCCGGACCTGACAACCTGGCCCCAGAGGTTCTGAAGTTTGACCCGCCACTCCTGACCTGGCTGTTGCATCCTATAATCACAGAATCAGCTGGAAAGAAGGAGTAATTATCACCATCCCGAAGAAAGGTGACCTTGGCGATTGTAAAAACTAGAGGGGAGTCACTCTGCTGAACACCATCACGAAACTAATCGCCTCAATCATCCTGACTCGCATCACTCCAACAGTGAAAATTGCCCTTCGCAACGAGCAGTCTGGCCTTAGACCAAACAGCTCCTGTGTTGATCACATCAGCAGCCTAAGAATGATCATTGAACAGTCGAACGAATGGAACAGCCAGCTCTATCTTCTCTTCGTTGACTTCGAAAGAGCCTTCGACATGATTTCTCGCGACGCCATCTGGAGTGCTCTGCCTGAACTAGGCATTCCACAGGCCATCTTCGATCTCATCCGAGAACTATACCGTGAGGCCCCGTGTAGAGTACGCTTGAAAGGACGAAACAGCGATCTATTCAACATCTCGAGAGGAGTTAGGCAGGGTGGCGTAATCTTCTTCATAATCGCCCTAGACCTAGTCCTTCAATGCACTAACAACACAGCCAGCAACGGTATCCTGTGGACACTGCGTGAGAAGCTCCACGACCTGGACTACGCCGACGACATATGCCTCATGTCACACACCTTCAACGGCATTCAGGAAAAACTGAATGCTCTGGCCTCCAATGCCGAAGAAGTGGGGATGAGAATCAACATCAAGAAGACCAAATTGATGCGTGTCGGCGCCATGTGCAAGAGGCACTTGATGCTACACGGTACCCAAGTTGAAGATGTCGAAAAGTTCTGTTACCTTGGCAGCATGCTCAGCAAGGATGGTGGAACTGAAACAGACATCCAAACGCGCATCAACAAGGCGCAACAAGCGTACACCTCACTTGGAAACGTTTGGCTTTCCAACCACCTCTTCATAGCACTCAAACTTCGAATATTCAGTTCAAACGTCAAGCCAGTCCTGCTGTACGGCTCCGAAACATGGAAAATAACCGACAGCATGACTCGTAAGCCTCAAACATTTGTGAACAGATGTTTGAGGCATATAAGCAAGATCTTCTGGCCGAACTGAATAACGAACGATGAGCTGCTTCTTCTCACGAAGCCAATACCCCTGCTAGCTGACGTTCCAAACGCACGAAATGGAGTTGGATTGGCCACACCTTGCGAAAACCACCTACGGACATAGCAAGGATGGCACTAGATTGGAACCCACAGGGCAATCGCAGCAGAGGAGGACCAAGGACCACTTGGAGAAGATCAGTCGAGCGCGAACACCAACAAATTGGCAAGTCATGGTCGGAAGTGAAAAGTCTAGCCCAAGACAGAAGCAGATGGAGAGAGTTCACAGAGTCTCTAGTGCCGCTATATGCTCCATACGAGCGACTGTGTCTCACGTGTATGTGTATGAAATGCATATATGTGTTATGTAAAAAATTGTACAATAACGTAGAAATAAAAAACCTGTCAATTAAAAAAATAAAAAAAAATTCATTTGATTATTCGATTGTGAGTATTTATGAAATTATTTAAATTTGTCTTTATTGGAATGACATTTCGCAATGGTCCCATTAAAATGACATTTTTCGCAATGGTCCCACATATCTATCACTAGCGACACACTTTTGCTATGCCGATAACCAAACTTGTTATATCTACTAATAAATGTTATTTCTTATTTTTAGTTATACATGGACAAAGAGACTGAACCGACAGTGAAAGATTTCTTTTCACACATTGGGCAAACCTCAACAAACCAACAACCTTCCAAAGTTCTGGGCAAAGAAACTTACCCATGATTTCCTCTTCGGTAACCTACCTCATCCTCCTTCCATGTGAAGTTCCTTTCCTAAGTCCTTCCTTTAATTTGCTAACCGTAATTAGTATACTCCATAAAATTTAACCCTTTCTAAATGCTCACTCCAACTAACTATTGACCAGTGTCATTAGGTAAGCTGGCAATGCCAGCCAGCCCACACGAAACGGGTATTTACCAAATGGCCTCATGGTAATGGCACTACATAATGGTTTCTTGCTCTTGACTCAGAGACCTTACAATAATAAAAAAAAATATTTCAAAGAAATTTATAATTATTTAAAGGTAGACTTAAAATAAAAATTCCGGAAAAATTTCCTGAGCAAAATTAACAACAATTTTCCCTATAACCAAACATTGTATTGTATAGAAAATCGAAGTAAACATTTAATAATATAAGATAATTAATGAAATTACTTTTTATAAGTATTAGTACAATCAAAAAAGAGGTGGAAATTTTTGTGATAAAAACTTCAATTATAAAATGTCTCTTGTACTAGATTTTGAAAACTTTGATAATCTAAAATGCACATACAAAATGTTACATTGTTCAATTCCAGAGAATCCAAATGTATGCTTGAATAATTCTTGTATGTGTTCAAATAAAATTTGACATTTTTTTCATCTTGTAGAACATTTCTAGACGAATGCCTAGTATAAGAATATTTTTTGAAAAATTACCAACCACCCACGATGAACTTTTTTAAAAATAGCTATTTTTATATTTTATACTCAAACCATTACTAAAATATTATATAGAAAAAAAATAGAAATAAATTAAAGGAAATAAAATATTGTCATTTTATGTTTTCTTAATAAATAAACTTTTATCCTTTATACATCATTTTACATAGAGTAATATTCTCTACAATATAAAAGGGTAAATATATTAAATTAAATTTACTCTGTTACAAATTTATATACATCCTATTTATATATACTTTTGTGATACATTAAAATCACAATAATAAAAGAACTAACAGAAAAAAAATTGCAATTTATCTATTTATCAGTAAACATTTTTCAATTTAGAGTACTTTACATCACAGTGTATCTTTGCTTTTATAACAATTTTTTTTAAAATAATCTGTTGTCTGTCATTTTTCTTGAGAAAAATTTAGAAAGATTTATTCAAAAGAATAAACTAAGTGCAGATATATTCATATATATACTATTATGGAAAAGAAATGGAATATATGCGTAAGGGTTTCTATTTGAAAACTTCCCTTAAAATAAATGTACTAAAAATTATTTATTCAAAAACAAAACTCTTACAAAATTTTATTATCTAACAAAAATAAACATAATTTGTAAATAGAATCTTGCCAATAAGCACTTATCTTAAAAAAAATAGTTTTTTTTTAAATTTTTTAATGAAAATAATTAAATATTTATAATAAACAATATACTTTTTTTTATTGTTTTAGAGCAAATTGAGAAACTATTTTATTACAATATTAATTTTTTTTTCTTCACTAATCATCCCCTCCATAGTTTATTTTCAACTACAACATAATGGACACCTCTAACTCGAAAAGAAATTATTCCTTTTAAGCTTTATAATTTTATAGTTAAATGGAGATTCTTTTAGTTTATGTGTCCATTACTGAAATGCACTATCGTATCCGGACTGTAAGCCAGATTTGGGAGTGGTGTTGATAGTGATTATATATCAAGAAAGACTTAAGAAGGCAAATACCAGGTGTATACGCTTAAATCCGCTGTTTGGTCATAGATGGCGTGAGTAATCGTATTAAGATACCATGAAGACGCTATGCTTTTTTTTTGAGTTTGACACCTGTCAACATTAATCAGTGCACATTGTCAGCAATTTCGTATAACATACATTTTTACTTTGGTAATCATGTCTAGTTTTATGCCAGAAATAGACCATATGCGGGAAGCTCTGCTTTTCTGCTTCAATTTGAAGAAACCGGGTGCCGAATCGCATCGAATGAATATGGAGGCCTATGGTGACAGTGCTTTATCGGAAACAACGTGCTTAGAGTGGTTTGGTCAGTTCAAAGACGGCAATTTTGACTTGTTGGACAAGAAGCGTCAAAATCGGCCTAAGAAGGTTGAGGATCATCAATTGCAGGCTTTTTTGGACGAAGACGGTACCCAATCACAAAAAATGCTCACGGAGCAATTGGGTGTTACTCAACCAGCCATTTCCATGTGTCTGCGTGCCATGGGGAAGATTGAAAAGACCGGAAAATGGGTGCCACAAGAATTGAACGATAAGCAGTGGAGTGACACCAAAACACATGCGAAATCTTGCTCGCCGGACAAAAACGAAAGTCGTTCCTGCATCGGATTATGACAGGCGATGAAAAGTGGATATATTTCGAGAATCCTAAACGCAAGAAATCGTGGGTTGATCCCGGCCAACCATCAACATCTTCCCCAAGACCAAATCGCTTCGGACGGAAGACGATCAGCAGGGTATCGTCTACTGCGAGATGTTGAAACCTGGTGAAGCTGTCAATGCCTACCGCTACCACCAACAATTGATCAAATTGCACCGTGCTCTGCGTGAAAGAAGGACGGATTATCAACAAAGACATGACAAGCTGATTTTCCTCCACGAGAACGCACCATCGAACATGTCAAACATGGTCCAAAACTACTTGAAGACACTCAACTGGGAGGTGCTATCCCACCCCGCTTATTAACCAGACCTGGTCCCATCCGACTACCACCTGTTTTTGTCGATGGACCACGCGCTCGCTGAGCGGCACTTCGATTCTTACGAAGACGTCCGAAAATGGCTTGATGAGTGGTTTGCCCCCGAAATAGAAGGAATTTTTTTGGCGTGGTATCCACAAATTGCCCGAGAGATGAGAAAAATGTGTAGCAAGGGCAAGTACTTTGAATAAATTTGTTTCTGCTTTCTTTGACTATAAAACAGCGGATTTAAGCTTATACACCTGGTATACCTGTACTTGTATTGGATTATGCCAGCTCAGCTGACTAGATCAAGATTGTTGCACTCAGCATACTTTAAATGCTTTAAATTGCCTTATGCCGTTGAACCGTCACACGTCTTTCATTATTTTCTTTTGTCATAAATTTGTTTTTGCTTTCTATGAAAAAAATATGTGTTTTTTTTTGACTAAAAAACCGCGGATTTAATCTTATACACCTGGTACTGACCCGTTTATATATAGGCAACATTTTCTTCCAAAAGTTGGAAGGGCTCGAATAATGTGGGGTCCTCTCATTATGGAGCTCCTAGATCCCAAAATTTCACTCTTAAGGCCTGATCAAGCATGCTAATAATTTCATCATAATTTAATAAACTTCATTAAGCAAAACAGCTTTGTGACTTCAATTTCCCTATAGGTCTGTTTTAAGGAGGTTAAATCAGTTAGAGTCTCTTAAATTTGACGAAGGATTTTTATATGTTAAATCAGATTGATTTTCAAATAAAATGGTTGGACCTAGGAGCTTCATAATTTGATGATCTCTACCCGCAAAATAAATCTGGGTTTGCTCACACAAATTTTGGATATTTGTGTCAGAATTTTAATAAGGATATTGAATAGACTACCCGGGTAATGATTTAGCTGATAGTTTGACGGTGGACCACCTTTCAGTGCTCAAAAAAATCACAAAATTACCCTGCCTACTAACAAAATGGCACTAATTATAGTGTCATTTTGTTAGTAGGCAGGGTAAAAAAAACCCAAAATCCAAAAACCATTTTACTCATCAACGATAACGAAATTCTGGGCAAGAAAACCTCTCAGAATCCAAAATGATCAATACTCACTTACACATGATTTCCGCTTCAGTTTATTCCATTTCTGGAGCGTTTAACTTACATTTTCGCATATTTTCAATGAATGCCACTTAACCCAGAATTTTTTAAATTATAATGAATTCTTTTCATTGTGTACCTCCCAGACCAAACATTTTCGTTTCCAAGTCCTGTTCTAAACTATATTAAAGATTCAAATATAAACAAGAAAATATAAAAATTTCTGATTTTTCCCTTTAATTAACTTTTGATCACGTTCCTTAAGGAAGCTGGCAACACAAAACCATACAAAACATTATAGTCATGGGGCTACAAAATAGCTTTTGGCGTTTGTCTCAAAGATCTTACATATTAAAAAAATCAATAAACAATATAAAAATCTTCATAAATTCGAAAAATTTTAATTATATTTTTTTCAAATGCAGCTTTTTGTAATTCATAAAAAATTTTATAATAAAAATTTCATATAAATCATTGCGAATGCATTTATTCTAAAGAATATCCTATTAATAAAATTCTTTGAAGGTCAACAGTTCATCTCGTGTCCTAAAATGCTAGTGTATGTAAAAAATCGATCAACTAAATTGTGTTAAAGAAAAACAATCGGAAAGAAAATGACACAATTACGAGACACTCGCAACACTAAATTTGTGGAACGTCGTATAAATAAATTCCGAGCAATCAATTTTAGCGTTTCAATATCTCAAAGATGGGCGTTATTCGTAAGAAGTAAATTGAAATTTAAATATTTGTACCATTTGCCTTTATATCCAAAGAGTTTGAAAATTTTATTTGCAAAATACAATAACTTATAATACAAGTAGTAACAGCAGAGTGCTACTAATATTTCTTTTACGTATATGATATCCATTACACTCGTATTTAGACGTATTTAAGTAAGGAAAATAAATAAGAATACAAATTCATAATGTCAGGGTTAATAAAATATGCTCCAGTTTCTTTAACAAATTATTCAATACTAAAGAAAAGTTTTAAGAAACATTAAAAGTAATAGCAAAGATATAAAAAGTACAACTTCTTCTTTCCTGGCATGCTCGTGACATGATGTAAAACATTCTTGGATGCCGTAACTCATTCCAAAAAACGATATTCTATGTTTATACGAATGGTATTCACTTATGTATGTTATAGCAAAAAATATATATAAATACATCCATATATACATTATAGGTACATTCATAGGTCTAAGTGCCAAACGAGTGTTAATTCCTTTCATTTGCCTTGGGAGGAAACTAAGGTGGTGAATTAAATTATTCCCACATTCAGCAGAGAAAGGTTTCACATTAATACTTTGCGACACAATTAAATTCCAACATTTGATGAGATCTTGTTATTTGGAACATAATTGCTTTGTGTTTACTTTCTCCAAATCTAAACGTATTTGATATTTGTATGAAAAGATAGCATCGTATTTTCCTTATAGTCCTTCGACTATGTTACAATAAATTTATAGATTTTACTTTCTTGCATTATTGTTATCTTAAAATTTAACCAAAACGAAATAATTATTATACATAATTAATAAGTGAAAATATAATGCACAACAGTTTATGGATTATTTTTATTTATAAATTAGAAAATGAATCTTGGAGTTTATAAATAATTGGAATTTGAAAATTGTTATATAGACGATAGTATCAGAATATCACTAGAGTTATTAATTAGCAGAAATTTTATTTTTTTATGTAGTAAAAACTTGTTTTCTAAAAATTTATAGAAAAAAATGTTGCATTTAAAAATTTTAATATATCAAATTTTTACTTAAAAAACACAGAAAATGTGCATCAAAATTGTCAACATAAAAAAGCTTTAAAAGGTTATATTGGCATCAATGAACTTATATATTTACTCTAAAGATTATTATTATTAGCAGCGTAAGAAATAGATATTTAACCAAATTATTTATAAAAATCAACAATTAGCATTTATGAAAGCCGCCAAATTTTTTTTGATATTTCGACCTATGCTATGTCATACGAGGTATGTTCAAAAAGTATCGGGAATTTTGCGTTTTTCCAAAAATTATTTATTTATTCATGAATATATATTTTGTCCCCTTCAAAGTAATCCCCACCAGATATTATACACCTGTACCAACGTTTTTTCCAATCCTCGAAGCTCTTCAAAAAATCATTTTTTGTGATCTTGTTCAGCTCCTCCTTCTTCGATGCCGTCTTTATCTCCTCAATCGTAGCGATTGTGTTGTTTTTGTCAATATTTGTTCTTCCACAAATCCGGGCGTTTCTGGCGGATTGCTTCGCTCAACTTGCGCATAACTTGCAGATAATATTTCTTATTGACCACTCTACCCTGTGGTACTCACGATGCACCACACCCCTGCAATGGAATAAAACTGTAAGGAAAACCATCACATTCGACCAAACTTGGCGCGCTTTTTTCGGTCTTGGCTCGTGCGGCTGCTTCCATTGGGATGATTGAACTTTGGTTTCCACGTCATAACCATAAACCCATGATTCATCATCAGTTATGCCCCTCTGCAGTAAATTTGGGTCATCCCGGACAGAGTCCAACAGCTCCTTAGCAATATTAATGCGATGCTGTTTTTGGTCGAAATTGAGCAGAAATCGAAGACGAGCCAAAACACGTGCAAGCAAACCAGCTGTCCAAAATTAATTGAACATTCAAAATGGCCGAACTTGTTGCCATAAGTGAGAGATATGAGTACCAACATAACACTACAAAAAAATTGAAAATCAAATATACGTAACCCGCGGAAATTCGAAATTAGCGATTTTTTGTGGCGTTACGTTGGTACTCATGTATCTCATTTATGCCGACAAGTTCGGCCATTTTGAATGTTCAGTTAATTTTTGACAGCTTCTTTGCTTGCACATGTTTTGGCTCGTACGTAACCTGCGGAAATTCAAAATTCGCGATACTATTTGAACAGACCTCGTATAATATCATTTGGAGTACTGAAAATCCACATGTCATTCAAAAACAACATATACACGAACAACAATTAACTTTTGATAGTCAGAATTGAATAACATGGCCTTGGGCTATATGCCTAATTATAATTCTGATTAGACATAACACACTTACTCATGATTTTCTCTTCTCGTCCTTAATGACACTACTATTTCTCATATCCTAAATGAACGCCATTTAATCCAGACTTTCATTTTTAAGAAAAAATGCTTGGAGAAGTAGGTTTCAACGACTCCATTTTTTAAGTACTTTTCTTAATTTTACAAAATAATTTAATAGTTTCCATTAAATTTAACCACTTTCAAGTGCTCCCCCCAACTTACGTTCAACAAGTTTCCATAAAATTCACATATAGCATGATGGCTTCAAATATTCTTATGAATGTTTCGATATTGTGCACCTTGGTAAATTTATTAGGGATCTAATATACCTATGGCTAAATGCCTACAAAATTCAATTTGAATGGAAATTGAAGCTTAAAGACTATGTGCAGCATCTTCAATATTTGACCAACAATTTTTTGATGCCGGTATTTCGAAATAAAAATTATCACGAGTGATGAAACAAAATTTGTTTAGTCTGAATTGGAGAATCTGTAATAATGACCTATGGCCAACTAAACAACAGTGTTAAATAGTCGACGAGATCTTGCAATTTGACACCATTAGAATTGTTCCTCTGAAGCTACGTGAAAAATAACGTCTCTGCCATAAAGCATGCGAGGATTCCAGAGTTGAAGGACACAATCATACGCGTTATAAATGCGATGTGTCATGGAAAATTTTCATACTCGCATCCTGTGGTGCCGAAAAAATTTGTCGTAGCCATTTGACAGATGGCATAAATGCCATAGACTAAACAAGAAAATTAAATACAAGAAAACACTTGGAAAATTTTTTGTGCGTTTTATTTAGAAAAGAAATTCTTCAGCCTCATGGAATGACCATAAATATAAAAATTCAAGGAAAAGGGTTATTTTTAAAAAAAAAATCCAATATCCTTAAAATAAAATGATCAAACTGTACTTATTTATCCATTAAACTTTCAAATATAACAAAATAATTTTCTACAAATAAAATTTCCCTAAACTCAAAAAATGTACTATATACGAGTATGCGAGCATTAAAAATATTTTAAGTTTTACTAACTCAAATTAGATTGTCATAAATTTTACCTGAGCAATATACTCGAATGTTGTTTTTTTTCTCAAAAAGGTAAGAGCAAACAATTTCTAAAACACATATTATTGTATTTCAAAGTGTTTTTTAAACACCTTAAATCTTTTTCTAAAGGAATTTTTTATATGAACATTAAAAATAACATTTCAGCTACATTAATTCGATTGAAGAAGAGAAAGCAAAAGGAATAATAATACTAATAAATCCATGGAAAATGTGAAACTTTTTCAATCGAGTGTAGATCATTTTAAGGGTGAAAAATATGAAATTCAAAAAACGAATATATGCGTAAATAATATGAAATATTGAAGAACATGTGCAGTAACGCATGTTCTCATATACTTGTACAACTATGGAAAATTTTTCCAAAACAGCTAGAGGAATCTTTTACACGCCCTTCTAAATTCCTTGGAATTAAATACACATTCGAGTTTTGAAGCATAAATTTTCCAACTGCCTTCAAGGCAATATAAATGTTCCCGAGTGATAAGTGCACACTTGCCTACTGAATTTAAGAATCTGTTCCGGAAACTGTACAACGATATATAAATTCTTCTATAATATTTTACATTATTCCTGTTCTACAATATTTTTTTTCTTTTTCTGTTACGTAGGAGTACAATAAAAAAAATTGCTTTTATCATTATGTATAAGCTTTAATACCTTAAATGTGATTCCCGATGAGAGCATTTATCGTTTTGGAAAATTTAAGATTGGCATAAAATATGGGATGAGCTTTAAATTGGAGAATAAATTCAAACTTTTAAGAGTCTTGTTTTAGATTAAAGGATTTCCAAACATTTGAAACTCAAAACTTATACTATATCTTACTAAATACTAAAAGTTAAACTGTATTTTATATTGGAGTAGGAATAAAAGCGATACATTATGAAAAAAATTCTAAAATTAATTTTAACTTTTTTTTTCATTAATTTACTACTAAAAACTCAAAGTTCTTTTTAAATACTCTGAAATCTGAATTGTTTTTTATTAAATAAATGTTAATTCTACTATTAATTTCGCTTTGACAATATTTTTTTTGTAATTTTAAAAAAAATTCTTTAACTACCCGCATCTTTAAAGAATTTCTATTTTACTCTTTTGATAAGAATTTCAAGGATATACTGGTTGGGTATATACGTTTGCCTTCCATATCTGCTGATTTGTGAATATTTTATCCAGTTGGTCCTCAGAAAATCATGAATAAATGAATAGTATTGAAATCGAAACTACTAAAGAAATCCCTTAGGCATTCCCGGACTAATGGTAAATACCAAAAAAAAAAATTAAAAGCAACAAAATTCTTAAGAAGTCAATTACTGATGAAAATTTTTGAAATTTTCGTATCTCCATTGCGGTATATCTTAAATAAAAAACTTTTGAAATTTGCTTTTTCTCTATTGCCAATAGCAAGAAAAGCTTTAATATTATAAAATGATGAAACGAACAAAAATTCTATTAAATCATCCGACCATTGATCAAATCATTAGCAGAAAAGTTTTATTTTTAAAAATATATTATTTTCTATTGATTTTGTAAATTTACTATTTTCTTTTTGAACGCATACATTTATAGTTTAGAATTTCCTATTTAATAGGTCACCAAAATTTTTTCATAATATCTTAAAAATTAATACATCAATCACCACGTACTATTAAATCAAATGTTTTATATATTTTGTTGATAATATAATGTATTATTTTTTAAAAATTTCATTAAGGAACTTAGTATTTAAAATGTTTAATTTAAATATCAGAGACCGAAACAAATATATCGAATAACATTAATTGCAAAAATGAAAGTCAAAATTAATTTAATTCTTTAAGTTATGTACATCTCTTTTTGTAAAAACAAAATTCTTTTATAAAAATTTGTCGATTTTTAATATAAAATATTATTAGGTGTATAACTTAAAAATGCGGGATTTTTGGCAAACTTTGAGTGTTTATTTTGAAAAATTGTTACAATATATTTTATTCAAATTATTGTCCATCGGAAGCCACTACATTTTCCCACCTTTCTGGCAACATATGGAATCCGCGCCAAGAAAACTGCTCCGGTTTTGAGGCCAAGAATGAATCGAGCCAATTTTTGATGCCCTGCTCTGAAGTGAAGCGTATTCCGGTGAGGGCGTTTTGCATGGATCTAAATGGTAGTCGGACAGGGCAAGGTCTGGGCTATAAGGCGGGTGAGGCAAAACTTCCCAGCCACTGTTTTCTAAATAATTTTTAACCGGTCTTGCAACATGAGGCCGAGCGTTGTCATGATGGAAAATTATGGCTTCGTGTTTGGTCGCATATTCCGGGCGTTTTTCGGCCAATGCTCGCTTCAAACGGATTAATTGTGTTCGGTAGAGGTCGCCTGTGATCGTCTAGCCCGATTTCAATAGCTCATAATAGATCACACCCTTCTGATCCCACCAAATACAGAGCATTACCTTGGCGCCATGGATATTTGGCTTTGGCGTTGATTTGGCTGGTTGGCCGGGCTTCACATACAATTTTTTGCGCTTTGGGTTGTCGTAATGAATCCATTTTTCGTCGCCAGTAATGATTCGATTCAAAAACGACTTCTTTTTCTGCCGTTCTACCAGCATTTCGGACATGCAAAATCGCCTTTCAACGTCTCTCGGCTTCAATTCATATGGGACCCAATTTCCTTGCTTTCGGATGAATCCTGCTGCTTTCAAACGTTTTGAAATGGCTGCTTGAGTGACTCTCAATGATTTTGCAATTTCTTCATTTTTTATAAAATATTCTTTAACTATTATTATTATTTCTGTAAAACAAATTGAACGCACATTCAAAAATCGATGGAATTTCAAAATCTAACAAATAAATTTATAAAAATCCCCCACTTAATATTGTATAATATGCCATTTATAAAATTTGTAATAAATTTTCCAATTAATATTTGGTAGAGCTAAAATATGTTTTTTATAGCACCAGTAAGAATATACTAGAATTTTCCAAAAAAAATAATGCAATTAAGAATACACGTATAGATTAGATCATACGAGGTCTGTTCACGAATTTTGTGTTTTTTCAAAAATTATTTATTTATTCATGAATATCTATTTTCTCCCCATCAAAGTAATCCCCACCAGATATTATACACTTGTGCCAACGTTTTTTCAGATCCTCGAAGCACTTTTTGTGATCTTGTTCATATTTTATTTGTGATCTTGTTCATCATTATTTGTGATCTTGTTCAGCTCTTCCTTCGATGCCATCTTAATCTCCTCAATCGTAGCGTAGCATCGTCCTTTCATGGGGCTCTTCAGTTTCGGGAACAAGAAAAAGTCACAGGGGGCCAGATCTGGTGAACACGGTGGCTGCGCCATTATTAGTGTATTGTTTTTTTGGCAACGATGCGTGAGCAGGGGCGTTATCATGGTACCAAAGTCAATTTTTGTTCTTACACAAATCCGGGCGTTTCTGGCGGATTACTTCGCGGAACTTGCCGGTAATATTCCTTATTGACCGTTCTACCCTGTGAGTAGAACTCATAATGCACCACGCTTCTGCAATCGAAGAAAACTGTAAGCAAAACCTTTACATTTGACCGAACTTGGCGCTTTTTGTCGTTCACATCTTCTCGGGCCTCTGAGAACATTTTGTACCACCGATAAACGTTGCTTCAGTCCAAGGTCCAAGGTAGCTTCACCATATGCCACAGTCAACATTTGGAATGTGTCCGCGCAATTAATTTTGTTTTTCACACAAAATTTGATACAGATTCTTTGATCCATTTTTTGAAATGGGCAAAACTCGAAGACGAGCCAAAACACGTGCAAGCAAAGCAGCTGTCCAAAATTAACTGAACATGCAAAATGGCCGAACTTATCGGCATAAGTGGGAGACATAAGTATCAATATAACGCCATAAAAAAATCGAAAATTGAATATACATTACACGCGGAAATTCTAAATTCGCGATACTTTTTGAACAGACCTCGTATAAACAAGTATTCTTGAAGATTCTTTCTAAAATCAATTAAATTAGAGGAAAAACCGATAATAAAACTACAAAATTAAACAAAATAACAGTACAAACTCGGAAACTCTTCCATTAATTTCAAATACAACAGAAGTTCAATTAAATCATATATAAATTAATAGTGCACCTCATCATATATTTACGTGTACATAGTTTTTTTTCACTCTACACATATGTTATGTACAAAATAATTCTATATAACAGAACTAAAATTAATTACCTTGATGAATTAAATAAACTAAACAACTAGAAAAATAAAATAAACTCTTTTTTAGCGATAAAACAGTCAGAGTTTTTTGTGCATTTCCATAAAACAGTGAAGATTTTAAAAGTTTAAACTTCCGATTGCATGCAGTTTACAGTTCCGTTGAAATTGTGTTCCTGCCATAAGGCACTGACCGCTACAACGTGCAGCCATATGGATCTAGTCAGTTAGATTGGCGAAATCCATAAAAGGACAAGTCTGTTTGCAAGCGAGCCGTCGTAATAAGCCACGTAAAACACAGGATTATTAAATTATCGACAGTTCCTAAGCCGGCCTAGCAGTATCTGAAATTTACAAAGTTCTTACTATGGACTCAGAGTGGGAGTACGCACCATTTACTATTAAAACAAAATGTTGTACCATGGTGGTCAGGAGCATGATTGTGGTTTGGGTAAGATGTCTATTGCTGAAACGTGTTGGCTGTGGTTAATACCTGCATCTTGGGAACAGTCTTACGACTGACCATCCTACGCCGATTTTCACGCTTCTTGTCCCACAAGTCAAAATTGCTATCTTTGAACCGACGAAACCAATCTCGGCACATTGTTTCCGATAAAGCACTATCACCATAGGCCTCCATAAGCATTCGATGCGATTCAGCAGCCGATTTCTTCAAATTGAAGCAGAAAAGCGAGCTTCTCGCATATGCTCTTTTTCTGGCACAAAACTAGACATGATTACCTAACGAAAAATGTATGTTGTTGTACGAAATTGCTTACAATGGGCACTGATTAATGTTGACAGATGTCAACGAAATTGCTTACTCTTAAAAAAAAGTATGGCGTGTCCATGGTAGCTTAATATGCTCTCTCACGCCATCTATGACCAAACAGCTTATATACTTGCTACAAGTGCGTATCTACGTGTATGCGTCCTATTATGACTTACGCTGGGTATACCACGATAATTAACAGAATTACTATTGCCAGTACCAAAATGATTTCCTTAAAAATGGTTTTGATCTTCGTGAACAAAAAATGTCACACAGATCGTAATCACATAAATGGGAAGGCTGGAAGGAAAACAATTATCCTTCTTTCGCACAAAAACTCTTTGATGAGGATGGCATTGTCATGGTGGAGCATCTAAGTATCTGCAATTTCCAATCTAACGTGGAAAATCCTTTTTCTGAGCCTTTCAAGCAGATTCAATGTTTATTGACAGTCTGACTTCACAAAGCCTCAGCATTTTCATCAGTTTTTGATATTGAGTGCCTCCTTCCACATGTACGTCTTCTATTGTTTTTCGGCACATCACAAATGCTTTATTGTACCGAAAAAATGTGCTATTGCTAAGAAATCTTCAGAGAGGCCAATTGCAACTTTCCGCCATTATTTTTCTGTCATATAACTTTTAAAAAAAAAAAAAAAACTATAATATATCAATTTTTATCAGAACAAAAAATAGGATAATAATTTAAAAAAATATCTATCTTACTATAAAAAAATGTTAGTAGCTAATTTTTAACAACTGATATTTATTATTATTTAAAAAAAAATGTCAATACTAATTAAATTTCAATTAAGTTTCCGTTAAATAATTTGTCATATTTATTAGTTAATAAATTAAGTTTTTTATCATTTTTAAATTATATATTACATTACAAAAAAAATCCACTAAAAATTTGTCACTTTAAAATGAACTTTTCTTCTTCAAAATAAATATCAGATTCTATTTTTATACGAGTATGTATAAAAAATTATTCAAAAATACCTTTTTATGAAAAAAATTTTGTTCTCTTCCTTCTCTTTGATGAGATTACAGAGCTGTTCTTGATCATCGTCATGATATGCGGATCAAAATGTTTGGCTGTTTGTTTGTGGTAGTTACCCCGTGAAAATAAGACAGAGGTCATTGTCTTCAGTGACTCCCATTCCTTTAGGGCCGGTTGGAGTCCGATGCGCGCGGGAAGTGAAGTACCTTGGATTAAAGTTGGAGAGAGGCTGAATTTTCGGCCTCACTTGCAATATCTGAGGGGGGCGTTGCTGGTTTGGTTGGCATGCTGGTGCGAGTAGTTCACAAAGAATGGGGGCTTCGATCCAGAGCGATGAAAGTCCTGTATAAGAGTGTATTTGTTCCGTGTGCTATGTATGCATCGTGTGTGTGGGCCGATACTATGCGCCACCAGTATGCGAGGGTGGGCATAAACTCAGTGCAGCGTATGGTATTGTATGCATGTTTGAATGTGTGTAGGACCGTGTCGACCGAAGCGGTGCAGGTTCTCATGGGAGAAATTCCATGGGACTTGGGTATTTGCTCACGGGGCACAGCAGCATGAATGGGTTCCTGTACAGACGTGGTCTGGCCACGGAGGCTAGATACCCTTGTGGTGCGGAGTAGGAGAGTGTCAAGCCCCTTCTCGTGGAGTGTGGCCTGTACGGGGACTTGCGTGACTTGGAGGCGTGTAGAATCCTGGTGAATGAGGAGGGTGTGGATGTGAGTGGTGTGTTGGGTGTGAGGGAGAGATGCGAGTGCCTGAATAGATTTTCCGTGGCACTGTTTGAGAGGAGAAATAAAATGGTTCGTGAATGAGTGCGTGAATGACACGCAGGGTGGCTACAACCGGTTGAAAGACCAAGGTTGATTTCGGTTGCACTTTCGGGTCTTGGCGAACCCGCGTACCTGAGCTGGCCTAGCGGTGCCTAGAAATTTACAAGATTCCTGACCGTAGCTCAATGAGCGGAGTACAAACCAAAGTACTCTTAAAACAAAAATTGGTACCACGGGAATCGTGGTCCCCACAGTGGAATACACTGTGCCCGATTGAGGTGAGGCGCCATTTGGCAGCAACGTGGTCCGAAGACCAAGACCCCCATGTCGCGGGTATGGTCTTCGGACCGCAGGTGGGAGGTAACTAGCAAATACCATCTTGCAATTATCTCGGGCAATGTCACTGCTAATCACAGTAGAGGTTTAGAGAGTCCTCGCCACCAGCAAGTGGAGTAGTCGGCTTATAACTGATTACTAACTGCTAACTGCCAGTAATGGTGGTACGTTGATTGAGCGTATCTCAATCCCTATTATCGTAGGCGACTCGTGGTCTTGAGGTTTGGACAATCAGGTCACGTTAAATAACAACACATAACTGTCTTCAGTACCACAGCCTTGAAAACATTTTGTGACACGAAATATAGTCATATGTTTATAAGTGGACGCATTAGTAACTGTTAATTACAATTAGGTAAAATAGACGGAAGGCTTATTTAGGTACAAATAAGAACTGGATTTATATTTTGTAAGATCTAGGGCTGGCTCAGAAGCTTATAAAGAAGGTTTGGGTATAAATCAGAAGTACTGATATAGATGGAATCCTGTCAGAAGAAACATCGAATGTAAGACAGTAGTCCTTGAGGATATGCAAAATTGTAGGGGGGAACTACACAAGTTTCGCAAAAAGTGAGATAAAAAATTATTAAATAGGAAATCGTGTGTCTAATTGTAATCTTGAGAAGTTTCTTTGCCTAAAACTTTGGATATATCCCCGAATATATAGTCTAAAATTTGTGACTCCAGTATGTTGAGAAAGAGGTGTTGTTGGAAAGACAGGCTAGAAGTCTGTCTTTTCTCCCCACCTCTGATCAGCTGAAACATGTAAATTATGGTGGTAAATTTGGTCGTAACTTGGTGATCAGCTGAAACATGTCAATTATGGTCGTAAATTTTGGTTGTAGGAGTGCAGATTTTACCAGCAAGTCTACCCGTCCAAAAATACCTACATAACCAGTAATCCAGCAAAGTTGAATATGTTTATTATTAAATAAAAGCTCTTCTTTATACGAAAGATGATATTGTGAACAGAACTTATCCATGATTTTCTTTTCAGTAATCAAAGTCGTCTTTCGTTTTTGTGTGGTTCAGTTTAAATTTTTTTTAATGAGGAGGGGGCGGGGAGGGGGTGGTGGTGTTAAGGTGTTCATTAAGTAAGAATTTAGTTTTGAAAGAAGTTTTTGTGAAATAAGAGCCAGCAGACATTAAAATGCCAGCAAGCCTTATAATGGCTGCTGGCTCTTATTTCAGAGACAATACACTCAAACAATCAAAGAACGAAATATTATAATATGGGGGTATCAGGCATAACCCTTTAAAGCATTATATAACCCGTCGACTAACCCAGTTTGAATTTTCCTCAAAAACAGCTGAAAGTGCTGATTTGAACTGTACTTTCATGAATATGCAAACGCTTCGAAAGGGTGCTTCCATGTCAAATCAATGTTATTGACTATTTTCGTTATATTATTTACTCACAATTTGCTTCCGCATTTTTGTGGCAGAAGAGTTCTTCGATTTTACTCCATGATAATATACTGTTCTGTACAGAATTTTTGGTTAAAAATCTAACAAATATCATCAAATTAAATATCAAATATGGCACCATACCTCTTGTTTCTGTCTCCCAAAATGAAATTATCACTTTGTTGAAGACATTTTGAGTTTATTAAAGCCATAAAGAATAATACGCAGATTGCACTGAAGATCATACGAATAAGTGTTTATCAAAAATGTTTCAAAGAGTGGGTTAAGTATTGGTATCTATGAATATGAGGGTTGCATGATTAATACCTGGCTTTAAGTAGAAAAAAATGTTTTACTGCGTAATATTAATTTTACTTTTAACATAATATCCTTTAAGCTTAATATAGTTGGTCCAATATTTTTATATCTCTTGTTTCTTGTTTGGAAAATTATTCCAACGTTTTTCACCGATGTGCTGCGACAAATCCATGTTTTGTCAATAGTAATTAATAGACAATAAATATTATTCGGATTACGCTTTAATATTGCCAGCCTCAGCAATCATATACACTTTCACTATTTTATCATTTATCACCATATAGCAGATTTTTTCAACAATTTCTATTTCGGTAACCTTATTTGGATAACCTAAATTGTCTTTATTAAAAATGCTTGAGCAGCCGCGTTTAAATTCAGCAGTCCATTTTTTATGAGCCATAACGAACATTAAGAGTCCCCATAAACTCTTTTGAGTTTGGAATTTGTTTCGATATTCTATTTTTTCATTGTTGTAAGATCACAACAGTTGTTCAATTTAAATGGCTGCCACTCGCAAACTAAATGATGGATTTAGTTTGCGAGTGGCAGCCATTTAAATTGGCACAGGATTTAATTTAAAGGTTGAATATAGAACAAATGTAGCTGTTTTAGTAGTAACAACACTATCTCTTATCGAGGATTAGGTATTTATCATACAACTCTTGTCAATTACATTTTTTTTTTTTTTAAGTTTTTAAAAATACTTTTTTTACCAATTTTTGATTGATAAAATTTTCGTACATTTCGTTCATAAAATAATTTAATTGTTATCAGGAAATAAAAATTATTTTCTTTTAAAATAAATATTAGAAAAACTATTCAACATAAATATTTTGAAAGTCTTCCATCCCGTATTTACTTTGAAAATAAGTTTGAAATTTTTCCAAGTATTTAAAGAACAAATTTTCTTTTGAATATCAATTCAAAAGTCACTTACTCGTATGTAAGTATGTTTGGCTTATTTGCCCTTTTTTTTGTTAAACAGTCTAGATCGGAACAAATTCGTAAGTTTTCCATCTTTCCCGTCAAAGTTCTTGGAAATTTTGCAAAATAAAGTATTTCATTCAAAAGTTAAACAACTATAGACTGAAAACAAAAGGCTCTATTTTAAATAATGCTATCGTATCTTGCTCAATTTCTCCAAAAAAGAAGCATTTACATATATTAATATAAGGTATACACGAGTATATAAAAAAAGCTTTAATACAAACTTACTTATTTGTTTAGTTATTTACTTAAGCAGATGATATTTAATTGCACTCGTTCGAGTTATGAGAAGCTGAAATTACTTATTGCTCATGTACACATTTTATTTAATTGTGTAAAAAGCTTTATATTAGATTTTGAACTTTTGGAAATATCCTTATTTTCTAGTACAAAATCCTATACAATTATTGCACAAATGAGTGCATTTTTTTCAATGCGAATACAATTCATGGTGTTAGCTATCATTATAAGAATTTACAAATAGGATAAAGACAATGCTCTTAGTATGAAAATTTCTATTAAAGAATCAAAACCAGATCAAGAAAAATTTTGTTAAAGGGAAAATTCATTTTTTCTTTAATTTTTAAATTTTACATAAATAATTCTACCATCGAATGTCGAAAATCGTACTCTTGCTTGTATGTAAATAATGCGCACTGTGAATTCTTCTCATAACTACCTATTATATTCTTAGAATACTATTTTTATGTTCATATAAGGTTTTTTGACTATATTTTACTTTTTTTGACAAAAAATAAAACAAAAACTCCTTGAAAGTTTTCATTGTATAACAACTCTGGGTAACCATGGCCAGCCTCTTTCTTCTTTTCTATGATAGCAACTTGAAAGTGAATAATTATTTCCGTAATTATGAAATGCTAAGCTATATTTATAAATGCATTTGAATAATGAATGCAATTTTTTTATGTCATTCTCCCACTATCACAATATAAAAAAATATATATATTTATATAAGAAAAAGCAATATAAAAATTTTCCATGAACTTTTATATTCAATTATTTTTTATTTTTTTGGCATAAAAGTCATCGAGTTTATGTATTCTTAAAAACTTTTTAGCAAATTTACATTTGGATTGGAATTTTTCGAAGGTTAAAATGAGAATTCTTTTTCTATTCTAACGAACTTTCCCTGTAATCAAATCCGCAAGTATGAGATTGTGAGGTTAGGGAATTTTTTAAAAAATAAGTCACGTAAAATAGATATTTTTTTAGAGTATTAGGAAATTTTTATAGGGTACCTATAGATCGGTATGCATTATAAGTTTTTTTCTATGTTATTTATATTATTAATGCTGAATATATTTGTTTTTAGGAATATTTTTATTTTGAGAATTAACTAAACGAAGCTTTTTCTTTCCGTTACTTAATTTATTATTAAATATATAAAAATCTATTTTAAATATTTTTTTTTTTTAATATTTAGTAGATCTAGCGTTTGATTTAATAATAAAAGGTAGTTTATCGTATACAGGGTGTGGCAGAAAACTATATTCATATATTATATAATGCTCTTTAAAGTAATTCATTTAAGTAGCTAGATATCGGTGGAAGCGTTGTTTCTGCTTTTCGTAGCATTATTGCATGTTCTCGACAGTATCGCATTGAAGTGTTATTTTTTATCTTAGGTAACAACAAAAAATCACACGAACTGATATCTAGTGGACGGAGGAGCTAAGGATCTACAGGAATCTGACAAAAGCTAGTTAATGCATGTGGTGGAGTGATATAGGTTTTTGCTATGGTGGAGCATCCAAGTATCCGATATGACGGTCTAATTTCACAAGAACTCTTACTCGTTCCACTTTTTCATTAGTCTTTGAGTTGAAGGTGTCTTTAAGCCAGGTTTGTCTTCCACTGAGTCTCGGCTCTCCAAAAATTCTTTCTAAAACCTCGGCTCTCCAAAAATGTTTTCTATAAGCTCGTTAAACTTCTGTAAGTCAAACTCGTCTCATCGGCAGAGGCATTATTTTTACTGTTCGTAGCAGTGCTAAGAAGCTTCAACTAGAATTGCCTTAAGCTCCTCGGTTACGTTCCTTGGGATAAGGTCGGCAGTCCTTTTAAATGTTTTTTAATTTGTGGGAACAAAAAAGTTATATGAACTTATGTTAGATCAAGTAAAAAGAGTTGCTGGAGAAATTCAGGAATCTGTTTTACCAACAAAAACTCTTTGAAGGGTATAACCGTGTGGTAGGAGGCGTTGTGATAGTGGAGTATCTAACTGTCCGAATATGATGCGAAAACCCCATTTTCTGAGCCTTTCAAGGACTTTTACAAAAAAAACAAATCTAATAAACAATTTATCCTGGAGGCACAATCAACGGTCTAATCTCACAAGAGACCTAACTTGTTCCACATTTTTATCAGTTTTCGATGTTGAAGACCTCCCTGAGCGAAGTTCTTCTTTCACTACTGCTCGGACCACCAAAAATGTTTTTTTTTACCGAAAAAGTATGCTCTTGACGTTTCTCATAGGCTTGTAGTAACTTTTCTCAAGTCAAACTTACTGATTCACTAAGGTTACCACAATATTTAATAGCACATCGCTGCCCCAAATTTTTCGCTGATTCGTGTTTCGTGCCGCTCTATAAAACCGCTTATAGAGTTCTACGAGTATATGGTCCCATAGCTACCACGTAAGGTAGAATCTTGTAATATTTGTTTACTGTCTAAGAGGGACTAACATAAAAATTTATTATTCTTAATATTATACACAGTATCTGAAATAATCAAAATACTTGTTTCTGTATTTTTTTCTTCAATTTCATTACTAAAAGTAGTCTTATGACTTTTCTGCCATACCGTGTATCTATAATAAAATTTGCAGTCTTTTTTCAATAATAACATTTTTTTTTCATATGAAATTAAATTCAAATAACCAATAATAAAATAATTACTCTTTAAAACTAGATTAATAGAAAATTTCATTCGTCATCAAATCCCATTTAATAAATTATCAATAATTTTCATTTAATCCATAGTAAATAGTAGCAATTGCTTTGGTTATAATTTTTATAAGTGGATTAGTTAATGTCGAATATTGATTTATTTATCAAATGTATAGTAGAAAACTGTGTACGAGTATGCTATGAATAATATTATTACAACTATAATAATTAATTTTAATTAAATATTTCTGCAATAATATGTGTATATTAAAACAATTCCCTAGAATGTAATCATTATTCATTTTTACATAAAAGTATTTATTATACAATATAATAAATATTTTAACAAATCCCATTACGAATTTTTTTTACTAAATATTCATATTTATTCTTAAAATTTATATAACTAGAGAGATATGTTTATTAATCTATTAAAATTTTAATATTTAATAATAAGTTTGGCTCAGTTAAATTGTGTTTTTTTTTAAATACTACCTTGATCAAAAAGTTACCGGAATTTATTCAGAAAATTAAAAATAAAAGTTTATTTATCTAAATCTATATTGTCCCCTTCAAAATAATCCCCATCGACTTTAACACACTTATGCCAGCGCTTGATCCAATTCTCGAAATATTTTTTATATTCGGTTTTCGGTATGTCCATCAGTGCTTCCTGCGATTTTTCCATTACTTCTTATCGGCTGTTGAACAGAAAGAAGTCACAGGGAGCCAAATCAGGTGAATTCGGTAGTTGTTGGATGGTATTTGTTGCATTTTTTGCCAAAAAATTACGAATAATGATGGCACTGTGCGACGGTGCGTTATCATGGTGCAAAATCCACTAGTTTTCTGCCCACAATTCTGGTCTCTTTCGGCGAATTACTTCACGCAAACGTCTTATAACGCCCAAATAATACTCTTTGTTTGTTGTCCGGCCTTCTGGCAAAAATTCATAATGCACCACACCGTTGTAATCCATGAAAACCGTGAGCATTGCCTTCTTTTTGACTGAAAACGACGTGTTTTTTTTTGGTCTCGGCTCATTTGGTGAACGCCATTCACTTGCCTGATGTCTGGATTGTGTGTCGTACTCATAAACTCACGCCTCGTCTCCAGTCATGATCCTTTTGATGAATGTGGGATCGGATACAGCCTCGCAAATTATGTCTTTTGCGACGTCAATACGGTCTCTTTTTGCATGAAATTGAGGTCTTTTAACACCAACTTTGCTGCTACACGACGGAAACCCAAATCATTAACCAAAATGTCTTGGACAGATCCATATGCAATGTTCAAGTCCTTTGCTATCTCTCTGTTGGTTAATTTGCGGTTATTGACGAGCATTTCTTTTAGTTTAACAATGTTTTCATCTTCGATTGACTCATGACCACTTTTGAACCGCTCGTGCCACTGGTAAACGACCGTTTTCTTTAGAGAATCGTTACCGAAACACTTTTCCAACATTTCCAACGTTCGCGCACCATTAAATCCATTTTTTACGCAAAATTTAATACAAGTTCGTTGTTGCAAATTTAAATCCATTTCTAAAATTGTAAAAAGTCGATAACACACACAGAGATAGATGTACTCTTAGCTACGTAACTTTGGCAAGCTATGACGCTAAGATTTAGAGGGAATATCAACAACAGATGTACCAACTTAACAAAAAAGTCTTAGCGTCATAGTTTGACATTTGCAAAAGTTACGTAGTCAAGAGGACAACCTTAGATTAAAGAATACCTGGATAGGCCCCTACCGTATATGTATAAGCATTTTTGTGTCCAACTTATTGCCAAGCGGTGAGAAATGGCAAAAGCGGGATATTTTTGTGTATATTTTTTTATGTAGACATGACACCCATTGCCATCTAGTTGTCGTAATATAAATTTATTGAATTGCAAAACCATAATTTATATTCATTTTAATACACTTATTGGAAACAAAAATACAATTTAAACACAACGACAGGCAATTTTTATTTTTTGTACAATCTTTTGATACGGAATGGAATTCTATTTTAGGTTTATTATTCCTTTCGGAAATATCAATCAAATATAAAGCGCCTAAATTTTGTAGACTTTAGGAGAGTTTTCAAACGCGCCATTCTCCATGAAAGTGGTGACACACCGAAAACAGCGGGCTATTTTTAACATTTCTCAGTTGTTTTTTTTGCGGTTCGGAAAGTGTTTTTAAAAGTGTTATTTCCATCTTTTTAGAAGTATTGTATTTACGAAAAAGTAAGTATTTATACAAATTGTTATATTATTAATAAAAGTTAATACGAAGTTTTTATTTCAGGAAATGAAGTGTTTTGTGAGAAATTGCTTCTCATACGAAAAAATGAGAAAGCCGGGAATTTCTTTCTTTCGGTAAGTTGGCATCTTTATTTCTACTACATAATTTAATGAAAATTTCGTTTGTGAAGTGCCTAAATGGCTTTTAGTGATATGTTTTGTGTGAAAAGTGGTTAAAAAGTGAAAAGTTCGGCATTGAATAAATGTAAACAAATCCGATGTTAACAGTTCAATGTTTACCATGAAATAGTACAGTGCCGGTGGATATAAAGTGTGTGTAAAAAAGTTTAAGGGACCGAATTTTTTTAATAGTGCGAATAATACTTCAATTTATGTTAATTCTTAATTTAAAAAGTAAATATGACGATCGAATATTTATATGTTGAGGAGGATAATGAACATGTAATATAAAAAAATGATTGATATATAATTTTGCCTTAATTACTTATATTTTCTAGGTCCCTAATAGCAGCACTGAATGCGAGGACTTGTCAACAAAGAAATTAAGTAATTGTACGAGTATACATGTATTATAATATTTTCTCCTATGCACAATGAAAGCATTGTTTTCTATTGATTCATTAAATTATTATGTTTTAATAAATAATATATAATGAAATAAAAAAATA
This sequence comes from Atherix ibis, assembly GCA_958298945.1. NCBI lineage: Eukaryota > Metazoa > Arthropoda > Insecta > Diptera > Athericidae > Atherix > Atherix ibis. The sequence continues at coordinate 40,129,292 of OY282606.1, forward strand.
AATAATGTATTAAAATAGAATACTGTGTTTTATTGCATATTTACAAAACTAATTTCATCAAACAACAAGACCCGCAATGTTGAAAAATCTGCTTTACGCATAAATGACATCACATATGAAAATGATTTTGAATGAACCGCTTCAGTCGCATACTGAAGTTTAAAATTGGCTCCCAATGATTTACGCCGTTTCTGTTGTATTGCATGTGTGTGCGTTCTATGAATGTATTGCCAACAAAATTTGGACAGAATTTTTGTGTAGAGGCCTATCCAGTTCTTCTTTAATCTAAGAGTACAACTATCTTTCTGTCAACTTAACAACAACAGATGTACCAACTTAACAGAACTCAAATCGGAACGATGGGAGCGCCACACTTTTTGATCAAGTTGGTATACTTTTATTTGAGAAGCTAATATATAAAAACGGTTGAAAACTGAAATTTATTTTTTTTTCTATATTTTTAATATTTAATTTAAGTTTATATGACATAAAAAATTTAAAATAAAAGTTTTTACTTTTATACATATTTCACATTAAAGAAAAAACAATTTTTAACTTATGGATATAAAAATATTGAATTAAATTTTTAAAAGGAAACAAAAATTTCAAAAACTTTTTGGTAAAAAATTAGTTTCTGTAAATAAAATTCAAATGTTATATGTAAATAGTCAGAAAATAAAAAAATATTTGAAATATTAATAATTTCAAAACATATGTCGGTGGAAAAATTCTATTTGAAAATTGAATAAAAAGTTATTCACAACAAATGGCTATCGACCTCATTTGCATTATACACGTATCTTCGATGATTATAGAAATTATTGAACTGAAAAAGAACCAATTTTCTACACAAAATATCTCTAGGAATGTGAACTTTTCCACAGAATATATAAGTTCGGCCATAATATTTAACTTTTATAAGAAAATACGACAACAATGTCCAAAATGATGGAAATAAGCCCAAAAGTAGACTTTCTATCGTTCACAATCCTATACCTTCCGGAAGAAGAGAATGAATTATCGGAATATACTCTGAATTCTGTTTGTATTTTCCATTTTATATTTTACTACCACCAATAGGATAAATAAAGGAAAAAAAGGACGATTTTTATTTTCAGTTCATGACTGCCCCAAGGTTAGATGGTATATCTAAAAGTATTAGGAAAATAAAACAAAACAAAATATTTTTCTATTGAGTAAATTTTCCCAAGGGTAAAAATGTTCCACTCCATTTCAACGAACATGAAAAAGTTATCATATCCGAAAGCTACGATTTAGAAATACGGATGTGATTAGAATTATTACTTAATTTTTCAAATTTTATCAAGAATTTTTGTCCGAAATTTATTTGCACTTTTCAGAAAAATCAAACATATTTTTATGAATTTTTCAATTTTTTTTTTATTAATAATATCAATAAATCTGTCAGTAAGTATTGTTATTAGTTTCGTAAAGTTTTCTATGAAAAATTTGATTTCATTTTTCTTTTTAAATATACATACAAATGTTGTTCATTTCTAGCAAATGCAGGTTGTTTAATTCATAAAAGTTTTATAATATAGGAAATTTGTACATATAAAGGCAACAGAAATGAAACAGATGTTTTTATTTTGAATAAAATGGGGAAAAAGGTTTTTTTACCCGCAAATTTTCCACAAAATTAATTTAGCACATATTTTGAAGGAAACTTTTCCCATAAATTTATTTCAGAACAAATTTTTTTACCATAAATGAATAATTACAAAAAAAAATTGCATACGAATACATATCGGTTATATTTTTCTTTTTCTTAATTATAAAGTTAGTAATATAATAATACATAATCTTAAATAAATGTTTTGTCTAATCAACCTATATTGCAGCTCTAAAACAGAGCCAAAAATATAAAGTTATACAAAAAAAAACTCCGAATAAACATTTGTACTAAATAATAATAAAAAAAAAAAATTTAGAGGTCAAAAAATATATTGTGTATATTTTTTTTGAAACCAAATTCTCATAAAAATCTTTAAAAATTAATAACAAAATATATATTGTATATAAAATTTTTGAGAAAGAATATTTCTATTTGAGTTATCTCAATTAAAATTTTCCTAAATATTTTATTTTATTATATTGATTAAATATTTAGTATTATTTAAAAATTAAAAAAACATTCAAATAGCCTCTATAAGACTTTCTGCAGGACTCGTACTGTTTAGGGTATTTTTTGATGACTTTCTTACAAAATTTTTGCTATAAATATCTTATTATTTGTTGGATTTTTAAATAATTTAAAATTTATCTACAAATATATACTAGGTGTATAAGCTTATATCCGCGGTTTTTTAATTAAAAAAACACATGTTTTTTTTTTATAGAAAGCAAAAACAAATTTATTCAAAGTACTTGCCCTTGCTAGCTATACATTTTTTCCATCTGTCGGCCAATTTGTGGATAGCACGCCAAAAAAATTCCTTCTCTTTCGAGGCAAACCCCTCATCAAGCCATTTTCGGACGTCTTCGTAAGAATCGAAGTGCTGTTCAATGAGCGCATGGCCCATCGACGAAAACAGGTGGTAGTCGGAAGGGGCCAGGTCTTGTGAATAAGCGGGGTGGGGTAGCACCTTCCAGTTAAGTGTCTCCAAGTAGGTTTGGACCATTTTTGACGTGTGCAATGGTGCGTTGTAGTGGAGGAAAATCAGCTTGTCAAGTCTTTGTTGATAATCTGTCCTTTTTTCACGTGGAGCACGGTGCAATTTGATCAGTTGTTGATGTTAGCGGTGGGCATTGATAGTTTCACCAGGTTTCAAGACCTCATAATAGACGATACCCTGCTGATCCCACCAAACGCACAGCAGCGTCTTCCCTCCGAAGTGATTTGGTCTTGGGGAAGATTTAAGATTCCTGCATTTAGGATTCTCGAAATAACAGCTCCAAACACTGCTCAGATTCATCAACACGTTGTTGTTTTTGGTCCACAGTGAGCTCACGCGGCACCCACTTTGCACACAGCTTTCGCATGCCCAAATATTCATGCACGATATGTCCAACACGCTCTTTCGATATCTTCAGAGTCTCAGCTATCTCGCCCAACTTCACTTTACGCTCATTTAAAATTATTTTGAGGATTTTTTGGATGTTTTCTGCCGTAACCACCTCTTTTGGGCGTCCACTGCGTTCTGCATCAACTGTGCTCGTATGACCAGTTCGAAATTGGCGAAACCAATATTCCACAGTTGATAGCTGGAGCAGAGTCCGGATAACGTTTGTCAAACCATGCTTTGGTTTCCACTGTATTTTTTTTCATCAAAAAGCAATGCTTTATCAATACACGAAATTCATCTTAATCCATTTTTTTTTCAATAACAAAAGTTGCTTAACTCAAAATGCTATATCTCACGAACCAATCGACCGATTGCTGTCAAACTTTGACAGGAATCATTTGAAGTATGATGCTTTGTGATTATTAAGTAGATTTTTGCAAGAGACGCCATCTAGACGTCAATCTTATAAACTTTTCAGCCGAATTGATATATCCACTTTTCATCGCCTGTCATAATCCGATGCAGGAACGACTTTCTTTTTTGTCTGGCGAGCAAGATTTTGCATGTGTTTTGGCGTCGTTCTATCTGCTTATCGTTCAATTCATGTGGCACCCACTTTCCGATCTTTTCAATCTTCGCCATGGCACGCAGATGCATGGAAATGGCTAATTGAGTAACACCCAATTGCTCCGCGAGCATTTTTTGCGATTGGGTATCGTCTTCGTCCAAAAGAGCCTGCAATTGATGGTCCTCAACGTTCCTAGGCCGATTTTCACGCTTCTTGTCCCACAAGTCAAAATTGCCATCTTTGAACCGACGAAACCAATCTCGGCACGTTGTTTCCGATAAAGCACTATCATCATAGGCCTCCATAACATTCGATGCGATTCGGCAGCCGATTTCTTCAAATTGAAGATGTATTGTTGTACGAAATTGCTGACAATGTGCACTGATTAATGTTGATAGATATCAAACTCATAAAAAAAATATGGCGTGCTCATGTTAGCTAAATACGCTCACTCACGCCATCTATGACCAAACAGCGGATTTAAGCTTATACCCCTGGTAATTTTTTACGTATTTTTACAAATGATGTCAATTCACCTGATCTTGGATGCCAGTTGACATCACTGAATCATGAAAGTGCACGTCTTGTAAGCTTTTCGCTGAATTAACCCAAAATGTGTAGCTTATACTGCCGTCTTGTTAAAACCATACCATGCATAGTCTTAATTAAACTCTTTAAGTTGAGGCTAAAAAAAAATTAGTCATCATACGGCCATAACAGTCGGAATTGAAATAAATATTTTTAAAAAATACATGCCAATCTCAGCTTAAGGTCAAAACATATACCAGATAGTCAATTTCTCCATAATAATTTGTCAATTTTATATATATGACAATTTTGCTTATTAACGTATCCACCGATCAAGAAATAAGCCTCTTCACTGGAGAAAATTAATCAAAAAACCTAGTACCAAACGCCTGTGGTTCCGGCACCCACACTACGTATTTCCTGCACAATTTTAACGCATTTTTTCATACAAAAACGAAAAAAATTAATTTAAATAATATAGTAGATGCTGTCAATAGTTGTCAAATATCAAAATTATACTTTTGGAATTGTAAAAAGGAAAATCGTTTACTTTTATAAAAGTTGTTTCTTAGTTTGTAAAGTAAATTATTTTTTAAAACCAAATTGCTAGTGAATCATTAATTTAGTAGAATAATTTTTTTTTAGCTGCACACAATAATATTTAATATTTCAATAAATTATATCAAAACGAAACCGAAGGAAAACCAAAAAACTTTAATTTTCAAGTGTATTCGAAATCTATTTAATTCGTTTTCTATAGGTAAATTAAATTTTCTACTATTTATATTTTTATTAAATTAAGATGTGAAAATTTCTTTCCTATGAAAATTGAGAGATAAGAGACGAAAAATCTAACAACTAACTTAGAATTTTATTTTTGTTTAGTTGAAAAAATCAGAGTTTTTGATCACGTTTTCTCTCATTTTTGTATTTCTTTCACGTCATTTATAATTCAAAAAACGTGCTGCTATTACTTTTTCTAATGTTAATAATACGAAAGGGGATTTTTTTTTATACTATTTTTGATATTTTGTAGAGTCGAGAATGTCATCTGAGAAAAAATATGTTATGCATTATTATTATTATTTTATTTGTATGGATACTATGACATCAGAGTTAGATGAATGAATTTTTGCAACGCTTCTGCATATCCTTATTGATAGATTATATTAAGCTTCATAGAATTTTATAGATATAGTAGGATATACAATAGTCGAGGTGAAAATGACATGAAGTGCTGTTTGGAATTATATCAAAGAATAAGATTATACGTATTATTACAGCACATTTCATGGTGATTCCCAATTTTATTATTACAGCATAAAATAATATTCATTGTAGGAGCATAGAAAAATTTCACATGTTTTACTATTATTTCATTTTGGTTATGTTAATCTGACTGAAACAAATCTCGAATCTCCCAAACGTATACTTTCACGTGCTACTAAGATACATCGTCGATGGCAATCAACATGAATACCTTTTTATCATAAGGCTTTTAGTAATCAAGTCACTACTACATTCCGAATTCTATTACATTTACCTAAAAACGAAATATCATTTATTTGTTTAAAATACTTTCTCGCCCAAATAAAATCTCAGGCAATTCTAGTAAAAATCGACTTTGCTCCAAGTGTTAGACTAAAACCGAAATGAAACTGAAAGATTTCTCACGTGCTTTGAAAATAAAGTCATCCTTTTTAGATTGGTGGAATCTTTCCCATTACCGAAAAAATCAAATCTCAGCTACTTTGGTAAACGCATAAGTACCACTGTGGTGTCTCAAATATAGTCTTCTATATTAGAAGAGCCGTAAAAGCTTCCATGCATATGATGCCCAAACCAATGTTCGACATTTTTGTAAAAAAAAATTTATTATAATAAAAAAATTTTATAAAGTGTGCTTTGAAAAGCTATCAAAATAAAATAATTTCATAATAATTTGAGTATTTTCCAAAAAAAAATGTGAGTTATATAATTTTTTTCTCTAATTTATGATTTTTAACTTTTTTTATTTTATTACAGACTTTTGTTTAAAGTTTAATTTGAATAAAGTGTAATTATGAGAAATGTTAAAGTTAGATTTGCCAATGATTCTGTATCGTTTGATTTTCATGCCAATCGAATTCCAGAGAAAAAACCTTTCTTATATAAAATTTACAATCCCGAAACACAAGAATTCCTTGGCAGGACTGGATGTAGCTGGTTTAAAATATTATATTTCTATTGTATTTTCTATATTATATTAGCTGGTATGTTTATATTAAGTATGCAAGCTTTTTATCGAACATTGGAAGATGATAGACCTAAATGGATATTGGAGAAATCGTTAATCGGAATAAGTCCTGGCCTTGGATATCGACCAATGACGACTAATATAGAAATAGCAAATGCAATACAATTTAATCCAAACGATGAAATAGACATTCAATACTGGACGTATCTAATAGATGAGTTCCTGAATCCTTATAATACATCAGCAATACCACAAAATAGTACAATTCGTTACGTTCCTTGTAATTATGAAACAAAGAATATATCTACCAATGAGTTATGCCTATTTAATTTGGACACATTCCAAAAATGCAATTCGCAAAATAGTTATGGATACGCGGAAGGTACTCCATGCATTTTCCTGAAGCTAAATAAAATTTATGGTTGGAAGCCCGATTGCTATGATGATATTACACAATTACCAAAAGATATGCCAGCTGAATTAGTAGATTTTATAAAGGATTTACCATCAAATAAACGGAAACAAATTTGGATATCATGCAAAGCCAGAAAAGATGACGATTCAAATGATGTTGGCCCAATAACATATATACCAAATAGAGGACTGCCATCCTACTATTATCCTTATATAAATGTGGATGGATATTTAAGTCCTTTAGTTGCAATTCAATTAACTAAACCAGCTGAAAATCAAGAATTATCTATTGAATGTCGAGCTTGGGCAAAGAATATACAATATAGTGATGAGCCTTTGAATCGTAAAGGATCAGTGATTTTTAAGGTTTATATTGAAAGTTATTAAAAATTATTAAAAATAACTATAGTAAAAATAAAAAAAAATAAAAAAAATTTTTGAAAAAAACTTTTTTTGATTTATTAAACTTTTTTAATCTAATTTTTTTTTTTATTAAACTTCATCATTTAAAAATTATAAATTTTCTGAAAATTCCTGTTGACTATATGTGTCTTTTCTGTTTTTTTTTTTTAGTTTTTTTTTTAGTTTAAGTAGAGCATTTATTATTTCCATATTACTTGTACATATTTACATGTTATTTAAAACGTAGAGCTAAAACATGCTCTGTAGGTACATCTTTTGCTTATATATTAAATTAGTTTTTAATGACTAAGTACATGAATTGCTTACAACTATGGCTTAAAAATTAAATGTGCTTGCTCAAACACAATTATCTATATTTTTAATTGCTTATAAACTTAACTTAATTCTAGACTAAATAACACAAAATAATAAAAATTAGGGAAAGGAATGTTCAGGAAGAGCGGATTAAGAGTTTGGAATTTTTGGGAATTGTGTGTTGCTTCCGCTAACAACGATGGAAATGGGGAGTTAAGGAATTATAAAACTGAACGTTCATAATATCACTGTCCCTCGCAAAATCAGGTATGATAACTGGTGAGGCATAGAGGTAATCATTGTATAAGTTTCTGTGTTGGGTGGCTTGGGTATTAATCCTTTCTAGTGACTCTTGAATGAGTGGATTTTAGTTCATTTGAGACTGGGATAGCTGTATTTTTAATCAGAATACGCAGCTTTTTGCTCTTTGTAGCAATTTTCCTCGGTCCGCGAGTGCTGGGATTACGGAAACAGATTAAATTCGACTTATTAAGATTGACTGATAAGTTCCAGTCATTATAATAATTTATAATTTTAAAAAGTAGCTCTTGCGTTCTCTTTAGAGCTAATTTTGGTGATTTGCTTTTGGCATAAACAAGAGTGTCGTCTGCATATAGTATCATTTGTGCTTTTGCGGCTGTTGGTATATCTGCAGTGTATATTGAATACAGCAGGGGACCTAATACCGAGCCTTGTGGAACTCCTTTACCTATTAAGAAGAATTCGGAAGTCGTGTTATGATACCTAACACAGGATGATCTATCCTAAAGAAATGAGTGCAGCAGCAGCGTAATATGTGGAGGTAAATCAAGTTTGCATAGCTTGTGCACTAGTCCCTTATGCCAAACTGAGTCAAAGGCTTTGGTTATATCTAGGGAGCAAGCAACTGTTGATTCTTTACGGTTTAACCCAGTTGTTATCTCACTATGCAGTAGAAAAAGAGCATCCAAAGTTGAGTGACCTTTCCGAAATCCGAATTGAAAGTCGGGAATAATTTTATTTTCATTACAAAATTCATTTACCTTTTCGTAAAAGATTTTTTCTAATATTTTTCCCAAACAGGGAAGAAGAGATATAGGTCGATGTTGTTGGATGGCTGCTCTACCTTGAGTTTTTGGAATATTAAAGATAATACCTATTTTCCAGGCTTTAGGGAAGTAGCAATTGTTAATACAGTGATTAAATATTGCAACTAAGGGACGCAGACTCTTTTTCGGAAGCTTTCTCAGCATAAAGTTCGATATATTATCGATGCCGGCAGACTTTTTATTATTTAAGGATTTTATTACCGAGTAGAGTGTGTTTTCGGATATAAACATATCTAGAAGGCTGGGATTACATGCACTGTTATCAGTGCTGAATGTGAAACATGAGTTGGGGCGTTTGATAAAAAACTATTGACCTGATTATTTACGTGAGTTCGTAGAGGTGAGTTTGAACTAAAGTTGTAAAGATCTTTATAAAACGAGGCAAAGTTTTTAGAAATATTAATTGGACCCCCTTTTATTTCGCGGTCGTTATTATCGGTAACTGTTACTTTATTGAGTGACCTTCGACCGGTGATTGCGTTAAGCTGCTTGAAAGCATCAGGACCTGGACATACTTTTGAAAGTCGTTCAGAAAATTGTTCATTAAAGTGTTTGTTAACTTTATTGCGTATCATAGTTGATATGCAGTTAACCTGTGCCTCTAAGAGACGATAATCTGAGGATGTAGTGTTGAGTTCTCTCCGGAAAATGCGTTTCATTTCCCTTATCCAACGATTTTTCAACCAATACATTTTCTTAATGTCCTCAGGGAGAGAATCAAATCGATGGCTACTATTAGACAGTCGCCTTGAATGTCTATGAAATACCTCCGAGACAATCTGACTAAAGGTTTCTATATGGAAATCAATTTCTTGATTGGTTATGTTCTTGAAGCAAGGAATATTCATTCCGTTAGGTATGGCCATATCTACATCTTGCCTAAATTCTTTCCAGTTCGTGTTCTTATACGACGTGAAAGATTTTAACTCAGTATTCTCAAAGTTGAATTGAGTTTGAATTTTAATAAGAACCGGATAATGGTCTGAATGAAAGTCGAGAGTTGAACAAGTAATGTTCGAAGAGTAAGGATTAATTAAACCGCTTGAAACGAAAAACAGATCGACTACAGATAAGCTACTAGGTCTGGTAGGACCAGGAGGTGCAATTATCTGTAATGTGGAGATGCTAGTTAGCAAATTTTTAATAGAAATGCCGGAAGAGTTACGGATAGAATCTCCCCATGAGGTGTGTCTGGCGTTAAAATCTCCTCCCATGATTACCTCATATCCCTTGCTCATGAGATCTTGTAAGAACTCGAAGAGGTCTTTAATTTCGACGGGTGAGCACTTGCAGGCAATATAACATGAAACTAATGCTATATTTTTAATACCCGAATTGCTTACGTGACATCGCGTAAGAACACAAGTGGTGCAGATATTATTTGACCTGAAGTTAACCAAGTTACTATATTGGATATTTTCTGAGAAGATAATGCCAGTTCCCTGATTAGAGTCATTGCGAATGCAATGAAATCGTGGAAGTGAAAGCATGTGCTTCAAATTCAGGTGAGTTTCATTGATGAAATAGAAGTCGGCAGGCTGATTCTGAATGAACTGATAAAGTTCGACTCTTTTGGACAGGCTCACGATAGACCGCACGTTAAGTGCTATGATATTTAGAAAGCGCGTCATAATGGAATATGGTAGGAAGGGTTTATAACTATCATGGGTAGATTGGATTTTAAATTATTCTTACTTGAAAATAATAATATGAAGTGTTGTCTTTTTGCTGGGTTGTGTTGCTCCTTTCGAGTCCTAGCCGGGTTGTGTTGCTCCTTTCTAATCCGCAAAAGGTGGTTTCCGTCGTTTGGCTGCTGTTCTAGGTTGCTCCAATAGTGACGTTTTTCCTGATGATGGTTGTCCATCGCTGCATTACATAACTTCCTCAGTATAAACCGAATCATTTGCATACTTTCCTGTCTTTTCTGTCCTATAAGATAGTTTATGTCACTAATTAAATTAATGATAAAATTCAGAAAGATATAAATTTCCAATAAAATTTTAAACTTCCTGAACTTTGGGCCATAGCGGAAAGGTAATTAGGTTTTTTTTACTATATGTCCCCTTGAAAATAGTAAAGGCGTTGATGCTTAAAAGGCTTCAAATAAAAGCAATGCTTAAAAGGCTTCAAATAAAATCGCCGTTAGCTTTTCGGCGACCTTCCTTTGGATGTTATCGATAGTACCAAAACGAAGTGCTCTCAAGTACTTTTTTATCTATGGAAATAAAAAAGGATTACACTGACTAAGATCAGGTACATATGAGGGCTATGAAATTAAAGGAATCTCTTTTTCCGACAAAAAATTTTTAATCAATATGGCTCTGTGATAGTAGACGTTGTAATGGTATAGCATTCAACTGTCCGGAATGTCTCTTATGACTCGAAGAACCCATTTTCTGAACCTTTTCAAGTTTTCACTCATCAACTTCACTAACTCTATCCATACTCTTATCAGTTTCCTATGTTGAAGGTCTCCCCGAGCAAGGTTCATCTTCCACTCCCTTTCGGTCCCCCAAAAATACTATTTGGCACCAAAAAACTTATAAAAAAAAATGCTCCCAATAGCCAAATTTTTGTAACTAAAACTGTCCAGATTGATCTCAGTGGTGCCGAATCACTCTAGGACGCAACCATGTAAAAATTTTATATCTAAATTTATCATAATCTAATTCTAATTTTATAGCTAAAATATACACATAAAAAAAAACTATTTACCAAATACGATATATTTTCCTATTTATAAAATGTCAATAAAATTATCAAAAATGTCATTCTATATTAACTTAACCAATATTGACATTTGTTAAATCAATTTCCAAATTCAGGAAAATTTTCAAATATTTTTACATAATTTTAATATAATTCCAGTCTATATTAAATGCATAAATAATGTTATTATTATTATAATGATTGAATTATATATCGATAGATTTGCCTATTGAATGAATTTATGGATGAACAAATTGTTAAAATATCTATGTTTTTGGATGGCGGAAACTTGAATAAAATAATTGTATACTCGTACATTGAATATATCAACTTGACATACCATAGTTTCGGCTACATAATGGGGAATATAAATAAGAGAGAGAAATTTCTTAAAAACACATCACTTTTATCGCGTATATTCTATAATATATCCTTTTTACATATACCAGTTAATATAACAAGGAAAAAAGTACTTTCACACGTAAATATTTTTTATATACATATTTTTCATTTTTCAAAACTTACTTGAATTTTTCATTTCTACATGCGCTTAATTAAGTCTCCTTTAAGTATGTCTTACATATTAATATATTATTACTTTGATATTATGTTATCCTCAAATCTACTATAATAAATTAATTCCTGAAGTACATACTGAATTTTCGACTAAACTTTAAAATTAATCTCTTTTTGTCTGGCGTTTCTGCCAAAGTGCTAAAATATTTTACTTGATATGAATACAAAACATCCACTTTCAATTTATTTCATCTTAAATCACAATGCCAACAATGGTGAAAACTTTTCCACACTAATAAGTAACTTTTTCGAACTTTTTATATTTATAATTCTTTTACTCTTACAAAAACTTACCTTACGACTAAAAATTGGTCACGTAATTTTTCGTCTACTCAAAGTGCATTTAGTCTAGATTATTCTAAAACTCATTAGCTTGCATTATAAAAAAAATAATAGTAAACCTAACAAATACGATAAATTTTTTATGGTTTTTCAGTATTTTCAACAAATGTTACCTAGAAAAATTAAAAATTAAGAAGTGAACGATTTTTATCCATTTTGGAGTTTTGAAAGTAGAGTACTATGATTTGATAGTTGTCAAATATATATATTTTATTTAAAATTAAATTAATTTAGATAATTATTTGTAATTTAATTTTTTTAACTATTATATTATTTAAAAATATTTTTGAATTGTAAAAACGTTCTATCAAGTGGTGATTCTTATTTATCGGGTTGATGCAAAAGTTATGACCGTTTTTTACATATACAATTAAAATTTTTTTTTTTAGATTTGTATTAATTATTTAATCAATTATATAATTTCCATCCATTCTTATAACCTTCTCCCATCTTTCTATTAACTTATTAATACCATTAGTGTAAAATTCCGTGGATTTTGATGCGAAAAATATAGTAAGAGATGTTTTTACCTGCTCTATTGTATCAAATTTTTTATCATTGAAAAAATTTCGCGGTGATCGGAATAACTGAAAATCGGAAGGAGCAAGATCTGGAGAATACGATAGATGCTTGATAACATCCCAATTCAACACATTTAGCTTGTGTTGGGTCATCATAGCCTTTTGAAGGGCAATGTTCAATTTGGATAATTGCTGACAATATCGTTATCAAAATACACAATACCCTTACAATCCCACCAAACACAAAGCATAACTTTTTTTGATGGGTTTCGGCTTTCGAAGTTGTTAATGGGGCTTGTCCAGGTATAGCCCAATGTCTTTTTCTTGTCACGTTATTGTACACGACCCATTTCTCATCTCCCGTTTACGAACGATACAAAAAAGGTTCATGTTTTTGTCTCGCAATCAAAGCAACGCACGTTGAAACACGATCCAATAAATTGGCAGCCAACAATTGATGAGGTATCCAAACGTCCTACCGCGAAACCATCCCCATACGCTTCAAATGCCTTAATACGGTTGTTTGGTTGACTCCCATCATCGACGCGATCTCCCTGGTGGTTAGATGTGGATTGGTGTCAATTATGACTTTTAACTTATCGTCATCAGACTTCAATGGCCGCCCGATACGTGGTTTATCAATTAGTGAAAAATCCCCAGATCGGAATTTTATAAACCATTTTCTTAGCTGTCGAACTTTGATGACATCTACTCCACACACTTCCAAATGTTTTTTGTTGCCACACTCGCGGTATTTTCTTTACGGAATTCATAAAGTAAACAATGTCGTAAATGCACTTTATCGACCGACATTTTGAAAAAATACAAGGGCTCTTCACTGTACACAGGCCAGACCAAACCTAAATAAAAAGTAGAGGGAAAACATCCTTTAAACAATAGACTCATTTAAAAGAAGATACTATTCATCTTCTCTGAAGAAATTTTTTTTTTACCTAGGATCATAAAAAACGGTCATAACTTTTGACTATCAACCCAATTCACATGTTTCTTCAGTGATGAAGAAATAGGTCAATTGGGTTGACTATCAACCCAATTGACCTATTTTTTTTTAGTTTTAACTTAAAACTATAGGTGCTTTTAATAAGATGTTGCTATAGGCTACAGAAATGTGCAAAAATTTGTTCCCAGGACGCATGCTTTTGAGTTTTGGTGTTGTTAACTAGCCTACAAAATCATCGTTTTTATGCAGACTATTTTCTTATTTTAGACCATTTAAAAATATTATGTTTACATGGAAAATCCTTAAATTTGAGGGCATTTTTAAAAAAAAACTACCGATAATGGCCGATTTGTAGCCAAAAATTCATTAAAAATTATCTGAAAAGGATCGAGTGCTGCAAAAACTCTGGTGAAAGTCATTTGAATAATATTACAAATTTAAATATTATTAAAAATAAAATTTCTTTTAAAATCCTCATTTAATTGGATTTAATAGAATTTTTCCGAATTTTTCTGTTTGTGCATTAGAAAAATCAAAAGAGTAATTATTACAATACTTCGTCATTTTCAATTACGTCCGCGTATTATTTATTTATCCTAATACCATCCTTTTCAATTTGGCCACATCACTTAAATAACTATATCATTTTTTTGGAAATTTCATCAACATTTACAAAGTGTCTGTTTGCTTGTGAATTTGTTCTTTTTAAATTATGTTGAAAGCAGTAGACTATCCCAAGAGTACTGTAAATACTGCAAATCTCATCCGAATTCAAAAGAATAGGCATTTTTCACATTTTACTTAGTAATCATTGTAGCCGAAACTGGGCCTTAATCTCTTGAGAGCTTCTTAATTGAAATTGCAAACGAATAAAATTTTGCAAGTACATCTGCTTTTTCAACTGCTTTTCTATTCAGGACAGTTAAAAATGTTTCTACCACTCTCTGAAAGTAATTTTCGAACATTTTAATTGTATACAAAATAATAAATCTGAAATGATGAACTCAGATGAGACGAGCTGGTGTTGGTAAAAATTCTGATTTCTAGAAATGCCAGACAGCATAAGATTCGGTTGGCCTTGACAGTTGAGCTTTTGTCAGAAACTTATGATAATAACTATGTATATATGTTGCATTTGAAATCCTTTTACGTCTTAGTCTTCATCATTCCAGTGTACATTAGGAAAATCAAAAACATTCATTCATGTACAAGTTGATATTAACACTTACTTTAAAGAAAACTTTGCAACTTGAAACAGTTGATTTGAACAACTAACATAGACCATAGCGATTTTAACATAAAATATTGTTGATGAAGTTTTCGAAGGAGTTACATTTATGGTATAACAAGTATTTAGAAAAGTTTATAGTTTTTGCTTTTTGAATTTTGCTCTTAAGCATTTGACTTTCTGCAAATCTTCATAAGAAAACCACAATTGTAAGCAATTATTTTCAGAAATTATTTGTACAAAATACTTGCTGTATAATTTTATAAATAAAATATACCAAAAACATAATTTTATAAAAATATTAAGACATGAAAACTAGTAACAGTTTGTAGTGTTTATATTTGAGTGAAGATGAACATTAATAAAAAGTTCATATTCCTTAGCTCTAATTTATACCAAATATTTTTTTAAATAAAAAATATATTTTGGTAAAATTTCTTTCTATGCTTATTTAAAAATGACTACTGGCATATGATCACTGCGACTGTTCTTGACGAAGCCTCATTCGATTAGGCCAATCTTCGACCTATTTTCGAGTACATCCAGTCCTGTCTCTGATATTGCTCGTTTGTCAACATGCGCGTATTATTTTACACATCCTCACAAAGTGTCAAATTGACAGGTTTTTTGTGCGGAATCGCATTATTGTCAAATCGTGTATTCAATAAGGTGATGGTAGCGCCATTCTGCCTTGTGCTCATTATGCTATGACGCACCTCTGACCAAAAAAGTGGTTTTTTTCTAGGGTAGAAAAAATATTTTTAAGACGCCGTGGGGCTCGTCACTATGTTGTGTGGAATTTATACCCACTAAAATCAACTCTCTACACTTCTACTCTTGTCCGCGAGACCGCCATCAGGCGATGGGCTACTAGCCTTTATCACATATTAGACTACAGACTCGACACAGCTTCGAGTATTTGCTTCTTTTTGGAGCTTTTTAATAATGTCCGAAGCGTTGTTAGCTACTGCAATCGAGTTGTCTCGTTCCAGTACCTTACGATCATGGTTTACCAATAGTTGCGTAAGGCGTCATCCGAATAGGGAAACTTCCCACATCTAAACAGAAGTGACTGTTGGTAATCAATATCATCTGACCACCTCCATGCCTAGCAACAGCTTCCTCTCTTCAATATGGTGTCTTCCTTATTTACTGGGTCGTCGATGTTTTTTTATTGTAGAACGTTTTCTTTCTTTCTTTTCAGTATTATTCTTTCCCAGGTCAACCGTGATATTTTCGGAGGTTTCACAATTAAAATAAAAATCCCCTAAGCGGCATACAAAATGTTTGTTCGGATATAAAGGCAATCGAGGCCATTTTCGAAAAATAACCCACCTACCCCCTTACCTCACCCTCGCCCCCCCCCCCCTTCCCCTTCAGAAAATATGCTGGGCATTCTAGCTAACCCTCTCGAACTTCACGTCCAAAATCAAGTTTTCTTCCCACCTAGTTAACGAAGAAAGTTTAAATATAGAATATAACAGATGTTAAGACAATTTATTAGAGTTTAAAAGATAAATGTTATAATTTATTATAAACTCTTTTTCTTTATATTCTTATCATTCATACTAGAAAATATTAGATATTTGTAATTTTTTTTTTTTCTGGAAATGCAATAAATGAAATTTTCTTTATCGAACAAAATGATTATTTAAGGTAAAAATTGAGTTATTGAAATTTTACAATTGGAAATGAAATGACCCATATTTTTAAACTTAATTTTTTTTTCTCAGTAAAATATAATTTAAATAATATAAAAAACTAGAAAGGAAAAGTTTTTCTATTCAACATGAGTGCATAAATTTAATTGAAAAATGAATTATTTTGGAGAGTGTTCTTATGAAACAAAGTGAAAGCATAAAATTACAGCCAACATAATTTTAAAACTTATCCAAGTTTTATAATAAGTACATACAATAAATATTTTTTTTTTTAAATGGAAAAATTCTATTTAGTTCAATTGAATTTAAGAAATTCTACAAAAGCTATATTTCGAATGTCTAAAATCAATTAAAAAGTTAATGAGCATTCTTACAGTTTATAAATAATTGAAATAGTAAAAAGATTTTATTTCTGAGTACATATTATATATAATTTTCTTGAATTAAGACCAATTTGTTACTACTCGTACGACATAGCGGAAAGAATCTTAAATTTTAATTATGCAATTTCAACAGTATTAATGCCCCAGTAACATTATTTGCAAAAATCAAATACGAAAACATTTTATTTAGATAATTTCTTACTGAATCACATTTCAGGATGGAGCAGTTCAAATATATAATTGAACTTAAATTTCTATAATTATTTTTGGATACAAACAAGTAATTTGATAAATATTTAAAGAGTTTTCACTTATCATGCTCACCTATAATTGGAGCTATTTCTACTGATTAATGGTAAGAAATATTTTATGAGCTATCCAGTTTAAAATTTTTAAAGTAAAGTTAAATAAACTACTAATTTTTATTGAAAATTAGATAACACTTTTCTTTAATTAAATTTTTTATATAAATTTTTTGCTACGGTACACTTCTTGCAGGACTTAATTTTTGTAAGATAATTTCTGAAGACTTTTTCGTACATTTCGAACTGTAATTTCACTATTACTTAATGGATAGTTGTTTTTGAATGTTCTCGATTTTAAAGATTGTCTGCGTAAATACATTTTTTTATGTAAACCAATAAGAAAAAGTCCAACAGCAAACATCACCAAATCTAATAATTACGCATTTTGGAAAAATTTTCCAAAATTTGTGGTGTTGTGTGACTTGTGGTGCTGTTTTGTTAAAATCACTTTTTCTTTTCCATTTTTAAGTAAATATATCTTCAAAATGCACACTAGACGGTTTTTTTTCGCGGATACAATGGCTTCTCTATAGTCACTTGTGGTTTTTTAAAGCCTCATATATAGTACTATCGCTTATTGATGTATCCACTAAGAAAGAAATAAGCCTCATCGATGAATAAATAACAAGGCTGTGAGTCAAAAAATTTATGATCATTTTAAATTTATACGATCCTGTTTTAGTTTCAATTAAAATTTGATTTATCAAATAATAATAATATATTATTTTAAACTAAATTTAAATTGAATTTATTATTTTAAACTAAATTTAAATTGAATTTTTTAAATAAAAAAAAAGCCCTCTCTAGTTACCAGAAAAGTTGTTATTCTTATCAAATCTAATAAAAAAAAAATCGTTTAAATAAAAATTATTCATACCTGTATAAATTTAGTAAGTTTTATATAACTTTATGTAACCAAGCACTTATAGAAAAATACACAAACAAACAAAAAAATATCCAAAAAAAACTTGAAGACATTTCTAATTTATAGCCTTTTTTTAGTATAGTCAGTTTGTGATTTACGATTTCTCTGTATGAATATCGTGCTGAGAATAAACATTTGTGTTACGGAAAATAACCTGAAAATTTCATTCGGAAAAAAACAATTTCGGACTAAAAAATAATCCATAAATTACAACAGCAGAAAAAAAGGATTATATACTTTTTAAATAAATAAAAAAAAAATCTCAAGTTGTTGTCTAACTTGAAAATACTTGTACAAAAATTATTTAACATAAATTTTAAAATGAACAATTTCTGCTAATGTTATTGTGTCTGGAATTATTTTGTTGCAAACGAAAAGGATTGTGTTTACCTATAATTATCGATAGGTGTAACAAAATAAAATTATTTAATATAATTTCAATTGGCTTATTACAATAATAAAATGGCATATTTTTAATTACGGATTTTTTAATAATTAAATCGTTTTATTACTCAAGTCTATTCTATGTTTAGCAATGATTTTCCAATATTTTTTTTTTGCAAAATCACCAAAAGGATAAAAAAATTCATAAATTTCCGATTGATCCTAATAAGTTATTATTCTTAAAAATGATTACTTATTTATAGACCATTGAAATTTCCAATAAAAAAATTTATGAAAATAGTTTAATGTCCTTCAAGCTACGAATTAAAAAAGTTACTTGATATTATTATATAAATTAGATCATAACATTAAGTTTTAGGTTTAAAATGCTTTTATCTCATAATATTTTTGATTGCTGCAGCCAAAATAAATCACATCGAAATTATTTAAAAAATCATTATTAATAAATTTGTGCTTTCTTTGCAAACAGGTAAAATGTATATGATAAATTTCTATAATAAATATTTCAAATATAAAATTTGTTTTCCTAGTCAAAATCATTTTATCCATTATATTTTTTGAATAATAAAAGTTAATTTATGAATCCTCACAAAAGTACCACCAGGTGTTCTCATTTATATCGACAAAATATACATACAAATTCAACAATAACTTTAATAAATAAACATTCACAAGGATGTTATGATTTACATTAAACTAAAAATATTTATTGGATTTCTTTAATACCACTATATCATACCTTTACAAAATGTTATATTCCTTTCGACAGCTATAATTTGAACACGTTTTATGGAATACTTTGCCAATTCTGAAAATAGGCCAAGTACATTTTTAGTAATATATTAGCATTTAAATGGTATAAATTAAATTAAGCATCAAAATATCTATGAAAACTGTTTTCAAAGAATTGTTAATAATTTATACATAATTCACCCGGGCAATTTAGAAGAACACTATAGAAATTTCTATTCAATAAAAGGAAATACAGTAATTATTAAAATTTGTGTTCATTAGAAAATATATAATTTAATTTGCATTTTTTTGAATCTTCCGTATCTAATTTTTGAAAAATAGCATATCTTTTCTTCTACAGATACTTATTCAAAAAAAAACCTGGATCTTAACCACATATGTGTTTGTATTAATAAGAAAATATATTTTTAATTTTTTATTGATATCTACAACTATAACATACTATCAAGCAGATTTATATAATAGTACTAACTGACGTAAACGGTTATTGGCAGTAAACATCCAACGAGTTATTCGGATAGACTAGAATATCGGATGTATAAATATTGCAGAGGATGGGCCAAAGTATACTTCCCTGTGGAATACCAGGAGATATAATCGATAGTTCGTTAGCTTCATTTGTTTAGAAATATCGGTTGGAAGGAACTAATTTTAGGACTAGAAAATAGGTGGAAGAAAAGATCCTCTTAAGTTTTTAGAGTAAACGCGGGTACCTGGCTCGATAAAAGCTTGACTTCTATCAAGAAACAAACCGGGACTTACTTGAAGATTCGAGTAGGGGATGCAAATGGCAAAAGACTATTTTTACAAAGTTTTATGAAAGAATTGGATAAAGACTCATTTGTATGCAGGAACAAGGATAATTTATTATTTCTTTTTGGATTTGCAAATTATTTTGATTATTGCGAATTTCCAGAGAATTTGGAAATATGTTGATCGAAGGATGGAGTTATATAATATAGTGAGGAAGTCCGGTGCTATTTTAGGGCGCTTTTGAGAATGAATTTTATTTAATTGGCAACTTTGGAAGAAGTGCTTGAATTTAAGAAAAACTTATGGATCAGAGATTATTCAGTTCCATCTCTATTTTAGTACAATGCATTCTGTCTTGTATGTTTTTATGTGGAGTTAATTTTTTTGCAAGGTTTTTAATAAATGCTTCTGCTTTACTTTTGCTCCTTTTGGCCCAGGCTTCGTCTGTTTTTCATAAAGGGTTCGTTGTTTTTGACCTTCATAACATTCTATTTTCTGTGCGTGATGAAGTGTAGTTTCTAAGTCGAATTGAAGTTTAAGATTTCGTTATGCATTACATTTTGTAGTTTATTCACTACAAAATGAATATATATATTCGAGGGTCATTCAACAAGTACTTAGCCTACAAAAGAAAAACGAAAATTTTGGGAAGGTGAGAATTTATTTTTTCACATAATCTCCTTCAAGCTCGATACACTTGGCCCAGCGATGCTCTAACTTTTTAAACCCGTCCAAAAAATACATTTTCTCGAGGGAAGCAAAATAGGCCTCCGTGGCGACGATGACCTCCTCATTCGACCCAAATCTATTCCCGGCGAGTGATTTTTTCAGGTTTGGAAACAAAAAGTAGTCACAGGGGGCCAAATCTGGAGAGTACGGTGGATGGGACAGCAATTCGTAGCGCAATTCGACCAATTTGGCCATGGCGACGGCGGAGGTGTAAGCCGGCGCGTTGTCGTGGTGGAACAGCACTTTTTTCTTCGCAAAGCGGGGCCGCTTTTTCTTCAATTCGACGTCAAATCGGCCCAATAAGTCAGCATAGTAGCGCCCCGTGATTGTTTTACCCTTCTCGAGGTAATCGATGTGGATCACACCTTGTGAATCCCAGAAAACGGTGGCCATCACCTTGCGGCTGATCGAACAGTCTTCGCCTTCTTCGGAGCACGTTCGCCGGGTGAAGTCCACTGTTTCGACTGTTGCTTAGTCTCTGGTGTGTACCAGTGAATCCATGTTTCGTCGACGGTCACGAAACGACGCAAGAACTCCGCTGGATTGCGCTGAAACAGCACCGAACACGTCGCCGATGTGGTCTCACGGTTGCGCTTGTTTTCCGGTGTGAGCAAACGCGGCACCCATCGCGCCGACAGCTTTCTCATGCCCAGTTCTTTGTGTAGAATATGATGCACCATTCCTACTGCGATGCCCACAGTCTCAGCTATCTCGTGAACCTTCAATCGACGGTCTGCCAACACGAGATCGTGGACTTTTTTAACGTTTTCCTCCGTAGCAGCCGTTTTCGGGGCACCTGGGCGTGGCTCATCAAAAACCGACGTGCGGCCACGAACAAACTCGTTGAACCAATTCTTGACGGTCGCCATCGAAGGAGAAGAGTCACCATACACAGCATCCAAGCGATCTTTGATTTTGCTGCGCGTTTTCCCTTCCAAAAACAAGAATCTAATCACCGAACGATATTGCTCTTTTTCCATTTTTGTGCAACCGACCGACACGCTCGCTTTCAAAGGCTCTCAAAACAAAACTTATGAAGGGAATCGACTGAAACTTTGACAGTTGGCTACTAAAAGAATTTAATATACGATGGTAAATTTCTTTTGTGACAGCAGTTCCATCGGGTGGTGAGGCTTAGTACTTGTTGAATGACCCTCGTATATATATGCGGGCTTCTGTCTGGTCAGAAATTTGGCATATGAGAGTGTCAGGATCTGTCATCGACGATAGTGTGAAATTAAAATCATCGGCGTACCGTTAGTAAAAAGAAAATATTACCGTTAATAAGAAGAAAATTCGAATGCTGTTGCTCAGGGCATATTTATATAGCTTCAAGCTGGATATTGATGCAACATTTTCCAGATATTGGCCAACAATTCTGATTGTGAAACATACATTTTCCACTGTCCATGTTTTACCGAAAAAAGACGACTTGGGAAAATGTCGGTTAACGCCTGTTCCAAAAGGATATTATTTCATAAATGATAGTATCGCGGACATGTTGGAGTATGTGAGCTGAATACGTATTCCAAGTGACAAAAAAGGATAATTGCCTAAAAACCAGTCCATGAAGTAACGCCGGATGTCGGACTAATAGCGAGGCATATTTTAGTGAGAAAAATCTCATACACTATAGAGTTTAGTATCATTAAAACACTTCCCCCAACCCATCTTAAGAAATAAGATACTTGGATGCTCAACTATGATAACGCCCTCTATAATACGGCCACCTTCATCAACCAGTTTTGATCTGAGAAAAGGATTTCTGTTATTTCCAAATCTCCATTCTTCCTATATCTAAGTCTGTGTGCCTTTTTTTTATTCCCTACCTTCTTAAAAATATTTAAATTGTTTCTTTTTAATCAAAAAAAAAATGACTTGATGGAAGATTTTAAAATTTTTTTTCTATCACATTTTTTTAAATTTCTAAAGTTAATATAATTAATAAAATTTACAATTGAATTTTTTTAAGACACTATTCAATTATATTTTTGTAATGTTTCCAAATATTTTCATAAAAAAAAAACTTTATAGACTATTGTCTTAAAATAGAAGATAGAACTTTGATATCGATTTAACAACAAAATTCAAAGTTCAACATTTTATATAACAATTCATTAATCCTTATTTGCCCGATAGAACTTTGATAAAATCTATTTTGTTATATTTTCCAATACTCATCTAAAAATATTTTACTATCATAACCGCCTACTACAATATTTAAATCTTTCAGAGAATATCTAATTTTTAATAAAATTCAAATTAGTTTCTTTCGGTCACTGTTCTTTAGAAATGAAACTCCTGATAATCTATGCTTTTTCACTGAATCGAGTCGTGCGTTATCTTCTTGAAGAAAGGAGAATATCATCATCAATACCAATAAATTAAGAATATAGTGTAACATATTCTTCCTAAAATATTTTCTATGTTCACCGGCTTTAATACATTGGATACTCCTACGTATAAGAAAACTTTGAATATAAAAGAGTTTTTGATTTAAAGCTACTATGGACGTGCCACTATAGAAAACTACTAGGAGATAGTGTGCAAAAATCAGACAAATTTCATTTCTTTTAAGTGGAAATTTCCTTGGACGATGTAACCAAATTTATTCATCTTATAATATAATTGTATGAGTAGGGACAATTTTTGAAACGAGTTAATATCAATAACACGACGATAAAAATTATAAAAGTATTTGTATGTACGTGAGTTCTTTTAAATTTTATTTATTATCTACTATTATATAAATAATTGTAACAAGCCAATATTGTGACAAAAACACTGAAATAATACGCAAAAAGTAATGAAATGGAAGTAAACACACATCGATGGTAAGTTTATACGAATAGATAAGTGTTTGTGCTTGGATTTCAAATGATGGCAAAAACTTATTAACAAAATAAAAGTAATCATAAATTAGGCTTATATTTATTCTACGAAGAGAATTTCAATAGTACATCGAAATATTTATCGTATCTATTACCAAATATTCATTAATTGTCACAGAGAAGAAGATACCACATACCAGAAATTGGGAAAATTGGGACTCCAACTTTTTTGCGTTTTTTTTTTATTTATTTTTATTTTAAATGATATCTACAACTACTTATGCTAGTAACAAGCAGATTTTTTACGGGAATATACAAGGACTTGAAGATATGTGGAGGAAAACACCCATCGATGTTACCTCAGAACAGGGTAATTTTATTTTATAATTTTAGAGAATCTCTCTGCCATCGCCATTTTACACGTCGATGGGTGTATACTGGAAGGGTGGGAGTGAAAAGTTCCCTTCCTAAAGGATTAGCGTGGAAGGATAAATGCGAATGGAATTTTTTATATCGGGAGATGCATAATTCACGAACAAATGGAACATTTAGGTCACGGTGGATAACAGTGTTTCGCACATAAAAGGGGGTATTGACAATTTTACGAAGGATTCAGGATTGTAATGATTGGATTGGAAGGGAGTTGGAATGCTTAGTCGAACCCCAAAGTTCTAGACCATATGTCCATATTGGTTTCAGAACCGTATTGTATAGTAATAGTTTACTTGTTGTTGTAAGTTTTGATTTACTGTCTAGGAGACGTAATAATTGTTTGTATCGTCCGTTAAGTTCACGTCTTTTAGTTTTCGTATGAAGGTTCCAGGTTAACCGTTTGTCGAATATAAGTCCAAGGTAACGTACGCTATTTTTTTGTGGAATAATACTGCCGTTTAGGGTTATGTCGGGAATTTGTTCTCGGCAGAGTGTGAAAGTTACATGAGCAGATTTTTGCTCATTTACCTTCACTCTCCACCTTTTGAACCAAGTTTCTAAGGAGTGGATATGGTTCTGTAGGATACTAATGGCTGTGGAAGAATCTTTGTGATGTGTCAGGATGGCTGTATCGTCAGCATATGTTGCGGTTAGGATGTTGTTGTGGCAAGGAATATCGTGGGTATAAATGTTATAAAGGATAGGAGCTAGGATACTTCCTTGAGGGACACCGGCGGAAATTAGAAAAATGTCAGAGTACTCCATATTTTCAGTTACCTGAAAATATCGGTCTGAGAGATAAGATTTAAGGATGTGGAAATAACCCGGGGGTATGACTCGCTGCAACTTCAAAAGCAATCCAGGGTGCCATACACGGTCGAAAGCATGCGAAATGTCAAGAAACACGCCTGGGCAGTATTCCTTTCGCTCTAGCGAACACGCTATGTAGTCGACTACGCGATGACACTGCTGGATAGTGGAAAGCTCAGGTCGAAATCCAAACCGATGCTGAGGAATGACACCCTCGGTTTCAAAAATGGGATAAAGGCGTTTTAGGATTAATTTTTCAAGGATTTTTGATAACATGGGAAGGAGGCTTATAGGTCAATATGAGATAGGAAGATTTTTGGGCCTATTGGGTTTTGGGATCATCTTAATTATGGAAAACTTCCACAGGGAAGGAAAAAATGATGTACGAAGGATACTATTATAAATATAGGTTATAAGAACGAGGGTTTTTTTGAAAATTTGTTTCAGGATTTCTGAAGTTATTAGGTCATATCCTGGGGCTTTTTTATTGGAAAGGTGTTCTATTGTGAATTTAACTTCGGAAGGAGTGAAAAACTTAGGAGGTGGACTTATGGGCAACTGAGTTGATATTTGTCGGAATATTTGTTCGTCATGCAGAATGTCTTGGACATCTTCGTGAGGTTTAAAGATGTTTTCTAAGTGTTTGCCGAAGATGTCGGCTTTCTGTTTATCTGTTTTTGCCCTTGTTCCGTCGGTATTCCGGAGCGGGTGTGTAGCTGTTTTGTATTTGAGAATTCGTCGGGTAGCTGTCCTGAGTGACTTATTAGTTGTCAGTGATTCTGTGTATTCAGTAAATCGTTCGTTGTTATAATTAATTATTTCTTGTTTCAGTTCTCGTTGTAGTTGGTTCAGTTTTTTCTTCTCATTTGGCATTCTTGAACGTTGCCACTGGGCCCTGGCTCGACGTTTCTCGGTTATCAAGCTGCGAATTTTTTGCGGAAGATTATAGTCATGTTCTTGTATATTTGGTTTGTTATGAGTTATGTGGGCGTTAGTGATTGGGTTCTGTATGCAAACAGTCAAGTCGTTTACGGCATCGTCTATTTCTTGTACATTCTTAAGGCTTTGTTGTAAATGAATCTGTTGGTCTAAGTTCTGTCTGAAAATGTCCCAATTAACTTTCCCATTTACAAGTTTGGCAGGATAGGATTTGAAGGAAGGAGAAGTGTCTAGTGTTAGGGGAACAGGGGAATGGTCGGAATTCAGGTCAAGGAGTGTATCTATGGAAGTATTAATGGAATGTATGGGTGTGGTTATGAAATAGTCTAGAATATCGGGAAGGTTTCTGGCACTGGTTGGTCAATATGTGGGCGTGGGAGGAGATAGGACCTCAAGAGTAGTATGGGAGAGGAGTTCTTGGAGAATCTTTCCTCAGGGATTCGAAACACGGTAACCCCATTTAGGGAGCTTGGCATTATAATCTCCTCCCGCGATGAAGGATTTTCCAATTGATTTGAAGAAGGAATTAAATTGTATGGGAGTTAATTTTTTATTTGGAGGACAACTAACAGATGCAACGTTAAAGGTAAAGGATTTACATTGAAGGGTAATAACTATTGACTGAAGGGATTCGGTGGCAGTTTGTGAGTGGAAGGAATGATTTAAGGAATTTCTAATAAGGATGGCAGTTCCACCTTTTTTGCAGTTGAAATTGAAATTCTGTGTTTGTTAAATTTTCGTGGTCGCCAATTGGGCTTGTTTACTTTTGAAGTTTTTAACTGGCTCTCATTCAAAATTTGACGAGATCAAGTTAATTCTTGTCAATAATTTTACTTAAATCCTTAAGGTTCAAAACGTTTTGTAGTATTTTAAAAAAAAAAACTGGCCAGAAAAAAAGTGATTTACTGGCCGGAAAAAAAATTCATCTCACCAGCTTGACCTAGTTTCAATTAAAATATATCGGCTTTATGCTCAAAAAAAATTTCTCAAAAACTTGCTTATAATTTTTAACTGGCTCTCATTCAAAATTTTGGCGTCATGCAATTGTTCTTGCTACAAAATCGAGTTATTTCTTGTCAATAATTTTGGTTAGAGTTATTTCTTTTGTTTTTAAACCTATTTTTAGGATTTAAAAAGTTTTCTAGTATTTAATAAAAAAAACATATTTTAGTAAATCTAATTTGAAAGAAAATATATTTTCAATAAGTTAAAAAGAAATTTGTTTTATGTACAATAAAAAAAAATCATCTATAAAAACTATTATTAAAAAACATGATAATTTAATATAAAATAAAGAATTTTAAAATGTCTCATTTCATAAAATCAACAACTTTTATTCTTTGTTTCAATTGATAGTTGGATACATTTTTCTAGAACGTTATCTATTGTGCATAGACTAGCTTTAAATTTTCGCATAAAAACCGACAAAAGTTTCTTCCACAAACAAAGCTATTTTATTGATTTTCCAATCTTCCTCGGTTATTTGACATTGTATTCGACTGGTTGGTATTTGGATAAGCAAAACTTAGCAAATGTCCTGTCAAACAATATCAAAGATATTGAAATCTTTTATTCTCTAGAAACCAACAGTACAATAATATAAATAACACTTAGAATATATTGCAAAGAATAGTTCGTGAGTCTTTTACCTGACATCGTTAACCGACTTTAAAGTGCAACAAAAGCTAAAAGACAACGAAACAATAATGAAAGATCAGACAATTCTCATACAAACTTGTACTTAGGTACATACAAACATGTCCATGGCTTGTACTTACATATATGATTTCTGTTTGAAAAAAAAATTTTCGAAGAGAAAAAAATATTAAACGTGGTTTTATATTTTATTGGACAATTTTCTACCCAATATAGTCTATATGGTAATTTCGTGGCTTCCATTTAATATTTGATTGTGGTTCATATTGCACAGCTTGACTGAATATGAAATTTTGCAATTATTCGTATCTATTTGAGTACAAAACCCTTGATTTGGCATACTTTCAAAATTATTCTAAAGCGAACTAAAATATCTCGAATGAAATATATTATATTTAGCATATGCTCAATAAAATTCATTTCGGTTTAGTTTCGAGCAGAGTTTATTAAAGTTTCGATATAGTTTCTGTTTATTGTATATTGATTGAAAATGCAATTGATATTGTCAGTTATTTGTTTATTTAATTATTTAAATAATAAAACTATATTTTTTTTTGCATATGTTTCATGTTAAAAGACTTAAATATCAATTTTATTGAAGAATTAAGAATTTCAATTGTCCAATAATCTCAGAATGATATTTGTATCTGCTGCCCATTTTCTATTAGATTTCTCTGAATATAATCAAATTAAAAATACGAATATATTAATATAAAATTGTCTAAATGACTAAATTTATTTAAAGCAAAAATCCTTCTTAACAATTTCATATATATATTTTATTTCGTAATTAGTTTTATGATATTCTACAACTGTTTTCATGAGAACTTTTCAAAAAAAGGGCTTATTCTGGAAAAGTAAGATAATTACTATATATTTTGGAAACTATACAATTTCGATAAATATATTATTTATTTGAGTAATAATATTAATACAAAATAATTTGTATATTAATTAATGTAATATATTTGTAGCTTTGTATAATAATTAATTTGTTTTCCCCCCAAAATGGCAACTTATTTATTTTGAACAAAAAAGACAACATTAAAATGACATAATTATTCAAATATCTATCAAAATGAAGATGAAATTTATACAGAATTATTTCAGTTTATTCAATTTTATTAACAATTTAATATGTTTTGTTATTTTAATTAGTATTTTATGAAATTTCTACATTTTCTTAGTCATTTAAAATTTATGAAAATAAAATAACAATTATTTTTTTTTTTTAAATTTACATTTAATTATAAATACTGAGATAGTATATGAATTCTATGTTTATTTATATAAGAGAATTTTTTAAAGGTATTTTTTGCATACATTTTATCATAAATTATTCATGAAAAATTCATCGGTAAACTATTGAAGTTAATGAAAAATAGATTCTAAATGCAATTTTTGGAATTTATGCAATTAGAACAATTTATTTTCTCACTATTACTATACAATATATCATTTACGAATATAAAGTACAATTTCCTAGAAATAATGTCACAAAACTTTTAGTATACGGCTTAAGTTTAGTGAAGATTCTTTGAAATTAATGCAATTTCAACATTGTCTTTTCTCGAAATAAGAACCTCTAGAGATAAATATTTACATTTTCATACAAAATGAACAATATCACATTTTATTTTAGTATTTACTGCATGCATAATTTATTTCGTTATCACTGCACTATGTGCTTAAGAACACTTACAAGTAGTCAAATATTTAAAAATACTTGCAATCCTTTGTACGAGTATATTATTTGTAATAATATAATAACTCGCATAAAAAGGATATATACGTGTTTATCTGAGAAATATTAAGAAAAAAAATATAATATTTCAAATATAAAAAGGATAAGATTGCAAATGTATTTCAAACTATGAAACTTTAGAGTTTAATCGAAAATTTTCTTATTTATTTAAACTAAATTTAAATAAGTACTTATATATGTATGCATATCAAAATAAGTTTCAGAACAATTGAAATTCTTCAATTACTATCATTTCAATACTAGAACGAAATACAATAAATTATTCAATCGAATTATGTAACATTACGAATATTCAAGGCACGTACTTTGAATTACCATTCACTTCGTGTTTAATTTTCTACTAAAGTTAGCAAAATTTAATTGTTTTTTAAATTTATTTTTATCACTATTTGTAACACTAAAACTTTCATAGTAAAATAAAAAGGGAATCTGACGAAAATTTAAAAAAAAATTTAATATCTTCTTCAAATATAATTAAATATAATTTAATACGATAACAAGGACTTATGCTTTGATAATCTATAAAAAAAAAAAGTTTGGTACTGTATCCCGAACCTTATTATAGCGGGTAATTAGTAAATATACTTAGATGAGCAGCTAGTGGGTCTATTCCATCGACTACCGGAACGTATCATACGAGGGCCGGCATGGTACTCACAAGAAATCGCCACACTATGGGCAGAACGAAACTCTGACTGGAGGAAGTACTCCCATTTCTCTAATTAGGACAACTTTCTTGAATTGAATCTTTAAAGTGCCAAAGTCAAGAAGGTAGTAAAATAGTAATTCCTCGAAGAAAGCATAGAGAGGAATTAATTGGATTTTCAGCCGTCAAAAGGATGGAATTATTCTATCGATTGAAACTGAGAATAGAATTATAATCGACTCCACCTCCATCATTGAGGAACTAGCAACAGCTTGGACATCTTTCCTCTGAGTGTTGAATATCGTAAAAATAAGGAATCCTTCACGTAAAACCCCTCGGCAATTCCGTATGCTTCCACATGTGCCTTGAACCAGCCAATATCGCTTGCAAGTTAAATTCTTTTTGAATTTTTTCAAGGGCACAGCAATTACCTGAAGCAAGGTATTATCAAAAATATTGTTATTAAGAAGACTTCTTTGACATTTCTAAATAAAATTGTTAACCGCTTTAACCATATACTGGAAACAAACATTTGGAAAGCTCCTGTAGCGTTTACTATACCAAAATAACAACTCTCGACCGACGGCTAATAATTATAGACAAATCTCCGTTTTACCTTGTATTTCCCAAGGTTTTGGAGAAAATTCTATCTTAAATCAGAATATTTACAGGAAGCTCACCTCCATTAACAGGCCTATACATCTCCAGCGTCAACAGGAAGGCATCAGCCGTACAGGGCGCACTTTCGCGGATAATGCCCAATATCGGAGGCCCCAGGCAAATCCGAAGGCGACTACTGGCAACTGTGGTTACCTCCGTCCTGCTATACGGAGCACCAGTGTGGGCGAAATCGCTAGAGCTAACAACATACCGCAAGACAATGTCATCAGTCCAGCGGCTCTCAGTGATCAGAGTGGCTTCAGCATACCGAACGGTATCACACGATGCGGTCAACGTCGTGGCATCATGCCCACCCATCGACACCCTGTCAGGAGAGCGTGAACGCCAACATCGTAGGAAGAAGGAAGAGCGGCGAAAGGTCCTCTGTGAAGAGGAGAGACCCGAGAGTCTTCGCCTCTGGCAAGAGAGATGGGACAACTCGACGAAGGGTCGGTGGACTCATCGGCTGATCCCACATGTTACCAAATGGGTCACTCGCCTGCACGGGGAAGTCGGATGCTTTCGGGCATACTTGCACAGATTCAAGAGAACTGACTCCCCAAACTGTCATCATTGCCGCGATGTGATTGAAGATGCAGAACACGTGTTCTTCCAGTGCCCCCTCTACGAGGATACGCGGATGGAGCTGGAGAAAAATCTGGACCGTTCAGAAAATATAGTGGAGTGCATGCTGAAGAGCCAATCGGCTTGGAACAGAATTGCAGAGTACGCGGAATCCATTATCAAGGATCTCCACACAACGTACGAAGAATAGGCCGCGAGGCGTCATAACATCGGGACAGCAGTAGCATCAAATAAGAACGCCCCGGCGAAGTAGTATTTACAAAGAGTGCCGCCGGGGAACCATCGTTCCGATAGCAAGATCAGAGGTGCAGGTTAGGTTTTAGCGAGGTAAAAATCCCGCATAACTTGCCTGGCAGGAAAAATTTCCAGGCGAGTATCTTTTGAAGGCTTCCCCCTGTACCTCATTAATCTATCCAGAAGAAAAGAAAAAAAAAAGGTCAGCCATAGAAACTCTGACCGTATTTCTGGCATTACAGACCATACTTCGGGCATACTTAATGTACGCTTTAGTGCTGCTTTTATTCGACTTGAAAAATGTATACAGCCGCATTTGTCCATACAATATACTTCTTCAATAGGCTGAGTAGGGAGTCGACTCAGCCAATTATACCCTGCTACAATTCTGCCTAACTGGTAGAATCTTAATGGTTACCACAACCAGTTACTTTTTGCAAAAACGCATGATGGTGAACGGCATATCCCAGGGTTACATATTATCCACCATCTTATTCAATAGCTATATCATGCACTTTTGCGAAAAACTGCCATATGGATCCAGCCCCTTCCTCCGAAAAATTCCATGCAAATCCTGGTTGGTTCCATTGCCCATGGTATGGTGAAGGTTCTGGTTGGGAAAAATTTCTAAGCCCAGATAAAGTGAGTCGATCAGAGTGCCTAACGCCCTCCTGGACAGGACGATGCTCTATTACCTCACTCTAATGCGTTAGAATGCCGGTAGCAGTGCAAAGGTAAGTTGAAGCAGCGGTAAACTATTTTATTTGACTAGCAAGTAAAGCACACTATACCATTCTGGTAGACTTTTAATATATAAAATCCTTTGCTTAACAAAAAATCCTCAATGCAATCTTGTACAAAAAATTATTTCCATCACCTACTTAAAAATAAATTCGTCCAGCCTTTATATTATTTTCCCAATATCGTTCTCAAACCTGGATTAGAAACCTTGATTGAAAGCAGAGTTGAGGATATCTGCGACACTAATAATCCAGCTATGAATGACTAAATAATATCCTTTGCTGTCATACAGCTTGTTGGAGAAATGAGCCTCATTGCTGAAGAAAATTTGTTTGAAAAATCATTACCCATAGGCTTTTGTCCTAACACCCAATCGGCGTAATATAAAAAAATAAATTTAAAAAAAAATCTAACCTAAAATATTATTATTATTTAACAACTGCTCAACGATAGTACTAAACTTTCTTTACTACGAAATAAATAATTCGGTTTTTTATTTACAGAATATTTTATAGTTCAATAGGCAGTTTGAGGAGGTGTTATCATTCTATATGGGCTTAAAAATTATAAAAGGCGTTTTCCTTTGGACCAATTTTGCTAATATTCGGTAGTTCTAGCTACTCTACCTCGAACAAACGAGCACACTAAACTGGGAGTTATGCATACAATTTACGTTAGGTGGATTCTAGTTGCTAAAGTGAAAATAGATAGTTTTGCGGGTTCGTTGGTTATGTTGAAGAGTCATATCTTTGTCAGTATTGTTTATGTGTGAATAAACTCAGTTTTTATTGTTTATGTGTGAGTAAACTCAGTATTGTTTCTGACTGTTTTGAGGTTATGTTTCTACTAGTGTTGAGAATTTGGCTTTCCTTTGGTCATCTTCCGACTAGTAGCAAAATTGGTCCATAGGAAAACGCCTAAAATTTGCTTGAGTTATATTTTTTTTAAGGACTCAAAAAATATTTCAATAAAATCATTATAAATTTTTAAATAAATAAATTTATTAAATATAAACTATAACCCTAGATAGACTAGATCTTAAAAAACTTAATTTCGATAAACGCAACAATTGATAGAAATCAATTGAAATGTTTGCCAAAAGATTTATTAAGCAAATTCAAATTTCCAAGACTTTCAAATAACAAGTTTCAAATCTGCAAATGCCAGCGTTCCATTTCCGTAAATCAGAAATAATTCATCCATGACTGCATCCCAAAAACCCATTTTCCCATTTAATAGTACGCCATATAAATGGATAGACTATGACTATGACATAGTTTTAATTACAATATGAATTACGCTGATTGATATTCAATTATATTATGATTGTGATTGGTTATGCACCATTGATTATATATCACAAGATATTGTTTGCGATAAATTTCAAATTAATCTCAATATACATACTATTGAATCAAGTTGTATAAATATACAACGAATTTTGTTCTTAAGCTAATATCATCTTTGTCTATATAGATATTATTAGAATTTATAAATTTCAAAAAATTAATATTTCATTATTATGTTAAGAGGCATAAGTTTAACCAAAATAATTTTACTGTAATAGAAAAATAAAAATTTATCTGATTAAGCAAAAATATTTTGAACATAATATTTTTATAGAAAATTATACAAATTTATTTAAAGTATTTAATATAAATATTTCAATTTTTTTATTATAAAAAAAAATTTAACAAAATGGTGTAAAGTACTATAGCAAATAGTCGATAAATGTCATTATTTTGAATTCACATAAAGTAAATCTTTTTACAGCACGTTTGGAAGGAAGGAAAATAACGCAAATCAGTCCAATAGCACTATGAAATTGTAGAAAAATAATTTCGTCCTTTTGATGTGAAATTGTGCAGAATACTTTATTTTGTTGCTTACACCAAAAGGACGACAGAAAGCAATTGCAGATGCACGAGGAGCTTTCGAACGCCATTTAAGGCAGTCATGCGAAAAATGATTCCAGCTCAATGCTGAACATTATCGGACATCGCAAAAAAAAAAAATGTTTTCTATAGACGTCCACGTCTGAATCAAAACTTTTACTGGAATATAGAATTTTTATTGCCAACACTTATTTATCTATAAAATAGCTATAAAGTGAATTTAATTAAATGATTTGGCCTGTAAGCATGCAATCTACTAAATCATTTAAATAATCGTTTACTAAGGGAACTACTCTAAAGGCAACTACTGTTCAAAAGCACTTTTTCTTGCAACATTTTAATATACTTTTCCTATAACATCAGTTCAAAATCAAATGTTGAATTGTATGAAAATGCATGCCTTGAGTTATGCATGAATACACCAATGAATAACTTGAATAGAAAAGTAGTTTAAGATCCTTTTATTGAAAATCTAAGTGAAAAGGCTTTAGAAATATATGTACGGGGGGGTTTTTTTTTAAATTTCAAGCGAGGCAAATTTATGTTTCAAGAATCATTTTGAATAACAAAAGTAAAAACTGTACTCAATAATACTTGATTTTATTTATACTAAAAAAATATAGTGTATTTAATTGGCTGAATATAGTTAAATTTATTATTTCCCAATTTAAAAAAAAAATCGTATAATTAAATTTTTAAAAACTAAATGTAAGTAAGTAAAACTTGTTAATTTTCAATTAATAATTTACCTCGTCTGATTATTTTTTTTTTAATTGACAACTATTTTTTTTAAATCCTTTTAAAGCTAACATAGTAGCAGGATAAATGTTATTTGAGACGGTGGTTAGCCGATATATTTGACTAGTCAATGGAGCACAAGGGACTTTCCAGGTTGACTCTATTATTATTAAAACTAAAGCTCACCTTAATAAATCCCGTTTAACTCTAATCTATAAATAACATTTGTTTACAAAATTATCTCCTGCATAATATGAAGGTTGTATGATTAAAACATGGCCTTGACTAAGGAAGACATTTTTATATATAATTTTCATAATTTTTCAATACACTATTCTTTAGGCTTGAAAAAACTCATTCAAAAATTTATCCATCTTTTATATTCTTGCTAAAATATATGAACTCTCCAATAATTAAAAAAAGGCGTCTTTTGTTTGAACCAAATATTAACGGCCGAGCCATTTTTTCATATTTTGAAATTTTCCCATGGCGATGACACCAGCGTGTACGTTTACATTGGTTTAATAAAACCTTTTCACTCTTTTCAGGATAGTCGATAAAGATTATGCCATGTGCGTCTTAGAAAATAGTATCCATAATCTTTTCTGGCGAAAGAACCTTCTTTGGTGTACGTTATTGTTTGACTAAATTTTGGTTTCTGGTGTGTAATGGTGAAGCCGTGCTTGATTATCAGTTATGAATTGATGCAAAAATTTATTGAAGTTGTTATATGAACAAATTTTTGGTCAGATATAAGAAAAACATGGGACCCACTTTGCCCACTGCTTTAATATAAGATATTGCTTAAATTGGACACCTTGAGCGATCATACAACGACAATAGATTTGAGTAATCCACTTCCGAAACATTCCATACGATGGTGCGGAGTTCTTATTATATATTTTAAGGTTAGTTTTTGTTTCATATTTTGTTTTTTTTTTCCTCAAAAAATTGTTTTTTGTTAACAACTCAAATTTCATTTTTTTCATATTAATAAAAAACATAAATCATGTTTCCTTTCAATAGCTGTCAAAACTAAACCAATGAACAGATTTTAATAAAATTTTGTATGAATTATTTTTAACCTCGGTAGATGATAGAAAAAATATTTATATGTTCATAACACCTATATCTTTGCCATAATCAATTATATATCATATTTACCTCATATTCTTAAACACCATCACCTACATTAAACGAATTTTCTATCTCCGCTTCCTTTATGATTATTGAGCTGAAAACAGATCCAATCAATCTTCTTCTTTATTTCCAATATTTCGCAGATACTGCTGTTCGGAGATGCTGTTGTCGATAACCAAACAACATCCGTTGCTGCCAACCAGCTTGTTGGTGGTGACTATTGCGAGCTGAAGTATGGAATCTTACCAAATAAGAAGTATTTTTTTTTCATGGATAACTGTGAGCAATTATGATGGTAGTTGAGACTATAATAAATCCCTCCAAGCTTTGAAATATTCAATTTTTAAAGATAGTCCCGCAGTCTTGGAAGCTACCACATTTATGGCTTTTTAAATAAATCGGTCCTTAGTTGCATTCGATATTAGTTGCTCATTGGAATGATCTTTCTTAGAATACGGATTGGGCATATCAATGATTTCCTTTTTGGAAACCACCCTTGTTCTTCATGCCCTTCGTCTAGTGTACAAATTATTTTTTCTAATACTCTTAACGAATATCACCAATTTTAGAAGAACTCCATTTATTGTTGAGCTTCTAAGCCTAACAAATCCTTTCCCAAATCCTTTCTTTAACTTTCTATAATAATATAATATAATCCATAAAATTAAAGCAGTTCTAAATATTTTTATTTAGACTGGCATTTCTAACCCACATGTAACATGGCGTCACCAATTGATGCTACAAAATGGCTATTGGCTTTTGTCTCTATGACCTTACATATAAACAAAATCAGTTTAAATAAGAAAAAATATACGATAAAATATTGAACTAATTTTTATGGAGCACGTATAGTTGTTCTTTTCGAACTTGTTTATTCGTTCTTGGTTAAAAGGGGAAAAATCCATCAATAATTATTAATATTTTTCCACATTTTATCACATGGACATTAGAGTCTACCCTGATAAATAAGAGAAATAGTAGCAACAACAATATTGACATATATATTTTTTTTGCATCATTCAATATTAAAGAATTTTTTTGTAGAAAATTTTCCAGTCCAAAAACGAATTTGTTGTAAGCAATTTGTTTGAAAAATGACCCTCATCGCTCGTCAATTGTTTAGCATTATCCTAGACCACAAAAGGCAATTTTATATTTTGTCTTCATATATCCTTAGGTATATGCAAAGAAACAGATTTATATTGAAGTATATATTTTTAGATATATATAGATGTGTTATTTATACAATAAAAAAATATCTTTAAATTTATATCTTATAAAATATTCTTGAATTTATAAAAATGGTCTATTGTCGCATGGAAATCTTATTCCAAAAAAATAACGTACTTTAACTGAAATAATATTGCATATGTCGAAATAAATATGTTTACTGTGCTAGAAAATCGTATGACTCTAGGTGTATCTACATATTTACAGTCAGGTAAACTTGATATTGTCGACAAGGAGTTTAAAAAGCATAGACAAATGGAAGTTTGAACCGTGAACAAAACCTCCATGCTTGTTATGTCATGTAAGGGCATCGATTGATCATCAAAACATAATTCGACTTTGACGATCTAAATCTATCGTTCACGTTTGATAACAACAAATAGCATAAACATTTCACATGGTCGTATAATCCGGGGACGAATATAAGACAATATGGGGTGTCGATGTCGAAATTTACGATACTATCAAATATTGCGTAAGCCATTCAATTGGTAGTCTCTAATGAAGAATTGTACGCGTACGCATATTGTAGGTGGTAAATTATAGCTGGTAGATGGTAGATACATACAATTCGGAATAGTCCGTTCAATATATGTATGTTTGTATAACAATGTGTCTGATAGGATAAAGCCATCAATCAATCTCCATCTTGAGACGCGCTACTGTCTTTTTCAATCGAATAAAATCGATAAAAAGGCACTCAGATTGTTGACAAAAGCTTTTCTTCTTTAGCAAAATCGTATCGTCGATTCTTGTGCCACATCAAATATGTTAACGTCTCATGAGTATCATACCGAATAGTTATGAATCATTTTTTCGTCTCGTTTAGCTGTTTTCATCAATTTTTTCCCTATCATATAATATTTCCGAATATTTTTATTCATATTTTTTATCTATTATAATCGAGATTTTACTTGAACTTTTTTATCATATCATATTATTTTCCTCTTATCAAGAAGAAATCACGATGGTTATTCAAGATTTGACATGTGTGATTTTGGGATCTTTAAACAGTCGAATACATATGAAATTATTTTATTTATTTACAAAATTATCCTAATGTTTTTTATTTATATTAAAGTGAATACTTTTAAGAGCAATGCATATGGAACGGTATGACAAAATATAGTAAAAGTTTAAAGTAAAAACGTATGAGCAGATGAAAATTGTTCTATCAAAAATATATAATTCGATAGTCTTTAAAATATATATTATTTATTTTTATATGAGCTGGTATGTGAGAAAAGTAAAAGGACTGGGCATTACTGAGAATGGACATCTTCAGTACAAAGCTTGTATAAGATCTACCAATTAATAAATTAAAATTAGTAACATTGAATAATGCAGGTTCTTAACATTTTTTACAGTAGAAAGACTACAATATTTTGTAACCTTATACAAAATCGGAAAATTGTCGTCGCATTTAGGCATCTGAAAATCCACAAGCAGTTATTGAACAACAATTACATTCATCGATTTATGTACCGGAGGAGGCACCGATGGTCTGCACAACAGTTACTGTCCAATTTTGTATTACCTATTTTTTATGACAAGGATATTAACGATTTGTGGTTTCAATAAGAGGGCACTATGTGTCATACCAAGAAGTAATCAATTTACTAAAAACTTAATTCAATAAACGTCTGATTTAACAAAGAGGTAATGCTCAATTTTGAAAGAATCGATTTCTGTAAACGTAATTGTAATAAATATTTGTCCAATATTTATATTTATTCATAAATGGTAAAGTATTTATAACATATTTCAATAAAGAATAATTAAATTTTCATATAAAATGTGTAATTTTATAAAAAAAAATTTTAAAAAAAAAGTTTCAATTAGTAGGACCCTGTTCATTAGTCTCTTTTAAATATGCAGTAAATATTTAAACCTTGTCCGATTACTACGAGAAAAATGGAACCCTAAAAAACATGATAAGTAGGAAGAGCAAAATTTGAAGCAACGAAGTATCATCAAATTTTGTGTTAAATTTGGTGAATCAGCGAGTTCGATTTATGAAAATTTGGAATAACCTATGGCATTTTTGGAGGGCTAAGAAGCGCTGGAAGAAGAATTTTGGTCAAGCGAACCTTCAATATGAAAAAATGATGAAAATGTAGAACAAACGCATCTAAGACGAACTTTCAAACAAGATTTTTCTAAAGAAATCCTGGTAAGGCTTAGAAAATTGGCTCTTCTGATGTCAGACTGTCGATTAATATTGAATCTCCTTAGACATGCTAAGAAATAAGGATTCTTTACATCAGATCAAATATTACACTAACATGAACATTGTAGACACTTGGATACCCTAACGACCCCTTTTACACGGCTATCCCCATCAATAAGTTTTTGTTGGAAAAAAAAGTATTATTTCTGTGATTCCCAAGCCTCCTACTTACTTGATCATCGTTCACGTGACTTTTTCTCCACCAAGATTAAAAAAACACTTACGAGGACTATCGAAAATATCCTAAGTAAATTTCAATTAAAACCTTCTAGCACTGATACGAAGAGTCGAAACAACGCCTCCGCCAATTAGACGAGTTTGGTTTTTCTAAAGTTGGAAAGAGTCTATGGGAACATTCCTTATGGAGAGTACAAGTTTTTCGGTGGCATAAAACATGTTTTCAGAGCCGAGAAGCAGTGGAAAATAAATTTCTCAAGGAGAGGCCTTCAACATAGAAACCTCACATAGGACTCAGAACTTCAATTACCACTTTACAGAGGTTCAAAAAATTAGATTCTTTGCATCCGTTGGGACATTGTAGACGTTTGGATTGTCTGAGATATTCTTGTGATACCCAGCCACTATATTTAGCTTATTTCAGTCCATGCGAATTCTTTTGTTCTATTAGATTAAAATACACTTGAAAGGACATCTTCTTAGTACTATCGATAACATCTATAGTAGGCAAAGTGTAGAAACAACGCCTACTCCGATTTAACAATGCCCAATGAAATAACTTTGAAGAGGAAAATATTCATTTCAATATAAAAATATTATAAAATTGTTGCAAAAGAAAAACAATTTCACTACCTTTCTACCACGCCTTGTAGTTAGTTAATAAAAAAAAAGTTAGATATATTTTAGCTACTCTACAAAAATTTTTGTCTGAAATTTTATACATTCAATAATATAATACTCAAATTTATTTATTGAAAACTCTTTCAATATTAAAATAACTTCTAGTCTATAGAAGTATCCTTATTTTATATATTTGGTAAGGTGAATAATAACACTTAAAAAAGATAATTCTGATAATTAAGATATTGATAATAGATAACAAAATAAATTTACTCATAACTCAAATGTGTGTATGTATGTTACTCGTATGTATTTTGTAATATGCGATATGATCTCCAAATTGCATTAATGGCCGCTTGAGAACAAATGCGATAAAAATTTAATAACTTGATCGATTTCTTGTCATATAGAGTGAGAAGATATTCTTTTCGTAGTGAGAAGATATTATTTGTACACACAAATTTCTTTGCTAATATTGAGGATAATAATTGCACAGATGTTGATGGGAAATACCGAGGATGGGGAGAATAGTATAAAAGCAATGTCATCGTTCTCATATTTTTCCAACAGACAGTTCGCTGTCATGTAATGTACAGCCACATATGTGCGTTAAAAGCTCTCCAATCTACCAAAGTCAATTCCACTCATACCATCCAGCAAATGAACCAATACTTTGGTCTTAAGAAAACATAAAATGTTAAACATTTTGGGTTAACTTACCAATACTGAAGTTTTCTTAAGTAAGGTTGAAAATCAACAATTTCTTTTAAGTTCATTTGGTGTAGACATCAATATTTATGTAATTATTGTGAAACCTAACTCTTATATTCAAGTGTGTATATTGTATGTAAAGGATAATGTAAGTGTTACTGACAAAAATAAATACTAAAATCAAATTGAAAGAATGTATTTATTCTTATAAAAATAGGGTCAATTTACTTATTACTAGAAACGTTTCAAGAATAACAAAAATATCTTCATGACTATATACAGGGCTTTTCGCATAAAATATTCTATAAATATTTATAAAAGATTATATAATATGAATAATGTTTAAATATTGATAAATAATAGGGGAAGAATTTTGCTGGTATTTCTCATCATCTGATCTATAAATGTATAAAACATCCTTAAAATATTATAAAACAGATAATTTAATAATTTAAGGGTTAGTCCGATTTTATTTTAAAAAAAAGATCTAAACTTAAAACATAAAATCTTTGAAGAATATATTTTTTTTTGCCATTATAGCTTTTTAATACAAAGAATCATTAATTTCGTATTGAATTAAACCCCTTATATTTGTGGATACGAGAATTAACTTGAATAAAGAATTATAATTTGTTTGCCTCAGTAAATTTATACGCTTCAGTTAAGCTTTTATCTGTGAAACAATCGACAAATCAACGGAATA
Organism: Atherix ibis; assembly: GCA_958298945.1. Lineage (NCBI taxonomy): Eukaryota > Metazoa > Arthropoda > Insecta > Diptera > Athericidae > Atherix > Atherix ibis. Next base: position 40,170,864 of record OY282606.1, read on the forward strand.
CAATTTCTTCCCTTCTTGGAATAATAGATAATTATTTTTTATTAATTTCCTCTCAATGAATGTATATATTTGGAATTTTCCTCTTTAGAACAATACTAATCGATATTGAAAAGTTTCTTAGACTTATTTAATTACTTAATAATAACACCAGATTATTTATATCGTGGTTCAGGAAATATAGCTCTGCTATTTGACAGCTGTCAGTCGACAAACATATATGTCATTTAATTTATTGAACTTAGCTTAATTTTTTTTTTTTATTTTTTTTTATAACTATTTTTTACACTTAAATAATTCGTACAAAATTGAAAAAAGAACATAACGAAATTTTTATTAAAAAATAAATATTTCAAATATAAATAATTAAATTTAACTTAATACAATTATAGTGATTTGTTTTTTTTGTGATTGATAAAAACAGAACAGCTAAATAGTAAATTTTAAATAAGTTTATCCTATTTGTGGATTGGAAAACACAGCATACGCATTAGACAACTGTTCCGTTTGACGTAACTTAAGCTCATTCAAAAGTCAAGTATATACTATGTTATTTAAGTAAGATATTTTTTTTAAATATATCATTTTGTATTATTCATTATAGAATTTACTTTAGAATGAGTATAAGTTACGCCGATCGGATGATGGAACAACAGACTTTGGATGCTGATTTATCGAATTAAAATTTTATTCAACGATGCGGCTTATTTATAAGCAAAATTGCTGCCAACAAACTTGACGGAGCTCTGAAGAAGCTTAATCCTTTCAAAAAATACTTTAATATCACTTCAAAACTATAAGGCAACAAAAAACTATATGAGGCTTTGAAATTCAATAAGTGATTATGGAAAAGCCTTTCTATCCACGAAAGATGCCTGTCTGGTATTTAAAATTGCTCTTAAGGAATAATTATTCCTTGAAAATAAAGAAGAAGAGACCATTGCCGTCAATTCTGAACGTTATGGCCATATTATAACCGATTTTTTTTTGACCTGAAATTGAAGTTGTTCTAATAACATTACGCCACAAGCTACACGACAGGGCAAATATTCGCTTAATTGTGCGGAAAGCTCACAGGACGTGTAATTTTGTGATTTGGTGATGTTAATTAGCCTCGAAACTTGTGAGACTAAACATCATTATACTTTTTTGTGGGGCAACACAATACATCGTATTTACGCAAGCAATTTTTAAACTTTCTAGCAATTAAAGGGCAATTAATTGTCATGATAGCCTTATCGATGCCATTGATGGAATCTTCGTCCAATTTGTTATCTCCAGTAGCAGTACTGCCAGAAAATGCCATTATTCGATGATACGAGTGGGTCGGCGTCATAATGCTACGAGGGTCGTTCAATAAGTCCTTAGAAAAAAATGGAAAAAAAACTGTTTTTAAAAAAAAAAACATAATCTCCTTTTAGCTCTATTCACTTTGCCAACCGTTTTTCCAAAATGTTTATCCCGTCCAAAAAATAGGATTTCGGAAGTTCTGCAAAATACTCATCCGTTTGAGCAATGACGTCCTCGTTGGAAGTGAACCATCGTCCGCCAAGCCATTTCTTCAGATTGGGGAAAAGAAAATAGTCACTCGGGGCCAAATCTGGTGAATAAGCGGGATGCTGCAACAATTCCATTCTCAATTCCACAATTTTGGCCATGGAAACAGCGCAGGTGTGCACACGCGCATTGTCCTGATGCAAGAGGATTTTTTTCTTCTTCAGATGGGGGCGTTTCTCTTTGATTTCCTTGCTCAACCGTTGCAATAACGACGCGTAATACGCTCCTGTTATTGTTTTTCCTTTTTCCAAGTAGTCGATGAAAATGGTGCCCTGCGAATCCCAAAAGACCGTGGCCATCACCTTGCCGGCCGATGGCACAGTTTTTGCCTTCTTTGGAGCCCGTTCACCCTTGAAAATCCACTGTGATTACTGTCTCTTTGTTTCTGGAGTGTAGTAGTGTATCCAGGTTTCGTCCACAGTGACATATGGACGAAGGAATTCGGCAGGATTGCGATGAAAGAGTGCCAACATAGCCTCAGAGTCCACTACACGATTGCGCTTATTCTCCTCTGAGAGCAAACGCGGCACCCATCTTGCCGAAATTTTTTTCACAGACAATTTTTCATGCAAAATTGAAGCGACTGTACCTTGTGATATGCCCGTGGCCTCAACTAATTCGCGCACTTTAATTCGCCGATCGTTCAAAATCAGATCGTGAGTTTTGTCGATGATTTCAGGAGTAGACACCTCAACTGGGCGTCCTGAACGATCTTCATCTTTTGTGGATGAACGGCCACGTTTAAATTCATTCACCCAATTCTAAACCGTCGCAAACACAGGTGCAGATGTGCCATGAACTGCATCCAACTCGGCTTTGATTTCTTTCGGGCTTAAGCCTTTCAAATGGAGATGTTTGATGACAGCCCTAAACTCGCTTTTTTCTATTGCTATACACAAATAAATGTCGTTAACTTTAATCGACGATAGAAATTGACCTACGCTATGGATCCACCTGAAATTTTGACAGCTTCCTGTCAATAATGCTACTTACAATTTCTCGGATTTTCTAAGGACTTATTGAACGACCCTCGTATCATGTATACGATGGAAGAAGTATTCTCTTGTCGAATTAAAACAATTTTGACTAAAAAACAGGGTGTTTCTTATGTTCAGGTTAATTTGGTTTGCCCGCCATTTTGGTTTGAATAATATTTGTCTGTTGTATTTTTATTTTTACATGTATAAAATTTAATTGACATAACAGCTGTAGGCAAATGACCATGAATGGCGGCAAGACTGAAGTGCTCGAACTTTACAGCTCGGTATAGACGACTGGCATTTGTGGCAAAAAATTATTATGAGCGACGAAGCACACTTCGACTTTGCTGACTTTTTTAATAAATCGTCGACGTGGCTGGCTGAATAGCTGCAATTGAGGCACTGAAAACCCTCAACTGATACACCAAAGACCACTATACCCTCGTAAGAGTAACTTCATGGTGCCGGCGGCATCATTGGGCCATATTTCTTTGAGGATGCAAGAGGCAATGTTACTAGTGACCACTTTCGGGACCCAATTAGGCCTACAGAATATATGGTTCCAATAAAACAGTGCCACATCACACACAGCTCGTTCTACGATGCAAATTTCGAGAGAAATTTTTCCCGGCCGAATAATGTCAAAAAGTGGTGATATCTACTTGGTCCTTACAATCCCCCGATTTTAACTATCCCGATTTTTTCGAATGGAGGTACTTGAAAATAACATTTGAAACGAAATTGCTAAAATAACAACATTTTTTGTTATTTTAGCAATTTCGTTTCAAATGTTACGGGGTACCTCCATCCCGATTTTTTCGAATGGAGGTACCCCGTTAGTTAAAGATAACATTTGAAACGAAATTGCTAAAATAACAACAGAAGTATTCGAAAGTGTTATGAAAAATGGGCTTAAAAGAAATTGTTTTTGACTCATGGCCAGATGCGGGCATTTAAAAAACGTCATATTTTATATATAATACTAAAGATGATGCACCCTGTTCATTCGGTTTTATTTTTGGATTGTGTCTGTTAGTGAAAAAAATAAAACAGTGAACAATTATTTTACGCAAACGAACTAATACAAAAATTTCATAATACAATCTAATACCAAACCTCAATTTCTACAATATATTTTCCCACAGAACATTTTAATAAAAAATAACAAACCTTTAATCAAAAGACAATTTCGAATTATCAGTACGTATATAAACAATTAGTTATCAGTGTTAGCAGACACTTTGGAAGGAGCACTCCTAAATTATTTGGCCACGGAGTGCCATAGGGTGGATTACTGGATAGGTCAAGGAGAGAAGGACCTGATTTTTTTTGAGCTCTTCTTTTTTTTATAATAATTTTTTTATATCTCTCAAAAATTTCATTATCGATCCATATTTTACTTTTCGAATTTCTATATCTTCCCTCTCAATTTCTATTCCTTCCCTTTTTGCCTGGACAGTTTCCTTTTAGTTTTATTTTGTAATTTTTTATTAGTTTTCACCTTTTTTTTTTCTTCGTTTTCCTTCCCTCCCATGGAGAACTTAACACTTTCGGGTGTCTCCATTATCCCCTACATGTTTCGGCATGGTTTTTTCTGTTTATGGTGGGGGTGGGAGCATACCACTGCTAACATGCGAACCCCGCATTCCCAGCAGTAACATGTGCTCTGTGGGTATGATCGTCATTGGGCATACTCCTGCGGAACTTCACGTTCATGGAAATTTTAATTTTTTCCAAATTTAAATACATTAACAGCCAAGAATTCTTAAAATTTTTTTTGCATACCATAACATACTGGCCAAATTAAAATTCGAAATATTTGCAAAAGTCATTAAAAATTGCCTTAAAATAATTGACTCCTGCAAGAGGTCTTATAGCTGCAATGCAAATAATTTTATATTCCATGTATAGATTCAAATAATATGTTAGTCGAAATCTAAATTAAAAGCTTGTTACATGTAGTTGTATTTTCCGAAGCTTAAATTGGATAACTTACGCTTCGGAGATACTTTTTATAAACAGTTTTGCTTTCATTAAATATATTTGAATAAGCAATAACCAAATGTAACTTACTCATTTTATTAAATTGCATAGTCAACAAATTTGCAATCATTCCAACTATAAAAATTATTAATGTATTAATAAATTAGAAGGACATTTCTACACCTGCTATTTCTAATGAGATCAAAAATTCTATGATTACTAATCTTACGAATTCAGAATTATTTGTACAGTTGGCTGTGAATCAAATAAATTCATACCCATTCACACAAACTCAATCAAATACTTTGTGACTTAACATAGAATATGATTAATTTTTTATTGGAAAATTATTTATGTTAGGATTAATGTACGAGCAAAATACATATTCTATGACATTATAGATGCCACTAACTTGAAATTGGCTTGATTTCCCAGCTTACCATCATATCATGATATAAATTGAATTTTCGAATTAACCAGATGGACTAAATCCCACTCGTAAATCTCCAGTGCCATGAATCATTTTGGGCACGAACTTGTATATGAAAAAAAAATAATAATTCTGACTTGGCATATTCTTTCAAGAATGAATTCACAAGCACTTATACCTGTCTGCAAAAACAAAAAACACAATTTTTGCTGAGACAAAAACCCAAATTTCCAATGTAATTTGAAAAAGCCATGAAAATGTGGAAGAAGTTCTTCAGCTTAATACCTATTCAGACATATACACGTATATGTATGCTAAATAAATTTTCACTATAATAATATTGTATACTAAATATTAGTAGTATTCTAAGCAATCTGCCATAAGCAGATAAAAAATAAAACATTTCTGCTAGTACAAGAAACGTTAAACAAGTCATGCATTTCTGCCAGCACTTGTAGTCATTTTGTCCTTTATTTTGTTCTCTTTTTAAGTCAAATGTCAAATTTTCGACATCAATAAAAAACGAAGTACTTTTCTCATTTAGAATCTTGGCATAAGGATCTCAGAAAATTCCAGTTCAAAAATGTCGTATAGTTCTTTGAATCAGTGCCAAACTGTACTGGGTGAGAGAATAAATTTGTTCATTGCAAGTGCATATTGTGCTATATCTACATTGCAGTTATTCTTTTCAAAAGGACCACTGATGCAACTCCTACCTTCTGTATAAAAGAAAAACCCTTATATTATTACAGACTGTTCATATCGAAATATAATATAAAACACTTAAAGAAAAAGAGATAAAAATCCACATCTTGTAGTGAAAATAAAAACACAATTTCAAATAATCAGAAGGAAATAAGGAAAATTCAAAAATCCTTTTGAAATATCATCTCATTCTAGATATCACTTATTGATGTAAGGCAAGAATATCTATGTAATATAAATCGTTGAATTTTACCGCAGATACTTGAATAAAAAGAGTCCTTCCTATACTCGACTTAGAAATATTAAAATTGCTCGAATGGTCGGATTATTTTCGACAGGACATAAGAGGTATTGTATGTATTTTCCAAGAAACTGACTATATTTATATTGTATTTTTTATTATTTTATTATTATTACTATTGTTATTTTTCTAAAATTTCTATATATACTCTGGATTTTTTAAAAATATATATTATGAACAGAAAACTTCAAAGTGTTTCCGTTTGTCATCAGTGAAATCCATACAACATCATCATGTTACTCTTAAAAAGTTGATTTCTAATACTTAAATTTTGATTAAGAAGCTCTTAAAAATTGATTACTCTAAACAAAATAATTTAATTTTTCTTCTAAATTTATATTAACAAGATAGTTGCTAATATTTTTCATTCATTCCAACTAAATAAATCTTCTAGCAGGAAATCAATTTGCTCCCATCAAGTTATACAATATAAGAGCTCCTGCAGATTATTGACCGAACTTTTAAAGAAAATAAATATTTTTATATTTTAATGTTGTTTACCAACAATAACTACATTTAAAAATATCTACAGAATTTTTCAAGCACAAGAAAAACTTAACTACTCGTACTAACCCAGTTTCATCTTTGAAAATATTTTCGCCTACATAGTCAGTCATTATTTACATTTAAAGCTCTCCATTTTAAGTACTTTTTCTAATTTGCCTTAGTATCCTTTCTTAATTTTTTTTTCTTATATTTATAGTTAGATTATTATATACTTTCGATTTTACAATGAAAAGTTGTTTTGTACATTTCCACAATAGGATTAAAAAATTGAATTTGATACTTAAAACAAATTGTACGTAATAAAAGAGGTGTATAAGAAAGCTTACATATATGAAAAGGATACATTTTAATCATATTGATTAAATGTTAATTATAATGATACAGCTGTTGTTATATATTAAATATCCGTTAGAAGTATTGATTTAGGTTGAGGTTGCATACAAAGGTATGCAGGTGCTTTTGATTTCATTATCCTTTTTATATCATAGTCATTTAGAATCTTTCTGTTTCTTTCAACCTTTAATTCAATAAGCTCTTTAAGAAAAGCCAATTGGATAACTTTAGAATATAGGGATTTACGGTCAATCGTAAGAGTTACGTGACTGATACAATCACATAACGAGTACAGAAACTGTAAGGACTTAAGACATTCATCCGCATAAAATTACGTGTATTGCGCACACATTTCTCTTTCTTGGGTATAAAATAAATAGTTTATACCTATTGATGATTAGAACTTCAAAAAAAAAAAAATTTAATAAAGGCCAAAGAATATACAAAAAAAAACTTTTTATATGTATTTGTCGAAGAAAGAATTCGTTTCTAATTTCGGAATGTGAATTATTCTATGGAAAGTTTTCTTTATAACTTCACCGGAAATTAAAGAAAAACGTATCCTTTTATCCGAAAAAAAACCATAACCAGTGTGAAAGAAAAATAATAAGATTATTTTTTTTTCTATATATATATATATTAATTTTATTACCTTTAAAGTAGTTCCTTTGGGCAGCTATACCTATACCGTCAAATGTTTTTTGAACTTGGGACACAAAAATAAGTCACGCAGACTACAATGGAGCATTGGCAACCACAGAAATCGCTTTTTTCGACAAAAACTAGTTAATGGTGATGGTCGTAGCCAAATATCTGCTATGAATTTTTTTTGTAATATAGTTGAGACAGTATGTCCTTTACAGGAGCCAATAATTTTGCAATATTTTTATCAGTTTTTAATGCTGAAAGAAACTCTGACCAAAGTTCGTGTTCCACGCTGCCTCCGGATGGAGTTATGTGCAGGGAAAGTCCGCATTGTTGCCAAATCGCTCTCAGCGATGTCAGACGCATTTTTTTTTTTTGCTATACATCCTAATTTTAACATATTTTTAGAAATGAATGCCTTATCAAAAAAAAAATGGAATACCTTGTAAAAATATCGAAAATTTTCTGATAGAAAGAAAATCAGCTTATCTTTTCTGAAAGAGCATATTAATTTTTTTTTTGATACGTAAATATTTTTTTCCCTTTAAAAAACACATATTTTTTTATTAAAAATTTGATTATAAAATAAATAAATCTATGATATTTACAATGTCATGGTATATTATTTTATACATATATATTGTCCTCATAAAACATGATGAGATTTTCAACTTACTTTTCAACGGGTGAGTCTCCCTAATGAAACTGATAATGAAATTTTCACACGTATACATACACCTGTAAATACAGATTTATGTTGTCTTATCGTGCTTTTTCTTATCATTTTCTATAAAATGTTAAGTCTGAAACGTAATATTACATTTACGCTATGATTTCGTATGTATTTTTTAGGTCACGTATCTTCTACATTAGATTTTTCATTTTTTTTTAAGATAAAAATTTAAAAAGATGGCATTGTTTGAAGAAATTTTCTAAAAATAATACGTTAAATTATTTCTTTTTGCACTGTCCAAAACTGTTCAACTTTTTACATTGAAGAATTGATATAATTGCCATCACAATAGAATAGAATATAAAATATTTTATTTGATAACATTTTCAAATTAGTATTTCTACGATAATTGTAAGTACATAAGCTTAATTGAAATACTATTAAGAAAAGGCTTTACAAGTACAATAATTACTTTTTATTGTACTTCTAATTATGTTATAAATAAGCTATTCCATAAGGGCAGTAAGTAATATTTTGAATCATTCTCAAAGTACTAATATACAGAATTTCCTTAAATATTTATAGCTCTTTAAAATTTAAGGTCTCAAATTATTGCGTGTACGCGTATATAACAATTTCCATTGGATGTGTTTTCAAATCGTAAATTGATAAGTAGGCACTTAAGTATAAGTCTTGAATGGTCCTTTCGTCAAATCATATTGTAAATCTTTAACAATATATTTTTATTCATTTATTATTGTGTGTTTAGAATTGCAAATATTATCTTAAATTATAGAATTACAGAATCATTATTTTTTATGAATTCTTATATTTTCCTAATAAAATATTCTAAACAGATTTTAATTATTTTATGAAAACAGTCATAAAAATTTGGAAATATTTTATTTAATACATTTAATTGTTAGATGAGGCAGTTTTCAAATTTTACTTTAAAATATATTGTTGACTGATATTATACAGATACAAAGTAGTTCGTTTTATATCTTTAGGTATATTATTACTTAAATAAATAATATCACTTTATGTACAAAAAAATGATAGAACGCTGATATACGACGACGATACCCGAAATTGAGATAAAAAGACATGTCCACAGGGCTCGGTCCAAGGTTTATTATATAACGCGTTGCTAAAATTCTCTATTCCAAAAGAAGTAACTTTTTTTGGTTTTAGCAATAACATTCTTGTTTTAGGTTCCAGGTTGAAATTTTTGTTTAAAACTTTTAAATCAAAGATAATTTTACAATTTGTATTTTATTGATTGATTATATGGTCTTTAGACGAGCTCTTTTAAGGACGTTTTTAATAATATTTTCGCAAACTTCTGGTATTATTTCAGCTATTTCGTTTCGAATATTATTCTTAACTAACGAGATTGTAGTTAGTTTGTTAGTGTACACATTTTCCTTCAAGTATCTTTATACGATTATTCGACCGGGCAAAAATTTTTCTCAAAATTTGTATTGTAGCACAAGTTGTGTGTGATGTAGCACCGTTTTGTTGGAACGACATATTCTATAAAACTGGTGAACAGTTTCTGTTACAGCATTGCCTCCAGCATCCTCAAAAAATATGGCCCAATGATGCCGCCGGCCCAAATCAAAGAGGATGTCATAGTTTTTGGTGATCAGTTCAGGGTTTTCAGTGCCCCAATTGCGGCTATTCAGCTTATTAACAAAGCCAGCCAAGTAGAAGTGTGTTCGTCGCTCATAATGATTTTTTGCCTAAAATTGTGATCGAAAGACTCGAGCACTACAGTCTCGAAGCCGTTCATGGTCATTTACCTGTTATGTCAGTTAAATTTTATGCAGGTAAAAATGAAAATCTTTTTTGAAAATTTTAAACAAATATGATATTTGTATTCCCAGTTCTTGTGCACAGCGTCGATGAGAGATACCCGGACGTTCAGCAACACTCTGCCTCTCTGCATCAAACTTTTCAGGTATACGTTGGCTTAATTGTCGCCCAGTCTTAGCTTTATCTTCCGGTGTACAAGTATGTATATTTGTAAAATTATTCATTACACGCGGGATGATTGACTTGCTCAACATATGGTTAACACCAAAAAAGCCGAGTAACTTTCTCTATGTATTTAAAATTGAACAATTTTTTAAATAAATTATTTTAACAATTTCAACATGTTACATTTTCAGATACTTTATAATAAATTTCTATTGGCCTTTCTCTATGACTGTTAAATACCAACAGACAAATATTATTCTAACCAAAATGGCGGCCAAACAAAATCAACCTGACCATAAGAAGCACCCTGTATTTTAGTCAAAATTGTTATTATTCGACAAGAGCCGACCTACTCGTTTGATCGAACGGTCGATTTTGCCGTTGATTCGACGAAGCGTCATCGAATAGTGGCGTCTTCTGGCAGTACTGCTACTCGAGGTACCAAACTGGACGAAGATTCCATCAATGGCATCGATAAGGCTATCATAACAATTAATTGGCCTTTAATTGCTCTTTAAAAATTGCTTTAAAGTTTAAAAATTGCTTGCGTAAATACGATGTATTGTGTTGCCCTACAAAAAAGTTTAATGATGTTATGTCTCAAAAGTTTCGAGGCTAATTAACATCACCAAATCACAAAATTACACGTCCTGTGAGCTTTCCGCACAATTAAGCGAATATTTGCCCTGTCGTGTGGCTTGTGGTGTGATCTTATTAGAAAAACTTTAGGTTCAGTTAAAAAAAAAAATCGGTTATCATGCGGCCATAACTTTCATAATTGACGTTAATGGTCTCTCCTTCTTTATTTTCAAGGAATAATTATTCCTTTAGAGCAATTTTGCATACCAGACAGTCATCTTTTGTGGATAGAAAGGCTTTTCCATAATCACTTATTGAATTTCAGAGCCTCATATAGTTTTTTGTTGCCTTATAGTTTTGAAGTGATATTGAAGTATTTTTTGAAAGGATTAAGCTTCCTTCAGAGCCCCGTTAAGTTTTTTGGTACCAATTTTACTTATAAATAAGCCTCATCGCTGAATAAAAATTTTAATTCGATAAATCAGCATCCAAAGTCTGTTGTTCCATCATCCGATCGGCGTAACTTATACTCATTCTAAAGTAAATTATATAATGAATAATACAAAATGATAGATTTAAAAAATAATCTTACTTAAATAACATAGTATATACTTGACTTTTGAATGAGCTTAAGTTAAGTCAAACGGAACAGTTGTCTAATGCGTATGCTGTGTTTTCCAATCCACAAATAGGATAAACTTATTTAAAATTTATTATTTAGCTGTTCTGTTTTTTTCAATCACAAAAAAAAAACAAATCACTGTAATTGTATTAAGTTAAATTTAATTATTTATATTTGAAATATTTATTTTTTAATAAAAATTTCTTATGTTCTTTTTTTAATTTTGTACGAATATTTTAAGTGTAAAAAATAGTTATAAAAACAAATTTAAAAAAAAAGAAAATTAAGCTTAGTTTTGACGAAGTTTAACTAATACTAAATTAAATGACATATATGTTTGTCGACTGACAGCTGTCAAATAGCAGAGCTATATTTCCTGAACCACGATATAAATAATCTGGTGTTATTATTTAGTAATTAAATAAGTCTAAGAAACTTTTCAATATCGATTAGTATTGTTCTGAAGAGGAAAATTCCAAATATTTTTATTCATTGAGAAGAAAATAATAAAAAATAATTATCTATTATTTCAAGAAGGGAAGAAATTGTATTCCGTTGATTTGTCGATTGTTTCACAGATAAAAGCTTAACTGAAGCGTATAAATTTACTGAGGCAAACAAATTATAATTCTTTATTCAAGTTAATTCTCGTATCCACAAATATAAGGGGTTTAATTCAATATGAAATTAACCCAAATATTATATTAATGATTCTTTTTATTAAGAAAAGCGGCCAAACAAAATCGACCTGAACATAACATAAAAGCAGCTGTATAAGATCACCGAAACCGTAAAGAACTGATTTCTCATTATTTTACAATGGCTATTTTAAGTGGGCATGGAACTTGCTGTTCCAAAATCGAGGCAGTACTAGTGACCAGCAGGAAAATAAAGGAGTCTATTACTCTCATCATCGGTGACCGTGATATTATCTTACACCCATTGTTTCAAAACCTGGGAGTTCATATAGACGTCAAATTGAACTTTAGGGAACATATTGATGAGAATCACTATTGAAAAGCCAGGTATGGCTGTGAATGCTTTAGCAAGAATCCTGCATAACTATGAAGGGCTCAGACAAACCTTGCAGGTTTCTCTATTCATAGTTATCGGCTGTATAATAGTCTATGCAGATCCTATTTTGATTAAAGCTATGGTGACCGAAACGCACTTCGATGAATGTTATAGGAGAGAAAGTAATGAAATAGATGTGGAAGACAAAGACCCTGGGATTTATCGATTAAAGGAAGATGGATGCATCATCTTATTGCTACCATATCCATGTTAAATGAAATAGGCCATAAAGAAGTGAACCACTGAAAGGCCAATATCTGGCAAGACATAGATTCTTCAGGCCATATCGATATCGCTTTAAGGTGGAAATGATACAACATACCCCGATTGTCGTGACGAAAAAAGAAACAATTCTTCTTTCACTGTTCACGCTTTCGCGGAGAAAGGAAGAAAGTGAAGAAAATAATCGGTGAAGGACTGTTCCCGAATAGCATCAACACACAAACGATAAATTTTCAAGCATGCTGGAGGGTAGCAACTGAATACGCATCTCGAGTAATTAAGAAGCCCCACCAAGAAGGAAAGACAGGAACAGGGCAGCTATCAGGGTAATTAGAATAAAAAAAGGCTTCATGTAAGTATGCTGCCCATAAAAAGTTTTTGTAGGACTGATATCCCTACAGCATCCTTACAAGATTTCTCTCTACCGTCGTAAAAAAGCACTTATTTCTAATGGCGATTATATAAAATATTTGAAAGAAAGATTTTTATGAAAAATTTTGAAGTTTTTTTCACGATAGTTTTGGTTAGACCTAATATGAGTATCTTTGCGATGTGCCAGGGGCTCCTTTGCAGCATCACGACCACGAAGCCATTTGGCGACTTAAAGTTTAGTGTGAGTGGGAGTTACAGGTTTTCAAACCAAAGCTAGTCTGATAAGACGTGCGTCGTTTCCAAAACGAAAGTTATGGATGAAAGCAGTTTATTGTATTCAAATTCAGAGCAGTTTTATTGCCCAGAATTTCAACAAGAATATTGAGTAAAAATCGCTTCAAGGCGAATTTGTTGGTATTTGACCTGTGAGATGTTAAAAATATCTGACTATTAATCCAGGGGCTTCGAAGTGTTTCTCTAGTCAACTGATCACCATGTCCATTTCCCATAGTCCCATATATCGCAGCACCCAATACAACTTCATATTCTTATTGTTGAGTAGGGTATGTTGAATCTCGTAGAGTATAGGATCATTCAATGGTCAGCAAATAGCTTTAAAGGCGGCTTGAATATCGAAAAAGATGACAATATTGCGTCAATCTTTCCAGATCAATTACAAATTAAAGTGCTGCTTTTCATGCCCACACCTTCTTATAGTATAGATCAACCATTTTAAACCTAGGCCCTTGAGAACATGGGGGTGCCCTACTACCTACGGAGGATGGTCAGATCATACTTCAGTGATCGACTACTGCAATACGAGACCAAGGATGGACCAGCAGAGTATGGAGTCACGGGAGGGGTACGTCAGGGCTCTGTACTGGGGCCACTCTTGTGGAACGTCATGTACGACGGCCTACTCCATCTGCAATTACCGACGAACACAACACTCGTGGCTTTCGCGGGCGACGTAGCGGTTGTCCTGGTAGCCAAACACCTAGAGGAACTGGAAGCCGCATTCTCAACCACCATCCGGAGCATAAGACAGTGGATGACATCGGCAGACCTGTCTTTGGCGGAACATAAGACCGAGGCACTCCTTGTGAGAAGCCGGAAGAAAATGGAGACCATCACCATAAGAGTAGGCGATCACGACATCCGGTCGCTACTCTACATCCGGTATCTAGGAGTGGTCTTGGATGCCAGACTCAACTACAAGGAGCACATCTCCAGCGTCAGCAGGAAGGCATCAATAGTACAGGGCGCACTTTCGCGGATAATGCCCAATATCGGACCCCCCAGGCAAATCCGAAGGCGACTACTGGCAACTGTGGTTACCTCCGTCCTGCTATACGGAGCACCAGTGTGGGCGAAATCGCTAGAGCTAACAACATACCGCAAGACAATGACATCAGTCCAGCGGGACTCAGCGATCAGAGTGGCGTCAGCATACCGAACGGTATCACACGATGCGGTCAACATCGTGGCATCATGCCCACCCATCGACATCCTGGCAGGAGATCGGGAACGCCAACATCGTAGGAAGAAGGAAGAGCGGGGAAAGGTCCTCTATGAAGAGGAGAGACCCGAGAGTCTTCGCCTCTGGCAAGAGAGATGGGACAACTCGACGAAGGGTCGGTGGACTCATCGGCTGATCCCACATGTTACCAAATGGGTCACTCGCCTGCACGGGGAAGTCGGGTATTACATCACCCAACTCTTGACTGGGCATGGATGCTTTCGGGCATCATTGCCGCGATGTGATCGAAGACGCAGAACACGTGTTCTCCCAGCGCCCCCTCTACGAGGAGACGCGGGTGGAGCTGGAGAGAAATCTGGACTGTTCCATCAGTGCAGAAAATATAGTGGAGTGCATGCTGAAGAGCCAATCTGCTTGGAACAGAATTGCAGAGTACGTGGAATCCATTATCAAGGATCTCCACACAACGTACGAAGAATAGGCCGCGAGGCGTCATAACATCGGGACAGCAGTAGCATCAAACAAGAACGCCCCGGCGAAGTAGTATTTACAAAGAGTGCCGCCGGGGAACCATCGTTCCGGGAGCAAGATCAGAGGTGCAGGTTAGGTTTTAGCGAGGTAAAAATCCCGCATAACTCGCCTGGCAGGAAAAACTTCCAGGCGAGTACCTTTTGAAGGTTTCCCACTGTACCTCATTAATCTAAACAGAAAAAAAAACATTTTAAACCTATCGGAAGATGCAGATAAATGTCAACACTACTTCCAATCATGGCTTCTTATCTGGATGCGATAGGGAGTGAAGAGAGAAAGTTATAGGATTTAATTATGAAAGAAAGCTATCAATTAATCTGACTTGGGTTTTATTATAGTAAAGAGAGATGGGTTTTCGACAAGTTTCAATTAAAATTTAGTCTACCAGAGAATACCGATGTGCTCCACTAGCTAGTCTTACCCTGCTATTAGCATTCTGATGCCATATATTGAGGAAATAGATAATTTTTCCATAAAAATGATGGAGTTTGTTACTCTGATTACTTCACTTTGTTTAGCCTAACATTTTCTGTTGACCAATATCTTAACCGTTAATAGTGTTGTTGCTCAATAAATTTCATCTTCTTCCCAGGGTAATTTTTATGTTTAGAGTTTCACGGAATCTACGGGGAAAAGGGAGATGGGGCTAAACGATGAAATATTTGTGCTACAATCACATGATGAATGTGTGATAGAGATACCTGTACTAAATTTGTCGCTGGAAGCCTTTACTTTTGCAATAGCATCACTGCGTTGAAAGGTGTTTGCAAACGATAAAATGGATCAGTTGAGAATGTTGTTTTCTATTATACGAAAGAACGAAAATAACCATTTGCCCTTATCTATGAATGACGAAGTTTCAGTGTATGTAGGAGTCAACTCCAGACAAAATGATTTTATGTGAGCATATTTTTTTTCTCATTAATCTTCGATTGAATTATTTTCCAATACTAAGTATTTATTGTATTATAAACTAACTTTCATTGATATGATAATATATGAGAGAAAATTTTAATCACTTATATATTTTTAAATTTTTGGTTATTTTTAAAATGAACATAAACTCAAAATCAATTTCTTAAAAATTTCCAGATACATGTGGAACTAGGATTTTTTAAAGATTTTTTCTTGATAATAAATCAAATTATACTCGTTCTATTTTATCGAACATTCGTATAGACAGAATATAATCTGATATATATAAATTGCCATAAATCGGTAAAATTCGAACACTGACACCTGGTATACACTTCCAGAAGGATAATATTTTCCTCTTGGTTGAACACTATTAGTTACTATCAATCTTACCTTATTTTTGACAAATGATACATTTTGAAATGGTAGTAAATATCTTCTTTCTGCATAAAGGATAATGGATGAATATCATACTTTTGTAATAGTGAAAAATAAGAAAGAACTACAATATATGCGCTGAGGGAATTGCTCTACAAAAATTTCTTCTACAATACTTTTATTCGTAAAAGTCCATGTACAATCTTGTTTTGCTTTTACAGATACTACTACTCTATTTATCTATATAACTACTTTTGATAACAAAACTGTTTTTTTTTTTTATTATTATTTTATTTTTAAATTTTTGTCTGCTTTGGAGAAGAAAACACATCGCAGAAACTTTGTCACATCCGAAAAATCTGAAAACTCGTCCTATATCTAAGTGGCAATAGTTAAAACTGGTTGAATAGTACTAGTTCTAATAATTTTGTAAATTTAGTACATCCGCAGACAGGAATGTGGCAAAGTTGCAAAAACCATGACCTGGTTTTAGTGCCGGAAAACTTTTCTGCAATCGAATTCGAGCACACCCGGAGGAAAATCAACACCAAAACTATAACAAGTTTGTTAATGTTAACGAATTTTTTCATTAAACTTTTTCTACGATATATTAATATTATCTATTTGTCCGCATCAATATTATTATTATTATTTTTAGTATTTTTTTAAAACTATTTTTAAGTATTTAATATTAAAGAAAAATCATATAAGACAGTGACTAAATTATAAAGTAAAAAGTTTTTAATTTCGATATTAAAGAAATGATGAAATAAAATTGAAAATAATAAATTAAAAAATTTATTGGGATAGGTTCTTTTATAGCTCTTTCATTTACTTTTATCCATCATTCAAAATGCAGACACAAGAAAATCTCTCGTCGATATTATGGTAACTTTAACGCTTCGTCATCATAATTTTGCCGTTTTCGCTTCTTTAAATTTTATTGGGTTTCCTTTAAAAATCTATACAATTTCCGAAAAGTTTCCGTAATAAAGTCTATGTGAATGATCATACAAAACTCCCACTGTATGAACTTTGGTTCTTCCACTGTTTATTCTATAAAATATTGCTCGTACTTCAATTGCTATGGAAGTTTGTACGGTGTCGATAACAATGATTTTCTTCATTCATAACTATTGATTTATTCTGTTTCATCAATATATATGCTTCGAAATATGAGAACGAATAAATGATTGATGATTGAAGCTGATATTGAAACTGGACCAATTCTCTAATGGGAAAGCAGCTGCCTTAAGTGTTTGATTTCTTAATGGCCATTCAAAACGATAATAGTAATTCCTCCCTTTTGCCTTCCAAGAGTTCTCGAATATAAACATATATTTCTAAATATAAATTTAATAGACCATTCTACTGAAAGTTAAATGAAAAGGGACATTCCACAAATAATTCTGTGGCCGGAATCCGAATTCCTTTAATACTTCTGATTATACTTTTAAATAATTAGAATGCCTATCAAGGGATCAACATGAATTTCATCTAAGTTCCATTTTCATATTTTATTTTATATTATATTCCTTGTAATTATTATTTTATAAAAATATATAGCATAATTAAATGTTTATGAATACGTATTAAGAAAGTATTTGTATAAGTTTAGAAATTTTATACTTGTCAGTAAAATTTAAAATTAAAAGTACAAAATTTTATTATAAATTCATTATCAAAAATAATATAAGGAAACGATAATTTCTCTAGCTGAAGAATATAAAGTTAAATTAGAATAACAACAAAATAATAATCAATTTAAAATATTTATAGGAAAATATAATTTGAACATTCTTGTATGTACTATTTTTTATATTCTATTGTATTTTAGTGAAAAATAAATAAAATTATATACTAACAGAAAGTAAAGTATGACAAATTCACTTTAATATTAAATAAATTCAAAATTAAGACTTTGATACTAATAATTTACTAAATTTCTTGATATCCTAAATTCCTAATAAAACTTTTACCATTGTAAAAGCTCATTTATTTAAATAGATAATTTTATTCAATGCATTTTTTTATATTTTCTTATAATTCATTCTTAATAAGAAATTTTTAAGATAAGAAAATTTATGTTTTTGAGCAAACGGTAAATTTTGTAGAAAATTACTGGACAATCTTTTATATTTTACACAAAACAATAAAAAAAATTTGGAAAAAAGAAAAGAAAACAAATTAGAGAATTTTAATGAGCAAAATAATTGTTTCATCTTTTTTTAAAAAAAACAAAGAAAGTAACTAAAAGTTTTTTTATCAATAAGATTGCAAAAAGCTGTATTTCCATTTTTTTATAAAAATTCAAATGCATGGGTCGTGGCAGAAATGTATTGAGAATATTTTTAAAAAATACGATATCATTTTATTTTTGAACCTTTTCCCTTCAGCTGCTATGCATCGGTGGAGGAGTGGCTTTCAGTCTTCATAGTAGTGCACGAAGGCTTCCTCTAGATATTATCGACACTACCAAGATGATGTCATTTTAAGTCGGTTTTTATTTTGGAAATCTTTGAAATATCCAAAAATCTTCTTTGGCTGCCATCAACAATAACAATACGGCGCCCTTTCAAGAGATTTTTGATCTTTGGGAACAGAAAAAATTATACGACGTCCTTTTGAGGGTTTTTTGATCTTCAGGAACAAAAATAATTATACGACGTCCTTTCAAGGGTATATTAATCTTCTAGGACAGAAAAAGTAATGGAAAAACAGAGGAATATCTTTTTGCGTCAAAAACTCGTTGGTGGAGATAGCCATGTGATAGGGGGCGCCATCTGCAATATCTTATTTATAAAGAACCTGTTTTTTGAGCTTTTCAAGGACTTGTGCCTAATAAAAAACTTACACATGGACGGTTTAACCTTACAAAAGATTTTTTTCGACGTTAAAAGCGTCCCTGACCGAGGTTTTTCTTTTAAAAATGCTTTATTAATCTTTTTTGGCTGCCATCGACATTAACTATACGATGTCCTTTTTAAGGTTTTTTGATCTTTGGGAACAGAAAAAATTATACGACGTCCTTTTGATGGGTTTTTGATCTTCAGGAACAAAAATAATTATACGACGTCCTTTCAAGGGTATATAAATCTTCTAGAACAGAAAAAGTAATGGAAAAACAGAGGACAATCTTTTTGCGTCAAAAACTCGTTGGTGGAGATAGCCATGTGATAGGGGGCGCCATCCGCAATATATTATTTATAAAGAACCTGTTTTTTGAGCTCTTCAAGGACTTGTGCCTAATAAAAAACTTACACATGGACGGTTTAACCTTACAAAAGATTTTTTTCGACGTTAAAAGCGTCCCTGACCGAGGTTTTTCTTTTAAAAATGCTTTATTAATATTTTTTGGCTGCCATCGACATTAACTATACGATGTCCTTTTTAAGGTTTTTTGATCTTTGGGAACAGAAAAAATTATATGACGTCCTTTGGAGGGTTTTTTGATCTTCAGGAACAAAAATAATTATACGACGTCCTTTCAAGGGTATATTAATCTTCTGGAACAGAAAAAGTGATAACAAAAACAGAGGAATATCTTTTTGCATTAAAAACTCGTTGTTGGAGACGAGCTTTTCAAGGACTTTTCCCTAATAAAAACCTTACACATGGACGGTTTGACCTTACAAAAAAATTTTTTCGATGTTAAAAGCGTCCTGACCAAGGTTTTTCTTTTCAAAATGCCTTATTTGTGGTCTCGATAAGAAATTATGGAACTTTTCGTAAGTTAAATTCATCTTATCACCAGAGGTGTTGTTTCCACTCTTCGTATCAGTTCTTGAAGATTTCAAATAAAACCACTTTTAGCTTATTGGTCTCACGTATTTTCAAATGTGTTTTTTTTTTAATTTGGTAAACAAAACAAAATTATACGAACTACAATTAGTTGAATGTAGGACTTGGGAACTTTAGAAATCACTATTTCCGACAAAAACTAGGTGATGGAGATGCCCTTGTAACTGGGAACTATCACGCGATCATCTTCCAGTTTCTCCAATATCCAATCTGATGCGAAGAACCCTTTTCTGAGTTTTGCTGGGACTTCTTTGAAAAAAAGGAAACTTGCTTGAAATTTTCTGCTGAACTTTTTCTTTTATTTTTATTAGTTTTCGATAATTTTAACCTACCAGAAAATAAATATTAAAAAATTTAATTTATAGTTTTATGCACTCTTAAAAACTAATCTGTCATTACATTTCAAAATATGATGATTTTCCAAGACAGAAGAAAATTTTCAAGACTTAAATTGAATTATGAAAATTTATGTTAGCAGTTTTTTATACTGACATTAGCTTATATTTCCATGTTTTGTGAACAAACAAAAAAATTGAAAATAGGACAACTTGAATATTTAAAATAATCTTACTAGTTGTGTTTGCATGTAAATATTTTGTCCTACGAAAAATGAAACAATCATGAAACCCTAGGTATACCACAGTTTAGCACCTACACGATTCTGAAATTAGGAAATAAATCAAAAATTTATAATACGTTCTGTATACAATTCCGTACTTCCTGGTATAAATATAAATATTCATACAATTTGCATAGCTTTACCGTATATCAATTTAGCTTTATGATCATATTACACAATGCGAGTAATTTTTTTTAATAATTTTTTCTATTTGGTTACATCTTGGTTTGAGTAATTTATGATATACAAAAAATTACACCAAATTTGATTTGATATTTTTTTTTTAAATTACAAAAAAAAAACGATTGCATATTCATATTAAAAGAAATCTTGAAATTTGATTTTTATTTTTAAATAACTGCAATAAAGTCATGATTAATGATACACATGCTGTTTGTAAGGTCATATTCTAATCTATAAGTTATATGAATTATTCCACATATATAAACAACATACATACATATCTCTAAAACGTTTGCACATTCGCGAATTTTTCCACAAAACATAAATCATACAATATTTCCAGTAAATTGAGGTACACCCTCTCAGCTCCAAGTAGCTTACACTACCTTATATTACTACTCAACTGTAAAATATTTACCAACGTTGGAATACCGGCATAAATATACTGAATACCTTACAGAAATCCTAATGAAAACGAAGCCATGAAAATCATAAATAATATTTCATATATTTTCACAAATTTTATGAACTATTCGTTGTTGCTTTGGAAAATATTGTGAAAAATATGACACAACCGTACCAAAAGGAGTTGCTCGAATACAGCGTCTTCTAAGCCGCACAATAAATATTTCAACTAAATTTTAGTATTGTAATCATCCATTAGTTTAAAGGTGGTTTTTAAGTGAAAATTCCATGGTGAAAAATTGATTTTCTACATAGCCAAGAGGGAAAAGAAAAAACAAATATTTCCACAAATTGTAATATTTTTCATATACTCGTGTATGTTACCTTTGAAAAATTATCAACCAAATTAGAACGCTTCGTAAAAAATATTTTTCTTTTTTCATATTAAAATTAATAATCTTATTATATTAGCAATAAATTGTTTTAAATCCAAAGTCTTAATGCAGAACAGGAAATAATATTCAAGTATCTTTATCGTATATGAGTATCAAATTACACGTATTCTAATGATAATAGCATAAGGAAAAAAGCATATTTTCCAGTATCAAAGTTTTCACATACATACTCATATTCTGTTCGTATCTCCTTATGATACCATTTTCAATAAACAAAATCTCATGTCATGGTATTGTACAAATTCTCAAAATGATATTTTATTGATCCTTTTAATAAAACCTGTCACTTTTGGAAGAAATTTCTACGTAATTTACACCCAGTCTTCCTATTCTTTAGAGAAGTGCCTTTACCTTATAATATGTCGAGTAGAAAAGTTTGTTATATCCGTCTTTTACTTTCGTTATTTTTTTTTTCTTTTTTGTTTTCTTATATTACGAAATATTTTTCCGTAGATAATATTTTCCAATAAAATTCGCTCTTATACTACAAAACTTTCAGTTACAAAAAAAAAAAAAAAATTGGTTACACTCTCTTTTGCTATGCTGTATTGTATAACAATCGTTGAAGCTTTTTCTTTTCGATTTTTACTTTACTAAAAGCATTAAAACGGGCCAACAAAGAAACAAGTAAATTGTTAGAAAATTGCTGAAATCGGTAATAAAGTTTTATGGATTTCAAATTGGATCCTCCTAAATAGGATAAGATATAAATAAAAAAATATATACATAAAAGGAAATAAAATAAAATAAGAGCTCTAACAACTTTAATATCCGTGGTTTTTCGATCAGCATATAAAAATGCAATTCGAAGCTATTTTTCTGAAGTAAGATTTTTCTTTCATTCTATCCTTAAATAGTACCACAAATTTTTTTCGTCTTAAAAGTTTTTTACTTAAAATGAATAAATCAAGACCAAATACACACAATAACTAAGAGTATTGTTATACTCAAGTATTATTTGAGTTTTTAGTAATTTATAAAAGTATTCTCCGAGTATATTTTTGCTGCAATTGCACTATTTTAAGAAGAAAGAGTTGAAAGAAAAGAACTAATTGAAAGTAACGAGTATTTTTCAAAAACTATTTATTATATCAATACTTTTCTCTCAATTTTTTATTTATCGATAAATCAGAACTTATTTATTATTATACGAGTAAAGGCAATCTTATTAATGGCTATCGTTTTATTATTGCATTTATAGGAGAAAATTTCTGTATCTTTTATAGCTATTACAGTTGAAAAAAATATCAAAAATCTATAATTATATAAAAAAAATTTATCCATTTTAAGTTCGTATACTTTATCAAATTGATACAAATTTTAACTTTGAAAAAAATTCAAGATGCTCTACGAAACGATTGATAAATCTGAATTGGTTGATTACTCAAAAAGTTTCCTTAATAAAAAGTAAATTTTTTATTTTTACTATATGTCCTTAGGAATAATTGTTTTTAAATAAGGAAAAAATACTTATTTATAATGTAAATTACTTTATATGGTACTCGTATCATAGATTTGAAGAAAAAATAAATACATTTTGAGAAACATGTTGCACCAAAAATAATTTTAAAATCTATTCACTATACGAGGTATTTTATTTTACATTTATACATCAATTTTATCCTCCTCAATATAATTTACCTTTGGTAGTACTATAATCACGAAGATGCTGTTTTTCCTCTTCATAGCTATACTCGAAAGATTCACCTGGAATTGCCTTCAGCTTCTCAGTTATACTCCTTTAAATGTTATTGATAATAACAAAACAACATCCTTTCAAAGGTTTTTAAAAGTTTTAAGGAACCTTTTTTAGTTAACTTTTGGCAGCTATACATCAGCGGAGATGTTTTGCTCACCCTCTGTAGCAGTGCTCGAAGAGTTCAACTGAAAGTACCCTCAGCTCATCGGTTACATTCCTATGGATGCTATCGACAGTACCAAGACGACGTCCTTTCATGTGTTTCTTGATCTTGGCAACAACAAAACATCACGCGTACTTTGATCAGGTAAATAAACTGGCTGGAGGGGATTACAGGAATCCGTTTTTCTGGCAAAAACATACAGGTGGAGATGGATGTGTAGCAGGGGTTTTTTTTCTGTTTAGATTAATGAGGTACAGGGGGCAAACTTCAAAAGGTACTCGCCTGGAAGTTTTTCCTGCCAGGCGAGTTATGCGGGATTTTTACCTCGCTAAAACCTAACCTGCACCTCTGATCTTGCTCCCGGAACGATGGTTCCCCGGCGGCACTCTTTGTAAATACTACTTCGCCGGGGTATTCTCGTTTGATGCTACTGCTGTCCCGATGTAATAACGCCTCGCGGCCTATTCTTCGTACGTTGTGTGGATATCCTTGATAATGGATTCCACGTACTCTGCAATTCTGTTCCAAGCCGATTGGCTCTTCAGCATGCACTCCACTATATTTTCTGGACTAATGGAACGGTCCAGATTTCTCTCCAGCTCCACCCGCGTCTCCTCGTAGAGGGGGCACTGGAAGAACACGTGTTCTGCGTCTTCGATCACATCGCGGCAATGATGACAGTTTGGGGAGTCAGTTCTCTTGAATCTGTGCAAGTATGCCCGAAAGCATCCATGCCCAGTCAAGAGTTAGGTGATGTAATACCCGACTTCACCGTGCAGGCGAGTGATCCATTTGGTAACATGTGGGATTAGCCGATGAGTCCACCGACCCTTCGTCGAGTTGTCCCATCTCTCTTGCCAGAGGCGAAGACTCTCGGGTATCTCCTCATCACAGAGGACCTTTCGCCGCTCTTCCTTCTTCCTACGATGTTGGCGTTCCCGCTCTCCTGCCAGGATGTCGATGGGTGGGTATGATGCCACGATGTTGACCGCATCGTGTGATACCGTTCGGTATGCTGACGCCACTCTGATCGCTGAGAGCCGCTGGACTGATGTCATTGTCTTGCGGTATGTTGTTAGCTCTAGCGATTTCGCCCACACTGGTGCTCCGTATAGCAGGATGGAGGTAACCACAGTTGCCAGTAGTCGCCTTCGGATTTGCCTGGGGTCTCCGATATTGGGCATTATCCGCGAAAGTGCGCCCTGTACTGCTGATGCCTTCCTGCTGACCCTGGAGATGTGCTCCTTGTAGTTGAGTCTGGAATCCAAGACCACTCCTAGATACTGGATGTAGGGTAGCGACCGGATGTCGTGATCGCCTACTCTTATGGTGATGGTCTCCATTTTCTTCCGGCTTCTCACAAGGAGTGCCTCGGTCTTATGTTCCGCCAAAGACAGGTCTGCCGATGTCATCCACTGTCTTATGCTCCGGATGGTGGTGGAGAATGCGGCTTCCAGTTCCTCTATGTGTTTAGCTACCAGGACAATCGCTACGTCGTCCGCGAAAGCCATGAGTGTTGTGTTCGTCGGTAATTGCAGATGGAGTAGGCCGTCGTACATGACGTTCCACAAGAGTGGCCCCAGTACAGAGCCCTGAGGTACCCCTCCCGTGACCCCATACTCTGCTGGTCCCTCCTCGGTCTCGTATTGCAGTAGTCGATCACTGAATGTGTAGCAGGGGTGTTATCATAGCTGTGTATCCAAGTATCTGAAACCTGTGTACCCAAGCATTAAACCCATTTTATAAGCCTTTTAAGGACTTTTTTATTAAAAAATTGGCTAAAACTTTGTCCTCAAGGCCCTTTTTTCTCTATTTTCATTAGTTTTTGATGTTGAATGCCTCTCTGAGTGAGGATCATCTTTCACACCTTTTTTTTGTCACCGAAAATCATGTGCTCTTGATTAGGGATCTTCCTCATACGATCGTTGCAAGCTTTGGTTTGTTTAACATAAAATTTGATGACCGGCCTTGCTACAAATTTCTCTCTTTTATTTTTTGAAATGCACTACAAAAAGACATCTTCACTTATAACGTCCTACAGAGTCGCATAGTCAGTTGCCGAGGTACTACACGATTTATGTAGGGCGAACCAATATCCTATATAGAGGATAAATCCGTTGTTTTATCTGATCATAATTCTATAGCTCATTAAGGAAAGCTAAACATATAAGCTATGTGGAAATGTAATCTGCAATATTAGCAGATCGCTCACAGTGTTCAAAAATTAGATCGATATTAACAATGATCTATTTAAAGTAGAAAATAAAAATTCCATAAATCTACAAACTACACCATGATTAAGTTTCAATAACTATTCACTGTTATATCATCATTTATAAAATTCTAAGTTTATTGTTTTATGCATTGATTTTTTAAATAAAAAAAAAACCGTATATTTGTCAACTATTACTATATATTTTTAGCTTTTGATTAACACTCGTAAGGTTTCAAGGTTTTCTATTAAATGCAAAAAAATATGAAACAAGTTGAAATAACGAACGCAGAGATTTACTCGTTCAATTTTCAACAATATTGTATCATAAGAGGATTATTGAAGATATTATTCATTATAATAAAAATAATGTCGAAGTGGATCGATAATTCAAATGGTATATTCATTCTTAAGAGCTCTCCTCATGTGTACTTATTCATACTCGTACTCGTAAAAGTGGGCTGCCGATACTTTCCAATTATATGAAAATCCTGTCCCAATAAATAATGCAATAGGTTCGATCTATAGAATGTATCTCTAAAATATTTAAATGAACATGATTTCATGATTTTTACAGGTTATTGTTTCATAGCAATACTATTCAATAAATTCCGGGTTTCAGGGCAATAATCGAAATAGTCAATAATAGCGAATACATTCGTTCAAGAATACGTGCTTCTATTTGGTTTTCAATCCCGCTGTGATGTTAAGAATTTATATAAAAACTTTCTGATGATTTCTATTCTTGAAATGTAACAAAATTTTTGGTAATGTTTCTTATTACTTTTTTCATGAGATTGAATCTATCTTATAGTACGGATAAGGTAAATTGAATATATAGTTTGATATAGAAAACTTTCTCAACCACTTATATTTTTATAGAATTACCTACGATGAGGGGCATTTTTTTTTATAGCTCAGTAGACCTTGATAACAGTTAAACAGTATGAAAACAGCTTGCAGTTTATTGATGAATGGATGAAAAACGTAAAAAGCATCTGTTTTGCTTTCTTAACGATAGACTTGAAAAGAGAATAAAATAAAATAACGCCAACAACAGAAACAATATATGGTAGTACAGTTTATTCTAGTACAATGATCCGTATCTGACCATATTCGACTACAGTGAACCACATCCAAACATATTGGACCACACTGGACACATTTTTAGTGATGTGCTTTCCATTGAAAAGTTTTAGATACTATAAATGCTTCTTCTTGATATGAAAGTGTTTATAATAGTATCATCTGTTCACTTAATTCAAGTTAGAACAATTTTTCCATAATTCTTTTTATTATAAGAGAAAGTATGGTAGTTATGCAGAAATATGCGAAAAATAATTTATTCCCTTGCATATTACATGTTGCAGCTGCTTGTCACAACTGGTCCACTCATTCTACGTTGCAAGTAAATAGAATTATAGTAGATTTAGGATTGCATCATATTCTCCACATATACACGTACTTGCAGTCATATATTATTCAATATAAGAGAAACTGAGAAATGCAAGTATATTTAATATAAGAGAAATCATTACTACGGTTTGAGAATTGAACTGCAATTAAGTAGAATCTCTATCGTTTCACCACAAATATTTTACTTTCAGTGCTTACTTTCAAAATGTTTTGAACATAAAGTTTTACCAAATTCATAAAATAACCAAATGAACTTTAAACTATTAACAAAACCGTAGTTTGTGTGTAATGATTCCAGTTTAAATTTAGATTAATTTCATAAAAATAAAAAAAAATTATGTATAAAATTTGTACTTATTTTTAATAAATGTGAATTTAAAACTTTTCATATTAGAAAATATTTTAGTATCAAATAAATTCAAATTAGTTATATCTAATTTGAGCTTCGGAAAATAAAATTTATTTTTTATGAAATTTGTATTTGATTATATGGTATGAATGTTATCATTTTGCATAAATTATAATTTTATTTAAATGACCGCGATGAGACTTCTTGCAGGACTCGACCCTTTGGAGGTAATTTTTGATAACTTTCTCGCATATTTCGGGATAAATTTTACTTAATGAATGGTGGTTTGAAATTATCTTAAATTTCTGAATTGTTTGCATAAATAAAGGGTTTTTGAATAAGAACTTGACCCCATAGAAAAAAGTCTAGAGGTGTTAAATCACAAGATCTCGGCGGCCAATCGACAGGAGCTTTTCTCGATATTACACGGTCACCGAAGTTGAACTTCAATAAGTCGATTGTTTCTCCCGCTATGTGGTATGTAACACCATCTTGTTGAAACCACATATCACTGATGTCCAGCCCATGCAATTGATCGAAGAAATAACACTGCAACATGTCTCTGTAGCGTTCACCATTGACTGTAACGTGACGGTCATTTTCATCAACGAAGAAAAATGGTCCAATAAAGCCACCGGCATGAAAACCGCACCGTACAGAAAACTGGGAAATATTGAGAACTTTTGAAAACCAAATAATCAGCCGAAATTCTGATATCAATTGGCCGCCTCGGAGCTGTGATTTCAGCCCGTTGGATTATTTTCTGTGGAGAGCCGTTAAGGACAAATGTTACGCAAGCCGTCCAGAGACAATTGAGGCCTTGAAACACGAAATGAAAGTTGCCATTGAAGAGATACAGGCCCGGACAATCGAAAATATACTTGAAAAATTGGGTCGAGCGAATGGGGTACTGTAAGGCCAGCCGTGGGAGTCATTTAAATGATGTTGTGTTTCATTCGTAAATTTCAAGGTTCAATCTTTCTAATAAAACCGGAAATTTGAAAAAATATACACTAATTTTTTTTCATTTACTTTTTAAAATGCAACTTTTAAATTTGCAACCGCTTGATGAACTACCCTATACTTTATCGACGGTAATTTTACTTATTAACGTATCCACCGACCTGAAGAATATTTTGTTCGACAAATCAGCATCCAAAGCCTGTTGTTCCTGGATCCATTCGGCGTATCTTTTACGTACTTTATAATCATCAAAATAATTAATAATATTAAATTAAATGGCAAAATTATACTAAATAATCAGTACTTCAATTGATATATTTGGTAAACAGTACCTAACTAACAAGATAATACTTTTTAACCTAGCAATTGAATAAATCAATAGCTTATACGTTTTTTTTTTAAATTATTACTTTGATTCACATGTAAATTTAAATTTTTCTTTATTTCTTTTATATTGTAGTTAATATAAAATATATTTCTTAAATTTTAACTATCACAATAAAAAATTTTAAATATTTCTTCCAATTACTTCTAAGTACCTTAAAAATTACATGCATTTGTATTGAAACAAAAAAAAAATAGTAAAGTTTTGTACATCAATGACTTGTAAATAATGAATGCACTTCCATTAACAAGTTTTTTAATTAAAAGCACCATTACTATTGACGAATAAAACCTAAATGATAGTGCTACAATTAATGATTCTTTTTAATTACTTAAATTTACTGGAAGCTAAATTTTCCTCAGTGAGCAGATTACTTTTAAGTTTTTAATTTATGTTTTTAGATTTACAGGCTTACATGAATATGTGAATATAGGAAATTTTTCTAATTGAAAACTTTTTATAATAACTAATGGGAATAGTGACAAAGACAAATTGTATTGACGAGGAAAACAATAATAGTTCGAAATTAGTTTTCTATTATTTTTAATTTAAAACTAGACTAATAGTAAAATGCACTTTATTTTTCAATCATTGATAATGAATAATAATATATATTGTATTTAATCAGAATTTCCCAAAAAAAATTCTATAAGGTGATGGAAAAAAATTATGTGATGAAAAATAATTCGCTTTCTACTTCTTACATCTTGGGAAGGAGTTTGACGTAACGTAAAATGTTGCAAATTACGGGTAAGTTGAGCAACATTTTCTTCGTTCGGTATGTTGCAGAACTTTTTTGTGGAATTAAATTTTCAAGTGTTCACATATTTTTATTTTCAAAACCACTTTTTACAAATTTTATAATTTTTATATATTCAAATGAAGTTTTTTTTATTATAAACACAATATAATAAAAAACTATGAAAATATTCACATTAAACATTTTCATTTAATCTTTAGAAGGTTTTTCTTCATAACTAATTAAGAACAATCTTCATAATTTCTCAATTAGTTATAGAATCTATTTGTAAAAAAAAAAGAAAACTATAAAAATATCTTCTTAAACATAATAATAAATAATAATAACTTCAAACTTATTTTCCCACATTTGTTTTATTATAACTTTAATTCTAAGAAAAAGAAACCATAAAAGTTAAGAAAATTAAGTAATCATATTGATATATAATGGAATTATATTCGTTTATAATAAAAATCAATATTATACAATATATTAAAAGGGAAACCGATCATACTTTGGGTGGTAAAAGGCAAAAACATCGTAAAAAAAAAAAGTGTAAGCGTACGTGAAATTGGAAAATGTCTGCACTTCGACAGATGGATATGAAAGTGAATCCTTTTTTATTAGCAATAAAATTCAGTGTCATCATGACATACACTTCATTCGAAGTAAAGGTGAATTGAGTAAGTCGAAAGATTATCAGCCATAGTCTTAAGAATAAGGAGAAGATATTGAAAGTGGTCGATCAGGGGACAAGATATGCTTACTTTGTGTTTAGATAAGAAACTTGAGAAACAATCTGAATGTTCACATCAATTTCACCTGTACGCTCGTTTAGATATTTATCGAAAATGTATATGGCCATATACCTTCTTACAAGGTAATCTATAATATTTACTATACGGATAGTTACATATGTAATAAATATCTCAGACAGAAAATGTCAATATTTTTACAAAGTTATATATTATCGCATAGAGGAAAATCAAGTTTTTTCTCGATGAATTCACTTGAATTCTCGTATATTCATCATAAAAACATGAAGAAAAAAAATATTATAACTACCAATCCATATTTATATATTTCTTTACTAAGACAGTATTTCAATTCGCAGCCATTTCGACTGTTTTTATCTATGATTCATTTTCATTAAGCTTTTCTAAGTATGGAATATTATTTGACGGAAATATGTTCACATACAATATGTTTAAGTATCCATAGATATCTATTTTGGCCAATATGACATGTATTACGATCCGTCTAATGTTGCTATGAATAAAACATTTCCACCGATGGAATATAATTTTCACATCCAATTGTCTAGGGAAATTATATTATATATTTTATACTCTCCCTCAAATTCTCATTTTGTCCTCGTGTATATATAGTAAAGATATCCTATCTGTCTATTTATATATGTATATATAGATATAAAAACCGAAGGGTTAGGATGGGTGTTTTGGTATTTTAAGTTATTTCTTAATGTTGATTTTTTTTTTTTTTTTTTTTCAAAAATATTCTTTTTTATATTAGAAAAAAAATTTAAGTTTCATTTTTTTTTAGGCAACTTACTTCGAAAAATAACAATGCTCTGTATTTTTTTTTATTCCCAGTTGAGTTTGTTCACAACAAAATAACAAAATCGATTATATTTTTTCGATCATAAAATTTATCGCCCTTCGTTGTTGACGTTAGCAAATTAAAATTAAATCGCTTTTGCCATTTTGCTAATTTCCGATACTTTCGATATTATTTTTCGTTGTTTTCTCTTCTTCTTTATTTTGAATACACTTGTAAGCTTTGGGTGTAATATCAACTATGGTCGAACCCTATTCCCACTCCCGCCATCTTGAAGTCAGCTTGACGAAAATGAATGGATGTTGAGCTGAAACTTTTTGTACAATATACCATTTTATCGCCACATAAAATAAGCTATTTTTTTTATAGAGAATCGAATAGATTTCATACGTGGCTGGACTAAAACTGGCCATGAATACAAATTATTTTCATTACAAAAAAATTGCGATTTCCTTCTCACTGTGACAGTTGTGTAATAGGGTAATCATCAGCAAAAAGATGAATGATACGTTGACCATATCAATTTCATGCTATCCAAAATGGGATGTTCATACTCTTATTATATCCTTTTTTTTTGTATTTTTCACATCGGAATAGATATTTTATAGCATTTAATGTATTTCTCATCTTCCTATAATTGTTTTTTTTTTCATCCATTTTAAGCATTTTCCCATTACTTTAAATTGCACATAAAATGGCGTATAATATTTTTTAATTAATGCAAAAGTAAAATTTTTTAACAAAAACTCATAAATTCGAAATAAGATAACATATTTTTAGAAATGTCAATAGTTTTTCTTGCAATATTCTTGCCAAGTCCATACTATGATAAGATGAAAATTTTTGACCAACATACATATGTATTTGAGGTTTTTTTTCAATTTGAATTTTAGTGTAATTAATACGAAACCATCTAGCTAAGTTGTACGTAAAATTAGTAAAATATTTGTATACCGTATGTATTACGGAGCAATCACATTAAGTAATCAGTGTGGGAGTAATTTAACCGAAAGAGTATTGGTGGTGCACTGGTAGTCAGAATTCGTTTTCAACTATATGTAGAGTCATTATATCTAGTTGACTAAAGAGCATTTGTGGAAATGAGGCTAATAGATAAAAGGCTTCCAATGCTAGGAAAATTGGCAGCAAAAGTACTTTTTTGGTTAAGGAATAAAATCTCTTTCAAAGTCTGAACATAGAGTTTCGGATTCGTTAAATCGGATTATGCAATTTATTACATTTCTTCCACAAATTTCCCTCTAACTATGGTATATTTTCGAAAACAAATTTTGTAACTAATATGTACGAGCACATACTCATACATACGTAATTGGAACTTTCTCACCTATTATAGATATATATTTATATACAATATATTATTCAAAAATAAAATGAAAGAAATACAGTCAATTTTAAAAGAGTTTACTTGATTTTTCTTTAATAATTTTATTGAAATATTAATTACAAAATATCTAAATGGTTTTATTAAGGTAAACAAGTTCATTAATAATTCTTTGAACAATTTATGTAAATGCTCTTTAAAGCTACTACTTATTCTGGTTTCATTGCTTGTATATAGCACTAGTAATATCACCACTAATTACTAACTGATATCAATACGAAGGAAAGTGATATGAATATCTACGTTAAGAACTGTACTTTCTCACAAATGTTTCTTTGAGAACCAAATATCAACTGACTTCACATATAATTTACCATGCTGACTTATATTTGAATGTTCAGGGATGTAATGGGGTTCGTCGTGAATCCTTTGAGGTATACTTTCCAAGTAGTATGGATACAGAAATGAATGAAAAAATTAAATTAAGAGCGGTCGTTAATGAAATAACATCTGGGATTTGAACAACTTCATATCATTGAGAAATGGAATGGATTAGTGAAGTGTAATTAAAGCTATGAGAGTGTAATTAAGATACAAAAAACATGAATCGCTTAAAGTTTCGATGCGGAAGTGTCAATACAAATTCACTTTAAAAATATATTTTCAATAGTATTTTTATTCTACGAAATAAATATTATGACCACAAGGTACGTACCAAACGTATTTTCGATATGCACAAACGAATAATATTTAAATCAAAATGTTTTATTCAAGTTTTTTTCTGTTACAATATTTTTTTTTAACTATTTAAGTTAGTTAATAAGAAGATAAATACAAAAAATTTTAACAAACAAATTTTAATTGTATCTTTAAATAAAACAATAAATTCTTTAACAATATTGAAATTCAAAATATATTTTTATCTGATCTTGAATTTAAATAAAAATTTTATATTATTCTTATACATGAATGTTATCTCTTAATAGACGGTACCAAGATGATGTCCGTTCAAGTACTTTTTGATCTTGGCGAGCCTACATCATTAGCAGACTTGTTGTGTTCACTCTTCGTAGCAAAGCTGGATGGCTTTAACTAAAATTGCAGGTTCTCAATCGTCCAAAAATCTTCGTGAACTCTTGTCCGCGTAAGAGAACAGATTTAATTCGAAGTATTTTTAACCACCCCAGACCACTTCACAAAAATACAACTTTACTTACCATACTTTATAGGCTCGCCTAAGGTCATTTACAACGGTGACTAACAACGGAACGGTTACTCATAATACCCACTCACCAATGCATATGATACGAGAGTCGTACAATAAGTCCTTAGAAAAAGATGGAAAAAAACTGTTTTTTTAAAAAAAATAATTTTTATTTTTCAACAAAATCTCCTTTTACCTCTTTTAAATTTTTATCCCGTCCAAAAAATAGGATTTCGGAAGTTCTGCAAAATACTCATCCGTTTGAGCAATGACGTCCTCGTTGGAAGTGAACCGTCGTCCGCCAAGCCATTTCTTCAGATTGGGGAAAAGAAAATAGTCACTCGGGGCCAAATCTGGTGAATAAGCGGGATGCTGCAACAATTCCATTCTCAATTCCACAATTTTGGCCATGGAAACAGCGCAGGTGTGCACACGCGCATTGTCCTGATGCAAGAGGATTTTTTCTTCTTCAGATTGGGCGTTTCTCTTTGATTTCCTCGATCAACCGTTGCAATAATGACGCGTAATACGCTCCTGTTATGGTTTTTCCTTTTTCCAAGTAGTCGATAAACATGATGCCCTGCGAATCCCAAAAGACCGTGGCCATCACCTTGCCGGCCGATGGAACAGTTTTTGCCTTCTTCGGAGCCCGTTCACCCTTGAAAACGGATGAACGGCCACGTTTAAATTCTTTCACCCAATTGTATACCGTCGCAAACACAGGTGCAGATGTGCCATGAACTGCATCCAACTCGGCTTGGATTTCTTTCGGGCTTAAGCCTTTCAAATGGAGATGTTTGATGACAGCCCTAAACTCGCTTTTTTCCATTGTTATGCACAAATAAATGTCGTTAACTTTAATCGACGATAGAAATTGACCTACGATATGGATCGAGCTGAAATTTTGACAGCTTTCCTAATGTCGTTAACTTTAATCGACGATAGAAATTGACCTACGATATGGATCGAGCTGAATTTTGACAGTCGATAATGCCACTTACAAAACTACGAGCGCAATTTCTCGGATTTTCTAAGGACTTATTGAATGACCCTCGTATATTTACAAGTTTAGAAAAATCTTCCAGAAAAATATTACAGCATAGTAGCTGAAGCAGACGCACAAATATCTTACGTTACAATACATCCGACTCACTCGTTCGATCAAATCAAAACGGGAATTCAATGTTTTCATACTATATACTCGTACAAAAAGTTTTGTTATACGTATAACATATATTATTACTCTATGCTAAAACGACAAAAATCTATAACAATTTTTATATTAATTTATGAATATTCGGAAAACTACAAGAATTTAAAAATTTAAATAATGAAACATAAAATAACCAATTCATAGTCCAATGTACGTTCACTTTTATTTGTAGCAAAAATAATAGCTCCAAAAAGCTTGTTGAAAATTCAGCAAAAAAATACCATTAAAAAACGAACATTCAAAAGCCGTATTTACTTAACAATTTAAACATATTAATTAAAAAGTTTTAAAAAATTGTCTTTTTTAGCAAGATTTCATGATATTAAATTTGTTTGAATATTTTTCATTATATAATTAATTTCTATGTTCATATTTTGGGAGAATTTTTAAAGTAGCAAACGTTACCATTTTATATAAAATTTAGACTTAATTAACTCTGCATAGCCATAAGCTATGAATTTCTTTTGTGTATTTATGGTAATAGAGGACATTGGCACCTCTACTTGAAAATCAGTATTTCTGATGGTATAAAAATAGTTAATCTAAGCCACGTTCATTGGTCGTCCTAAATACCATCCAAACGACACTTTCTGTTCTCATTTTCACGGCATATTGTGGCGGATATTAAATTTTAATACTATCGTTTTGTGTGCGTAATTTAATTTAGCCGCAAGTCGACAAGCCCAAACTCATTATCCTTATCCTTTTATAATTTCTTATTAATACTATTGAATTTTAATTCAATTTTCTGGTATATTTTCTCTACTGCGCATAGTTTGTGATTAAATTTCAATTTTTTTTAACTTTATTTTATGACTATAATCAAATACAAATAGCAAAAAGGATAATAACAAAAAAATTTCAATTTATTGAAATCCTTTAGTTTTGATTTCAATTTATTGAAATCCTTTAAAGAATTATATTTATTTTAACAAATATAATATGGAGTTGTTTTTGTAAAAAAAAAAATTTTTTTGTTAAAAAGATAAGTATTCAATAAAATAAAGAGATCTACTAAAACCAAACTCATAATCATCACACGTTAACTTAAACGTATTTCCAGGAAAGTGTATTCCACAATATATATATTCGTATAATATAATTATATGCTGTGCTAAAATATACTGTGTAGTCTTACCACAATAGTATACTCATCCTGTTAGAAGGATATTCTTATGATATCATTTGGCCATGACGATTATAACACTCGCAGATATGATCCAGGATAAGAGCACATATTGCTTGTTATTTGATGGCAAATCGTAAAAGTAGCTTTTATGTGTCGCATATACGGCTATTGGTGTTAAATGTGTCCATTAAATATTTATCTGAAATGAGAATTTTTACTTATATTCTATTCGGAAAAAAACAAAGCCACTTAATAGTGATACTAATAAATAATGGTCTTTTGATTTCGTCAAATTTAAAATCACATAAATTCTGATTACTTTTCATGAAGTTGAATTTTTACTATAACATATATTTTATATAATCTAAAACTATTATTCAACTTAAGTCTATATAAATATAATTTCTTTTGGAAATAGAATATTTTTTTAAGCAATTTCGTAAAAACTCATATTTTTATTTTCCGTTAAAATATGCAATAGAAAATTGTATATTTTTATGTTCTAATAAAAAAAAAATATTAACTTATTTTAACATATAATTTAAGAGGTATTTTATTTTAAAAAATATATGTAATATACTCAAAATGAAAAAAAAATTAAAAATTAAGACTATTTTGTCCGAAAATTACCTGAGTTCCTTAATCGTGTAAAATTACACGAATTTTACTATCTGCGTAGATTTTCAGTAGAACTATTCAATAAAATAATTTCCAACAATAATTTAAAATATTCATCAAAAATACGGCAAAATAAATGTAAAACTTTATTTATGCTAATTATTTATTTAATTAATTGAAAAAAAATACTCTACTTTTAAAGGGTTGTCCTATTTATGATTCAAAGAATATAGTTTATTAAAATGTATTTAAAATTTATATTTTCATAATTTTTTTTATTTTATTAAACTTTTAAAAATTTTCCATTATTTATTTAAAATATTATTATTTAAATTTAGAGCTTTTTAACAGGACTCCATCCTGTTGAGGTTATTTTTAATGACTTTTTTGTACATTTTCAGTTGGAATTCGATCATTATTTGACGAATGTTAGTTTTTTAAGCTATTTGATATTACCAAAATAAAAATTACGCATCTTAGGAACTTTTCATAAAAGATAAGGTTATTATACGGTCATAGCGCCCAGAATCGATGTTAACAATATCTCCTTCTACGTTTTCTGTAATACCATCTTTATAGTTACTTGTAGATTAACTACCAGTTTGCGTAATTGACTTAACCTCATCGCTAAAAATATTTTTTTTCTCCAAAAATCAGCATCTAAAGCCTGTTGTTCCAGCACTCAATCGATATATCTTTTCCGTATTTTATTGTATATATAATAAATTAACTTCACCAATATCAAATGACAAATTTAAGTCGAAATAAATTTTATCAAAAAATTGCATATATTTTTAATAACTGTCAAATGATAGCGCTTTGCTTTGCAAATTTTAAAATGCATAATCCCGTATTTCATTATGACAAAGTTATAACCTAAAAAATTTAAAAAAATACTTTAAAACCAATTAAATATATTGTATAATAATTTATTTTTAATATAATTTATAAATGTTCATATAAAACATATATAAACTTTTATCTTATTTTCATTCAATATATATATATAGTGTATATGTACATGTGAAAATAATTATTATTCCCAACTAGGAACGGTCTAAAATTTGCAATAATTTTATCATTTGCTCCAAATATCTTTCAGACCATGCAACTTTGTCAATGATATAGTAATAAATCAGGTCAATCCGGGTAGTGATAGTGATGCCAATTAGCACATTCAATACCACTTTCACCACAGTATACAAAAGTTTCCAGATAACCTTCACTACCGATATGTTTAAATGTTGGATAAAATCAATGAACAAAATTTATGTTATGCCTGGAGCAGTTGTTCTTCCTGTTTTCTACTTAAAGGATGTGTTAGCTATACATACATTGCATATTGTTGAATTGTGATAGTCTGTTGGGGTTTCCTTTTTTTCTTTTTGAAAGGAGTTTCACAACACCAAAAACTAAAATTCTGCTCACTTTTCATAATACAATATTTAACCTTTAGGAACTGTGTTTATATTTTTGTGATAAATGTCATTTACACATTTGAATTTTATTTTCGTTTAATATAAATGGAGCTTTTTAGTCTAAATCATAATTGTTCATAAAATAAAATCAATATTTACTAGAAATTTTTATAGACTTAAGAAAATATTCCTAATATAAAAAATGATAGAATATTTTCTTGAGTTTATAAAAATACTTTTAAATAAAATAATTTTTAGAAGATTTCATAAAAATAAGAATTAATCAACTAGAATATCATAAACTAAATTTCAATCAATTAAAATGTTCATAACAATAAACTGTAGTGGAAATTATATAAATTTAGCTAAATAAAATACATTTTATCTATTATAACGCAATTTGAATTGAAATTTACTACCCTATACGCCTATATCCGAATTTATATTTAATTTATTTAACATTAATAAATAATATTTTACTGATTCTGTGGTTAATTAAAATTAACATGTACTTCTAATATTGACAGAATAAATTATGCTTTTAGTTTTGGTTTAAAATCTAATAATGATTTATGAATATATTATGCAATCAATTAAATTAAACGACAGCTGAATATTTTTCTATAATGTATAATTTTATAATGAAAAAAAAATTATCTTTACAATAAAAATTTTTACCAGAAATTACTTTAAAAAATAACGTTTAGTAATTTTTTTAAAGTAATTTCTGGTAAAAATTTTCCATTTGTTTTTTTTTTTTATTATACTTAAAGAGAGTAAGTTAAATTAAAATTTTGTTGTTTATATTTTCACAAAAACTATTCTTGTCTCCTTCTTTTTTAACATTTATAATAGTTTAAATAATTAAAAGAGTAAAGGTTAAATTCTTTAAAGTAAAAACGTTTTTGAACACCTTTTGCCTTTTTATATGAATAAATGGGTAAAAAGTTTTACCTAAAAGAACCTTTTTATTTTCTACTGACAAAAGACTGTTTAAAATTTAAGTTAAAAAATCGAACAAAACATAAACGTTTCTTCAGATAAAAATATTAAAGGATATATAAAAAAGGCCAACCGGAAAATGTTTGTGTATTTATGTTTGTTAAAAATGTTCATTATTAAGGCATAGTATATACATAGTAGATAGGATTTTTTATGGCTACTTTTGTGAAAACTTTTGCTTCAAGGAGCAATCCAATTATAGAAGGTATTGTAGATATTTTTTCTACCTTTACTTTTGATTATAGAAGGTGTTTTTCTACAATACTTTTAATACATAAATTGCCATTATAACCTTAAGAATAGGGTTAACAAATTATTGCTTTTTTGTAAAATTATATCTATGATACAAAAATAAGCTTTTACATAAATTTAGAATTTTTTTTCAAAAATTGTAAGCAATAAATTTATACATCTGATTTATAATAATTATCTATAATTTAATTTTAATCTTTTTAAAAATATAATTTGAAATATTATTAATAGTTTTTATATTTTCCACAATAAAATTATAATTTTCTCTTATATAAAACAATAAACATTTTAATATGTTAACTAATTTTAAAATTAAAAATTATTTATTGAACTACAGTACTCATAATTAAGACTATAGATTTTAGAAAAAATAATAAATGAATAGTAGAGTATACTTTGTAAACGGCAATGTAATTGATATAAAAATAGTTCAATTAACTATGCAAATATATTATATTTATAAAATAATTATAGTCATATCTAAAATAGAAGATAATAATAAATAAGAAAATAAAAATCTTAAAAATGGCAACAATTATGTAAAGTAAACACTTCTGAGCGGAAAATTTACTTAGGATAAAAATCCTACGAAAAAATATTTGGAAATTTTCACCTTTTAAAATTAATGCCTTTCATAGCCACAGTTTTATTACGATAGGATTATATTGGATAAACACTGTTGTTAAAAAATGTCATGACTACATTATTTGAGAATATTTTTTGTTCAATCCTTGAGCGATGTTGCTGACAAAACTATACGAGTACAAGTCAACGTCTTAGTTTTTGTATGACTTCTGCTTTTGAATGTCTTATTATAGCAAAAGTTTTTCTACAAATTCATATTCTTCTTCATAAATTTTTATTTTATTTTAAAATAATAGAAAAATACAGTTAAGTACATTAAATTATTTAATACTTTTTTCGCTGGTTTCTACTAATTCGCAAGCTTACTTTAAACCGAGAAAAGATTATTACCAAAAAGGACTGTTGAGGTATTCTTTTCACAATAATTGTCATCTTGCCAAAATTTCAGTATTCTTATATATATAAATTTATTAAATTTCAATTTTTATTATTCAGAAGAAAACATTTATACTACATTGTTTTGTGTTAAAAGCCAAACATCATAGATTAAAATCATATTTTTAGTAATTATTTATAAAAAAACATTAATTTATTAAAAATTATTCCAAATAATTTGATATAAACAAGATTTTGTTGATGTCATTATGTACAGAATGTTCTTAAGGTAGGCTAACAATTCTAATTTAATGCCATTTTTTTAAAGTGTTTTTTTTATAATGTGTTTTTTTAGTGTTTTTTTTTTAAGTGTTTTTATATCATCAATATTACTGTGACATATAAAAAATACCAGGGGTATAAGCTCAAATCCGCTGTTTAGTCATAGTTGAGCGTATTAAGATACCATGGGCATGCCATACTTTTTTTTATGAGTTTGATATCTGTTAACATTAATCAATGCACATTATCAGCAATTTCGTACAACAACATACATTTTTCCTTTGGTAATCATACCTAGTTTTGTGCCAGAAAAAGAGCATATGCGGGACGCTCTGCTTTTATGCTTCAATTTGAAGAAATCGGGTGCCGATTCGCATCGAATGGTTATGGAGGCCTATGGTAATAGTGCTTTATTGGAAACAACGTGCCGAGATTGGTTTTGTCGGTTCAAAGATGGCAATTTTGACTTGCGGGACAAGAAGTGTGAAAATCGGTCTAGGAAGAGGTTGAGCACCATCAATTGCAGGCTCTTTTGGACGAAGACGATACCCAATCGCAAAAAATGCTCGCGGAGCAATTGGGTGTTACTCAACCAGACATTTCCATGCATCTGCGTGCCATGGGGAAGATTGAAAAATCGGAAAATGGGTGCCGCATGAATTGAACGATAGGCAGATGGAGCGACGCAAAAATACATGCGAAATCTTGCTCGCCAGACAAAAAAGAAAGTCGTTCCTACGTCGGATTGTAACAGGCGATGAAAAGTGGATATATTTTGAGAATCCTAAACGTAAGAAATCGTGGGTTGATCTCGGCCAACCATCAACATCTTCCCCAAAACCAAATCGCTTCGGGCGGAAGACGATGCTGTGCGTTTGGTGGGATCAGCAGGGTATGGTCTACTATGAGATGTTGAAACCTGGTAAAACTGTCAATGTCCTCCGCTACCATCAACAACTGATCAAATTGCACCGTGCTCTGCTTGAAAAGGGACGGATTATCAGCAAAGACATGACAGGATTATCAGCAAGCTGATTTTCCTCCACGACAACGCACCATCGCACACGTCAAAAATGGTCCTAAACTACTTGGAGACACTCAACTGGGAGGTGCTTCCCACCCCGTTTATTCACCAGACCTGGCCCCTTCCAACTACCACCTGTTTTCGTCGATGGGCCACGCACTCGCTGAGCAGCACTTCAAATCTTACGAAGACATCCGAAAATGGCCTCGAAAGAGAAGGAATTTTGTTGGCGTGGTATCCAAAAATTGCCCTAGAGATGGGACAAATGTGTAGCTAGCGAGGGCAAGTACTTTAAATAAATTTGTTTTTGCTTTCTATGAAAAAACATGTGTTTTTTATTAACCAAAAAAACAGCGGATTTAAGATTATACACCTGGTAGGTTAAAAAAATTTGGGTCCCATTATCTTTCTTTCGAGTTGATTGTTTATCGTATAATTAATATTTTTGAAGTTTAGGAGATTTCAAAATACTTCGTGCACAAGATCTGAATTCATCACAACAACAACAACAACAAAAACAACAACAACAACAACAACAACAACAACTACTACTACAACAACAACAACTACAACAGCAGCGATAACAACAACAACAACAACAACAACAACAACAATAACAACAACAACAACAACAGCAACAACAACCAAGATTTCGGTCTAGGCCTGCCTAATCGAAGAACTCCAGACCTCCCGGCTTCGTACCAGAGTCTTTCAGTATGACACCTCCATCATATTTTCCCCATCACTCCAGGATGTCGTCGTTAAATATAATTTGGAATCGTCTATGAGAATTCTTCGAAGGATCCTCCTCTTGAACGCGTAGAAAGGTTTGCAATGTAGAACTAGGTTCTGCTTGCTGCCAGAGTTTGTGCGCGAATTTTCTCCTCCATATTGTACTTGACTGCGACCCTTGACCCCAAATAGGAAAAAGATTTAACTCCTTTGAAGCTATAATATCCTATTTGTATTCGACTAGTACTGATTTGACTTATCTCCGATGCTGACGATGAACAAATTGTTTGCCTTAATATATGTGCAGACCAAGATTTTTTTTAATGAGATCTATCGTATAGCTCTTTCTGATCGACACATAATGTCAATGTCATCGGCGTATGCTACAACCCCTGAGTCACGAATCACTTTTCCAGCGCCAAGCTAAGGAGAATACATGAAAATGTGTTCATGGTCAGCCTAGTCAGTCTAATCAATTTTTCTAGGCTGTCGAACTCTCTCATGGATGTGTCGAGTTTTACTTTGGCTATCGTACTTAAGCAGGTTTAAAGTTAATTAACCGATGATGGATTTGTTAACCATATTCCAACAGTTTTTGCATCGACTGCTTCAGAGAGAAGATCTAATCCTGAAGTGAAGCCTCTCTGGTATGGGTAAGAGAGCTGAAGTTCCTGTATTACCTGAATTTTGTATATATCCGTAGAAAATTCAGGTAATATAAGGATTTTTGTAGTGGATCGTTACCTATAATATATGATCATCATTTTTAAAGAAAATTAATATTGAGTGACTACACGTATTTTAACCTAAAGCCTGGTATGCAGCTCGAGCTAAGATAAATTTTCATACGATTTTTCGCTAGCGAAATCGAAATCGGAAAATTTAGCTCACGATTTCGCCGGGCAGTACGCAGCTCAAGAGTGAAATGAAAGTGAAAAGGAGAGTGAATCTACTGAAAAGTAGATGGCGGCATTGATAAGTCTCCACGCGATTTCACTTTGGTTTTCACTACAAATAAATGCACGGCACAATAATCAAAGATAAATGTTAGCTAAATTTTGACGTTTGTGTTTTTTTATCGTAAAGGCCGGTATGCCGCTCGAGCTAAGATAAATTTGTACTGATAACTTTCGTGCAATGGACGAAAGTAGTCTAAATTTATAACTGCTATAAATACTAATCCCATTATTCCCTTTAATATAATTCAACCCTCATCATTTAATAAATGTAAAGATATAACATTAAAATTTCCAGTCATTGTATAATAAACTAACCGAATTGAATAACAAACAGTTAATCCTGTAGAAAAAAATATAAGAAAAAACTAAATATATTTAAATAAGATAAAGATAAAATTTCTAAAATCATATCCTTCGAATAAAATCCAGCTAAAAAAGCTATTCACTTCATTTATTTTTAAAATTACTACAAAACATCAACATCGAAATTGAAAAGTTCCGAAATGTCAAAATTTATCTCTACACAAAAACTTTTCACTCTCGTTTAGCTGCGCTAAATGGGAGATTAGTGGAGATCGCGTTAAAATTTATCTTCGCTCGAGCTGCATACCAGGCATAAGCGGTGAATTGGACTAATTAGTGGTGAACGACACAGTAAACGTACTGCAATAGAAATTTGGTGACCGATCTCTCCTGACCAAATTATATAAAAAAGTAGTGATGTCAATTAGTCCCCTCTCACCACAGATCAAACCGCTCTCGGTTTATTACTCTCAGAATATCTAAAGAGGAAAGATACAAACACTCATCGACAGGATTCAATTGAACAACTTAAGGAATTCATTCGTAATGAAAGAAACCCGGAAAGAACTGGAAAGCATGTCGTAAAATAGCGTTCATTTAGACGATATTAAATTTCATACATAATTTCCAAGTCTATATAAGCTTTTTTAGTTTAACCAAATTACTGGTTTTTTTTATATAAAGTCAAAATTATTTAAAAGAAATTGTAAACTTATTATTAGAACCCCCATCAAAAATCTTGATTTCACTTTTTAAAAAAATTTAATTTTTTTGTAATACCTCAAATATTTGATAAAATATCAAAATATTGTTTGAAAAGTATTTTTTAATGAAAATTTATATTATACAATATATAAATTATTTACTATATAATATAATCAATAATCACCCCAGAAAAATATCTTGCTATCAATAAT
Organism: Atherix ibis; assembly: GCA_958298945.1. Classification (NCBI taxonomy): domain Eukaryota; kingdom Metazoa; phylum Arthropoda; class Insecta; order Diptera; family Athericidae; genus Atherix; species Atherix ibis. The sequence continues at coordinate 40,215,453 of OY282606.1, forward strand.
TAATAACACAGTCATTCACTTGAGAGAATAATGTTATCATACATCAATGCTAAGTATTTTTATATATAAACACACAACAAAATAAAAAAAAATAATAATACAATAGCTTTCACCAATTTTATATAATCAACCAAATAAAAATTTTCTCCTATATCAATCAATCATAGAAGAATAGAAATCTTAAATATTAAAAGATATGCCATTGAAAAGTAACAATACCACCGATATCAAAAAATTATATACTATACACTACACATATAATAACAAATAATCTTCAATTTGAGAAAGAAAAATATTTTTATATTTGACACTGCAAAAAGATAAATAAACACGAATTTCCTTCGATTTAAATAACATGATAATATTTCCATTTTGATAACCAGAAAGTGAACCCTTTTTTTTTTCAAAGAATATAAATCGATTTTCGACCCTTAACAACACAAAATGTAAAATTTACATTTCAGATAGCAAAATCATGATTTGAAGAAAAATGAGAACAAATCTTAAGATTCCTATTGATACGTTGATCTAGTGCCACAAACGACCTCAATAAGAGCCCAACACACCATATTTACTTCCTTAAGGAGCCCCAAATGCGATTGTACTCATATTTAGATAAATTTTGATCGATTTTTAGCAATCTTTCATGTTGATAGAGATTTTCTATTTTTGTGATTTTTTCAAGATTTTCTTCTTTTGTTTTTATCCCAATTTTTGTATTTTTTCATATTTTTCTTGTTTTTTATATGATTTCTAGTATACCCTTAAAAAATGTTTCTCTCACTATAGACTATTATTAAATTCTGTTCTTTCAATTCTATGTTGTTTATTTTAGAAATATATGTTTTTCCGTTACGAAATTCCAATTTTTCCAACAACAAAAAAATTAAAGATAAAACATAGATGCATAGTGACGAGACTAGTAATGAGATATGTTCTTTGACCTTATCTACTTGACATTATCTTTGGGAAATGGTCATATAACAATGTTACCTATGTGTAGAGACATAAAATCAAAAATAGTAAAATCGAAACTTTTACATAAATATATGGATATACCCTTACCACCTAGATAACGAGTTCATCGATACCTGACGAATGTGTGGATAGGATGAGATTTTGTTTGAATGTGCCGTGAGGGTTAAATTTGGTTTATTTAACCAATGTTCATTTGTATGTTAGTACGTGTTGTGATTTATAAATATGGTGTGCTTTTGTTTTAGATGAGCTTTTGATTACTAACGCCGCTCGGCACTGTTCTGGAAATGATTTTATATTCTCCCCTGTGATCCATTACATGTTTGGCTAAAACTTCTGCTGAAAATCACTTTCATCGAAACCAAATTTGCTATGTTCAAAACTAAAGTAATTATAACGAAAACTTTGTATACAACCAATAAACTAGGCATTTGACGAATTCAAATCTAAAGATCACTAAAACTTTCTCGTTTAAGGTTTTTTTTTGTTTTGTTTTTATTTTATATTATTTATATTTTTATTTTTATTTTTTTTCAAACTGATGGTAAATAGTGTGTTCATGTTTGCATTAAATCGAGCAAAAAGAAAAGCCATATTCTATTTCAGTGTCCCACTCTATGATGGATTTAGAATAGTCCTTATCTAATTTATGGGCAGAAAAGTAATGATGGGTCCATTTTTCTATTAGAAATTTATTCTTCCAACATATGCCGAATATATGTTGAAAGAATAAGTGATCTATGATGAAAATGCGGGTAATTTGTCATTGCTATCTTATTATATATTATTTTTGTGTAGTTAATCAAAAAAATTGCTGAATATATAACATTTATAAAAGGAACATAATAACATACATAATAGATAGATATATATTTAAAAAAAAAAAACAATTTATGCCTGTTAAGATTCTTGTAATTGGTGATAATGTGTCTATGGAAAATTTCTTCTTTATTCATTAGCAAGTTAACTTTCTAACACATTATCCATTTTGTAGTTTGGGAAATTTTACTATATTATTTAACAATTTTTAAATAAATTATGTTATTTAAAGCTAAAATTTATTTTTAATTTAATATGCCATTTTACTTTATGATTTTTTAAGTTAAAACTGTAAAAGCTTAATACGAGGGTCGTTCAATAAGTCCTTAGAAAAAGATGGAAAAAAACTGTTTTTATACACTTTTCCAACCGTTTTTCCAAAATTTTTATCCCGTCCAAAAAATAGGATTTCGGAAGTTTTGCAAAATACTCATCCGTTTGAGCAATGACGTCCTCGTTGGAAGTGAACCGTCGTCCGCCAAGCCATTTCTTCAGATTGGGGAAAAGAAAATAGTCACTCGGGGCTAAATCTGGTGAATAAGCGGGATGCTGCAACAATTCCATTATCAATTCCACAATTTTGGCCATGGAAACAGCGTAGGTTTTGTTTCCATGGCCTACGCGCATTGTCCTGATGCAAGAGGATTTTTTTCTTCTTCAGATGGGGACGTTTCTCTTTGATTACCTCGCTCAACCATTGCAATAACGACGCGTAATACGCTCCTGTTATTGTTTTTCCTTTTTCCAAGTAGTCGATAAAAATGATGCCCTGCGAATCCCAAACGACCGTGGCCATCACCTTGCCGGCCGATGGCACAGTTTTTGCCTTCTTCGGAGCCCGTTCACCCTTGAAAATCCACTGTAATGACAGTCTCTTTGTTTCTGGAGTGTAGTAGTGTATCCAGGTTTCGTCCACAGTGACATATCGACGAAGGAATTCGGCAGGATTGCGATGAAAGAGTGCCAACATAGCCTCTGAGAGCAAATGCGGCACCCATCTTGCCGAAATTTTTTTCACAGACAATTTTTCATGCAAAATTGAAGCGACTGTACCTTGTGATATGCCCGTGGCCTCAACTAATTCGCGCACTTTAATTCGCCGATCGTTCAAAATCAGATCGTGGATTTTGTCGATGATTTCAGGAGTAGACACCTCAACTGGGCGTCCTGAACGATGTTCATCTTTTGTGGATGAACGGCCACGTTTAAATTCATTCACACAATTGTAAACCGTCGCAAACACAGGTGCAGATGTGCCATGAGCTGCATCCAACTCGGCTTTGATTTCTTTCGGGCTTAAGCCTTTCAAATGGAGACGTTTGATGACAGCCCTAAACTCGCTTTTTTCCATTGTTATGCACGAATAAATGTCGTTAACTTTAATCGACGATAGAAATTGACCTACGCTATGGATCGAGCTAAAATTTTGACAGCTTTCCTGTCGATAATGCTACTTACAAAAAATCTTTACTGATACTACGAGCGCAATTTCTTGGATTTTCTAAGGACTTATTGAACGACCCTCGTACAAAACTTAATTTTGCCATATTTCAATAAGATTTTGGTCTGAACGTAGCATTGGCCTTTATTTCATTGTAAATAAAGAAGGAAAAGCCGTCACCGTCAATTCTGAGCAACATGGCCAATTAATAACCGACCTTTTCTGGTTTTAACTTGAGGATTATATGTATTTTTAAAAAAACGGTGCCACAAGCCGCTTAACAAAAAATTCAAGGAAGCAAATTTGCATGATTTAGTGGCATCAATTGCCTACTTGATTGACGAATTAGAGCCCGAAATTTGCAAAAATCTCATCAATAACTACGTCAAAAGTTATAGAGTCCTCCAAGAAATCTTGTGAAACGTTTTGAATAATGTTATATTTTATGAATAGATAATTTTAGTATAACGAAAGTATAAGTAAAATTAGGATTCAATCATATTGTAATCATCCACCTTCTTATAAAATTATTCTCACTTGTCAATTGTTAGATAATAACATTGTACGTGCCCGCAAGTGCAACTATGATACCAGAAGACTTATTTTCGCTCATTTTTGTTAGACTCACTCAATTTTATTTATGATGAAATAAATAAAAATTATATAAATTTGTTAGTACACATATATATGTATAACTATGTTTTGTATAAAGTTTATTATTAAGAGCACATCTCTTAGGTATTATATAACAGATAATTGTACATATACTATCCCTTGAGTTATTTGTAATAGCTAAACCAAAATGAAGAAAAATCTAATATACTAAACTTAATTAACTCAATTAACAGCTACGAATCTCTAGCCACAGGAAACAAGCAATTAACAATATTTGATGTAGAAAATCTTGACAAATATCTAAATCAACATGGGACTTCATCTTCATATAAAATATATGTGCATACATACATGGAAGAAGATTAACTTTCGAATTAAAGAATTACGAATAAAATAAGATACTGATAACTTATAGTTTATTTAATTAAGAATATTATCCAAAAAAGTTATGACAAAAGGCTTATCCATTGTCTGCTTTGGAAAGTAAAATTTAATAAAATATATTTTAGTTCAGATTTTAATAACATTTTTATTTTGTTATATTTTAAAAATTTTGTGCCATGACGAATTTAATATAAAATTATCCAAATAAATAAATACTATAAAATTTTAAACACAACTCGATCCTTTTAAGGTAATTTTTTATTGTATTTTTTGCACATTTCGGACTGTAATTCGACCAATATTTGATGGATATCGATTTTTAAATGCTCTAAAGTTAAAATATTATTTTTCCGTTAAAGTCGAAGAGCGTCAAAATTTGACCATCTTGAAGTCCAACTGCCATCTCCAAATCTAAAAATTACGGGTTCTGGGAAATTTTCGAGCAATAATTTATCATATTGTATGGTTTATGGTATTGATTTGTTCAAACCACATACGATCCAAATAAAAATCTTTAAGATCAGGCCAAAAAAACGTCGAATATCATCTTAACAGCAGACCAAAACGCAAACAGTCAATTTTCGCGGGTACAATGGGTCCTTACAGTCATTTATGGGGTTTTCAAAACCTTATATAGGGTATTTTTTTAGTTTTGGACATAAAAAAATCTAAAAAATTACGGGTTCTGGGAAATTTTCGAGCAATAATTTATCTTATTGTATGGTATTGATTTGTTCAAACCACATACGATCCAAATTAAAATCCTTAAGATCAGGCCAAAACAACGTCGAATATCATCTTAACAGCTAACCAAAACGCAAATAGTCACTTTTCGCGGATACAATGGATCCTCCACAGTCATTTATGGGGTTTTCAAAACCGCATATAGGGTAATTTTGTTTTTGGACATATTTACAGAGCGACAAATGAGCCAAATCGATGAAGAAAATTGTATTCAAAAAATTGGCATCCATAGCCTCTTGTCCCAGCAACAAATCTTCTACGTATTTCATAATGGGCGGTAAGCTTCAATTTTTGCATAAGTTGAACTTAATAGCGATGAAGATGTAAGTGCAATTACAAAATGTTAACCTTAATCCATCCGTAAGACGTCTAGTTTCTTCAAATTTTTTAACAGTATTAATAATTGTTCGCTCATTAGTACGATTCTGACGACCATAATCTCCTCCTAAAGTGCAAATCGTTTCGACGTCAGAATAATACTTTTGGAGAAATTGTCTACAATTTTAACACGCTGTTAAATAAACTTATCATAATATAAATGGTATATTTAAAATTAAACATATGTTATCTTAAATTATTGTATATAAAATATTGACAAATATCAAACAATGGGACTGTATCAGAAAATAGATAATGCTTTATCATATCTGACATAAGCATTTATATTCAATTCAAAAATAATTGTACTATTATTTATTATCAAATTTTCATAACAAAATGAAATAAATATTAATTAATAGAGGTAAGTAGATTAATTAATATTTATTTCATTAAAGATCACATCTCAGAGAGGAGTACAAACTTTCTAATCCTATTAATTTTGCTATTTTAAATTATAATTAAATTTTAGGTATTTTTCTGTTATTATTTTCAAAATAGCAACCGTTTCCAATAGGAACCAATATTTTTCAAATATAGAATAAAATAAATCTTCTACAAAGAACTGAATCAGGCAATTAAATAGTGGAAAGGTTATTCAATGAAAAAAGGATCAATGACAATTCATAGAACCCAACCAACAAAGCTTTATACTAAATATTTTCTAAAGATAATAATTAAATCGATAAACATGATACCTTTTTTAGATTTTTTGTTTAGTAAATATTTTCTAAAGGTTTCACAATCAATCAATTTTATTCAATATATTCATTTTAAAAAGTATTTGCTGCGAAAAAATACGTCTTTATATTAAAATAAAAAAATTAAAAGAAGAAACAGAAACTGTTTTTTTTAATATTATTTAAGATAACAGTATTTAAAAAAATTATTTTCTATCTTTTGATAAAAGACAAACAGAAATGTGCTAAAGTTATAATTAGTAATAGCGACATGGACTTTTTCTGTCACTCAAAGGATATCATGTACACGTACTAATACGTACATGGTAAAAAACTTCTTGGAGATGTTAAAATCAACTGCAGATATATAAAACTGTACTTTGGATGGAGTACACGTTCGAATATTTAAAGTTTAAAGTGTCCCGTTGAGAAAATGCAATTTCGAGTTAGATAAATTGCCATCCATGAGACTGCACAAAGTGTAGTGTATGCATCAGTTTCAGAAAAGTTTCAAAAAACTTTACATTACTCCACAAATTATTGGGAAATTTTTACTGCAAAATGAACACCTAACTTAGGTGAGATCAACTAAAATCACCTTTTTTTCTATTTACCTTTCTACACAGCAATAATTAAACAGAAATAGTTTAGGCAAATAAGTTAGCATAGACTACGAACTTGTAATTTGAACTAACGAAATCCCATAACACTTTTTTGATAATTTTGCAGTTAAAATAAAAATTATACTAGCTTTTAAGTGAAAGTTAATTTAAATGAATTTTTTTTAATTCAAGATAAGAAAAAACGTTAATTGACTACTGCCAAACGCAGGAAAAAAAATATCTAAATTTTTTTTCGATAGCTTTCAAATACATGCAATAGCTTGGAATAAACTAAAATGAAAACTAATAAAAATCATATTTCCAATCAATACAAATACTATTAATTCCATAAATATGCCAAATTGAATGTCTAGGCATATTGGACAACTTTCAATTAAGTTTGTTCAAAATTCGGAAATGGAAACATGAAAAATCAATTTAAATCGCTGTGCGCGTAATTATTAACGGTGAACATATCCCCAGAAACATTATTAAATGTTCAATATCACAAGCTTAAAGGACCGTTTCCGTTTATTTTATTTCATAATTGTAAAAAAAAAATGACATTTCAATTATGATTTGATGGACAATTTCTAATAAATCCTATTTTACAGGGTGGGCCAAGTTAGACTGACTTGGTATATGTTAGGCATTGTTCAGCATTCCATAATATTAATTCTTGGACAAATTGAATCTTGTCCACAACCATCTTCATATCGAGATAAAAGATCATCATTAAAGTTGCATAATAATAAAAAATCGTCATTAAACATAACAAAAGTGAAAGTTCTTGGCGGGTTGTTAGCCTGAGTATATAGCCACCATAAAATTTCATTAAATTCTTTACAATTTGTAAAACAAAAATATTTTTTAAACATTACAAAAGTCAAAGTTTTTAGCGGTTTTTTTTAAAAACCGTCAGTTCAAGTTGGTTAACCTTGTAAATAGACCTAAGATCCAATGGGTTGTAAGATTGAAATATGAAATTTGTGATAACAACTTTTATTTATATTAGAATAAGTTAATATTATTTTTTTTTTATATTTGCAAATATAATTTTAAACATAAATTTTGATTAAGGATTATTTTCATGATGGGGTTTTTTTTCGCCTCATAATAAATCTAAAGCTTTATCAATTTTCTGCTTCCGAAAGTAACGTTTCGTAATATATACAAAAAATTCTGATTTGAGTATAATATTTATTTCATTATATTTTCTAAACTTTGCCAATATGGCCTGAATATAGTATTATTCAGATAACTACTATAAAACTTCTTGTAGCACTCAATACTTTTGAGGTTATTCTTGATGATTTGATGACTATAATTCGGTCATTACCTAACAAATGTTAATTATCAAATGCTTTAAAGTTTGAACATTTTCTGCCTAATAAGTCATTTGGCTTAAAATCACCAAATCTCAAAATGACTCGTCCTGGAATCTTTTCACGTAATAAATCCTAAATTTTTCGTGCTATAATTTGCACAGTCGTTTTATTGAAACTACATAAGGGTTAGAATAAATTATTCAAGTTCAGACAAAAAAAACATTTGTTATAATACGGCCATAACGCTCGGAATTGATTGTAACTGTTTCTACATCTTCATTTTTACTTTTCGTGGATATCATGCTTTTTCACAGTTACTTGTCAGCTTTCAGAGCACTATAATTTTGCCTATTCATGTCTATACAGAGCAAAAAATAAGCAACATCACTGAAGAGTATTTTATTCAAAAATAGTGAGAAAAGATAACTACGGTAGAATCATCCCTTTTATAAAAAGTTTTCACAATTCTTACGCATTGCTTGGTAATTAAATAATTCATAATAAAATGTGACAGCACTTTCCAAGATACCTTATAATATAGATTTAGACTAAACTCAATTTGTAAAATTAAATAAATATATTTCTATATTAAATATTTTATAATTCTAAGAAATTTAGCAAATTTCATTCAAATTTTGTATGGATTGAATTTGAAATTAAATTTAAATAATAAAAGAAAAAACTCATACAAGTTATCTTTTTTCCAATTACATAAAAATAAAACGAATTTTCTACTAATATAAAATTATTCAGAAATCTATCTATGTATATCACAGGAAATTGTCAAGCCTAAAAGAAATAATAGGAAAATTATAAATACGAATACCTGTACTCATATTCACACTGTACTTTTATAATACAGCTTTTATATATAGATATATATAAATATAAAACAATCTTTCCGCTTCTATTGTAATAAAACGATATGAACAAATTTAAATTTACATAATATCTTATATAATTTTATTTCATTTTAAAAGAAATTGAAAACGAAAATGCTTTTCATAAGAAAAAAAAGCTTACGACTTTGAAGAGTTAAGGAAATTTTAAACTTTATTTTACTCTAAAATACGTACCCATAAAATTTTTCTTTTTTTTTCCAAAAGCACAATTTTTTTACATAACTCTTCGGAAATATTTTTTTTACAAAAAAAAAAAAAAAACAAATCACAAATTTTGATGATAAATTTTTAACATAAAGGATACGATGCGCTTTTTGTAGTTTAAAATTGGGACATATCCCTTATTTCTTGTCTTTTTGAAGGTGAAGAAAAACAAATTCGAATGTAATTGAATTTTGTAATCAACGCGCATTTCATTAATTACAAGAGACTCAAAAGAAAAGAATTTCTTAATGAAAGTACTCTTCTTGGCACAATCATATTATCCTCGTCTAAGTCTAATATCTAAATTACCATACACATTTCAGATCAAATATTTTTTGCATCCTTTTTTTTATACGCAGTATCTCATTCTCCTTAATAAAAAAACACGTGGTTTACCATTAAATATTCATTTTGGTAAAGGAGAATTGTGCTATAATAAAAATGAATATTGGAAATTTTAATAAAATAATTTAATACTTAATCTCCTAGCGCCTTCTTATGGAAATAAATAGCTTACAATCCAATATTCATTTTATCTATTGGGGAAGTAAAGCTTTAAGTTTGTTTTTCCCCCTTAAAATCGATAAATTTATAATTTTATAGCATTGGAACAAGTTGAGAAAGCTTCCAAACAATCAACTGTGTATTCGAATATTTTCCATTCGATATTGAACTATTTTGCGTTTCGCATATAATTCACATAGTCATAGAGCCAAGAGTATATGGTATGTCATCAGTATTGGACGCCTTGGCCCCTTTCGATGGTTGGCCCACATTTTTTGCACGTGAAACTTTCCATCGGAATACAAAAGCCAAATGGACAGAATTCGGTGGTTTCTTCCGGTCAAAATCAAAAGGAAGTGTAGCAAGGGCTGGATGTATTTATTCCTCACATCATTCCAGCATTAAAATCATTGAAAATCGCTGCACAGCAGGACGCTTGCAATTGGATGCTGCAGAATCAGAACGTTGTCCTCATTCCCGGTAACATATCTGCCCACATTTTTGCCTCTGCTCATTTTTTCTACCCTGTTATTACCTAGTTTCCTCGAAATTTAAGACTTTGGGCTTCTATTTCTATTGTAAGTTGTTTCTCACCATCCATACAAGCGCATCCATCCCGCAGTCATAATTTACTTCGCTCTAGTTACTCGCATTTTCGAGGCCACAAAAATAACTTTTCGTATAAATAGATGGGAAAATAACCCAATCAGTTATCTATTTTTCTATCCTGTCTATGTATAATATAGCCTGAAGTTTAATAAAGTTTAAATAGAGTTTAGTCATGATATCGAACTCTGAAATTCAATACGAGAATACAACATAAAAGTTCATGCACGGTTATGTATGCTCCTGTGGTACAACGAGTACAAATTTCTAAAAAAAAATACTTTGTCAAGTCGTTTTTAAACTTTATACGAACGGTAGTATTATTAACATTATTATTATTTGCCAATAAATATATCATAATAGAATTTAAGAATCTATAAAAAAAAGATACCATACTCTCCTGTACATCGCGCTTTTTCGAAGACAATTTTCATTCTATTACTGGTAATTATTTGTGACTTTTTTTCATAATTTATATTCCATTTTAAGATGGGTCTCAAAGAGGTGGTCAATGATAATGCAGATCTTTGGTAGCAGTAAGAGTATTTTTTTGATTTTATTTTTAAGTAACTATCATCCAGATACCTCGAATTTCTCTACCAAACGGTAACTACCGTTTGGTAGAGAAATTCAAGGTATCTGGGTTAGTGCAAAACGTGAGAAAATCAGTAAGTCCTCGTACAGGTTATTGAACTGAAAATATTGCTTATATCGTCAATTCGTATTTGTGCACAGCAAATTACCTTTCCTACAGAATTTTAACAGAAGATCTGTTATTACGCATTTACAAAATTCAATTGATACAGGAACTGAAGCCTAGAGACTATTTGCAATGCCTAAATTTGTGACAGCCTATTACTTTGACGTTTCAAATGACAGCGGCGTTTATATTATCCGTTTGTATTTTGCTATAGCCACAGTCGAGATAGTAAAATCTCACCAAATCACAGATTTGATCAAAAAATCATCTTCAGCGACGAAGCGCATTTTTGGCTGAATGGCTATTTAAACAAGCAAAACTGTCAGATCAAGGACGAAAAGTAACCAAAACAGTCCCAAGAGCTTCCTTTGCATCCAGAAGACCAAACTTCTGATCGTGTGTACTACTTTCGAAATGTGGTTGGCGCGAAGGTAAATGTCAATGGTGAGAGGTATCGAGCGATGCTTTGTTTCGAGAAATGCTTATGTTAGCTCCTGCCAAGATGGTGCAATTTAACGCCCTTTAATCAATAGCTTATGTCAATTAGTGAGATTCTGTCCGATCTATGAGGAAAAGTCATCCAAAACTAAACTCCTTAATTATATTTAATTAGCTTTAAAGATTTATCACCCTAAACCAATAAACTTTTATTTATCAAGTGGAGGCTTGAACAACAAGCAGTTGACGCTGATTTTTCGAAAAAAATTCATCATGAGCGATGAGGCACATTTTTACCTAAACAGATTTGTTAACAAACAAAATTTCTGAATTTTACGGTCTGAAAATCCACCCACAACAAGTTACTGTTTGGGGCTGTTTTAAGGACATGGAAAATATGTGATCCAAACTGGAAATACACAGTACTTGAAAGAATGTCCTTATTAAAAACGAAACTACCAGGATGTAGTCCTGGTAGTTTCGTTTTTAATAAGGACATTCAACGAGTTGAAAAGTCCGCCGAGATCATACGACTTAACATCGTCGGATTAACTTTTCTGGGTCTACGTAAAAATCCATATCTATGGCATTGACCCACACGGAGATGATTCTAGATCTGAAGGACGACATCATAATCTGCGGTCTTATTCAATCTCCCCTTATCGTAAGGGAAGACTTTTGAAAATGAAGACTACCATAGAGTTTTAAGCTTAACCAGTTCTCGATTTATTTAATCGAAATTAATCCAAAAATAAAATTAATTTAAGCCATTTTTAAACAAATTCTGTTATAGTAATTGATTTCATATAAAATATTTTTTATTTAGGGAAGCACATATTCCAGAAAAAATTTAAAATTTTGTATGCCGCAAATTTATATAATTATAACACGATTCATTGGAATTTTGTTTAAAGTTGAATTATATAAAATTAGGCATTTTCAGTTAAGTTTAATCAATAAAACAAATGCTGGCGATAAATTATGTGAACGAATTTATTGATGTTTGTAAATTATTTTCCGAACTGACCTTAATTTATACCCGTATCACTATAATAGTTGTACTATAATGTTTGTTGTTTGTTTTTTTTAGGGAAATTTGTAATTAATTGAAGAAATAAATTCATCGAGTCGTGTTCTAAAATATTTCTCTACTGATGAATCATATGTAAAATAATTTTTTCATGCACATGCACTGCAGTTTGTTATATTCTGAAAGATGCTTAATATTATTGACTGTTTAAAAATATTTTTAAAAAAACAACTATAATACAAATCAGCATGAGTACAGACATTTTGATTGATGGATGCATCGTTTTTGCATAAATACGAGTACAGTTACAATTGAAAATACGAGTATTTTCTTGGAAAAGATGTTTTACATTATGTTTTCGTAATGATTTTAGTACAGAAATCAATAGTAACCATGACTGTAAGACGAACATAATATTGTGTCTCATCTGAATGCATTTCGCAAGTGCATGAAACTCTTTTCTATAGTCAAGTAAAAGAAAATTAATAGTAGTATGATGAATAGTAGTATTAATTTACATATTGGAATTGCAGTTTAATAATAAAACAGTTTTATGTTTTTAATAATTTTTTCCAAATACTTTTACTAAGATGATCAGGTTTGAAGAAGCCTAAAATATCCTTCTATGTAAGAGAAAACTTTCTAATACTATATTTAATTAAAGTAATCGTTACGAAATTTTTGTTAATTCTACAAAGATGATGTGTTAAGACTCTTGATAAACTTAACCATGTTAAGACTTTTGATACACTTAAACAGGTTAGTATTGAGGGTGATTTCTTCAACAAGTTTATTTTATTTTTATACATCAATGGTTTTCCTACCATAAAACGCTTTTCCTATCATCTACTCCCTTGTAGACCTCCCGAGGTCTGTTCAAAAAGTATCGCGAATTTTGAATTTCCGCGGGTTACGTATATTCGATTTTCGATTTTTTGTGGCGTTATGTTGGTACTCATATCTCTCACTTATACCGATAAGTTCGGTCATTTGAATGTTCAGTTAATTTTTGGCAGCAGCTTTGCTTGCACGTGTTTTGGCACGTCTTTGATTTTTGCCCATTCCAAAATATGGATCAAAGAATCTGTTTCGGGAACAATAAAAAGTCCCAGAAGGCCAGATCTGGGGAATATGGTTGCTACGGCATTATTAGTGTGTTGTTTTTGGCCAAAAATTCGCGCACAAGCAACGATGCGTGAGCAGGGGCGTTATTATGGTGCAAAAGCCAAGTTTTGTTCTTCTACAAATCCGGGCATTTATGGCGGATTGCTTTGCGCAACTTGCACATAACTTGCAGGTAATATTTCTTATTGATCGTTCTACCTTGTGGCAAGAACTCATGATGCATCACGCTACTGTCATTGAAGAAAACTGTAAACAAAACCTACACGTTCGACCGAACTTGGCGCGCTTTTTTCGGTCTTGGCTCGTGCGGCAGCTTCCATTGGGATGATTGAGCTTTGGCATAAACCCATGATGCGTCACCAGTTATGACCCTCTGAAGCAAATTTGGGTCGTCCCGGACAGAGTCCAACAGCTCGTTAGCAATGTTAATGCTGTGCTGTTTTTGGTCGAAAATATGCAAAAATCGAAGACGAGCCAAAACACGTGCAAGCTGTCAAAAATTAATAGCTGTCAAAAATTAACTGAATATTCAAAATGGTCGAACTTGTCGGCATAAGTGAGAGACATGAGTACCAACATAACGCCACAAAAAATCGAAAATCGAATATACGTAACCCGCGGAAATTCAAAATTCGCGATACTTTTTGAACAGACCTCGTACTCTGCGGATTTTCACCCTTTGTATCAGGAAGTCTTCACCTGGAATCGTTTTCAGCGTCTCGGTTACATTCCTTTGGTCTTGGGAAAAAAAATCTCAAAAGAGGTTTTATCGGGTGAAAAGAAAAGCTGGAAAACCACGAAAATTCATGGTGGAATATCCAAAGAGTATCTTCCTATCTGACATATATAAACCTTTTTCTGGACCTTTCGAGGACTTTTTTATTTTAAAAAAACTTGATTAACAGTTTTTCTTAAAGGCACTCGTCCATATTTTCAACAGTTATCTATATTGGAGACCTCCCTAAGAGATCTTCATGTTTTGCTCCTTCTTGGCCTTTCAAAAAAGCTTTATGCCACCTAAAAATGTGTGCTCTTGATATGAAATCTTCGCCATAAAATCATTGGATCCATAGCTTAATACAAAATTTGCTGACACTATAAGGTACGTGTAGTTACCAGACGCGGTAAGAAACTTATATTGCACGTCTAAGAGAGACTCACATACAAGCTATGTGTAGGTGAAGGTTGATCATTACTTTTCTATCATACCTTACATGCGACTCGTTTAATTGTAAGGATATATTAGTTAGTACATCTGTTTTGCGACAGATAGAGTTAAAAGCAAACAACTCAGTAACAACTAGTCACATTATAAAAACACTAGATGTACACTAGAAAGGTGATACTAAAAGCTTTGTGTAGCGCAATATTTTATTTAAACCAGCGTAATATATCAAAAGTTATTCAAGTTGAAAATTAACCAGAATAAAAAGAAAATTTGCTATATTTTACAATACCACTTCGACAAAAACGACAATACATCGCATGCTTTTGTAAAAAGTTGTGGTTTTTAATAGTGAAGCTGTAACAAAATCAGTAACAATCAAATGGTTTGCTCGCTTTCGTTCTGGAAATTGCTATGTCAAAAATAAGGCCCGTTTTGGTCCGTCAAATACCAAAAAAAGTGATAAAATTCTAAAAAAAATTGAACAGGACCGGCATATTAACAGCTATGATATAGCTTATAAATTAAATTTGATGATCATTAAACCACCTTAAACCATTTGCAAAAAAACATGAACTTTTTTTACTAACCAATAGTACGATTATGTCTAAACAAAACCGAGCCAAACTTCCTTTACGCTCAATCGAGTGGTTTTTTGTTGTTTGATTTTTTATGTTTTTATTTTTGGTAGATTACGTATGACATGTAATGTGTTTCATCATAGAAAGACATCTGAATAACGCTTATAAATTATTGAATTTTATTATCAAAATTCGTAATCTGTGAAAAATGTGTTTCATGCACTTCGACCATTTTATGGTCATAATAATCTACTTATTTAGCAAGAAATTCCAGCCATAGTGACAAAATTTCACAGCAATTTTATGCTATTGGACATCAAACCACCAACACGTGTCCGTAAAATGCTTCCAGGGGAAAATATCGCTGCCATAGCGTCAAGTGTTTAAGACCTCAATTTCTCTATTCGTCCCTGTTCACACTAATTGGGATTGTGTTACTCGACTATGTGGACGATTTTATGCAAGGATCTTGATCTGAAAGCTTATAAAATACAACTCGTGAAAGTATTGAAGCCAAACGACCTGCCAAAACATTGAATTTTCCTTAGAACAACTTAAGAAAAATCCGTTTTTTACAATGGATATGTGAATAAGCAAAATTGTCACATTTGATCTAATGAACAACAACAAACAAAACGAGAACTGACATTGCACCTAGAAAAATGCACTGTTTCATGGAATCATCGGTCCTTATTTCTTTAAAGGCGATGATGGACGCAACGTTACCGTCAATGGCGCTCGATGATTTTGACATTTTTTTGCCCAAAATGCAAGAACTGCTTCTCGTCGATATGTTGTTCCAACAAGACAGAGCTACATGTCACACAGTTCGGTGAGCAATTTATCTCAGGTTTCGAACCGGTGAGTTGGCCGCCTAGATAGTGCGATTTGACGCCTCTAGAGCAGCCTCACTTGCAGCCTCCCGCATAGGTTACTTAAAACGTAGTCGTAGCCAAAATTTATACAAAATAATCCTTGAAAAGTAAATGGCAAGCATCCATTTACCGATTCAAATAAAAATTTTATACAGTTTTGCAATTTTTCTGTTTTTTTTTGAAGATTTTAAAACCAAACACTTGCTTTACGTGTATCTTGTAAGATACACCGTATATGATATAAGATTTGTCCCATTGATAGTCACTAATACAGTATATATTCTAATATAAAAAAGTTGTCACATCTTAACAGCCAAAAATATTAAAAAATTAGTGTCATTTGCTATAATAGATGTGGTTACATCAGAACATGTGATTCCAACAAGACGATGCCAAATCACATACAGCTCGTGCTACGATGCAAATTTTAAGACAAATTTTTCCCTGCCGAATTATATCAAAAAGTCGTGATATCAACTGGACCCACGATCCCCTGATTTGTATGAGGGTATTTGAAATAAAAGGTGTACACTAACAAACCAACTATAGGGTTTTCCAATAAAAGTGATATGATTTCTAAGTGACGTTTCGGCCATTGGTAATATGTTATGATATGTTTTTTTTTTCATTGTATTCAGTAATGTTTACAATTTTATCATGGAGAGATATACGCAAGAAAAACGTTTACAAATTATTCAATTTTATTATCAAAATAATCGTTCTCCAATTGCAACTTTTCGTGCGCTTTTGCCATTTTATGGTCGTAATAATCGTCCGACTGTGCTCGCTATTCGTCGAATTGTTAAAAATTTCGAGCGTACATTTTCTTTACATAATGTTGAAGTGCCAATAAGACCTTTGTCTTCGAGACCGCTCGAAATAATGAAAATATTGCTGCCGTTCAGGCAAGTGTTGCTGAAGACCGCAATTTGTCTCAAACCACAACCGGGCGGATTTTGAGAAACGTTTTCAAGTTGTTCCAAGACCGCAATTCCAAGAATTGGGACTGTCTCAAACCACAACCGGGCGGATTTTGAGAAAGGATTTGGGCTTGCATCCCTATAAAATTGTTATCACTCAAGAACTGAAGTCATTGGACCACCGTAAACGTCGTGGATTTGCTGATTTTGTCTTGGAACAACTTGAAAACGATAACGATTTTTTTAAGAAAATCATCTTCTCCGATGAGGCTCACTTTCATCTGAGTGGTGCGGTAAATAAACAAAACTGTCGATTCTGGTGCGAAGAAAATCCACAAATTATTCATGAACACTCATTACAGTCACCTAAATTGATAGTTTGGTGTGGTTTTTGGTCTGGTGGAATCATCGGTCCGTACTTCTTTCGAAATGAAGCTCGTAACACCGTTACTGTCAATGGAGAGCGGTATAGATCGATGATAACCGACTTTTTATGGCCGAAATTGGAAGAAGTTGATCTTGACAACATCTGGTTCCAACAAGACGGGGCTACGTACCACACAGCACGTGCAACAACCGAATTATTGTGAGCAAAGTTTGGAGATTCGATTATTTCCAGAAATTGTGACATTGAATGGTCTCCAAGAAGTTGTGATTTAACACCATTAAACTATTTCTTGTGGGGTTATTTGAAGTCATTGGTCTTTAGCAATAAACCAGAATCTCTTCAAGCTTTAGAAGTCAATATGGCATACGACTTGATTTAGTGGAAAAAGTGCTCAAAAATTGGGTTCATCGAATTCGTTCCTGCAAAAGAAGTCGTGGAGGCCATTTAAATACGAGCACTTCACATGAAATAAAAAACATTTGAATTTCCTTAACAATTAGTATTTTTTTTTTAGAAGAAATCATATCACTATTATTCGAAAAACCTTTACAACCTCGCTAAAGGACAGCATTCGAACCGAAATTACTGAAATCGCAGAAAAATGTGCTTAAAAAAGCTCGTCTTTCCGCCGCATCGCCAGGCAGACATTTAATCAACATTATATTTTATACATAATACTAAAGACCATATAATCAATGAATAAAATATAAATTATAAAATTGTATTTCATTTAAAAGTTATTAAAAAAAAAATTCGACCTGGGACATAAAACGCACCGCGTAGTTTCTTATATTGATTATATTAAAAATTGAATTAGTAGACTTAATTATATAAATAAAATTAGTAGACTCAACTAAATATGTTATACTTATTGTATAAATGATAAAAAGTATATAATATGTATCGGTACTACACCTTGAAATGAACCGATAAAAATAACAAAACAAACACATTCAAGACTATATCACTTATCGATCAATTGACTTTCTACTCATGCCAAATGCAGTTCATTTCACAAATAGACCTAAAACTCAAATTTCAACAAAAATAGAATATTATCAAGTCTACCAAATTTTTTTTTTACTGGTTAAAAATGTATTTTTTTTTTTATGAAAAACTAGTTCATTTAATTGTAAATAATTTATATCCACTTTAAATAATTCATTTTATTTGGATTTGTTTGACTTTTGCTTTTTGCTAAATAGTAAAATTGTGATTATTCTTTTTCTTTTAATGCAAATCAATTTCAAGAGTAAAGAGTTGGGCTTTCGACAGTAAAATCATTTTCAAAATAATCTCTTCGAAATGGGATAAAAATTCACTCTTTTTAAGAAAACGAAATTAAAGGAAAATAATAAGAAGTTTATATAAGATAAGATTGAAAATCTTATTAAGAGCACTTGGGTATAAGGTATATGGTATAGTCGAAAGAAATTTACACAATTACTAGGGCAGCAGACCAACTGTACTGGAAATAAAATTGAACTCAATTTAAATAATTGCATTTTTTTCTGAAGATATAAAAAAAATCGATACGATTCACTTACTTTAATAAATTTTTATTGTTAGTATCATATTTTACTATCAGTTTAATACCTTACTTATTCTAGAGCTAGTATAGTCAACCATTGGATTTTTATCTTCTCTGACTATTTAATATACTTTATTAATATAAGTTTTAAAAAAATTAACATACTCGTATAAAGGAAAAAGCATATTTTTTTTGAAATTTTTTTATTAAATTCTTTTACAATCAAATATGCTTTTGGAAAAATGGCAACTAAATGATATAAAAATAAATAATAATAGGTTTTTCTTCTTTCAATTTAAAATATAAACTATTATACAATAAAATAAAAAATATTTTTAATCCATCATATTTATACTTATGAAAAAATGAAAAACTATTTTATATTTCTATGTATAAAAAATGGGTATTATTACGTGTCTATACTATACATATAATTTTTTTTATTGCATTCTATAAAAATATCTATTATTTATATTAATAACAAATGTTTTTTTTCCAAAACAGATATAAGTATGCTATTTAAAATCCATATAAAGCCTTTCGTCTGTAAGGCCATTTATTTTTACAAATATTTAATCGTACATTTTTTCATGTTACATTTTAAATGAATTATTAATTTTAATTTTTTTTATTTTGTCATAATTAATGTTTTGTTTTAACTTAATTTAAAATTGAAATAAGCTTTTAGTTAGCTTTTAAATTAAATTTTCTTTAATTTAATCTTTAAAAAAAAAGGTATATTGCCAAGAGAATTTCAGTTTTTCTTAGTGTTACATACACATATATTTATAATATTTAAAAAAATTCTTATAATAATAAAACTAAATATTATTGATATTTATCTAAATTAAACAAAAAAAAACTGTCTAAAATAATTTAATTTTTTTAAAAACCATTTTACAAAAATTTTGCAAAATTTACAAAAAATTCCAGTAAAACTTAAAATTTCTTTTATAATATTTAAAAAAAATTCTTTTATTAATAAAATTAACCGTTTATTTGAAATTTAAAAAAAAAACAGTCCAAAATATTTTTTTTGCTGTTGTACATAATACATTTTTATAGACGGTTGAACATTTTGCAAACAATACGTTATTCCATTAAAACATTTTTAATTTAAACTATATTTTTTATTAACTATAATTGACTTAATTAAAAGTGAATAGTTTAACACATTTAAATGAGAATTTTTTAAAAATATTTCACACTTTCTTCATATTGATAATATGTTTGAATAAAAATTTTAACAACTAATAATTATAATAATTTATTGAAATATTGTAAACAATCTGCAATATGTCGCAAGTTTTGATTATCGATCAATCTTAATGTAAAAATTCAAATAATTTCCATTTACTCCAAATATATTGTATATCATCACATGTCGTAAAGTGCATACTATATAATAAAACCGCTAATATATGTACTCGGAATTTTACCACACAAATTTTTATTAGATTATAATTTACCTTGTAACAAAATTAAAGAAAACAAATGACTAGGAAAATACTGAATAATCCTGTACGACTCATATATTGTCTGTGAAAAACCACAAATACAGCAATAATAAATATTTCTAAATGACTCATAAGAAAACTTTGGAAAATCATTAATTTTAATATTTTTCCTTTGTCGACAACTACACGAATTCTTATGTAGTACTCTAGACAGAAAAAATATATTATAAATAATTTTTGTTTCTGTTTATATAAAGTATATAGTAGATACCAAACCCAACACATGTTTATAACCAATAATAAATCTTAACAATTATACCGCTGTTGTGAATATTTTTATATTTAAAAAAAATATATAAAATGTTCACAATTACGAAAACATTGTAATAGCAATTGTGTAAATTAAAATTTTTGCAAATAAATAAATATATAAATTTTACTGTCAATATATTTTTTTAATAAAATATCAGCATATATTGTTAAAATTGCTTTCTATTGTATAAAAAATTTATTCAAAAAAAAAAATTTTAAGTGAATAAAACACTATTTTTAAAAAATCAATATTTCTCATAGAAATTCTCAACTATTGACACAAGTTCAATAAGATTAAATCTATAAGAAGATATAAGAAAATGATCAAGGTTCACATTACCAATATCAACCGTTATAGAACAAAAACAGATTTACAAAAGGAAAATATGAATAAAAGATTGTAAATTCAAGGTGAAGTTGAAATTTAATTATAGAATCTGGATATGGGCATAAATATAGTAATATAGCATATATGTTGTTTTATAAGGTTTTTGTAGGAGAAATTTTTATTGGGAAATTACTAACTAACTAAAATAGGCTCATATTATCAATGAACGTCTTCTTGTTAAAATTAACTAATTAGTACTTAGGAAATTTATAAGACTTTGTAAAATACTTATTTTTCAAAGAAAATATACAAGATCAAGAAAATTGTCTCTCTTAGAGAGTACTGAAAATTGTAGAATATTAGAAAGTATAAAAGATTTTTGAAAATGTTAATTTTTCTGTTCTAAACTGTAAGACTTACCATATATAATAAAATTATAAAATTCTTTCTCTTTTATTAATGATGCTTAGTAAATAAATATTAAATACTTTATATGCTAAGTACTGTAGTAGTAGTACAGTAAGTCCTCGACTTACATGAATTCAAACTTACGCAATTTCAAAAAAATAGTGGTTTTTTTTTAAATCGCGTAAATATTTCTCTGCAGCGCTTTGTTAATATAAACTATTTTGTTCATGTGTCAGTCTACAATTAGACCAATTATGGTATACAAAAAATCAATACCATTGCAATCTGCGATAATTATCAAAAATAGAGAAAATTGTTGACAATATGGATAGAAGATATGCAGCAACAACACTTACCAATAAGCCTTATGCCCATACAAGCCTTGAGACGTAAAGTGTAAAAATTAAGATAGTGTTGATACGGATGGTTCCAAAAATTTAAAGCCCTTAATAAACTACACAACATCAAAGTGACTGGTGAGTACCAGTGCAGACATAGAGCGAGCTACGAGATTTTATCAAGAGTCTACCAGAAACTAGAAAAATCTATGCCGGGTTTTAAGCTCTCTAAAGGTTGGCTAACACTTTTACTTGGTGGAAATGCAACAGCGAAAACATCCAACGGCCTTAATGAATATTTCCATAACTACCTGTGATTTGGAAATATAATCAAAAAGCATGGATGACTCAAGAAATTTTTGAAGTGTGGTTTCGTCGTCATTTTATACAAGAGGTGGAAGAATATGGCAAAGAAAATAACCTACTATTTAAGATGTTATTGTTAGTTGATAGTGCACCGGGTCATTCACCTTGTAACTATAATGAAAACGTAAAAATAATCTTTCTTCTTCCAAATATAACCTCCATTATATGTGTACAACCAATGGATCAAGGATAGTATGCAAACGGAAGAAGTTGAATGTTATTAGCGAACTGATAGAAATGACCAAAGAACTGAACATAAATCTGGAAGAAGAGGATCTCATCAATTTAATCAACGGAAATGAGCAACGAAGTTTTGATGGAATTGGGAGACCTGAGCAACGCAGACTATTTTTCAGAAGAACAGAAAGAAAATGAACAACCGAACCAATTTGAAATCAGGAAGATGGGTGAATATTTGGTTTAACTGTCTTTGAGGCTCAAGACTCTAATCTACCCCGATTTGCAAAAGTTTCAAATGCAGTGCTATTTATTGCATCCTGTACTATCATTTACGAAAAAAAGAAAGGAGATACAATGTCAAAAATACTGGACAATTACTTTAATAAGTAGTTTATACTTAGATGTAACTATGTACGCAGAAATGATTATGTACATATCCGAATAAATAATAACTTTTAAAAATAATAATGTTTTTTTTAATATATCTACCATATTTTCACGTATTCTTTGAAACTAGCACATATTATATCAGAATTATCTTAAATTAAATTTTTTCAACTTACACGATTTTTCCATTTGCATTAAGTGCACTACTACTACAGTAAGTGGAGGACTTACTATAGTACTATATTAAAGATAGCAAATTATCCATTTTGTGGTTCGAAAACTATAACTCCGTCATTTAATATTTATCAGATATATATGTTATTTAAGTTAACAATAGTTTATTATTATGCTTGCCATTTTGTATTAAAAATTTTTCTACTAACATAAAATATGCAAAGATCGAATGCCGGTTTTTCGAACTAAAATATTTTGTTCGGCGATGACGCTTATTTCTCGCACTATGAATACGACAATAAACAAAAATTTCTAAGAACCCCACAATTTATTGTATTTATAAAAAGTGAATGTCTAATATGTATAAAGGTGTTCTGAAGGTGTCATTGGCCAGTATTTTTTTGAAAAATGGAGGAAAGACCGTCTCCTCTATAAGATACTCGTAACTCACTTTTTTGGCCCGAACTTGAAAATTTTTAACTAAACTATATGTAGTATTAACAAAACAATATCAAAAACTACACAACATAACAAATTTTGGATTTCTTGAGGAAAAAAGTTCCCAGAACAAGTAATTTCAAGATTTGGTGTGGTGAATTGGCCTCCAAGATCGTGCGATTTGACGCCGTTTAACTTTTTATTACGTATCTAGATAATTTTTTACAAATTTAGAGTATATAAAAAACTACTATTCGTCAAGAAGTTTTGTGGCGGCTATTTGAATAATGATAGAATTTCATAAATGCAATATACCAGGTGTATAAGCTTAACACCGCTGGTTGGTCATAGATGGCGTGAGTGAGCGTATTAAGTTACCATTGGTACGCCATACATTTTTTTTTTATGAGTTTGACATCTATCAACATTAATCAGTGCACATTGTCAGCAATTTCGTACAACAATATACATTTTTCCTTTGGTAATCATGTCTAGTTTTGTGCCAGAAAAAGACCATATGCGGGAAGCTCTGCTTTTCTGCTTCAATTTGAAGAAATCGGCTGTCGAATCGCATCAAATGCTTATTGAGGCCTATGGTGACAGTGCTTTATCGGAAACAACGTGCCGAGATTGGTTTCGTCGGTTCAAAGACGGCAATTTTGACTTGTGGGACAAGAAGCGTGAAAATCTGCCTAGGAAGGTTGAGGACCATCAATTGTAGGCTCTTTTGGACGAAGACGATACCCAATCGCATAAAATGCTCGCGGAGCAATTGGGTGTTTCTCAAACAGCCATTTTCATGCGTCTGCGTGGCATGGGGAAGATTGAAAAGATCAGAAAGTGGGTGCCGCATGAATTGAACGATAGGCAGATGGAGCGACGCCAAAACACATGCGAAATATTGCTCGCCAGACAAAAAATAAAGTCGTTCCTGTATCGGATTGTGAAAGGCGATGAAAAGTGGATATATTTCGAGAATCCTAAACGCAAGAAATCGTGGGTTGATCCCGGCCAACCATCAACATCTTCCCAAAGACCAAATCGCTTAGGACGGAAGACGATGATCAGGGTGTCGTCTACTATGAGATATTGAAACCTGGTGAAACTGTCAATGCTCACCACTACCACCAACAACTGATCAAATTTCACCGTGCTCTGCGCGAAAAAAGAACGGATTATCAACGAATGACAAGCTGATTTTCCTCCACGACAACGCACCATCGCACACGTCAAAAATGGTCAGAAACAACTTGGAGACACTTAACTGGGAGGTGCTACCCCACCCCGCTTATTCACCAGACCTGGCCCCTTCCGACTACCACCTTTTTTCGTCGATGGGCCATGCGCTCGTTGAGCAGCACTTCGATTCTTACGAGGACGTCCGAAAATGGCTTGTTGATTGGTTTGCCTCGAAAGAGAAGGAATTTTTTTGGCGTGGTATCCACAAATTGCCCGAGAGATGGGAAAAATGTGTAGCTAGCGAGGGCAAGTACTCTGAATAAATTTGTTTTTGTTTTTTATTAATTGTTAATAAATTTGACTAAAAAACAGCGGATTTAAGCTTATACACCTGGTAATAAATAAAAATTTTTATCCAAATCAAAATTTTAAATGTGTTTTACTTTTCAAAGGGAAAATCTGACAGGGAAAATTTTTTTAATTATTTCCAGTTCTTGTAAATTTATTATTTACAAAAAAATTAAAAAACCTTTTAAAAAAAGTTTTTAGTATAACTTAAAATTTCTTTTATTTAGTAACAGCGGGCAAAAAAATTTCAATTTGATTTAATCTAATAATTTTTTTTTTTCTAATTTTTGTTTGTTAATTTTGTATTTTTTTATTTTATTACTATTTTATCGGAAATTTTATTAGTTGATATTTTTTACATTTACGAGTATAGATTATTCACTATTATTTATTTATTAATTGTTATCAATACCATTATCACTTTTATTAGAATAGTAATCGATAATATTTTAATTGAATAAAGAAAATAAAACCAAAAAAGAAATTTGTATAGTAATTTCTGTTTTCTCTTCATATCAACTATTTGTAATACTCGTAATATTTTCTTAGACTTTATTCTTGGAATTGTCTAATATTCCCATGTGTCTTCGGCTTAAAAAATTTCATTTCGGTTTATTAAAATTTCTGAAGTTTATCAAATTATATTTGCAAAAAAAAATTTAGAATAAAATGACTAAATTATATCAATCAATTTTATTATTGTTTTTAGAAAATTCAATTTAAAATGGGAACAAACGAATATGAATATTGAAATTAACAAAATTTTCAGATAAAACTTTGTCTTCATTCTCACGAATCGTTTCTATCAGAAGCATATTTTTTAACAACTTCAATTAATAAATTTGAATAAATAAATAATTTTATAATATGATTTATTTATTTTTAATTTTTTATTTTTATATTTATTTATAGTACGAGTACCATTAGTTTAAGTACTAGTTTCCATATAATTTTCTGCATTCTAAAGTTTTAATATCCGGTTTAGGATTTTTTAATAGTTTTTTTTTAATTTTAAAAACATAAAAATTAAGTTTTTCATTTCACCAAATTTTTGGGATGTTTTTTATTAATTTTTTATATTTTAAAATTTTTACAATTTATTTATTAAAAATAACTAACCAAAATAATAAACAATAAATGCCTTATTCAAGGCGTCGAAAACCTCTTCTTCCCCAAAATTATTTATATTTAAAAAATTTCCAAGTTAAAATTATATAAATTTTTAATATGTTACATTATTTTAATAATTATTATATTATATTATTTATCATCCAAATATAATAAAATCTTATTATTTAATAATTTTATCATATAGAAAAATTAATATAAATAAAAAAGATTATAAAATTTAACAAGTAACTAAGATTTATTATGAGAAGAAAATAAATATTTTTTTTTTTAAATTTCTTATTACATTTTATCTAAAAAAAAAATTTATTCCAAATCTACACTAAATGTTTAAGTATATTTTTAATATGTTAATTAATTATTTTCATATAAGATCCTAGATGTTTATGCTACTATACATGGGAGTAAATTTTATTTTATTAATATTCATTTATGTCTATCTTATTTCCTATGGAAATTAGTATGAACAATTTAAATATAAAAGTTAAACGAAAATTTTATATATTATATAAATTCTAAGCAATTACAACTTGTAAATTTTCCATTTTACAATAATTTATGTCTTTTCTGGAGAAATATCTTATTTTATAAATAATTTGAGTACATTTAAAAATTATAATTCTATTTGATAATTACGTCTTGTTGGAAATAAAATTGCAAATCAAAGATTGGCTAAAAATAGTGAGTTTTTAAAGAAATGAACAGAAATTATATTTACAGAAAGATTATTTCACTCAATAAATCTACAATTTAAAGAAATATTCTTTAATAAATATATTCTCAAACGCATATAAGAAAAGGTGGTTTTTGGTATTATATAACCTATCTATGAACTGTACCTGCGTTATATGCAATTAAGTTTTGAATATACAGTATACATATATACATATATAAATGTAAATAAAAAGAAACTTGTAGAAGGCTTTGAAGGAAAAACTTTTTTTTTCATGTTCCGAAACAGCAAGGTTACTTTTATAATATTAAACAATAGTTTTGAAATATTCGGTCGATCAATAATTTAAATGCCATAGTTGAACTCTCCATTTAAAAAGAATTTTATTATTATTATTTTGCAAAGTCTTATGTGATATTTCAGGAAAATAAAGAAAAAATGGAGAGTTCATAACTAGTCAATTTTCTTCTAAATATATAATTTTTTTTATAGTATTTAAATGTCTTTCCAAAGGATATTTTTATATAAAAGTAAAATATATGTATTATTTGCTTGCAAATGGATCATTTTATTTATTCAAAGTACGAGTACTATAGGGAAAGATTTTAGATAAATTCATAGTTGCTTGGTTACAAACCCTGAAAAAATTCAATTTCATCTCTAACAGAAGAAAAAGTAAGGATAATGTCAGATATTTATCTTATAGTTGAATACCCGCCATTTTGATAGTATTGAACAAATTAATAACTAAAAAGCTCGAGCCATAATTATCCAATTACAAAAATTTTATCCACAGTCAATTTTCACAAAATCGTTTCTTTACAAAAAAATATATGGTTATTGATTAAATTAAATTTTCTAATATACTCGTCAAAATCACATACGGAAGCACTAACCATTTCCAAATAATCGAGTTTATACTAAACTAAGTTTATGCCTCAAACGAAATAAATAAGCAATTTTCGCAAAAATATTTTTTACACAAAAATATTGTATAAACTTTTTCATAAAAAAACGAGGTATTATATTCTCAAGAAAATTATAGAAAATATTTATTATTTGTCCTGAAAAAAAATAAAATTCTTATGGCGAAAAGCATTTTTGTTATTTATTGTTTTTATTTTAGTCAATTATTATATGATTTAATTAGTTTTTGGTTTTCGGAGAAAAAATATTGGTTTTTGGTCCAAAAAATATTTGGTTTTTGGACAAAACAATATTGGTTTTTGGTCCAAAAAATATTGCTCTGTTTTTTATCAAAAAAATATTTGTTTTTGATTCAAAAAATATTAGTTTTTAATTCAAAAAATATATTTTTTTTGTCAAAAAAATATTGGTTTTTGGTCCAAAAAATATTGGTTGGCTTTTAGACCAAAAAATATTTGGTTTTTGGACAAAACAATATTAATTTTTGGTTCAAAAAATATTGCTTGGTTTTTGGTCCAAAATATATTGGTTTTTGGTCCAAAAATATTGTTTGGTTTTTGGTTCTTAAAATTTTGGTTGGTTTGTAATTCAAAAAATTTTGATTTTTCGTCCAAAACATATTGATTTTTACTGCAAAAAATATTGGTTTTTTATCCAAAAAATACTGGTTTTTGTTTAAAAAAATATTGGTTTTTGGCACAAAAAATATTTTGTGTTTTGGTACAAAAAATATTGGTTAGTTTTTGGTACAAAAAATATTGGTTAGTTTTTGGTCCAAAAAATATTGGTTTGTTTTTGGTCCAAAAAATATTGGTTTGTTTTTGGTCCAAAAAATATTGGTTTGTTTTTGGTCCAAAAAATATTGGTTTGTTTTTGGTCCAAAAAATATTGGTTTGTTTTTGGTCCAAAAAATATTGATTTGTTTTTGGTCCAAAAAATATTGGTTTGTTTTTGGTCCAAAAAATATTGGTTTGTTTTTGGTCCAAAAAACATTGGTTTGTGATATTCAACTATCTGCAATATTATTGAACGGGAAAAAATTAAATAAAAAAATTCACAGTATTTGTAACAAAATATATCCGCAGTATCTTTTTAGTTTTTTTCAGCAAAAAATAACAGAATTTGGGTCCAGGAAAAATTTGTTTTTGGTCCAAATTCATCAACAAATTCAAAGCATTTTAACAAAACATGTTCGCTGGATCTTTTTAGTTTTTGTCCAAACAAAAAAATAACAGTATTTGGGTCTAGGAAAAATTGGGCAACTAACTTCACATCTAAAAACCTTTAATATTTCAAAGTATTTTTAACAAGACATCTTTAAATAAATTGAATTTGGCCTAAAAGGATTCTTTATAATAACAAAACGAGAAAAAAAAATTCCATTACCACAAAAAGTAAACAAAGATTATAAAAGTTCTTTTCGATTTCACAATTCAAAAATTGACTACTGCCTAAAAAAACCAAAAAACATTTTTAAAATATATACTTTTATCTTTTTGGATTATAGTCCTTAAATAGAATAATAATAAGAAGACTTCAATATTTTGTCGTAAATAAGTTTGCAGCATTTATATTTCTTTAAATAAATTCAGAATTTTTAAATATAACGAAAAAAAATCAATTATATAATTGAACAAATTATTTTTTATTTTTATAGTTTATAATACATTTGCAAAATAAAAAGGATAAAAACATAAAAACAATTATCCTATAAACCAATAAACAACGCCAACAATTTCAGCCATTTCGCTAATTACTGCTGCTTGTAACTTAGAACATGTCCGTCCATATTTCCATTGTAGTCCTGTGGTGGGCTCATAGAAATCAACCTTGACCAAGGAAATTTCCAAATTCCAACAATTTTTCTTTCCTTTGGAATTTTCTTCCATTATTCGCACACTCATGCCAAGAGAAAAATTCTTTCACCCACACACCATACGAAAAATACACAAATAATTGCACCTTTAATTCAATTTAGTTTTCATATTGTTGGTTTTTTTTTTTAATAATATTTTTTATTTTAATAATTATCTTTTTATTCCACAAATCTTTTTATTTATTTGCTCAATTTTTCTCTCTACCTTCTTCCATTTTAATTTTTTTTTCTGTCATTTTTCCATTTTCTTCTTATTATAAATAAGGATTTTTTATCCTTTATTAATATATATTTTATTGAAATCAAATCTTTCTCGTATCGCCCCATTAAAATAGATGAAAAATAAATTTTATAATTCCTTCTTCACAGTTCTGTTTTTTTTCTTCTTTTTTGCCCTTTTAATATTTATTTTTAACATTTTATTTATTAATTTTTTTTTTAAATTATTATCATAACCATTATTATTGTATTATTTATTTCAGTTTTAATTAATATTTTTCTTCTTTTTTTTTAATTATATTATTTAATGAATTTTATTTTATTATATACCTATATATTTTGATTTTTTTTTAATTGTTTTTATTTACTTATTGTTGTTGTTATTGTTTTTTTTTCTCAATAATTTTTAAATGTATATAAAGATTTTATATATTCATGACTGTATGTATGTTTGTTTATACGTACGTATATGTTAATTTTATATTTACCATTATTGTTATTATTATTTATTTTAATATTACTTCTGTTTTTATATATATATTTCTTTTGTTTTAATTAGATTGATTTTCTTTCAATTAATATAAAAAAATTCTTATTTGATTTTCGCTTTTTTTATACTTTTTTTTTGTCCTCCTACTAAAAGTTATTTTTTACCTCATTTTTCGTATTTGTCTATATTATTTTATATTTTAAATGATTTTTTTATTATATTTATTTTTTTTTTTTGCCTACTTGCCTATATATATTGTATATAATTTTTTTTTCTCAAGTTTTTCATATACCGTTTTTTGTTTATGTAGATTTTTTTTATTAGTTTATAATTTTTTTTAAATTTTCATATAATTTTTTAATTATAGTTCTAAGTATAGATAGAAAAGAGGGTGAAAATACAAAGAGAGAAGGGAAAGGAGAATTGGAAAATTAGGCTAACAAAAATTATTATTAGAGTAATTAATTAATTTACATCAAAATGTTTTATTAATAATTTTTCTCTTTAAATTTTTGAATTGTTTTAATATTTTTCCTCAAACCGTTTTCTTTTTATTAATATTTTTTAGTAGTATTATTTCTTTTTTTTTTCTTTTATATTAATTACTGACTAAAACAAATATTTCTCCATCTGTTTTTTTTTTATTTTTGTTTTTTTTTCTTCTTTTCTTTTTATTAAATAAAAATATATATTTCCTATGAATAATGATTATTTTTTTTTAATCTATACAAAATAGATAACTAAAAGTTCAAATAAAAAAACGATCAATTTTTAACAATTTAGTACTATTAGGATTAGTTATATTGGAAGAGAATAATGGAAAAAGGGTTAAAGGATATACTAATTAATAAGAATGAAAAGGGCAGAAAAAATATTCAAAAAAAAATTTACGAAATAATAAAATAATGCAATTGAATTTTTTGTTGTTGTTTTGTTGTTGTTTTTTTATTATTATTATTATTAATATTAATAAAACTACTTGAATAGTATATAATTGTAAAAATAACTGATTATATTATAGTAAATACAATTAATTAACTTAAAAAGGACATAGGGGAACGGCAATAACTTAATAGGATAATTGAAAATTTATTAAAAGTTTTATTTGAGATGCAGAATTTTTTTTCTTTCTTCCTCTTTTTTTTAGTATAAAAATGAGAATAATTTTTTTTTTTTTTTTTACTATATAACGACCAATTAGAGATTTGTATTTATCTTTTTATTAAATTGTTTTATTTTATTAATAATTATTTTGTTTGTTTTTTTTTTTGTATGTTTATATTTACTGCTAATTTGAAGAAAAAAAAAATTAATTATAATAATAATAACAATAATAATGATAATTATGATAATATAAAAAAAAACACTAATAATTTTAAATAATAATAATAATAATAATAGCATTAGCAAAAAAATTATTTTTTCAATTATTGTATTAATAATAATAATATTAATAGTAATAGTAATAGTAATAATAATATTAATAGTAATAGTAATAATACCAATCCGTATATTTAAAATTATTAAATTTGTTCTGGCTGCTGTTTTTTTTTCTTTTTTCTTCAAAATTATTAATATTAAAAAATTATAAATAAAAAAGATAATTTTATATAATTTCGTTCCTATAGTTTTCTTTTTAATCATAGATAATATTCACCATTATTTTTAAATAAATACTTTTAATATTATCTGTTTTTAATTCTAAATTCTTATTATTTGCCTAGCATTTTTTTTTTATTTTTTTACTAAGTAATTTTGTTTTTGCAGTTAGTGTTGTTGATATTTTTGATTTTGTTAATAGATTTTTTTGTAGAAAATTATTTTATAATCATTATTAATTAGTATCATTTTAAATAAAGTGCATTTAGCGATAAAAAACTTCTTCTGAATCACAACAAACGACTGTTGGAAATTTGCAGTTGGAAATGACGCTCAATAATATTAAATAATAATTACATGAAATTATATTGTTTTTGGGAACAAATATCCATACTGTAGAAATGACAACCTACAATTTGAATGCAAGTAAAATAAATCCAAAAAGTACACGATTTTTTCGTTAATTCGATTTATACAAATTGGCTGAAAAATATACTTTTTTTTTCACCAAAATCGAAAATAAACGGATGTTGTAGTCATAAAGAATGTCCAACCAGAGAAATAGAAAAATGAAAGTAAAAAGAAATATTTTTTTTAAAAAATCGATTGCACTCAATTAATTTTATATCTCTTTTACAAATACTTAATATTTTTAATATATAACAAAATAACTGAAATCAATCGAAATGAAAATGCTGTTCTTTATAAACTAATGATGATATTATTACCAGAATTCTAGGGGCAACAGCTTTAGTTTTAAAATAGAAAAATAAATAAATATTTTTAACAATTATTTCTAAGTTACAATTGATTTTGTGTCAATGAATTTTCTTCTTTTTTTTTTAAAAAAAAACATACAATTCAAGCTTATTCTGCAGAGATTCTAGAATAGATAGGTTTGTTTTTAAATACTAGAGGAGTTATTTTTAAAAGGTATTTCAAAGACAAAAATTCAAAATAAAAATGAGAAAATTCTGTAACCATTTCATGATATTAACAATAATAATAATTTTTATATTGATACGGATTATAAGCACAGATACTAATGATTATGATGATGATGATAATAATAATAATAAAAATGACTGGTGATGAAGATGTTGAGGTGATGATACACATTATGTCATTCACGTTGATGACGATTAATAGAGACATTTGTGAAATATTATTATTATTATAATTTTTATTTTCGCATATATATATATATATATATATATATTTATATATAAGTATCTATGTATGTATGTTTTCTGTTTGTTTTTATTTCTATCGTTTTTTAAATAATAATTAGTTCTATAATAATAAATAAATTGAATTAGGAGCACCTCCCCAAATACGATTTTAAATACGAATCTATCTATCCAAATTTTCTAGAAAATTTTCTTTTATTTTTTGTTTCATATATATCTATTACAACTTTATTTTTATTTTTTATTCTTTTTATTATTATTATTATTATTATTTCTTCTATGTAATAAAACTGTTTTCTGTTTATTATTCGTTTTGTTTTCTCGTTTTCTCTAAAATAATTAAAAACCGATTTTATGAAACGATATAAATTTATATTAAAATAAAGTGTACATTTTTAATAAATAGTAGGTAATGTAATGTAAAATCTTTTCATGGTATTAATGTTCAACCAAACCAAATCACTTATAAGCGTTTTAGATTCAAAAATTTTTGGAATATTTTATCGTCTTTCATTCGATTTTCTTTATATTAAATTCATTTGTTTTTTCTTTTTGCCGATATTTTCTTATAATTTTCTTAAATGATGAAATTAAACAGTTGTTGTTATTGTAATAGCAGTAATAGCATATGTAGTAGTTGTAATAGTAGAGGTAATAGCATTATAGTATTGATAGTATTGGTTAACAGTTCATTTTGACATTTCTTAAAAAAATTTCATTTTTTTTTTTTTTACAAATATGCTGCATATTTTTTTGCTTTTTATTCTTTTCTTTGAATTATTATTATTATTATCATTACCATTTCTTGTTACTATTATAAATATTGTTGTTGTTGTTGTTGTTATTGTGATTATAGCTGATTTGCGTTAAATCAATTTTATCTTTTCCAATTTGTTTAACTTTCTATTTTGTTCTTAATTATTTTTCTTTAAATCCATCGAATTTCTCCTTTATATTTTCTATAATTTATTACCATTATTGTTATTATTATCAGTATTCTCAATTATTATTATTATTATTATCATTATATCATATTATCTGGGTTTTTTTTTTAAATATATATTTTTTTTTTAATTTTCTTTTTATCATCATTATTATTATTTTTAATATTATTTTTTTTTTTATTAATTATTTAATTTCTGCCAGCTTCTGAACAAGATTCCACAATTTCGTATTCATCTATTATTGATTACCAGCTTTCGATGTTGAATTCAGCATTGACACTTGTCCATTAACAATTGGCAGGAAGAAAGGATGTGCCATTGCTTCGCGTGCTGTTAATCGTTCAACATGATCGTAACGCAGCAATTTATCGAGAAAATCAAGCGCCTCCGGTGTAACTAGATGTTGATTGTCCGCGTGTACGAACCGTTCCCATCGTTTACGTGAATGCCTTTGCAGTATATCATGGAACCGTGGATCAAGTTCAATATTATATTTGTCTAAATAGGCGTATAATTCTTCGGTGCCCAGCACCTTAGCAATACGTACTAATTGATCATAATTATCGTGGCCATGGAAGAATGGCTCCTTTCGGAATATCATTGATGCGAGCATACATCCTAAAGACCACATATCTAGCGAATAATCGTATGTTTGATAATCGACGAGCAATTCAGGCCCCTTGAAATATCTTGATGCTACACGTACATTATACTCTTGGCCAGGATGATAGAATTCGGCCAGACCCCAATCGATCAGTCGCAATTTTCGATTTTCGTGATCGATCATCACATTATGGGGCTTCACGTCACGATGCATTATGCCCATGCTGTGAGAATAGTCGAGTGCCTTCAATAATTCGAACAAATAGTATCGAATCTCATAATCCGATAGTGTCTGATACAACTGCTTAAAGTCCGTGTTGTTAACATGCTCGAATACTAGCGCCGGTGTTCGGGAGACTGGATCCTTTACGACAGCCAACAGAGTTATTATATTAGTACCGCCACGCAAATTCTCCAAAATCTTTATTTCTCGCTTAATTTTCTTCTTTTTCACCGGTTTCAAAATCTTGACCACACACTTCTCATTGTTTGTCACATTAATTGCCTCGAACACCTCACTATATTTGCCACGACCAAGC
Organism: Atherix ibis; assembly: GCA_958298945.1. Lineage (NCBI taxonomy): Eukaryota > Metazoa > Arthropoda > Insecta > Diptera > Athericidae > Atherix > Atherix ibis. The sequence continues at coordinate 40,250,494 of OY282606.1, forward strand.
TTTCGTACAAGCTGATAGTCATCCTGATTAGCCCAGTCTACAATCGAGTTCTCATAATCCCAATACTCATCCGGCTTGTGTGAATTGACATCCGTATAAACTCGGGCGGCGCTTGGTAATGTCATTCTAACGTTTTTTACTGCTAATATCGAACTATGACTAAACAATCGTCTACTACAACTAATTGTACTAAACCTCAGTTGTAGCTTTGAATATCGTAGATTGGTTGACCTAAAGCCAAAGAAGACATATGTCTGAACACTTGGCCACTGTTGCCGTTCCTCTTGTTTCGCTATCTGCTTCTGATCTTCTTCTTCTTCTCCTTCTTCTTCTTCTTCTTTTGCTTCTTTTTCTTCCTTGTACTCCGGCGATTGCTGGTCGTTCACCTGATTCAATTGTGATTTATTTGACGTTTTTAATTTACCGAATATCTGCTCACCGTCAAAAAATATCTTCCGGTGTTTACAAATTAACTCGCACTTTGGTCCCGGCTCAACTAGTTTAACGATTTTCAGCTCACTGTGGTATGGTCGCTGCAATTCCTGCTGCTTCTGTTCTCGCTGTTGCTCTTGATCCGATTGTTGTTTCCTCAGACACAATTGCCGCTTACCCTGTTTTAATAACCGCTTTATCACAGTGTCACGTTTTTCTTCGCCACAAACACAATATTTCACCTTTTTTAAAAACGCCTCTGGTTGCGCACCGATTAAATCGTACAACTTTCGATGCAAGTACCTTTGCTGCTCTCGTTGTCGCCGTTGCTGCTGCGCTAGTACCCGCCTCACCACTACTAGACAATTTGTCGGCCACACTCCAATTTTCTTCACAGCCTTCTACGATTATTTCCAATACTAACTAGCTAATATATCGTACGCTAATTAAACTTAACTATTTCAACTGTGTCCAGCTATTTTAAAATGCTTCCTCTCAACTATCAATTATAATATCGGATTTTCTTCACCGTGTTTCGGATTTTTGTATCCTACGGAAGAAGCCAGGTTATAGAATCAAGATGGAGGCGACATAGTCGGCAACCACACCGACATCTACGGCAGAGTCTTGCAAACACAATTCCTTATGAAACTTCACTCGAATTTGACAACCGCACATGCCTTGATGAACACCAAGTCACGGTTAAATGTGAATTCTAATATTCGCTGCTCGACTAAGGCTGCATGCTCATCAAAATTTTATTATATAAATTTTGAAAATTTTACATATAAAAACGATAAAAAGTTCTCGTTTTTGGTCTTTTTTTATTCTGTGTATTTAATTACAATTGATTTTTATACAAAAAAGACTTACAATTTTTTATTATTTACCAAAACTAGTAGTAATAGAAATGTTTCTTATCAATTAGCCATTCATAACCAATAAAAATTATCATCCAAACAACCATTTTATTTTGAATAAAAACTATTCTAATACGAAAAAATAAATCATTTAAACAATTATTTATATTCTATATTTCTAAAATTCTTGTTTTTTTGCTAATTTTAAAAAATTTTATAATTTTAGTTATTCCATTTGTAAGGTTTATTGCCAGTGTTCCGTTTCTTACGTCGTTTGGCATGTTCCATTTCCGCATAGTCACAGTCGGGATATGCTTTAGTGCAGTTTGCATTGCCTAGGCCAAGTGTAGCTGCTTTCAGACTGCTTAGTATCGCCGTGGTTTGTGTCTGCGCTGAAGCGAATCTTGATGACAACCAGCTAAGACCCAAACTAGGAGATAAAATTATTTTTTTCAAGTGATTGGCTTTCGTAAAATTCTCATAAAGACATAATTACTATTTTGCAAATAATATACCAAAGAATTTTCATCAACAAGTTTTTAATTTAATCAAATCACCTCCAAACTGGAAACCAAATTTTTCGGCCGTCCTTTTGCTCACGCGCATATGAGTTCATATGGCATAGAATATGATGTAAGCATTGACCGTCATCATGTTCAACATGAATAGCAGAATCGATAGAAACCAATACTTTTCGAGATATTTCGTTTATCTATGAAGAAAAAAACCTTTTTAATTTGCATATCTGATAATTATATCTTTCATGAAACAATTTCCATTTGTTTAAGTTCTAAAAATTATATTGAAATTAATTATTTGCCGGCATTTCTTGTCAACCGTTGTGCATGTTTCTTCTTCTTATTTAGTAAATAAAAAACCCTCCTATGATGGACATGTTACTATTAGATCAGGAAATTAAATTTCAAGAAATTTATTAATATTTTGCAATTAGTTGGAAAAAAAACTGTATTTATTTAATTTGAAATTATTTTGAAAACATGGGAAATTTTGTAAAGCTAATAGAAATGAAATATTTTCTCATTAATACCATTACAATATTAATCTGAAAAATTATTAAATATATTTTTTTTTTAAATAGCAATGTTAATTAAAAATAGAATAACATAAATTATATTCATGAACAACATATTGTTGGTTATTCACAATGGAATTTGTAGGGTTTAAATATTCTCAAAATATTGTATATGTGCTTTAGTTTGTTATTGAAACAAGAAAATAAAACATCGCAAACACACTTATTTAAATAAGAATTTAAATTTCTTTTCTAATAATAATATTTCTTATTTAAAAAAATAACCAAACCTGTTTAACATAATCATCTGGCATAATTGATCTTCGCTTTCGACGGATTTCTTCAGTGCCATCATCTGGCGTCATTTCCATTTCCATCGGCATCATCATCATATTATTATTATTATCCGGATTACTCTATAAGAATGAATGCACAACAATTTTATTAAAATCTTTATAAAATATTACTTATAAATATTATTGCAACCATAGTTATACACATTAGCACTTGTAATATAAACATTCCAAATGATAAAAATGCTAATGTCGTCAATGCTATATCCATAATGTCCTTAAGACCAATTTCTTTGGTCTGTTGATTATTTTGAACACCATAGTCATCGTAACCACCTCCTGGCGCAGATGGATAATATCCTTAAATAAATTATTCAATTAAGTATTAAATAAATTTGCTTGAGATTAGTAAAACCTTCTGAAGATGGCGGACTGGGAGCACCTACGGAAGTTGGATAATTTGGAAATAGCTTCGGAGTAGTTTTATAAGAAATATAATTTAGTTCAGGTTCAGTATTAGCATCGAAATAAAAATTTTGACCTATTTTCCCAAGCCCCAGCCCAGATTCAATGTAGATAAAAATTATAGTGTGCGTTATAGTTTCGATTTAGAAATCAAAAGTAAAGTTAGATAAGCTCTAAATAATTTGACTATTAAAATTAATAAACAATATTTCTTACCATTTTTACTGCCTGCCGTTGGATGTGGGAACACAAAATGATTTGTTGGCTCATTAACTTGTTGATTATTGTCGTCAGTATAGTATTCCTGGAAGAGCGTAGTGATTCATATCAAATTGAAGAAAATCACAAAGAAAATATATTTACTTGCATCGGTTGATGATGAATAGCATATCCTGTAACTTCACCTTCTTCGTAATCGTCATCAAAATCATTACTGTCATTTTCGTAACTCTGACGACGATTGAAGGAAGTATCAGCAGTGCCTCTTTGGTTTTTCCCCGTTCGATTTCCACTAAACATTCGAGTTTTAGTTGCTAGTTGTTGATTAATATCTTCTAAAGTTGTTGTTCTAATTATAATTTTTTTTTTTCAAATAAATTATTTATATAATATATTATTTTCGAACTCATGAAATTATTTTTTCTAAAAACTTTTTAGTTCACATATTATAGCAAACACGATTTTTCTTAGAAATTATTCCATTATAAATTTCATTATTTAAAAAAGTGCATACCAAAAAATATTTGTTTACTTATAAAAAAAATATAGAAAATTACTTTTTTAACCAATCTTTATATCCAGAAGATCCTTCATCAAAGCGTAGCTCTTCTTTTGGAGTATTTCCAATTAGTTTATTATTGGTTAAATTTCTTAATTCATTAATAGATTCTGCAATCAAAGCAAAAACAATATTTCATTTTACCACAATAGTAATAAATAAAAAAAAGATTAAAATACCATTAGATATAGAAACTGTACCCATTCTTCTTTCCAGTTTTTCAGTTTCAGGTAGAATATCCGTAATTATTTGTTTTGCCACAAAATTATTACACAAATATTTATTCATCATTTGTCTGCACATAATTAATAAAATAAAATTTATCAAAGTTAATATTAAATAAACTTTATTTATAGTAAATAAAGAATACTTACCTATGAAATCCCATTGTTTCCAAAGCATCAGTAAATTTTCCATCAATTTTTTCACTTGTAACATTTAATTCTGGTGGTAAATTTGGATCTATTTCACCTTGTAATAAAAACAAAGATGCTGGCATAAATTTTTCATCCAAAATATCATTAATATCGAATTGGAACTGATCCATTTTTCCCATTATTATATTAAAGAATAATCCAAATATTATAAGAAATTTTATCATATTCTCAAGACTATCGAACATATTCGAATTTACTTGTAACTTTTCTTAACAACAGTCAACAGAAAACTGATCATATTTTTTTTAGGTTGAACACTTTTTCTTGGCATACTTCATGGTTCCAATTGGTAGAGTTTTCTTAAGAAAAAATTGCGAATTAAAATCATTTAAAGTGAGAAAATTGTCACAATTATCATCGATTCAATGAATGTCTACATATGCAACTGACTTAAGTATGTATTGTCAACGTTCTTAATAATTTCTTATACAATTGTGCCACCACATAGTCTCACTCCAGTTATTTTGAACATTTTCCATTATTCTTTTCACTTCGGAGAACTCAACTATTCCTATTATAACACTTATGATTCCAAAACAAATTGAAACTAATTTTTTAAATTGAAACTAATTACAAATAGTACGAGTAATAAGAAAAATTTTACTTTTAGATATGAGAAAACTTTTTAAATAAAACTGTAGTAAATAGAAAATAAAAAAGCAAGTTTTTGTTATTAAAAATTCTTAAAATTACTAAATTTGAAAACTATTTTGTCTTAAATTTTTAAAAAAAAAACTTTTAATGAAATCAACTTTTTTTATAGAGGTTTATCAAGATTATAACGAGAAAAATATGTGTCAGGATACCTGCACTTAATGTATCAGGATACCTGCAGTTCGACTATGGCAAATGGAGTAATAAATAGCTGCATAAGGTTGGCCGATCTTCTTTATTCGTATATAGTATTCCTTTTAATCGAGACGGTTGCTCTTTCAATTATATCGAGTGATTTTTTTGCTGTTTGGTTTTACATATTTTTATTTTTGATAGTCTACGTATGATGCGTGATGTGTGTCAAAGTCAAAAGTGCTCAATTAGCATTGTCATTTCATCATCATTAATTCTCGAATTACACTTATAAATTATTGAATTTTATTTAAAAATTCGTTCTCTGTGAAAAATGTATTACGCGCACTTTAACCGTTTTATGGTCATCATAATCGTCTTACTAAGCAAGCAATTCAAGCCAAAGTGACAAAATTTCGCAATAATTTTATGCTATTGAACATCAAACCACCAACTCGTGTGCGTACAGAGGAAAATATTGATTCCCTAGCGTCCAGTGTTGGTGAAGACCGCAATTTTTCCAGCTATTGGGATTGTGTTACTCGACTATGTGGAAGCATATATACGAGGTCTGTTCAAAAAGTATCGCGAATTTTGTGTTTTTTCAAAAATTAGTTATTTATTCATGGATATCTATTTTGTCCGCTTCAAATTAATCCCCACCAGATATTATACACTTGTGCCAACGTTTTCTCATTTTTTGTGATCTTGTTCAGCTCCTCCTTCGATGCCGTCGTTATCTCCTCAATCGTAGCGTAGCGTCGTCCTTTCATGGGGCTCTTCAGTTTCGTGAACAAGAAAAAGTCACAGGGGGGCAGATCTGGAGAATACGGTGGCTGCGGCATTATTAGTGTGTTGTTTTTGGCCAAAAATGGCAAAAGCCAATTTTTGTTCTTCCACAAATCCGGGCGTTTCTGGCGGATTGCTTCGCGCAACTTGCGCATAAATTGCAGATAATATTCCTTATTGACCGTTTTACCCTGTGGTAAGAACTCATGATGTACCACGCTCCTGCAATCGAAGAAAACTGTAAGCAAAACCTTCACATTCTACCGAACTTGGCGTTTTTTTTTCGGTCTTGACTCGTGTGGCAGCTTTCATTGGGATGATTGAGCTTTGGTTTCCACGTCATAACCATAAACCCATGATTCGTCACCAGTTATAACCCTTTTGGAGCAAATTTGGGTCGTCGCGGACACAGTCCAACAGCTCCTTAGCAATGTTATTGTGATGCTGTTTTTGGTCGAAATTGAGCGAAAATCGAAGACGAGCCAAAACACGTGCAAGCAAAGCAGATGTCAAAAATTAACTGAACATTAAAAATGGCCGAACTTGTCAGCATAAGTGAGAGACATGAGTACCAACATAACGCCACAAAAAAATCGAAAATCGAATATACGTAACCCGCGAAAATTCAAAATTCGTGATACTTTTTGAACAGACCTCGTATAATACAGCTGAACTGAAGCATTTTATATGCTTTAGACCAAGATCTTTACGCAAGGATCTTGGTCTGAAAGCGTATAAAATACAGCTCGTACAAGAACTAAAGCCGAACAACTTCCCCTCTTTCTTCATATTTTCGGTTCCCTACTTCTCTCCAGTCGATTTTTTCCCTCCTTCCATTTATCTAAGATCTTGGTCTGAAAGCGTATAAAATACAGCTCGTACAAGAACTAAAGCCGAACAACTTGTGAAAGCGTCGAATTTTCGATGAGTAAGCTTTAGAACAACTTGAGGAAAATCCGTTTTTTTAGCAAAAAATTGCGTTCAGCGTCGAAACTCATTTCTGGTTGAATGGCTATATGAATAAGCAAAATTGTCGCATTTGGTGTGATGAACAATAATAGACAAAACGAGAACTACTCGATGATTTTGAACTATTTTTGCCGCAAGTGCAAGAACCGCATTTGGTTGACGTGTGGTTTCAACAAGACGGAGCTTCATGATACACAGCACGTGAAACAATGGACATATTGAGAGATGAGTTCGGTGAGCAATTTATCTCACGTTTCGGACCGGTGAGTTGGCTGCCTAGATCGTGCGATTTGACGCTAAGCCAGCATTACATGACGATCTAGGTTGGTCGCCTAGATCGTCTATGACGATAAACCAGCATCACATGCAGTCTTACATGCGTCTCTGCCGATTAATCTTACACATGTTATTATCGAGATATCAGCCGAGATGCTGGAAAAAGTGTTTCAAAATTGGACTTCACGCATGGATCATGCCATAATTGGAAACCTCTTGAACTGCCTGTTTATCAATGGAAGTTGATCTTTACAGTTAGTTTTGCAGAACTTGAAGCTGTCCGTAGCCACACTAGGAATGTGACTTTGGAAGCCATCAAATATAAGCTGCTAAATTGTTGGGCTATTGGATTGTGATGGATTCTAGGTATCAATTAGATTGGTCGAGTAGTAGTGCATTTTTTACTGTACATGATCACTCCAATCTATTAAATTACCAGTCCTAAATTAGGGGCACAAAATTGCTCCGAATTAGGATTGGACATACCGAAGTCACTCATAATTTCCTATTTGGTAACCGTCTTCATCCTATATGCCAATTATTACTGCTCTACAAATTTCGCAGGACTCCCACTATACCAAGAGTTACGTTTTGAATTTAATTGAAACTTATGTTTACTTCCCACTAACTCTATGAACATTCTATGCTATTCACATGCTTGTTGTCACCAAATGGGCTTAAGATCGTGAAACTGGCTAAAATGGCTCCTGGCATATGCCCTAAAGACAAGACTATTATTTGTTTGTAAATAAGAGTCTAGTCTCTAAGGCATACGCCAGGAGTCAGAGGTAATTTTGTAGCGCTACGACCATGAAGCCATTTGACGACACCATATCTCGTAAGGATTTGCGTAAATGATACTTAGTTGGAGCGAGAAGTCGAAGTTTTGTTAAATTTTGTGAAGCAAATTTAAATATTTAAAAATGTTAAAAAGATGACTTGGAAATGGCATCATGAATCAAGGAGCTCCACTACTATTCAGGAAGAAATTTAAGATTAAGTGGCAATAATTAAAAGCCTCCCCCATCATCTTTCAGTCACTTTTTACCTAGGATGCCAACATGACCAGGACTTTGGGAGACTGATCATATTCTTAAAAGTAAAGCTTTAAGATAGAAAAATCCCACCATATAGTTTACGGTGCCTTATTTTAGACTCTATTATTTAAATATTAATATATAAATTTTCCACCATCTATTGTATAAACACAACATTTAACCTTAAAAAAGATAAAAATAAATATTAAATGCTGCTATTTTTTTTAAATATAAGTTTTTTTTTTCAATTGTAATAAATTTTAAAAATAAAATTACTTGCATGATACAAATGACTTCAACTTTATGGAATTTGGAAATTTTTGTTGTTGTTGTAAAAAATCAAAATGAAATAATTTGTGTTTTTAGCATCAACAATTTTGAAGTAGTTGAAAAATGCACAAATAGATACAAGTTGAGTTAAATTATGTTGACTAGACCATGTGTGATCTGGTGTTATATTTACCTATGCTAATGTTCGTCTTGACACGTTGCTGCTAAGTTTAAGATGATGCTAAACTTTAAGATAAAATGTCATGTCTTCCATACCTCACAAGTAGTTGATGTGATATTTTTAAGGCTTTTAAATTTTGAAATTTACCATTTTACAAATATTGTAGAAAAAATATACAAGTTGGTAAAAAATGTTTGTTTGTTCTTTAAAGGACATTTCATACGTTTTGTTTGTCTAGAGAACAATTTTGAAGATTTTGTCTATTTATCATTTTGTTCGTTTTCATTTGCTAAACTGATTAGCTACTCCCAAAGATTTTTCTTATTTAGTAAATATCTTACTTTAAGATACTATGTGTATACATAATCTACTGTGTTGTTTTTAAATTTTATTGTTTTTTTTTTTTACTAATAATACTCGTAAATGATAGAAGTGTGACTTATTTGTAGTAAAAAAATAATTTTAACGTTAAAAACTAATAGAAATTCTGTTATTGATTTTATTTTTTATTTAAAATGTGATTTTTTTATTTGAGAGAAAATATTTTGTTTTTTAATTGAAGGAAATGTCTTTTTTAGGGTAATACAAGAAATGACTAATTTCTAAAAACTTCTTAAACTGTTTATAAATTAAATATTTACCTATTTATAATATTTCTCAGAAATATATTTGCTATCTAAAATATTTTTTGTTTAAGAAAATATTGCTATTTATAAATTTCATATATTTTTTTTCAGATAAACTTTTCACCAAATCCTATTAGCAGTTTAGTTTTATCTGCAGTATAATTTTTATTTTTGTAATTAAAAATTTAACATACTGTATGAAAAATACTTACTTTTTTAAGGAATAATTGTCTTTACTAAAAAATTTATGTTAATCTTACATAAAATGTTTTTAAAATTTCTATAAACTGGTTTAATATCAGTCTAATTTTACTTTTACTTATGCTTGAATTTTAACTTTACTTCCCTTTTTTTAAAACAATAAGTTTTATTTTAATAAATATATTAATATTTTAATTTTTAATACACAAAAAAAAATAATAAAAATATCAATATTATTTGTAATAATATTTACTTAGAGATTTATTTAAATATATACAATAAAATTAAATGATTAAAATAGGAAGAAAAAATCCATTTTAGAATATTTTCGTTATATTTTTTTTTTATTAGAAATATTAATAAAACCTATTAATTTACAGTTTGCATTTAGAGAAGACATGAAAATATGAAATGAATTGATTTATTATCCTTTAAAGGATGGGAAGTATGTACATCGCGAAATGTTAACAGTGCTGAGAGACGATGTACAAGAGACGGTAGACGACCGGCCTCGGTATAGATGGTTTTTCGTGTTTGATTGATGAGAGTCCATGGTAAATTGTGAAGGTGTGAAAAATCACTTAACAGGACCATTAAGGTTATATTCGCAGATTACATTAAAACCCATTTAGAGCGGCTTCAGTTACGGATCACGCAATATTCATCGTTTCGCGTGCGGAGGAACACCGGTGAGCGTATAACAACATCCTCGCAGTGCTCCGCTCCAGGATTCAGAAGTGCGAAGTGAATTTAGAATGTTCCCCTCTTTCTTCATATTTTCGGTTCCCTACTTCTCTCCAGTCGATTTTTTCCCTCCTTCCATTTATCTAAGAATCTAATATGATTATTTATCATACCAGCTACTTTAGCATTTGTTTGGTCTTCAGTTGCATGGTGGTCACGCTTTCTGCATTTTGGTATGAGTACAGGCAACAGTACCGACTCTTCAGTATTTAGTTGCCATCAATGGGAATGGACCAATGGGAACTAGCATCTGTCGAGTCATAGCATCTACTATGAGGATATTGTTGTTGTTATACCGACATTTAAACTACATCATATTACTAAGATTGTCAGAATTCGAAAACCAGGACAAGACTACGAGAAGGTAGATCTAGAAAAAAAGGCCAATTGAAATTTAGCATGAATAGGGGGGAGGGGGGCGATCATGGGTAAATGTTTGTGTGTTATACTGATTTAAGTCCGCATTAAATTTCCGTAACACGATAATGGTTATATAAAATGATGACGGGCTATTATGTAAGCAACGATATAAATTACTGTTTTATGAAAATAAATTCATCCTTTTTCGTATCAATTCATATTCTATAGCTTTCAAATGGTTCATGAACTTGTTTATTATTATTTTATTTTATTTATTTTTTTTCATTTTTATATACTAAGCATTTTAATAATAATTAATTGATTTAGATATACATGTACACGCAACCAACTTGTATATTTATTCATTGAATTAATATTATATTTCAAAATAAATTCACTTCAAAGCATTAAACTAAACTGCTCAGAAAAGGAAATTATAAAACTTAAAAGGATTTTTAATCAGTAATTAATTATTTTTTATAAAAAAAAAATATTATTATTTATAAGATAAATTATGATCTAAAAATCATAACTAATTACAATATGTACGCTAATATTTCAAATAACAGTGTGCGTATAAATATTAGTTATTCATTTCGTAATTTGGAAAGTATAGCCCTACCAAAAGTAATAGTTGTTAAATATATATATTATTTAAAATTAAATTTATATAGTTTATAAATGGCCATTGTATACTGTAAATTGTTTTATTACCAATTAATATAAGAAGATTATAAAAATTGAATGATGGTATTTCTTACCAACTGTCTGTTATGCATTTTGCTCTCTAGGTGTCATTCTCCTTGAAATTAGCATCAATTCTGAGCACTATGACTATATGATAAACAACTTTTTTACCTGAATTTTAAGATTTTAATCTGGAATATATGTAATTTTAATAAAAGGGTATCACTAGCTACACAACATAACAAATTTTGTCTTTACTCTCGGGAGGCATAATTTCGAGATTTGATGATATGAATTGGCCTCCAAGATCTGTGCAATTTGACGCCGTCGAATTCCGTTTTTAGAATTATATAAAAAAAAATCTTATTTACACAAATACTATTTAAAGTTTGGAGTATTTAAAAACAAATATCCTATAAGTAATGGCCGAATTACAGACCGTAATGTAGGTAAAGTTATTAAAAAATTAACTCAAAGAGATTCAGTCCTACAAGAAGGTTTGTGATAATTTTTTAAATTATATTATATATTTTTATAATAAAAAACTTTATGCAATATAATAAAAATTAAATTTAATTTAAATTTAAATTTTGAACATATTCTACAATATTTCATTTTACTATATGTTATATTGTCTTCAATTTTGCTCGAGAGTTTAAGTCGATCTGAGATCGGTCGTATTGATCGTCTGTCTGAACCTGCAATCAAGAATTTGGTAGATAAATTTAAGTCTACGAGGTGGTATAAAATATACCAACAACAACACGTGTTCGTATAGGCTGTTCAGTTTTATCGGTTTCACGATGTTCTCAACAATTGAGCCTGTCCCCAATGACACGGCAAGGATTTGACACTTATACCTTATAAGGTACAAATGGTGCAAGAATTAAAGCAACCAAATCATTTTCAACGTCAAATTTTTGCTAATTTGATCATTGAACATGGTGCAAAATTGTTGACTACCAATGACATTCTGACATTCATCAACTGTCACAGTACGGTGCACTTTATGGGCTAGAGGCAGCATTGATCAATGTTTTTTTGTTTAACGCTGGTACAGTTGCTGTCAATGGAGCAGATTTTATGGCCTATTTTTGATGACACGGATGTCGATGACTTGTGGTTTCAACAGGATAACTCTACGTGCCACACTGTCCAAGAAACAATATTTTTATTGAAAACCAAATTCAATGGACGTATAATTTTTTAAAGAGGTTATGTCAATGCTATTTAATGCTGTTAGACTTCTTCTTATGGAGCCATGTAAAAGATAAGGTTTATGACACAATTCAAGAAGTGAAAAAGAGCCACAATAATGCAAAAATGTGATCGAAATTTTTTTTTTAAAGGATCGGTGTCTATATATTAGAACATAGTCCTTGTAAATGTTTGCCTAATACTGCTTTTTTTGAATGGTAAAGTATCTACAACATATTTCAATAAATGGTATTACAGAATTTTTATAAAAAAAGTGTATTTTCATTTAAAATTAAAAAAATTTTTTTTTTTTTTTTAATAATAACTTGTACTAAAACAATATAATTATCTTAAAATACAATATAAAATTAAAAATTTTATTTTGTAGATGTAAGAATTTTTTTTTTGTAAATTTAATTATTTATTATAACTCCAACTTCATTTTTTATAGTTCAGTACTTCTAGTAGTGAATAATGAATATATACTAAGTAGTTTGCTCTTCGATTATTTTTTTACTAAACATTAATTAAATTATATCCTTTAATATAGTTGAAAAGATACTTCAACAAGTGTTTATGTTTGCAGACATTTTATTGTAAAATATTTAAAACGATGAAAAGATTTTATTAGAAATAAAATTATTTATTTTATTGAGGACGACTTAGCATTTATAATTGTGAATTTAACTAAAAAAAGATAATATTCTCTATTTTTTTAATTTTTAGTTCAATTTAGTTCAATTTGATTGTGGTATACTACAGAGTTTGGTTGAATATTTCGTTACTACGTGTATGCATGAAAATAATTTTAAAATGGAGATGATAAATCCATAAATGATATTTGATTGAAATCAATTTGAACAATTTACATATCAATATCGAACACAATCGTTATGAAAAAAGACAACAAGTCCGAATATGGAAAATATATTTTTTTGTTATCGTTTTAACGTGTGAGGTAATTGCAGCCATTTTGGATTCTGGCGCAACTGTATTTTCATCCTTGCCAGATATTGTATATGAAAAATAGCAAGTGTGAAAGTGATAGAGTAGGAAGTGTAAAAAAGGGGCGGTTCTTTCGGTGATTCCGATAGCGAAATGTGATTATATTCGAATATAGAAGATGGTATTAATGTACGCATACCATTTTCGTATCTTTGGGGAACTATGATAAAAGTAGATGGACTAATCAAAAATGTTTTTAGATGGAACGATAGATAGAGATAACCTTATCTAATCTGCATAATTCATCCGCGAAAGGTGATGATGATTCCCTTCTAGGTGTGAAATCTGACACCTCATGTACGCTACTAAACATTTTATGGATAAAGTCGGGATTCTACTCAACTGTGGTCATTCGATGCTCAAAAGCGAATTCGTAATCATTTCGTAGTTACTACAATAAATCGGTAGTAGTCGTTTGCGTTGAGAAATATTATTTCAAATATTTTTTATAGTAGAGTAGTTCTTATATTCAAATTGGAAGTGTATAAAAATAAAGGATATTCGGATAAAAATTTACAAAATGAATACCTTAGTTGAAGATAATTTCCAATCGGATAATAGTCGTGATTCTAATGATTCCGAAATTATTTGCGATGATGATGACGATGACGATGTCGCCATGGATTTAAAACGAACTGATATGAATACTCGTAGTTATAATAGTGCCGCATGTGATACTCTATCTCAAAAGTGTCTAACAAAAGCAAAAATTTTCACTATCGATAATATTCTTGGTCTAGATAAGAAAAATACGAAATCAGAGTCTTTTAATGGCATACAACCAATTGATAAGAAAACGGAAGTGAATTATTTGTTTCGGCCAGTTGCGATATCTCCAGCATCAATATGTGCAACTTGTAAGTGCTATTTAGTATCTGCTAATTAATTACTTAACGATAGTATTTATTATCCAATTAATATGTGCTAATTGATCTGCAGTGAATGTTAAAAATTTGAAAATGTGTATTTGCGTCTCGATACGTGTAAACTTTTACACTATTCGACATCATCATTTAGACTATTATTTTTCTCATAGGATTCTTAAATTTCGTATTAAATTTTTTTTCTTAAACTCCTGGTGATATTTCTTATTTTATGTGAATATAGTCTGTTTTTCGTATATTTTAGCAACAGCACCAAATATGATTGATATTTTAAATGCAAAAACCGAAACATTAATGGATACTATCGGAACGCATGATGATGAATATACAAAACAACATATTAGCTCTTTACACTATCCATTACCAGGATTACCATTTACAAATCCTCATGCCAATTTAGCCTATACGAATTGGATTGGTTTGCATGGAAAACCACCGCCGCATGCAAATTATCTGCTAGGATTACAAGGTACATAATCGTTTATCTTAAATTTAATTTAATTAAAAATTAATTAACCAACAATTATACTATTGCTTATGTAATTTTTGAATGGATAGAAGCTACAAATTTTTAATTGTTTGAATCTTTTCTTTACTATGTTAAATTAGCTATAAAATATAAATTTTCGTAAAATTTTTCTTATAATATAAAAAATATATTTTTTTCTGTTAAAAAAAGGAAAATAATATAAATATTTATGTAGATAAAAAGGAGGAAAATTATCATTTAACTTAACATATAAAACAGGATTTTCCAAAAACAAAAAAATACATTCATTCTAATTCTAAATATTATGCGATTTTTTTTTTTAAAAAAAATCTTTACACACTAAATTTGTTAGAATTGATTTATTAACAAAGTCTTTTAAAAATTCTTAAATTCTTATATCTATTTTTATTAAATCAATATAAAAATAAATTTAATCTAAAATTTTCCTTAAACTATAAAATACATTTTTTTGGTTTTATTAAATTACAATAAAATTATTATATATTTTTACTATTATCTATTTTTCAATAGATAATAATTGGAAAAAATATAAATTATTATTATTGAAAAAATACAATAATATCTTTTCACATTTAAAATTATAATTTATAAATCTTATAAATTTTTATGAGCAACAGGATCACACCTCAATTTTAATAATTGATAGTCTCATATTTTCCTATTATATCAGACAATTTTATGCATTTATCTGTGCAAACATACTATTGTATTATTTAACACATTATTTAACAGTAGTACATATATTTGAACTTAATTATATGTTCATATTTTTTATACTTTAAAAGAAACTATTTGAGATTAATTAAATGCTATTCTAATTGATTCGTTGAAAAACCAAAAATTTTAATAAATACATTTATTTTTTTCCTAATACGTACACATATTATCCTAATACATACATGTATTTATATTTATATATAGTTATATAGATTTCCACTTAATTTTTAAACAGTTTTTACTCAATAGTATAAAGCTACGAGTAGTTGATATGTCATTAAGATGAGAATTTGTTCATAATTTTCTAAATCACTTAACACCTGAATATTTGTCTTTTATACATTGTCTTTTTCCTATTACTATCCATGTTAGGATGGAGAATTTTCTCTTCATATATTTACAGTAGATTTATGTTTAAATTTAAAATATATACTCGTAAATTGAAATTGTTTAAGAAATTCAAATGAAAAGGTGAATGCATGTGTACCAAAAAGGTAAATAGTCCGACTGTAAATGGTGCGTGTGAATAGTGTGATAAACGATCAAGAGATTCTTTTGTTTATTTTTAGTGAGTTGTCTTTACAAAATATTGTTTAACAGTCAATTTACATGGTTCATTCGATGTGAATGAATATTTTTAATATGAAATATTTACATTTTAAAGAATCCAACTAAGCATCGCGGTAATTGCCTTCTCATTTAGATACTCAATTTTTTTCACACATCTTTTTATTTATTTATATTTATCATTTAAATTTTTAATATCTGATTAGTTGAAGGGGTTTTTTTTTAAAAAAAATTATTATTTAGAAGTATTTATTTCAAAATTATTGATATATTATTCAGAAAATTAATCAAAAATAATTGCCAGTTATGAAATCTTTTTTTAATATTTCTTAATTAAAATTCACAAGCTAATTGTTTACATATTATTTTTTTTTTTAAGGAAAAATAAATGCTTTTTAATATAAAAAGTAAAAATTATTGAAATAATTATGTTGAAATATTTTTTTCAGTACCAAAACCATCTGGGAAACGCTCACGCAAACCTGGAGTTGATCGGAAGCCACGTCAAGCATATAGTGCCAAACAGTTAGAACGTCTTGAGAATGAATTCAAACAGGATAAATATTTAAGTGTTAGTAAACGAATGGAATTATCAAAAAGCCTTAATTTAACTGAAGTGCAAATAAAGACATGGTTTCAAAATCGCAGAACCAAATGGAAAAAACAATTAACATCTCGTTTGAAAATAGCTCAAAGACAAGGAATCTATGCAAGTCATTATTTATCAGCTGGTCTAAGTCCATATCCATTTTTGCCACCTTACTATACAGCTCCTATATGTTTTGTAAGTCCTAGTTCAGAACAAAAATCATCTAGTCAATCACCACAAAATATATCATAATAATATGCTATTTATAATAAGAAAAAATTATTAGATTTATTACTAAATTAATAAATAAGTAAATTTTATTTCTGAATAGTGTAAGTAAATTATAGATAAGAAAGAGTATTGAATAATTTACTTTTAATAATATTTGTACATAATAATAATAAAAATTATATTTAGTCATAAAATTATTATTAAAAATAGTGTTTATTTTGTTTTTAAATTTTAGTTGATTGTCAAAAAAAATTGATTCTTTTATATTCTTTTTAATTCTTTGAAAAAATATACCTACAATATTCCCCAAGGATCAGTTCATTTTAATCGCTAACCATCTATGTTTTTAGACAAACACGAGGAAATTTAAATAGATCCTTTCATCTGCATACTAAATAAATGGAGCTAACAAACTCTCGAATATCTCTCTCTGTCTCTCTGATAATCGCTGACATTCCGCAAGGCAGGTTACTTTGGCCCAATGAATAATTCATTATAGTAAATAAATATATTAGCAGTTTGTATAATCCGAAAAATAAAAATAAAATTATAATAAAAACACATTGATATTAACAAAAAATTTCTTGTAAGAATTTATTTATTCAAATTTCTACACTCTCGAAATCTTAATTTTTGATTCTACAAAAATGAATGTTTTTTGTAATATTTCTAAAAAAAAAGAAAAACCAAATACAATTATAAATTAACAATTTCTATATTTCTTAATTATATAAATATTGCTATAAAATATAACATATTAAATGTCCTGCTAAAGATTAAATTATAACAAACAAGGAATTATAAATTTTTACATATCTTCTTTTTTCTGCAATAGTAAATAAATATTTTATAAATGTTTTTATCCTACATATACACGTAAAAAATTTGTGGCAAAATCATCAATCACAATGATATACATATGTATTTATATAAATTGGTTATCTAATAATTTTGAAATTAATAAATAAATAAACCAATTGAACACAAAAATTAATATACATATTTTATTTCATTTTATCATAAGTATCTTTTGGCTTTATTTTGTTAGTAATTAATTTTGCATTTAGAAAATATATAATAAAATATAAAATAAATAACAGAAATTTTTTTTAGATATATACATATATATATATATATATATGTATATAAAATAAATATAAACAAACTAAAAGTTATACAAATCAAATATTCTTTTTTTAATTAATTAAATACGAGTGCATGTTCATCAATCACAAGAATATTCGACTAATTTTTAATTATTTTTTTTTAATTTTCCCTACTGTCAGTTGTATGAGACAAAAGAGTCTACTACTTTATTTTGTTTTTTTTTTATTTATTTAATAAATATTTTATATATATTTTTGCACCTAATTAAATTCGATCTATCATATTTTATTTGTTTATATAAAAAATAAGCAATTTTTATTCTCCTATATAATTTTTAAAACTATTATTATTACATACATACATTAATTAACTATTCTTTAAATTATTTTTACTATTCATTTTAACTTTATTTCGTGTCACAGTTTTTTGTAAATTTATATTTTATTCAAACTAACTACAACATAACTTAGTATAGATTGATAAAATTAGTCTAAGGCCTCATTTCCAGTGTTTGGTAATAAGAAACATAAAAGTCCACTTACTAAAAATAGTATGAATAAAAAATTAAATTACACAATTAATATTTAGCAATTGATGTTTTTGCGAATAAATAAATACACGAGGTGTGACAGAAACGCAATGAGATTGTCATCACTGAGACAGTAAAACTGGGGACTTTCCTTTACTTAGCTTATATATTCGTACGTTAGTCCCTTCTAGATGTGCAGCGCAAGCTTCAAGCTGGTAACGCGCTTTCAGAAAAATGGAGCAGAGAAATTTTGAGCAACGATGTGTAATCAAAATTTTATGATAAGCTTGTGCAATCCCCGAATTTGACTTATGAAAAGTTGCAACGAGCTTTGTTATGTTATTAAGAGCACAAATTTTTTGGTGGCTTAAATAATTTATGGAAGGCTGAGAATCAGTGAAAAATGAACCTCATTTCGGGAGGCCTTCAACATAGAAAACTGATGAAAATGTAGAAAGCGTGACACCAGAACAAATTTCAAAAAAAGGATTCTTTGTATCAGATCAGACATTATAGGTACTTTGATGTTTCACCATGATAACACCCCTTGTCATACAGGCATCTCCATTCAGCGAGCTTCTGTCGAAATAGAAATTCCGAGAATTTTAGTGCATAACGAAATATGAAACAGCGATATTTGGAACAACAATGTTGCTTCAAATTTTGTATTAAGCTTTCTGACACCGAGATTTTGACTCATGAAAAGTTCCAACGAGCCTATGGGAAATCCATTTTGCGAGGACTAAGAAGCGAACCTCATTTTTGGAGGGCTTCAACATCAAAATCTCATGAAAATCTGAAACGCGTGCCACCAGAACAAGTTTTTTTAAAAAGAAGTCTTTGAAAGATTTAATAAAAAGGTTCTTTGCAGATGCTTTTATAATTTACTTTTTAAAAAAAGGATATATGTGATTTCCCATAAGACTTATTTTTGTTTCCGAAGACCAAAAACAACTTGTAAGGGCATTATCTCGGTTCTATCGAGAACATCTAAACGAGAGTAACGCAGGATCGAGTTCACTTGAAGAGTGGTAAACAATGCCTCCGTAAATCCTTCAAAAGATTTAACATTGATCCAGATCGCAAAACTTTGCAGATGCTTTTATATTCAACTTTTAAAAAAAAAAAACCTCCTGTGCTTCACCATGAAACTTATTTTTGTCCTCCAAGATCAAAAACAACTTGAAAGGAAATTATCTTGTATCAATAACATCAAAAAGAGAGTAACACAGGATCGAGTTTCTCCAACACCTCGTATACCCATTTTATATTATAAAAAATGTAATTATAATTAATTTAAAAAAATTTCCAAAAATATAAAAACCTACCAAATAACATTGCTGAAAATAATACTATCGGCACAATACAATTCAAGTCTATAAGAAAGCCAAATACTAGATTTCCAATTAATGCACCACCTCTACCAAAAGTTAAGGATAATGCGGCTGCCATTACCCTAAAAGTAATTGTTTTTAGTTTTATTTTTATTTTGAACATTATTAAATTTACCTTAAATTTGTTGGGAATAAATCTACCATCACACAGTACACTGTACTAATCCCAAGTGATGTTAATGCTTCGAATATACACGATAAAATAAGATTTTGTGTTGCATTAACAACAAAATATAGACCGATTGTTACGCCAGCAGCAACAACTAAACTGAATACTTTAAATAATAAAAAAAAAAATAGGGAAAATTAATATATTTTTTTATAATAACAACTATTTTGACTTTACATATAAAATAGATGGTAGAAATAGTATGTGTAATATTGTCGTACCTAAGAAAAATTTAGCACCCAATTTGTGTACACAGAGTGGCAGCCAGAAACTTGTTGGTATACATGCCAACCCAATAATAATTGTGTGAAAATAGACACTATCCTTAATTGGATCACCACAGAATTCATTCTCAATAGTCCTAATCAAACAATTATTATAACAATTGCAATATTCAAATTTTCAGATCTTACCCATTATAATTTTCAACTACAATTGATGAAACATCACAGACAGACGCTGATACTCCAGGATTCTTTTCTTCGAACTCTTCGAAACGATAGAAAAGTTCCGGAAACCAAACCATAAGCGTATAATAGCTAATTTTATAAAAATTTCAAATATTTATTTATATACAATAATTTAGTAACTTATATGAAAGATTGCAAATATTTAGTTTATAAACAAACCTTGTTGTTAAGCCAAATTGTATAGCACAAGTAAGTAAAGTATTTTTTAAATGTGGCGTTCGTAATAAGGATTTTGTTTGCTCCCAAATTTCATTCAATAATTTTTTCAATTCCTTTGTTCTATGCATACTTAAATCTTCTACCGATTGTTTTGGTTTTGTTGAAATTATACTAATTTTTTCTTTTTCTTTTAAAGTGCCTATCTGTAAAATAGGTAAGAAATAGAAATTTTCAATATTTCCTAATATTATAATATATATTTTTCGTTATAAATTATCAATTAAAAAAAAATTATTACTGGATAAGTAGCACGATCATTTCCTGTATTGCTTTGATAAATATCCTTTAAAATTTCTAAAGCTTCATCCATTTCACCACGTTCTATTAGGAATTTTGGACTTTCAGGAAACATAAAAAGCCATACGCCAAGCAGTATACTATTTATACATAATATGGAATTGTCATAAAATATTTTATTTTTAATATTAGACATTTATATTTTTACCTTGGAATAGCACAAATTGCAACGAATAAATTCCAACTATGGAATCTGAAACCATTTGAATTAATATCTATGTTCAAAGGTATTATTAGCCAAGCAATTCCTGAAAATAAATCAATGAATTTATGAATATTTTTTAAATAGAAATTATTAAGAAATAATTTTTTTTTTGTAAATTTACAAAAATATGAAAACTTTTAAAAATATCAAACTTTAGATTCGAAATTTTTTTACACTACGGAATGGTAGGAAAATACTATGATTGAAAATTATCTAATTCTTAAATAAATGTTAATAAGTTAAAAATTAAAGTACAGCTTAAAATATTTAGTTTAAACCTAAATAATACCTGATATTTCAAAATGCTATAAATATAACCAACTGTATATGCACAATAAGTCATAAATTTTTTTTAATCAAAAATCTAATATTACGAGATGTGGCAGAAAATTATTATTAATGAGATATGTTATATTTTTTTTAAATAAATTTATTTGTTTTATACATAAAATTCTATCCTCTTTGAGGTAGTTCCCTTGTCCAGCTACACATCTGTGGAGGCGTTGTTTCGACTCGGCATAGCATTGCTGAAAGCCTTAAGCTGGTATCGCCTTCAACTACCCGATTACACTCTTTTGGATGTTATCGACAGTGCTAAGATGACGTCGTTTCAATCTTAGGGAACAAAAATAGTCACAGGTAAAGTGAATAGTAGAGTTGAGAAACCATAGAAATTGTTTCTTCTGACAAAAAATCGTTAATGTCCATGTGACAGAGCCATCCATGTGTCTGCAATGTTCGATCAAGCCCCTTTTTTTGAACCTTTTAAATGACCTTTTTCTGAGTACTCTCTTGCTCCACGTTTCCATTAGTTTTCGATATTGGAGACCTCCCCGAGCGCGAGGTTGATCTTTCACTATTTTTCAGTCCTCCACAAAATGCTCTAGACACCAAAATAAGGAATATTCTTATCAACTTTTCGTGAGTCAAACGAAATTCGTCAAAATAACGACAAAATTTAATGGTACATCGTTGCTCCAAATTTTGCTGCTCTGCAGCTCCTCAGTTACGCTCCTTTCAATGTTATCGATAATACCCAGAGAACGTCCTTTCAAGTTGTTTTTAATTTTATAGAACGAAAGGAGTAACAAGGACTTCGATTAACTGAACAGAGCATTCTTTTTTCCTTTTTTTCGACAAATACACGAGCATTCTGAGAATCCTTTTTTTCGACAAATACACGTTTATGGCTGTGTAATAGGGCCTCTGTTCTGAGCTTTTCAGGGACCATCCATGTGTCTTTATTCTGAGCCTTTCAAGGACCTCATCAGTTTACGGTGTTAAAAAACTTCTTGAGGGAGCTCGTCTTTTATTACTTCTCGGTCTTTCGAAAAATGCTTTATGCCAACAAAATACCTACTATTGATCGTTCATAGAGATAGTCGTGTTACAGGGGGAGTTTTCATAGTGGAGCATCCAAATGACTGCACTTCTGATCTTATGCTAAAAACCCTTTTTCTGACCTTTTCAAGAAGCTCTCTTTGAGCCCACACTCGTACAAAATTTTCATCAGTTTTTGATGTTGAAGACCAATCTATATTTCTCAGTCCTCCACAAAATGCTCTAGACAACAAAATTCCTGCTCTTGATAAGGAATATTATTATCAACTTTTCGTGAGTCGAACTCTCGAATTCATCAAAATAAAGACAAAATTTGATGGTACATCGTTGTTCCAAATTTCGCTGCTCTTCAGCTGCTCAGTTACGCTCGTTTGAATGTTATGGACAATACCCAGAGAAAGTCCTTAAAAGTTGTTTTAGATTTTAGAGAACGAAAGAATTAATAAGGACTGAACAGAGCAGCTGATAATCCTTTTTTTCGACAAATATACGTTTATGGATGTGTAATAAGGCCTCTGTTCTGAGCTTTTGAGGGACCATCCATCTGTCTTTATTCTGAGCTTTTCAAGAAACTCATCAGTTTACGGTGTTAAAAACTTCTTGAAGGAGCTCTTCTTTCACTACTTTTCGGTCCTCTAAAAAATTCTTTATGCCACCTAAATACCTACTATTGATCGTTGATAGAGATGGTCGTGTAACAGGGGGAGTTTTCATAGTGGAGCATCCAAATGTCTGCACTTCCGATATAACGCAAATGATACTTTTTCTGACCTTTTCAAGAAGCTCTCTTTGGGCCCGCACTCGTACTATATTTTCATCAGTTTTCGACAAATGCAGATTCGTTTTTTACTTATTCTTTGTCCTCCAAAAAATGCTTAATGCCACCAAAAAAATGTGTGCTCTTGATAATTGATTTTCTGCATTTGTGGCGGGTTAAAACTTATCATAAGACAAATTTGCGGATTCATCAAGCTCAACACAAAGTTCCATGGGACATTGTCGCTTCAAATTTCGCTGTTCCATGTTTCGTAGCACACTACAAAAAAACAAATTTCCTTATCACGTTTCTTAGGGTCAGGAAGTAATCCCATGTACTGCACGTCTGGGTGGAACTAATGTACAAACTATGCAGGGATAAATCGACAGTTCTGCAAGATCGCTCTCAGTGCTATTAGGCTCGTTACTTTTCTATCATACCTCGTTCATTAAATTTTAATATAACAGAAAAATACCCAATATGGACTATATCAACTACAACCAAAATGTATATGGAAAAATACTAAAATATCAATAATAATGCATTGAAAAAATTCCACTGATTTTGTGATAATAATTTTATTTTTCAATTTAAATTGTAAAAAAAAAAAAATTATCGAAAATTTTTTAAATTAACAAATGAGCTTTTTGAAAATATGTAAAAATATTATATTACGTGTCAGTATTAAACAGTTTCCTCTTCCAATAAACAATTATCTTATTGTCACATGTCCAAAAATTTGGACTTATTTGAACACGGAAATTATCACAATTATTGTATCATGATTGCTGTGTTACCATGTTCTCAAAGCCTGTAAACCAATAACATACGTAATTGAGATACGCATGGTTTTATGAATGTGTCTACTCATACAATAAAGACATAATAATCTTTGAGGGTTGGTGGTCAAGATAATTTGGTTAGTGAGAATTATTAAGTCAAATGTGAATGTATAAATAGATATGTTTTTTTTTGTTGATATTCCTATAGTCATAAGATATTATCGCTTTAAGAGCACAATCACAAAATAATAAAACCGTGTGATCGTTCAAATTATGATTTGAGGCTAATTTCACACCTAGATGGTTACAACAATTACCATCTAAACATAGAAGGTGTTATTGGATAGATATTTAATCTGATCAAAACTAATCTAGATTAAGTTATCACGACATGTAAATATTTATGGCATTTTGCTTTAATTACCTGGCAGAACAATTATGCCGAATGTCCAAAACAGCTCCATCCAACAAAGGATCTTCTCTCGGTATTTGGTTGGTTGAAATTCACCTAAATATGGAAAGCAAATACCCATTGCCCCGGCCACACTGAAAAATGTTATAAACTCCAATTAACACTTTGATAAATTGTTTAGATTTAAAATGTTTTCTTAAATCAATTGTTACAGATTGTAAATGTATATAATTTCTGATTTATTTATGAACAAATTCATTGGTTTTTTATTTTTGCTTACCCGAATCCATTAAAGAACCTGAAAATCATAAATAGGACATAATACTGTGAAAACGATGATAGTAATCCACAAATACCATCGAGCAGTAGGGTTGCGATTAGAACAGCTTTACGACCTTTTGTATCTGCTAAACATCCCCAGAAATATGATCCGATCAACATGCCAAGCATCGGCGCTGCGGTTAGCCACCCTTTATCCTTCGAAGTCATTTTGAAATCACATGTTGCCGATGGAAGTACAAATGACAGGATTGTTATCCCTACCGCTGTGTTTAAATATATCAGACCACAAACGGCTAACAGCAAGAAGTGAAATTTCCCAAATCCAGCTTGTACTAATGCATTCTCATAATCGGCGGCCGTACTATCCATGAAATCAAGACCTTAAAAATAAGCAATAGAAATATGTGCTCCTTTTTTATTTTTTTTTAAAAAAAAAGCTATAATATCTACAAATTTGTATATTTTATATGTTTACTTTTTCTAATGAAAATGGACTATCTGTGAATATATTTATTAAGCTAAATATTTGTATGTACGAGTAGATGATCAATGGAAAAATGACTTTTTATGAAGAAAAGCAATCCAATATTTACCCATCCCGTATCGGTGGGTTTGGTTCTCGGCTGCTTATTAAAGGTTCTGTTGGATTGACGTCCGTGGCTGATGAACATATAATGGAGCTGGTCCTTCGGCAGAAGCAACAGATTCGAATATGAATCGATTTTTATTTTATCAAACAATCAATACACTTAATCCCCTCATATGATATGATATTGTAAATTATTTTTCTATTTGGGGAATGCTTTCGTAATGATGAAAATCTTAACTTAAAGTAAGTAACACTTTTATTAGTGTATTCTTCTCAAGATGAAAATCACTGAAATTTTAATAAAAATAACATTTTTTAAATTAAATTAGAACTAAATAAATTATAATTTAATTATAAAAATAATTTTTATTAACACGAAGAATAAACAAGAATTTTTCATTAAAAAAAAAAATTAATTAAAAAAAAATTTCAATTTTTTATGGTAGTGTATGATTTTATAAAGAGTTATCTAATTTGTACTTTGGATAGTTAAGTTAAATAAAACACAATTAAAGTTCAGATTTCAATAAAAAATATTGCATAGACCTTGCTTTTATGCAATAAAATAAAACATTCTTTAATCGATTGTCATGAGACTTTTTGCAGGACTCGATCCTTTTCAGGTAATTTTTGATGACTTTTTCGCACATTTTGGGCTGTAGTTCGGCCGTTACTTGACAGACGTTCGTTTTTAAATGCACTAAAGTTTGAGGATTATCTGCATAAACACGAAATTTTAAAGAAAATTAAAATTTCGTGTTTATGCAGATAATCCTTTTGCGTAATTTTAAAGAAAAGCGTTCAATGTAGTCAATTGTACGATCTTGGTTACCAATTGAAATAATCAAATATCGAAATTTCAAGTTCTCGGAACTTTTTACGCAATTTATCCTTATTTTTGCATGTTGTATGGTTTGTAATACCATCTTGTTAAAACCACATATGGTCTATATTAAAATTTTTAATTCCACGCCAAAAAAAAAATTGGTTATTGAATGGTTATATGCGCTTTTATAACACGATGGTGCCACAAGCTACACAACAATAATACAGATTATGTATACGGGCCAATATACTTTTCTCGGATACAATCAGTTCACCACAGTCATTTATGGGCTGGCAAGCTTTTATATAAGGTAATTATTAACGTATCCACCGAGAGAGGAATGAGTTTCATCATTGCAGAAAATAATAGCCTCTGAAAGCGTGAATAATACGATATTAACTGGTATATATGTTTCAAAAATGTTAAATGTTTGAAAAATTTTCAAAAATGTTTATGTTTTAAAAATGTTTCAAAAATGTTAAATAACACGGCTATTTTTTCCAAATCCTAAAATGGATAATGCTCTACCTTCATGATAAAATGAAAAAATTTTAACTATTGAAATAATTAAAAAAAAAAAAACTATTGTAATTATTTGTAAAAATAATTAAAAATTAAGAAAATAATATCAAGAAAAAAAATTTAACTAAATCTAACTATCATAGAAATTCCAATTCCAAAAATTCTTAACTCACAGTGCAGTGTTTTAAGAAAACTTCACAACCTGTTGGCTATGTGTCACAAGAATACATAAAGCGTTACTGATTAAATCAATAATATTGCAATTAATGCATAGTACGATAAAGTTTATTATTATTATTTGTACAATTATTGTAAAATATTTAAAAAAAAAAAAACAAATTTATAAGGTGGAACGTTTTTCTTGTCCTTGACTTAGAAACGTATACCGTCTCAACAATTCAATGTCAATGAATTAGTCATAAATTGTTTGATTAGAAAAGACAAAGAAACAGTAGTATTTATGTCTGTAAATATTGACAAATGTGATTTTTCACTATTTTCTAATAAACACAATATAGCACATGCTTCGTTATGTAAAACTCTTTTACGAAAACCTTCAATTAACTAATAAATACTAAGTATTATAAGAATACAAATGTTTTGTGAATCCTTTTTTGCCAATTTATAATTCTATAAAATAAATTAAATTTATACTTAAAGGATTTTTTTTTATTATACAATAAAAAAATATCATATTTATTAACAACAAATAATTTTATATATCGCAAAAAAAAGTACTACCACACGTAACTGAGGCATTTAAACAATATTCGAATCGAAATTATTATTTTTTAATTAATTTGTGTATTATACATTTTTTTCTTAAAAATAAAATAAGATTTAATAATAATAAATTAAGGGATTTTAATTTGTGTGTATATAATTTTATAATTTTTCACTACCTATCGCAGTTTGCATTTTTACGGAAATATTGATAATAAAATGACAATTATTCAAAAATTATTTTTGTATACTACTATTATTTCTAAAAAATTTCAATATTGTTGAAAACTATTTAAAATTAAAAAAAATTATTTCTCGAATATTTATAAAACAGATTTCACGAAAACAAACTTTACAACTAACGTTCGATAAAGTAAAAACCACTTTTCCAATATCAAAAATATATTAACATATTTTTATTTATTGATTATTCCTTTTTCTGTTATTTCGTTTTTTTTTTAAATAATTAATAATAAACTACGATAGCTAGTTTATATGATTTTATTAAATATGTACAGAAGAAAAAAACAAATTATTTAAAACTGTTATTGTATTTGTATTCCACAATATCAAATCCATACAAACGGTCATCGATGAATATCCTTAAAAAATCGAATTGTATCATCATAAGAATTTCACAGATAAATAAATAATCAACTTTTCCAAGTATTTAAATACGTAGAATAATTTTAAGTTAGGACACGTTTTTAGAAGAATTTATTGCCAGTACGATACCAAACGTACTAAAGCTGTTATGGTAATTATTTATTTTAAGGACTATTTTCCGTATACGAAAACTCATTTTCGTCAAGCACTAGAAAGTGCGTAAACATGAATTTAGATTCATATTATTGAATTTTATTTTCGTAATAGTAATTAAACTTCATCATCTATTTATAAACAATAGTTTTCTATTTGAAGAAAAATAAATAGTCTTCAACACGCAAATCAAATTCTTGTCACTTAATAAATAAACAGTTTTAGCATAATTGTAAATATAGGTTGGAAACGGAATAATAGTAATTAATTCATCATGATAATGCAAAAAGTAATTTTGTTATAATTTATTTATTTAGTAGTACTTAATTCAGTTCTTTTTTGGTCACTAGTAAAACACTTATAAAGCTTTTTTTTTTTGCTCATGCTCAAAAATACCATCTCTATTTTTGGAATAAATTTAAAATAAATTGTAATTTTTTATAAAAATTTTAAACTGAGTTTTCACTTTTATGGAATTATGTATAGAAAATTTATATAATTAACATTTAAAATGATACAGCATTAAATAACTACTCAATTATATAAGTATCATAAATAAATAAGTTTTTTTTTTAAATTTATTTTTTTAGCAAAAATTACTTTTTTTTTAAATTTATAACAAAAAAACGTTTTATGTTAAAAAAAATTTTAAGTTAAACAGAATTTTAGTAAAATTTATAATCAATCAAGCTTACTAAATTCAAATAAACTTTATTTAAATATTAAAAATTTAATTACAAACAATTAACATTTACACGAATATTATATAAAATGTTATGAAGACGATAAACTTATCGATATTAGTATGTTAACGTACTTATTATAATTAGAATCTAAATACACAATGCGTATCATAGTTATACTGATTGAGAAATAAATAGTCTACTATCATGATTTCAAGTTTGTAACCGGAAAAAAAAGAATTTTTTCACACTCATGTTAAATAAAAGATTTCGATTGATAGTGTCTATCATTCGTATTTCAATTAAAGCTTCTAAGTAATTATATATCATCAATGGCTTCCCTAAAATTCTACGAAATTGAGGGCTTTCATTCAACTATGACTATCACATTTATGGAAGTATTGATATAGTATTGAAATGATAAGAGATATAAATAAAATAAATTTGAGCAGATTTCATATGGTTTTTTTTTATACAAAAAATTCTGAAGAATCTAGTGCAATATCCTTAGTTAAGTAACTGAAATTATTTCAAAATTAAACGATTCTAGTGAATAATTGCAATTAAAATAAAAACGTTTCTTTCTATAAAAAAAAAAACCAAATTAAATTCTAATTGATATTTATTTTGAATGGAAAACTTTTTATAAGATTATTGATAGGAAAAAAATCATCCGCTTTAAAAATAAATATTGAAAGGAAACTTTCCGTTCATGTACAAATTATATAAACAAAACACATGCAACCTAGATGAAAAAAAAAATCTAAGATTCTTTTCATTTACATGCATCTTGTAATAATTACAATTTATTTACAGCTAAAGCTAATCTAGAGAAATTGAATTAAGATTACAAATATGTGAACTTGATTTTTTTAAACGAAGTACACTTTACATTGAAAGGATGGCATTGTCAATGAAAAATATCCCAAAATAAAACGCTATACGTAAAAGTACAAGTATCATCAAAAGATGCGCACTAGACAGTTGAGATTTAGAGCTTTTTGTTATTTGGTTAAGTCACTTGATTTAAATTTAATTCACGAGCTTGTATTTAATTCTATTCATAGATTCAATTTGTAATTTTCTAACATTTAATCTTTATTAGTTTTAGTCAATCAATAAATTGGAAACAAATTAATTAACCCCAACAGGTAGATTAGGATAATAACTTTATGAAAAATTTAAGTAGCACTTTTTAAGATGTTTTTTTTTTATAACACTTTCAACCAAAAAAAAACACTTATTTTTTTTATTAAGCTCGTATTGATAATTACATAACAGGAAATGCTTCGTATCAACCACTCAATTATTCATATTAATCAATTTCCTTTCTATCATGATTCATAATTCCTATATTTGGAATAATTGTGTTACAATGTAAATTTTCTTATCAACTTGTATTTGTTTCATCAGCAAATTATATTTTTATCAAATTTTAATTTACTCTCACCTTAAAAGTCCCAATATAGTTTTATATAATTCCGAAAACAATTTTTTTTTATCTAATATTAATTGAAAGAAAATATTAATATTAATTGATAGAAAATTACTAATATTTATTAAATAAAACCTTTTAATTTGTAACTGAAATTCCGTTTTAAATATTAACTTATATATTTTTTTACAAAAAAATTAATTTTTATGTGTCCGCTTTGGTTACGTAACAATTTTTTCTTATGCACCACTTTTAATGAAAATTAAACTTTCGAATTTCAAATATTAGAAAAATATTATAAAATTAATAATTCTAAATATTTTTTAATAACTATTAAATTTTCATCATTTCACATAAAACTATCTTTTATTTTTTCCACATGAAGATATCTATAAATCAGTTTTGTTTTTCTTTTTTCCCCATACAATCGAATTTTTCTATATAAAACTTTTATTATTTTTCAAAATAGATAAACTGAAAAAAAAATTATTTTTTTAATAAAATATTCTATTATTTTTTATATTATATTTTAGAATATACTTTTCTGTACTACAACCGTTAATGATTTAAACTAGCGTCTTAATATTACAAATGATTTTATCTAACTATTAGTGCAAATTAAAAAACTCTAATGAAAAATTCTATTAAAATAATAAATATCGAATATGTACAAGTATCCCCTATACATGTGCATATAAAAATTTAAATCTAGTTAAAAGTTTATTATAAAAGCACATAACATAAAATGCATTTATGTTCGTTCGGTTTTATTTTATTGTATTGGATAGTACAAATACAACAGCAAATTTGAACTTAAAGAAAAGTATTTAGGATTTTTGATTTTATTTGATTAAGAAATGAATGCACTACCAATACATACAGTATAGAGAACATGTAAACAAAAGAGAGTTCAATCCGCCATTTTGTTGAGGTATTTTAAAAGAGCTTTTATTTTATTATTTCTATTCCAATTGTAAAAGCATTGATTTTCTTCTCAAGTAAATACAAGTAAAGAAAAAGTTAACAATAAATTTTGAATATAATTAATAAAAATTACTTTCGAACGCTCTTTTTATTATATTTTATTTAATTTAATTTTATTTATAATAATTATTAATTAAGTGACTATCTTTGCTAATATTTGAATGTACGGGATGAGCCATATTAAATGAACTTATGTGTTTTAAAAGGAAATCATAGAAAAAAAAACACATTTATTACTGTTTAAGTAAAAAATCATAAAATTTGGTTCAAGAAAATTTGTTAGGATCACTTTTTAAATATAATATTGCGCAAGTGGGTGCCCTGAATGCGAATGGCTTTAAGTGGCCATTTTTCGGCATTTCCCATCACATTACAAGTGTTTCGGCCGATATGCCGGCTATTTACTGCCGGATGTTCGGCTTAAGTTTATCTTGGGTCCTTGGCTTGTTGATGCAAACCTTTAACTTTAAGTAGCTCCACAGGAAAAAGTTCGACGGCGTTAAATCATTTACCATTTTTGGATATCAAACGACTAGGGAACAATGTCATCAAAAAATCAATTGTGTTTTGAGTTGTGGGGATTATTATTTCTTATTATTTCCATGAATAGTTAGCCCAATAATGCTCCTAATTGACGCTTGTTGCTTGACTACGGCCATCTTCAACAAAAAAAACGCTCCAATAACCATATCAGTGCAAATACCGCATCACACAGTAACTTTTTGGGCATGAAGAGGATCCTCTGGGATCAGCGACAGTACCAGAAAATAAAATTTTTTAATACTCGTAGAAACAATTTATTATGCTTTTTGACGGCGCACTTTTAATTTTTTTTTCTCAACGCACGTTGAGTTTTCACAATTGAAAAGTTATTTTGAATGTACAGCTGAACAGTTATTTTCAATGTCAGCGCAGTTCCATGGCAAAAAACCTACTTGAACTGTAGTTTTATAAACGTTCTCTATGACAGCTGTCAAACAAAACCTGTCAAAAGGATAGTGGTGTTGCCTGATGGGTCCATCTAATATATATGTATATATGGGCTTAAACTCACGTTAAAGATATTTTACTACAGTTATTCTAACAATTTTAACTACCAAAATTATTTTTAAAAAATTATTTTTATCTCATTAACCAATTAGTAACATTTTGAAATGATTTTATTATTAATTACATTTAAAGTTGAGATTGAATTCACATAGGATTTTGATGTTAATTTTTAATCAATTTAATGCAAATTTGTTTATAATGCAACACATTACTTAGTATATTATTTGTTTGTATGTATGAAGTGATCTTAAAGCTCTACAATAGACGGAATCTCATTAGAAAAGGATTTAAAAAAAGCTTTTTGGATGTTTTCGAAAAAGATTGAATCTTTTGTGTAAAGGCTAATATTCCGGTAGAAGTTGAATATCACAGGATTGGCCAATAGGGATCAGTATTCGTTATCCAAATTCTGAGCAGTTCTTATGCCAAAGTTATGGTAAGGTTGTCAAGTAGACTGTTTGGGCAATAGTATGTGGAACGTTGCTGAGAACTGGATCACTCGATTGGAGAAAACTGGCTTCAATAATGACGTTCAGGAACTGTAATATATGCCACTATCCTTTTTACCAACAGCTCACAATGGTTCCTATAAAAGGGCTCAATCATTGTTGCCCACAGCTCACCTTAAAAGAAGCTGCTATAAAATGAAATTAATTTTAACTGCTTGAAAAAAATCCTGTAGAGTTTGGAAATTCGGATTATTAATGAATGTCTTTTGTAAAAAGAAGTAGTTACTATATTTTTTAAAATGTTATGAAAAGCATAGTCAGCTAATCATTTAGTATATAAAATTTTCAAATCTAAAGAAAATTGTTAATAATCATTATTTCCGATTATTATTTAAAGTATAATTAAAATAAACTTAAAATTCTGTACAATATGAATAAATAAAAATAAATTATGTTTATGTTAAAAATAGTAGATTTGCTATCATAAGTAAATCAGTTTTTATTTTTTAAAAAAAGATTAAATAATTTTTATTAATATTTTATTTATTTAAGAAAAAAACTTAATACTTGTAATTAAGACCTCTTTGAAAATGGTTATTTCGGAAGATTCTATTTTGATAATTGATTACCATAATATATGAATATAAAATGACGAAACTCTGTTTTAAGTATAAAATATATTATTATTGAAATTCTATTGTTTTAATTATCATCCTGTATCATTTGCACGTGTTTATAAATTGATGATTGCACAAAACATGCCAAACCAAATTTCTGAATGCATGCATACAATTATGTATGCATTTCTATTCATTTCCGATCTGGTGCAACCAACAAGGGGAACAGTCCCACGTCGACTATTTACACTCAAAAATCATACAGCAATCAAGTGCATGTTGTCTTAGAAAAATGCATCTTTAACATCTCATTCAACATTCAATCTTAAAATATAATTAAATGTACTTATTTGCTATCTATTGTAAATGGGCAGGGGACTTGTATGTATGTTCGTATTTTTGGCTACAGAATAGATTTGTTAAGGCCAGTGCCGAGATCAAGGGCGAATTTTGGCCAAAAAAAAAAATTGTTTATATTCTTCCGAGGGAAATCTGCTTACTTACGTACGAGTATGTCTGACGGTCATTGCCAATAATTACGCTGTCACATAGAAATTCGTCTAATTAATGAGATTCACAGCAATCCTTGCCGTAATTTTGGATCATGTGAAAATATCTTCTAAAAAGCTTTTCTGATAAGTATATATTATAAAGGTAATAAAAATGTTTATACAGTTCAAAATACTTTTGCTTTTACCAAAGAAAAATGTTGTTTTCACTACAAGTAGAAATACATTTTAAGTAATTTGTTTAAATATGTTGAAAATTAATTGTAAACAATAATATAGTCGGTTGTGGAAAAAAAACTCTTTTATATATTGTAGATATATCTATGGATATTTTTACCTTCTAAATGGAAAATATGTACTTAAAAACAAATATTGTTTAAATATTAATTAATAAGAATTTTTAGTTATGATATTGTTTATCTTCTACCGGAAATTGATAATAAATTGAAAAAATTATGAATTTTTTACAAAATTATTTTAAAATCTGCTCTGATTGTTTGGTAATACACAAGGGACTTAATTATCTCCCAATGTGAATACTTCTAGTTAAAACATTGTGAAAAGGAGATTTTGTAATATTTGGCATTAAATTTCTAATTATTCTACAAAATAAGTCAATATATGTACATATATATATATAAATACAATTATCTTAAGATTTATTTAATGAACAATAAAAAATAAAAACTAGCAAAACATTTTTTGGCAAAATATTAAATTTATAAAGAATATAAAAATGAAAAACATAGACTATGATCTATATGTATGTGTATGTGAAAAATTTTGTATTTCAAAACATAATATTTTATAAGATTTTTATATTTTAAACTACGAGAGTCGTTCAATAAGTCCTTAGAAAAAGATGGAAAAAAACTGTTTTTTAACTCTATACACTTTCCCAACCGTTTTTCCAAAATTTTTATACCGTCCAAAAAATAGGATTTCGGAAGTTCTGCAAAATACTCATCCGTTTGAGCAATGATATCCTCGTTGGAAGTGAACCGTCGTCCGCCAAGCCATTTCTTCAGATTGGGGAAAAGAAAATAGTCACTCGGGGCCAAATCTGGTGAATAAGCTGGATGCTGCAACAATTCCATTCTCAATTCCACAATTTTGGCCATGGAAACAGTGCAGGTGTGCACACGCGCATTGTCCTGATGCAAGAGGATTTTTTTTTTCTTCAGATGGGGGCGTTTCTCTTTGATTTCCTCGCTCAACCGTTGCAATAACGACGCGTAATACGCTCCTGTTATTGTTTTTCTTTTTTCCAAGTAGTCGATAAAAATGATGCCCTGCGAATCCCAAAAGACCGTGGCCATCACCTTGCCGGCCGATGGCACAGTTTTTGCCTTCTTCGGAGCCCGTTCACCCTTGAAAATCGACTGTGATGACTGTCTCTTCGTTTCTGGAGTGTAGTACTGTATCCAGGTTTCGTCCATAGTGACATATCGACGAAGGAATTCGGCAGGATTGCGATGAAAGAGTGCCAACATAGCCTCAGAGTCCACTTCACGATTGCGCTTATTCTCCTCTGAGAGCAAACGCGGCACCCATCTTGCCGAAATTGTGTTCACAGACAATTTTTCATGCAAAATTGAAGCGACTGTACCTTGTGATATGCCCGTGGCCTCAACTAATTCGCGCATTTTAATTCGCCGATCGTTCAAAATCAGATCGTGGATTTTGTCGATGATTTCAGGAGTAGACACCTCAACTGGGCGTCCTGAACGATGTTCATCTTTTGTGGATGAACGGCCACGTTTAAATTCATTCACCCAATTGTAAACCGTCGCAAACACAGGTGCAGATGTGCCATGAACTGCATCCAACTCGGCTTTGATTTCTTTCGGGCTTAAGCCTTTCAAATGGAGATGTTTGATGACAGCCCTAAACTCGCTTTTTTCCATTGTTATGCACAAATAAATGTCGTTAACTTAAATCGACGATAGAAATTGACCTACGCTATGGATCGAGCTGAAATTTTGACAGCTTTCCTGTCGATAATGCTACAAAAAAAA
Source organism: Atherix ibis (assembly GCA_958298945.1). NCBI lineage: Eukaryota > Metazoa > Arthropoda > Insecta > Diptera > Athericidae > Atherix > Atherix ibis. Next base: position 40,286,547 of record OY282606.1, read on the forward strand.
AATCTTTACCGACACTACGAGCGCAATTTCTCAGATTTTCTAAGGACTTATTGAACGACCCTCGTATATTATTTTATTTAATAAGTTTTTTATATTTTAAATTAGATAAAAAAAAACTTAGGTATATAAGCCATCTAAAATAATTATTTTATAATATAATAATAAATATATCTTTCCCCTTAAATATGTGTTAATTTAAAAATATTAAGAATGATTATTACTGTTGGGAATTTCAAGTATTATGAAGATATTTATAGCTACTTGAAATTGTTAGCCAATAAGTATCTTTGAAGTGTCTAAATACTCCATTGACATACTCGTAAAAAAGGTCTAGTCCAATAATAAGTTTTAAATTCCATTAAAAATAATAGTTATTGAACTTGTGTTGAAGGACAGAATATAAAATATTATTTATAAAATTTAATTATAAGATAATAAATTAAAAACTAACAAAAACCATAAGACCAAGTTTATAAACTTCCGATATACAATCAATATTTACATTAAATATCGTTTAAGTATTTAATCTCAGAAATCAAATAATAGTATTATTTTATTTATTATTATATATTTGTTTTTATATTTGATCGAATAAAGTAATGTTGAAATTAAATATGTTATTTTTAATATTGATGACTTAAAAAAAATTCATTTTAATCACTTGTCTTGAGTAAAGAAATTCACATGATCATATTTTCTTTATATTTAATAGCATCAGCAAAAAAAAGTTTTTTTAGTAATTTTCATCATTAATAATCTTAATATTAGAGGCAGATTCTTTGACTTTCTCTGTGTACTTCTAAATTTGCATTTCGCATTTAGATTGGAAGCTGTTGTTGGGAGTGGTGATGTGAAATTTGCATTTCGCATTTACGTCTCTAGATAGGCTTAATCGGGAAATATCAGTACAGTTACCAATACTTCACTACCTCCATAGTTAAATCCATAATACAACAAAAAAATACTTTGTTTTGATAACGTATATTTATCATTTTATCCTTCACTTTGGAAGTTTTCTATCTTAAAAATGACATATAATAGTTGGTCCAGCATTGTCCGCAATCATTATTTCAAATTAGAAAAAAAAACCAATTTAATTTTATAATATATTTTTTTATTAATTATACCTTTTTATTTTATATAATTTATTATTTAAGTCATTTCATATTATGTATTATTTTCTGTTCTTTCCAGTTATAAATTTCAGTTATAAATTTCATATTATATTAAAATTATCAATTCACGTCGAAGATTACTAATAAAGTTAATATACTGCAGTATGCCAATAAACAAAATATTAAGAGTTAAGAGTACGAGGTGATTGGTTGGTGTTACCTTTTGACAATGGGTACCTAAGTTGGTGTAGTGTGTTAGCTGCTGGTATTATAGTTAATGGAGATATTGAAAAAAATGTTTTGACCGTACACTATCTCTGCTGCAGAGTGTGCTAAGTCTTCTTTAACTGAAGTTCTAAAATCCAATAACAATAATGGAAGTTAATCCGACCAATTGTTAATACGGTCAAGTGATTTTAGTGCAGCAATTTAATTGCCAGCGAAAACTTTCAGCCAAACCATTGCTTTGAGGGTATTAATTAGTAGTTGTTATTCTACGTGTCCCAATGATCCTAGTAATGAAATTAATATACAGCAGTGTGCCAATAAACTACAGTGCACACTGTAGGAACACTACAGATCCATAAAACTCCTTCTCAAGATTGCGATTCCTCAGCATCAGTTAAGATTTATAACTGATCATTCCAGTATTCAGCATTTTTATAGGATAGTCGACTACATAGCGTGATCGCTAGATCTAAAGAAATACTGTCCAGGCTATTTTTTGACATTTCATACGCTTTTAACCTTGTATGGTACCCTGGATTGCTCTGAAAACTACAGCTAATTATATCTGATGGTTGTTTCCAGATCCTAAAATCGTCTATCTCTCAGACCAACATTTTCAGGTATTCTGATATTTATCCTCTTAGGTAGCATCCTAGCTCTAATCCTTTATAACATTTACGCTCATAATGATATCCTCACCGGGTAGCATTCTAGGTATAATCCTAGATTCATAGACAATAGGTTAAAAGTGACGATAAAAAGTAAATTATTATTATACAAAACGATACTAAAACCAATATGGGCATACAGACTGGAACGTTAGGATTCGACTAAGAATTTCAATTACCATAGAATCAATGTCAAATCCTTCGAAAAATAGTCAATTCTTTCATTTGTATACAAAACTACCATCCTAATCTTTTAGTAAGAAAATTGTTCCCTTCCACCATCTATTATGCACCCAATAACGTTTGAAACGGCAATGGCCTCAAGATTTTTTAAATTTATAAAATAAATTATGCAGTTTTTGGGGAAACATCGATGGGTATTTTACTCTACACATCTTCACGCCCTTGTGTCTTTCCTTAAAAAAATATGCTTGTTACAAATTGTATGTTCAAGAATGCATAAAAAAATATACGAGGTCGGTTCAAAAAGTATCGCGAATTTTGAATTTCCGCGGGTTAAGTATATTCAATTTTCGATTTTTTGTGGCATTATGTTGGTACTATGTCTCTCACTTATGCCGATAAGTTCGGCCATTTTTAATGTTCAGTTAATTTTTGACAGCAGCTTTGTTTGCACGTGTTTTGGCTCGTCTTCGATTTTTGCCCATTTTCGACCAAAAACAGTTGTTGGACTCTGTCCGCGACAACCCAAATTTGCTCCAGAGGATCATAACTGGTGATGAATCATAGGTTTATGGTTATGACGTGGAAACCAAAGCTCAATCATCCCAATAGAAGCTGCCGCACGAGCCAAGACCGAAAAAAGCGCGCCAAGTACGGTCGAATGTGAAGGTTTTGCTTAGTTTTCTTCGATTGCAGGAGCGTGGTGCATCATGATTTCTTGCCACAGGGTAAAACGGTTAATAAGGAATATTACCTGCAATTGTGCGAACAAAAATTGACTTTTGCACCATGAAAACGCCCCTGCTCACGTATCGTTGCTTGTGCGCGAATTTTTGGCCAAAAAAAACACACTAATAATGCCGCAGCCACTGTATTCCCCAGATCTGGCACCCTGTGACTTTTTCTTGTTCCCGAAACAGAGTCTTTGATCCATTTTTTGAATGGGCAAAAATCTAAGACGATCCAAAACACGTGTAAGCAAAGCAGCTGTCAAAAATTAAGTGAACATTCAAAATGGCCGAACTTGTCGGCAAAAGTGAGAGACATGAGTACCAACATAACGCCACAAAAAAATCGAAAATCAAATATACGTAACCCGCGGAAAATTCAAAATTTGCGATACTTTTTTAGTGAACTTTCCCTACAGGGCGGCTCCATACAGTTGTGGGAAACAAAAGCAGCGGTAGTGGAAATTATTATCAGCATTTTCAATAGACGTAATATCATTGCACTAAGCGCAATTTGACATAGGCAACATTAGGGTTCTCGAGTTACTTAAGCTACCGGACATGGGGAAATCGAAGAAAATGAACGTGCTATTCGGCGACCCGTCCTAATGGCTATATTTAATCTGCTTCGCCTACTAACAAAATGGTCAATAACATCCTCATCCATACGTACATATTCAGACTGGACTAAAAGTCATACCTTTTCATTGTCTCACTGGTCAACAACCAACAATCCAGTCTACTAACCATCCCTATCGAAATTACGGGAACGAAAACTGCTCAACATTCGGGTAGGGCATACGTACTCTAACCCATAACTTTAAGAAAAATGCACAGGTCAGCTATGTTATTTCTCTGAGTTTCCGTTTAATATTCCTCTAACAACTCCAACCTACTAAAAACAGGAAAATTTGAAGTCACCATCTGTTGTCAAGGTCATGGTACCCTTGCTCATGTCTATAGGACCTTTAGATACTAACAAATAAGGAAACAAACAAATAAATATCATTTGTAAGTGAAGAGTTTAAGGTAATATTATAAGGTAAGAGTTAAATAGAGAATTTTAATTTACTTATAAAAATTAAAAAGCTTCCAAGGACATACTTTAATTAACATCATTAAAATCTTAATTTAATTTGTCTATTTATAAAAATAAATTGAACAACAAACTTAATTTAAGATAATATAACCTTAGAAATAATAATCTACGTATTTACTAGTAACATTTTAAGAAATAGTATTTTTTATTAATTGAATTCATTCAACAATTGTGTTTTTTCAGTTTCATACATAAAAAAATATATATAGAGAAAACGATCCAAAATAAAAAATTGATTAATTGTAAATAAGACAATCATTGAATTAATAAATAATTCAAATATAAAAAATATTTTCTATAATAGAAAATCGAAATTACATTACACTCTATGTTAAGGGTTAAAAATAAATTCAATTTTAATGAAAAATTTTCGTTTTCCCACTTCAATTACGAACAAATTAGTTTTGTTCATCATCATTTCTAAATAATTACTTATAACACTAAATAAAATTTATTCTATTATGAAATAATATAGTTTTAACGATATGAAGTATGAGTAATTAGAAGTAAAAAAAAAATCTGATCAATAATAATTTTTTAGTAAAAATTTTGTACAAAATAAATTATTAGATTTCTAAAGATAAGTTTCTTCAATTAATTATTGAAGAAAAGGTGGAGAAAATTTAACATGCACGTAATTTTATTATTTTTATAAAATAATAATAAAAATTTAAAAAAAAAACTCTAAGGAAAAAATAGATTTATCAAGTAAAATTGAAGATGCTCTATTCGGACGAATATTCAACATATTTTAACATTTTAAATATTACCATTTATCCAATTTACTTTAGAAAAGATTTAAATATCTAATGTAGAAAATTATTGGTTTTTCAAATTATTAATATATATATATATACATATACATATTGAATAGATACGAGGGTCGTTCAATAAGTCCTTAGAAAAGATGGAAAAAAACTGTTTTTTAAAAAAAAAATTTTATTTTTGAACATAGTCTCCTTTTAGCTTTATACACTTTTCCAACCGCTTTTCCAAAATTTTTATACCGTCCAAAAAATAGGATTTCGGAAGTTCTGCAAAATACTCATCCGTTTGAGTATTCTGGTGAATAAGCGGGATGCTGCAACAATTCCATTCTCAATTTCACAATTTTGGCCATGGAAACAGCGCAGGTGTGCACATGCGCATTGTCCTGATGCAAGAGGATTTTTTTCTTCTTCAGATGAGGGCGTTTCTCTTTGATTTCCTCGCTCAACCGTTGCAATAACGACGCGTAATACGCTCCTGTTATTGTTTTTCCTTTTTCCAAGTAGTCGATAAAAATGATGCCCTGCGAATCCCAAAAGACCGTGGCCATCACCTTGCCGGCCGATGGCACAGTTTTTGCCTTCTTCGGAGCCCGTTCACCCTTGAAAATCCACTGTGATGACTGTCTCTTCGTTTCTGGAGTGTAGTAGTGTATCCAGGTTTCGTCCACAGTGACATATCGACGAAGGAATTCGGCAGAATTGCGATGGAAGAGTGCCAACATAGCCTCAGAGTCCACTACACGATTGCGCTTATTCTCCTCTGAGAGCAAACGCGGCACCCATCTTGCCGAAATTTTTTTCACAGACAATTTTTCATGCAAAATTGAAGCGACTGTACCTTGTGATATGCCCGTAGCCTCAACTAATTCGCACACTTTAATTCGCCGATCGTTCAACATCAGATCGTGGATTTTGTCGATGATTTCAGGAGTAGACACCTCAACTGGGCGTCCTGAACGATGTTCATCTTTTGTGGATGAACGGCCACGTTTAAATTCTTTCACCCAATTGTATACCGTCGCAAACACAGGTGCAGATGTGCCATGAACTGCATCCAATTCGGCTTTGATTTCTTTCGGGCTCAATCCTTTCAAATGGAGATGTTTGATGACAGCCCTAAACTCGCTTTTTTCCATTGTTATGCACAAATAAATGTCATTAACTTTAATCGACGAAAGAAATTGACCAACGCTATGGATCGAGCTGAAATTTTGACAGCTTTCCTGTCGATAATGCTACTTATCTTTACCGACACTACGAGCGCAATTTCTCAGATTTTCTAAGGACTTATTGAACGACCCTCGTATAATGCGTACTACCACAAATAAGAAGAACGTGGGCGATAGTTTATATATAATATGTTCACATTAGATTTTTTTCATTTTTAATTCCAATTATCCAATTTATGGTATGGAATGTATAGCCCTATCATTTCACAATTATTAAAGATTGTATATAATTGAGCTAATATATGGTACGCCAATTTACAATATTGATTTTTAAATTAATTATAGAATACACAGGAGATATTCCCATTGGGTGATGTAACAAAGAACATTGGATACTGATTATTCGGACAAATTTTCTTCAGCGATGAGACTCATTTCTCGCTTGGTGGATACTTTAATTGACAAAATTGCCATATATAGGATTCTAAAAATTCATATGTAACTCTGGAGAAGCCATCCCATCCGCCTAAAGTGTCATTTCTATGAATTTTTTTGGTCTGAACTTGAAAATTTTAATCTGGATCATATGTGATTTCAACAAAACGGTGTTACAAGTCACATAACGCAACAAACTTTGCCTTTATTGCACGACAAGTTCCGATGAATCGTAATTTTGATATTTGGTAATATCAATTGGCATCCAAGATTATGAGACTTGATGCCGTTGGACTTTTTTTTAAACAATTTTTAATGATTTTACTTGTAGGGCTACACAAAATTATCAACAACTCTTTAAAAAAATTACTCTTGCAATTATTTAGATTGCGCAACATTTTTTGTATGATAGCCAATATAATAAAATATTTTTTTTATTAAAATTTAAATTTTAAATGTATTTTATTTAATTTTAATTTCAAAAGCGCAAATTGGATACCTTTTACCATGTTATATTTTGTTTCATATAAATTTGCATAATTTTTTATATATAAAATATTTTATTGGAAATATATTTTGCCCTTATCGTGTATTAAACTTTTGTCTTACGGAAAATAAAGTATTTTTTCATATAAATTATGAATCAATATTGTTTTTACATAAATACGTACAGTTTATAAAAATATATGTATGATATTAAATATGAAAAGATCTTTTATGACATCATCACTCAAAAATTACTAAGTTAGAAAATCTCTTTTTTAATTTCATTCTTATTTTAATCACTTTTTCTCCAAATTATTTTTGACAAATATTTTATACATAAAATTTAATGAATTTAAAAATCGAATAAATAAAAATTATTTCAGACATTTTTCTTCAAAACCTTGTTCTATAAATAAAGAAAAATTGCACAATTTTCTTCTAATATTCTCTTAAGGCTTGCAGGATAAATGTCAATTTTAGTTTGAGACTATTCCAACGAGCAATATAAATAATTGGCCTCTAGAGAGTTATGCTTCAAGAATAACAATATTATGTAGAAAATGGGAAATCAGCTTAAAGGTACACGGTTACTTTATTAATATTACAGCAGTACTTACAAAAAAAAATTTTTTTTTTAATTTTAATAGAAAATTCTATTTTATAACAGATTTAAATCGTTCAATAATAGTTTTTAATTTTATTATTCACAATTTGCAATTACCATGAATCAAATTTTTTGTTAAAGAGTTCACTTTAATATATTTAGGCAATTATTTTTTCCTAAAGTTTTTCATTTATATTGTATTATTATTAATAAAATTATTACTAGAATATAATTTTCAGCACATTTAATATTGGACACAATTACAAACTGTCGATGACTAAAAAAATTTGGAAAATAACAATTTCTGACAGTCTCTTTATACAAACGAACCGTTAATTCGGAACCAATTTTACTGAATGTGGTCGCGACCGTGGTTAATGGATATATGCCGTACCTGTCATACTGACGTGCTCCTTTTAGAAGTCCAATATGAACCAATATAAAATATCAATTTGTTCGTTATTATTGTTTAATAATTAATAGTCAGCACCATATAGTAAACCGGATTGATTAACAGGACCGAGGACACGCACTTTAGCTGTGGGGAAATCAAATTCAGAATCGAAGTGAAAATTGAATTCGGGGGCATACGGGGACTCGTAGATCCGAATTTGAACTTGAAGGTTGTAAATTTATTATTTTCAGAATTATATGACGAGTTAGAACGTAAATGATAACATACATACACGTATGTAGTGGAAGATAAAAATATGTCCATAAATATTGACATTCATATACGCTCGTACGTGCATTTTTAATATGTACGTATATGTAATGACGTTGAAAGAATATATTCGTATATAAGTAATATTGAAATTGAGGTTGTGGAAATAAAAAATATTGTCAACATTTCTCCTTTTTTGACATTGATTTTCCTGTGACTACTATATACATACCCTCCCCCATCCCTTTTCATTTAGATACTTTCAATTTGTCCAAATAATTACATTCCACAAAAAAAATATTTGTTTACCGAATACAATGAAAAATTGACGACTGTTGTGGCAAAAGAATTTTCATTACAATTATAATAATCGTAATTGCCCATAAATACTATTGATGCGTTGATACTCTCCATATTCAGGCACAAAATTAACACGTTTTTTACTAGCCGACAAGATCACTGACCTATGAACTTCCCTTCATATTTAATGCATTTCGAAAGGCTGACTACCTTACCAAGTTATTAGATTAGAACAGATTATCTGGACATTTTGTTCACAATTAATAAGTTATTATTAATAAAACAGTGTGGTTCTTTGTTAATTTTACCAAAAATCTATTTCAAGTTCAAAAGGGAAATGTTAGTAGTCAATTTGTTTTTACTTTATTTCTGTTTCTGCTTATTAGAAAAATTCATACACATTTACCTACAGTTAATTTTTATAAATTATTCAAATCTATTAACAAATTATCACTAAAGTTTAGTAGGTTTTCAATAACTTCCGGTAGATGCTAAGATATTGGTGTATAACTTAAAAATGCGGGATTTTTGGCAAACTTTGAGTGCTTATTTTGAAAAATTGTTACAATATATTTTATTCTAAGTATATGTTAAGGTGTAATAAAAAGAAATCCATTATTTTTGCATTAAATTGAAGGTTTTATTTAGCATAGATAGAATGATACGATTTAGGTCAAATATGCACCATTTTGTTCGATAACTTGTTGCCATTTTGGAGGTAATTTCATAATGCCTCTCTCATAGAATCCCTCGTCCCTATTGGCAAAAAACTGGGACAATCGATTTTTACAATCTTCTCTTGAGGCGAATTTTTCACCTGCAAAATCGTTCGTCATAGACAGGAAGAGGTGGTAATCACTTGGTGCCAGGTCCGGACTATAAGGTGAATGCATAAGAACATCCCAACCATAGTCCCGGAACTTCTGGCGAGTCACTATCGATGTATGCGGCCTGATGGAACACAATTCCTCTCCTATTGGCTAAAGCTGGCCGCTTCTGGGCGATTGCTTCTTTCAGACGGTCCAATTGTTGACAGTATAGGTCCGAATTATGAGTTCGGCCGTAGGGGAGCAGCTCATAGTAGATGATTCCCTGCCAGTCCCACCAAACACACAGCAAAACCTTCCTGGCTGTCAATCCTGGCTAGACCACCGTTTGCGCCGGGTGACCGCGATTTGACCACGACCGTTGTCGCTTGACGTTGTCGTAAGTGACCCATTTTTCATCACCAGCTTCAGAAATGGATCGATATTGTTGCTATTCAGCAGCGATTCGCAGATGGAAATTCGGTCCATGAGGTTTTTTTGCGATAACCCGTGTGGCACCCATACATGGAGCTTCTTTTTGTATCCAGCCTTATTTAAGTGGTTCCAAACGGTTTTTTGTGCAATGTTTAGCTACTGGGCAATCGAAACAATGCTGACGTGACGGTCGGACTCGACGATTTCCATTATTTTATCGACCTTTCGACAATTGGCCTTCCAGAGCGTGGTGCATCTTTGACATCAAAATTACCGTAACGGAATCGACGAAACCAAAATTGCGCATGATTGACTGTTACAGTATCAAGACCATAAACACTATTCACATTTTCAGCTGCCTGGCTTGCGTTTTCGCCTTTATCGAAGAAAAACTGTAAAATATGGCGTATTTTCTCTTTGTTGGTGTTCATCTTTGACGCGTGCTAAAAAATACTGAGTCAAGTAATCACAAAACTATATCAAAAGCTTTTTTAGTACGAAATCTTATCTTTCTAACGCCATCTAGTGTAACCTGATCGCACTTTTAAAACGGGAGATACAGACTCCTAAAGCCATCTATTGGCAAAATAATGGATTACTTTTTACTACACCCTATATTGTCCGTCGGAAGCCACTACTTTTTCCCATCTTTCTGGCAACATATGGATTCCGCGCCAAAAAAACTGCTCCGGATTTGAGGCCAAGAATGAATCGAGCCAATTTTTGATGCCCTGTTCTGAAGTGAAGCGTATTCCGGTGAGGGCGTTTTGCATGGATCTAAACAAATGACGGGGTAAGGTCTGGGCTATAAGGCGGGTGAGGCGAAACTTCCCAGCCACTGTTTTCTAAATAATTTTTTAACCGGTCTTACAACATGAGGCCGAGCGTTGTCATGATGGAAAATTATGGCTTCGTGTCTGGTCGCATATTCCGGGCGTTTTTCGGCCAATGCTCGCTTCAAACGGATTAATTGTGTTCGGTAGAGGTCGCCTGTGATCGTCTGGCCCGATTTCAATAGCTCATAATAGATCACACCCTTCTGATCCCACCAAATACAGAGCATTACCTTGGCGCCATGGATATTTGGCTTTGGCGTTGATTTGGCTGGTTGGCCGGGCTTCACATACGATTTTTTGCGCTTTGGGTTGTCGTAATGAATCCATTTTTCGTCGCCAGTAATGATTCGATTCAAAAACGACTTCTTTTTCGGCCGTTCAAGCAGCATTTCGGACATGCCAAATCGCCTTTCAACGTCTCTCGGCTTCAATTCATGTGGGACCCAATTTCCTTGCTTTTGGATGAATCCTGCTGCTTTCAAACGTTTTGAAATGGCTGCTTGAGTGACTCCCAATGATTTTGCAATTTCTTCTTGAGTTTGACAACAGTCTTCGTCGAGTAAGGCCTCCAAATCTTCATCTTTAAACTTTTTTGGCTGACCTGGTCGTTCTTTGTCTTCCATGTCAAAATCACCACTTCTGAACCGCACAAACCATCTCTCGCACGTTGAAATCGATGGAACATATTCAGGATAAGCTTCGGTGAGCAATCGATGTGCTTCAGCTGCACTTTTTTTCAAATTGAAGAAGTAAATCAACACTTCCCGCAAATGGGACTTTTCTGGTACGAAATTCGACATTTTTGAAGCAAAAAAAAACTTTGTTGTTTACACTATTTCGTTCAATGACTAATCAACAATGAATGACAAAAGATGGCATAACTTTTACACAAACCATGTGTAAAAGTTATGCCATCTGTTGTCAATCCCGTATTTTTAAGTTATACACCCAATATATGATATAAAAATTATATTTATATAATTATTAATTCCGGTAGAGGTTATTATAATAAGTGGAAAATCTTATTAATATAATTATTACAATTAAGAAAAAGCTATTCAATTTCTGCTTTGGAAAGTAAAGATAAATAAAACATATTTTAGATTTAGATTTTATATATTTTCTAATTTTTGGCATCATATATAAAATGTTATGCTACGAGTATTCAAAAAAGACTTCTTGCAGAACTCGATTCTTTTGAAATAATTTAACTTTTCACGTAATAAAGTCCAAAATTATTTATAATAAAATCTGGCAAGAAATAGTCTGTATCATATCTTTTTCTTTATTTTCAAAGAATATACGGTCCAATAACAGCTTCAGCCCAAAATACATACTAGACAGTAGCCTTTTGCGGATACAATGGCTTTTCCATAGTCACTTAACATATGGTCATTCAGAGCCCAATTTATATGGCAATTTTGTTTATCGACATATCCAACGGGTGTCATTGGTGAAGAAAATTTTACAACCGGTAATTGCGATTTACCGCTTTTTCAAAAAGTTTTTTACAATTTACAAAAGCAGTCTGATAAGTCAGTGATAAATGAAACAAACAATTAATTTATTCGCTCAATGCTATTCCAACATTTTTATACCATTCGTGTAGTACGATTTCTTAAACTCTGCAAAATAGGCTACCTTCAGAATTTGACGCAAATTTCTTTTCACCAAGCCATTTCTTCATATTTAGAAATAGAAAAAATTTGCAGGAAGCCAAATCTGAATATCCAAATACTCCATTAAAGTTGTTACACAAAAACGTTTTTGGTCAAATATAGCTTTCTTATACACAAAATTTCATGTAAGATGCTACCTGCATGTTTTTTGGAGATGTTTACCTTGTTATCTAACATATCTCATACACTTTGATTGGACAATTTCTTAAAACTAGTCCTTTTTAGGTATTCTAGTCTTTTTTAGAATGCCAAATGATTAAAAGAAACTATATTTCTTATATTTATCACTGACTAATCAGACTGTCTCCATAAACACATTAATTGGCACTAAAACAATCCATATTATTTTCAATAACTTCATTGTTAAACATCCATTAAATGAAAGGGTTCTATTTTCCAAACTATAAAATGGATGAACGTCCTTATAATAATAGACTTTATATAAAGGACATCTTTATCAGAAAGAATCTATATTTTGCTATTGAGAATAAATAAAAATATCTCCAATATTATATGTAGATGGTGTAATTCTTATACAATTTATTATCTAAAACAATAGGATTAATAAATAATAAATTTTATATTCAAATTAGTATAAAGATTGTGAAAAAAAAACAAAATAAATTATCTTAGAAAAAAAATCGTCAAACATTTCTAAAAAAATAACAACCTTTTTATTTATTTGATTTTTTTATATACGTGCTTTTTAACAAACTAATTTCTACACTAAACGAATAATCACAAAATAAATTGTACTCTGCAAAATGTTAACCACAAAAATAAAAATTAAAAATAATTAAAGTTAAATAAATGAATATTTATTTTGGTTCTAATCACACTGACCAATTTTTTTAGAAATCCCAACAAAAAATATATATCAATTAGAATAATTAGAACCAAAAATCATAAAAAAATATCTATTTAAGTCCAAATATAAGTTGCTTTTTTTTTAATAGAGTTATACAATTTTAATTTGCCATAAAATATTTTTATAAAAGCAAAAAATTTCTTTTTTTTTAAATAAAAAACTTTTATAAAAATAAAAAAAAATACAGTATATAAATTAAAAAAATATTTTCAAATATTAAATTTTTTTTATTTATTTGCTTGTATGCAGTATATCCTTTTTGTATGAGAGTATTTTTCCTAGATCTTTTTATTTCCTAAAAATACTGACCATAAAGTTAATAATGATTATGGCATAAAACTTTATCCATACTACAATAATCGTATTTCTTCCAAGCTTACTTCCATACTAGGATGGATTTGTCCTAAGGATTTAGTTAAACACATTTTAGTCTAAGTAACATTGAGGTAAATTAGCCGCACACCTGTTGAATTACCAGTTCCACACTTGATTATAACGAAAAATTATATTACAAATACGTCGTTGGGTAGTAGTAAACAGAAGGCATTGTAGAATGAGGCCAAGTTGACATAGAACGTTTCTGTCCACGAGGGAAACGAATCCCAAAAAGATAACCAGTGAACAAATGCATTTTGCGACGCATGCCCATGTCAACCTTTCTCTAAAACCGAATTCCAATAGTTCCGCCACCAAATCGAGCTGGTCAAGTTTAATTTTGCACTTTGGCATGTGAAGACCTACGGACCGCGGCTCAAGATTTTTACTGACTTTGGTAAAAGTTCAGTTCGAACTAATTTTCTAACGTAATCGTCTCCAAAATAATGAATTCACACTCAAATTCATATCGTATTAGTTAGTTTAATTTTTTAAATATTTTTCGAATTTGTTAAATTTATCCATTAACAGTGGTTTTAAAGTGAAATCTTGCGTCGTTTCGTAATAAACTTTTACTAATTAGATTATCACCAATATATAGAAATGTATTGTTCACTTGTGATTATAATTAAAGTTTTAAAGTAAAATACGAGTAAATATTCAGTTTACTTAACTATTTCACATTATCGACCAAATATTTTAAAATTAGGCTAAGGATTTAAACGTATCTGTGAAAATTTACACTTTTCCCAAATTTATTTCTACAATAAATTGATTTAGATCAAATAAGTTTCTATAATACATTTGAAAATGGAAAAGTTACATGAATATCAAGGCTGGACGGGTCGTTTTCACGAATGGCGAGATGGTGTTAAGGAAAAATTCACCAACATTAAACAGGAACATCCAGAATCATTAACCGAAATGGCCAAAGATATTGCCATGAAACAAACCAAAGGCAATGCTAGTGCTGGAGATGATTATTCGCATGTCTATCGGTCAGTATGCGTTAAGTACAATATAAATTAAATAAAATAATAATAAGAACGTTGATCATTTTTCTTTACCTCATTGGAAGTCGTAGAAATTCCATTTTTACAATTTCAGCAAGTTCACGGAAAAATTCACAATGATCAATGTTATTATTCATTAATAAGTAAATAAATACTTGCATATTAAGTTCAGGGTGATTTTTTTTCTTCATAAATATATATTATTTCATATTATAGATTTTTTCACGAAACTTTTGAATTTTATTCGTGAAATAGAAAAATTATTTTATTTAATTTTATATATCGAAAAAAATAAGAAGTAAATATTCGATAATTAGCATATAAAGAATTTTCATCTTTTCATATTTATTATTTTTAAAATAATATTTTTCATAAATATTATTGTAATTAATTCTCCTATAAACATATATATATATATGTATATTATTTGTTTTTCTATTATATCAATTAATACTTTATTACCTTATCGATGAATATTATTTCAAATATATTTGTTTGAAAAAAAATTGCCTTTACTATAAATATTTAAGAAAATTTCTATCAAATTTTATATTTTACAAAATCTAAAAATTTTATTAAACTATTAATTTATTAATAATATAAAAGAATTTTTTACTACAAAGTTGAAAAAATTATTAATATTCAAAATTATTCAAATATTTTTATTTGAGTTTAATTAATAAAATATTAAAAAAATTTTCTGTTTTTTTTTTTTTTTTTGTAGAGCATTTTAATTTTATTGCAATTACAATTTTTTTAGAAATGATGTATTAACAAAATAAAATTTTCAGCATTGTTTCTTAATAAATAGAAACTCCAAAATTATTTATATTTATATCTACTTAGTATTTCCTTTTCAGCATAATTTTTTATAAAGACACTTTTTTAAATAATATTTATTTTAGCAAATAAATTTTAAAATACGCTATTTTAATAGTGCAATATGATTTCAACTATAATTTTTTTTGTCTATAAAATATCTACAATAATTTAGATGAAATTATTTAGTTAATAAGTTTAATATTTAAGTTACGGAAAACTGAACATTTTTTAAATTTCTTTTTAAATTATTTTAACAGCATTTAAGAATTTAATTTTCGATCAAAATAATCATTAATAAAAGACAAATTTTGGAGATTATAAAAACTAAAAAAAAACATTATTTTTAACAATTAATTCAAGAAAATTCCCTTAAGGTTTTTGTAATAATCTTTTACTGTTAAATTAATTATGGTATTATTTAAGCAAAATGGATCATTAAAGCAACTTGTTGATAGAAAAGTTGCTTATGCCCCAATTCTAAAATTCTATTCATACATTTTTCTCATTTATTTTTTATTTTTATTAAAACAAAAAATATAAATAAATAAATTATAGGAAAAAAATTTGACAAAACTTATATGAACATCAATCTAGCAATTAAAACTAATTTATATTATTCTTCGCAATAAATTCTAATATTAGCATATCCGTATGTTCTTATAGAAAGATTGAAAATATTTTTATGAAAAATAAAAGCGTGAATAAAATTATTAGATTTAAATAGGTGTTAAAGGATAACAATAAAATAATCAATTTATATGAAAGCTACGATAGCTACAATTGATAGTCCATAAAAATGGAGACTACAAATAAATGCTGCTTTATACAAAGATGGAACGAAAGAGTCTGACGCTTTCGCAGAGGTAATCAGCACAAATTATTGTCTGTGTTCGTAATGTAAATTTGCATAATTGAAAGGCAGAAAATTCACAGCAAGACATTATAGGGATTTGCTTTAATACTATCTTTAACTTAGTAATATACGAAAGGGTGTAGATGTACTAGGATAAAAGAGAACATAAATAAGATGGGAATCGATGTTTTTTTTTTTGTAGACGGAAAAGTCGTTTGGAGTTGATTCGGGTGTCGGCAGCCGTAATGGGAATTGAGTTCTCGTACGCGGCCGAGACAGCTTTCGTGTCCCCCACGTTACTCAAAATTGGTGTCGAACATCAGCATATGACGTTGGTTTGGGCTCTATCACCTCTTGTTGGATTCTTTCTTACACCAATCCTGGGTTCTATGAGTGATCGATGTAAGTTGAATTTAGGCCGTCGCCGACCGTTCATCATTCTACTCTCGATTGGGGTATTTTTGGGTGTGTGTCCAACTACTAGTTTGGCTCATAGGAGACTAGCATTATAAAAAATTTTATTATAGGACTTTTACTAGTTCCGAACGGTGAAAATCTGGGATACACATTTGGAGATATCGATCCACATTTGCAAATCGCCAACATGAACCTTACAAATGCAACGGTGAACAACATAAACGTATCACCGCATCGAGCTACGGCATCAGAGACAGAAGTTACTTCTGTACAGAAGACATCACATCCTTGGGGGATATTTTTTACAATACTAGGTACGGTGCTACTTGATTTCGACGCGGATGCATGTCAAAGTCCGTCGAGAGCTTACCTACTAGATGTGACCGTTCCAGGTAAATCTTTCAAGACTTCTTCATTTTTTAGTAAAACTATGAAAATTGTTTTACTTTTTCCCAAAAGACGATCATGCTAAAGGTCTATCGACGTTCACTATAATGGCTGGATTGGGTGGTTTTATGGGCTATTCACTTGGAGGTATAAACTGGGATGACACATCAATAGGTATACATTTATAAATGCAGTTTCATTGTTAGAATCAATTTTCTTATTTGTTTCGTTATTTTTTTAAGGAAGAAAATTAGGAGGACATGTAAAGGCTGTATTTACGCTAATAACATTTATTTTTATCATATGTGTACTGGCGACAGTCACCAGTTTTAAGGAGATTCCCCTGTGGGCACTACAGTCACAGCCAAAGCGAACTGCATCAAATTTCGGTGACGAAAAGCAATCATTGACGGGTGGTAGTGAAAAGGATCAACTCGATGGTGAGGATGAGGTTACATCCTATGGAGCCATGGACAATGCTGATGCAGATACAACAGAGGAAGTGGTAAGAAATTAATTGAAGAAGAAAAAACGTAAAACGTTGAATATTTTATATTGTCTATGTGAAACGTTGAATATTTCCAGCCCAAGCGGAAGAGCAAGTACAGTGCGCCAATGAAACCGACCACCGAGTACACTACGGTGCCAGGTAGCAACATTGGTGAGACGACGTTTTCAGAAAATATTCCACCAAATTTAAATGCAGTCCCAGAAGAGCCAGTCAAATCACTTTCGCATTATCTGTTATCGATTGTGTTCATGCCGTATTCTCTACGAATGGTTTGTCTAACAAATCTTTTCTGTTGGATGGCACACGTCTGCTATTCACTCTACTTTACTGATTTTGTTGGCGAAGCTGTTTTCGGTGGAGATCCGCGAGCTCTCGAGGGAACATTCACTCAAATCCAGTACGAAGAAGGTGTTCGCTTCGGCTGCTGGGGAATGGCCATGTACTCCC
This sequence comes from Atherix ibis, assembly GCA_958298945.1. Lineage (NCBI taxonomy): Eukaryota > Metazoa > Arthropoda > Insecta > Diptera > Athericidae > Atherix > Atherix ibis. Next base: position 40,304,445 of record OY282606.1, read on the forward strand.
TTTCCTGTGCTTGCTATTCTCTTATCATTGAGAAATTAATTGAACGTTTCAGGTAAGAGAAAGGAATGTTGTTGCTATGTCACCAAGATTTTATAACACCATCGAACTAAAAGATTACCACTAATTTGTTAGAGCGAAAACAGTCTACGTTGGAGGATTGCTTTTTTATTGTACCGGAATGACGTTGATGGCACTCACAAGAGCGAAATTCAGTGTAATTGTCTTCAGTTGGGCAGCAGGTGTTATGTACTCGACGCTATTTACCATGCCCTATCTTCTCATAGCACACTACCATTCACAAGGGATTGTGCGTAGACTATTCCCACAAAACGTTGGCTTACGAATATCATTATTCCTCATTTATTTTCCTTTCATTCCAGTTCGAATTAACTTCGGAAGGGGAAGCGAAATTAGGAACGGATGTTCGAGGATTGGGAACCGATGTCGCTATCGTTAGTAGTATGGTCTTCCTGGCACAGTTTATTCTATCGATTTGTATGGGGACGATAGTTTCGTGGTCTGGAACAACTACCGCTGTTGTCAGTGTGGCGAGCTTCCTCAGTTTCCTGGGCGCGATCGCAGCAACACAAATAATGTATTTAGATTTGTAAAAATTCTTTCTATTCCTGAAATTGTATGTACAGTAAATTCTATTAAATCCGTTAATGTGTAATTGTAATTAAATTTTGTTCAAAAGAATAAATAACAAATGAAGTCGATGTAACAGATGCTTGGAAATACCTTTTATTGAAAATGCCGCCTCGTTGTGCATTTCGACCATATTCATTCCTTGACGACAAATCGTTATACCATCTTTTTTTTGTTAGTTTGTATATAAGGTCTCTACTACAAGGGCCACTTTATAACGCCACAATCACGAAACCATTTGACGAAATATACCAGTTTATTATTTTAGAAAAATTAAACATTTTTTTAAATAGCAGTTACTTTCTGAATATTAAACTTCCCTAGAATTTAAAACAATAATTCAAAATACATAAATACATGAATACCTATACACTACCCTAAGTAAATAGTTTATTATATGAAAATAAAACACACATAACGAATACTAAAAAAAAATATACGAATTCCGCTCTAATTTCTGTACTGCTGAAAATTTCAAATTCATGAAATAAAATTAATAATTATTAATTTCCTAACTTCTATTTTTATAATCTACAAAAAATTCAAATTTAAATTAAATTTGAAATATTTTATTAATCTGATTTGAATTCGTTTTAGTTTAATTTTTTGTTCGCTGAAATATGCAGCTGAACTGCTTGCTGAATTAAAAGTTAGAATAGTACTGCCATTTTATATTTGCAAGAATAATTTTGAGAAAATTGTAATTTCCTATTTTTTTTATTTAAAACAATTTTTAAGTATATTTTATCATAAAATAATTATTTATTTTTATATATCAATCCAAAATAAAACAAAATAATATCTTAAAAAGTTATTTTAAGGCGAAAATATTGTTGGACGGCAAATGCAATTTTATGGAAACAGAAGGCTTAAAAAAGGTTAAAAAGTGTGTGAAAGACTTACCATATTTCGGCGATAAAACTGTCGGAGTTTTCTATATTCCCTATAAGAATGTGATGGTTTTGAAATTTAATTGACTTGAATGGACGGACTATCAATTTGAAACTAGTTAATAAGTGATTTGTCAAAGCACATTCTTGAATTAATAGCACAGTTATCGTACTGAACTTTGTGGACAGGGACAGTTTGTACTAATTCTGTCAAATAACCATTTTCATAAAATAAATTCTTAGGAATTAATTTATTTCACTTTTTGAAGTGAAATTTACATTGTTATAAAATTTCTTACGAAATGATATATTAAAAAAAATAAAATAAATCTTAGATATATATGTATATATATATATATGTGTGGACTAGGGCTGCCATACGTCCAGCTTTTCCGGGATTTTCCCTTTTTCGAGAGTTATCCCGGCGTCCGAAAGAGACCTTTTGGGACAACCAAAAATCCCGTTTTTATATAACTCTCATTATTCACAAATTAATTAGACACTGTAGATCAAAAAATAAAATTGAATCGTTTCACAGTGAGGTGACTGATTTCTATGACACGATAACTACGAGGGTCGTTCAATAAGTCTTTAGAAAAAGATGGAAAAAACTGTTTTTTTTTAAAAAAAATTTATTTTTTAACATAATCTCCTTCTAGCTCTATACACTTTTCCAACCGTTTTTCCAAAATTTTTATCCCGTCCAAAAAATAGGATTTCGGAAGTTCTGCAAAATACTCATCCGTTTGAGCAATGACGTCCTCGTTGGAAGTGAACCGTCGTCTGCCAAGCCATTTCTTCAGATTGGGGAAAAGAAAATAGTCACTCGGGGCCAAATCTGGTGAATAAACGGGATGCTGCAACAATTCCATTCTCAATTCCACAATTTTGGCCATGGAAACAGCGCAGGTGCGCACACAGAGGATTTTTTTCTTCTTCAGATGGGGGCGTTTCTCTTTGATTTCCTCGCTCAAACGTTGCAATAACGACGCGTAATACGCTCCAGTTATTGTTTTTCCTTTTCCCAAGTAGTCGATAAAAATGATGCCCTGCGAATCCCAAAAGACCGTGGTCATCACCTTGCCGGCCGTTGGCACAGTTTTTGCCTACTTCGGAGCCCGTTCACCCTTGAAAATCCTTCGTTTCTGGAATGTAATTGTGTAACCAGGTTTCGTCCACAGTGACATATCGACGAAGGAATTCGGCAGGATTGCGATGAAAGAGTGCCAACATAGCCTCAGAGTCCACTACACAATTGCGCCTATTCTCCTCTGAGAGCAAACGCGGCACCCATCTTGCCGAAATTTTTTTCACAGACAATTTTTCATGCAAAATTGAAGCGACTGTACCTTGTGATATCCCCGTGGCCTCAACTTATTCGCGCACTTTAATTCGCCGATCGTTCAAAATCAGATCGTGGATTTTGTCGATGATTTCAGGAGTAGACACCTCAACTGGGCGTCCTGAACGATGTTCATCTTTTGTGGATGAACGACCACGTTTAAATTCATTCACCCAATTGTAAACCATCGCAAACACAGGTGCAGATGTGCCATGAACTGCATCCAACTCGGCTTTGATTTCTTTCGGGCTTAAGCCTTTCAAATGGAGATGTTTGATGAAAGCCCCAAACTCTCTTTTTTCCATTGTTATGCACAAATAAATGTCGTTAACTTTAATCGACGATAGAAATTGACCTACAGATTTTCTAAGGACTTATTGAACGACCCTCGCACATATTTGGAAATGTGGATAGAACCAATAAAAAATTTTTCTATGTTTTCATGAATAAGCTTAATAATAAGCCATTATTGGAATGGAAATAAATAGAAAAGGTTATAATGTATCTCAGAGTGGAAACTGAAAAATTTGTCTGGTTAGATTGAAAAAATTGCACCAATGTGGGCAATTCTTGTTTTCAAAAAATGAAAACACTATTTCTTGAATAATATATTGACATATTGAAAGTATGTGAATGTATTTTTTCAATTCCTGATCATAATGGAAATGTAGTAAGGATATTTTCATTAGTGGATATACAGTAGTCCGACGAAAGAAAGTCTCTCTCAATACCAATACTATACATGTGTAAATTTTGATTATAACTGTAACGAAATGTACGATTTTATATGAAAAATAAAGCATTAATTAGAAATGCAAAATCGAGTAAAAAAATGAATAAACATACTTACTTTTTTCTATTTTCTTCATTCATATTTGTTTTTTTTTTTTTATAAAAAGACTAAAATAAAAGAACACGTCTTTTGTAAATAGTAAATAATCCCCATAAAAATAATTTAAAAAAAGTGTCTCGGTTTTGGTTGAAAGAAATGTGGCAGCCCTAAACTGGATGCAATTTTCAGTTTCAGTCGAAATTATTGTTCCTTCCACAAATATTTAGATATCCGGTTCTATTCTACATTTTGAGCAGATATCCCTGATTATTCAAAACAAATTATATTTTTTAAATAACATATAAACTCGTATTAATAATAAAAAAATTAAAAAATTTCCAAAAAAATTTTAATTTTCTAACAATTTTGTACATTAGTTTTTATTGATTTTTTATTATTTAATAAACATTCTTTGAATTGATTTCGTTTCATTTCTGTGCAGATGTACGGAATTTCTTCGAACAATAAGTACATTTATGAGGTCGCTCACCAGTGTCAATAAGTAAATGGATATGTAAGGAAGAATTGCTAAAGTACTCCTTATTGCAAACAAGGCAATTAAGCTTAACACGATTTGTAAGATTATGAGTGTTTTTATGTGATTTAAGGGTGCTTCTTCAGCTTTTGAGTTCGTTTCACACTGAAACGGCTTCTCCATAGTTTTTTTTAAATGTCTTCCAACATGTTCAGCATTCATAATCCATATTTTACTTCTTTTGAATGTAGCCCTTTCTAAACCAGATAATTCCAAGGTATTACGATGATGTTGGCTACTATTTAAAAAGGCATTCTCTTGTGTAGTCTTCTTGTAAATTTTCATATCAGTTTATTAAACTTTTATTTGGTTTTGCTCGTGATCGTAATTGAAAAGTCTTATATTTCGGCATTTTCGGTTGGATCGGATTCTTCTGTTAAGAGGTTATCATATTCGGATGTTAATAACATATTTCGTTCAATAATGAAAGCGTACTTAAGCTGCTTCTGAGGATAGATTTATTTCCCTAAAATTACATTCCGGTATTCAATGCAATTTCACTTCGGCGGGTTTTGATATGTTGAAGGCAATTATCTCTCGTCTTGAATGTCTTTCCACAATATGGACAGACAAAATTTCTCTAAGAACTGTTAGCAAAATTGCTGAATTAGTAGAAAATTTTCTTCAATGAAAAAATTATTATTTTCTTTTTAAATAATATTAAATAGAGATACTATAATGTCATACAGATAGATAAACTAATTTACCTAGAACATATAGAACAAATGTGTGATTTTATATTTGAATGGGTTCTTTCATGAGCTTCTTTTAAACTTTATTCCATCATATGCACACTGGAATTTTTGAAGTACATCTTTTCACAGTGGCGGATTCTTTTTCTAATTTTCAGCAATATTAATTGGTTGTTTGAAATTCACCAACAGTATATTATGTACTCTCTCTCGTATATGTCTCTATTTTTACAGATTCGTAAATGGCTATTGTAGCGATATTTTTTCCCACATAAGTCGTATTTTAACATTTTCACGTCAGCATGTTCTTGAGGAATTTAGAATTCCTACAGTTCTCTGCAATTCTGCCAATGTCAATTCAATATTTTTTCAAAATTTAAATTTCTTTTTATCATTTTATATTATTATATGTTTTTTTCTTTGAAGATCACAAATAACTAACCAATTAAATTTATTTATTCATTTAGTTTGTTTCTCCCTTGTTCAAAAAGTGGTAAAAAATCTGCTCATGATACGTTCATAATCTGTCGATAACAGATCCATGACATTACGTTAAGCGGCAGCAATATTCCAAAAAAAGTGTTACCTTGGACTTACACATATATTCGACAAACAGTTAACCTGGATCCCTCACACGAAAACTTAAAGAAGTAAACTTAACGGACAATACAAACAATTACTACGACTCCTAGACAGTAGGTCAAAACTGACAATAATAGCAAACTATTACTATACAATGCGGTACTGAAACCAATATGGACATACGGAATCGAATTTTGTGGTTCGACTAAGCATTCCTCCAATTTCCTTACAATCCAAACCCTTCAATTCCGAATCCTTCGAAAAACTGTCAGTGCCCACTTTTATGTACGAAATACTGTTATCCATCGTTACATAAATGTTCCATTTGTTGTCATAATATAATTTAAAATAAGATTCGAAATTATATTTTCGAATTTTCTAAATTGGAGGAGTTCCCAGTTTTTATAGAGAATACAACAAAAAAATATTTGAAAGAAAGAAAATATTGTGGAAATGCAGAATTTTATTATGCATGTTCTAGTTTATATAAATATAACATATTTTATAGTTTATTCTGTATTTGAAAAATCATCTTTAACTTCTAAGATTATTCCGGCACTTATCGAGAATATCTTTTTTTATGGACGGATAATCGGGATTAGTTTTTAGTACTTGTTGGCAAACATCAATTGCGTCTGCATAGCGTTTTGTTTTCATATGATTGAAAGCCAATTTGTAGCCGATTTGCGGCTTCGATTTTCCACAGTAACGCCATGCGTAATCATAGTTAATCGCCGCTGATCGATATGCTTGCTCTTTTTCGGAAATATAACCTATTAGCTCGTAAGCCTTTGAGCACGACTTATTATGCTTTAAGACGCGATTTAGCAAATCCTGGGCCATGTCATATTTGCTCGCTTGTACGTACAGGTCGGCTAGCAAAAGCCAGCACCTTTCAAGGTACTCAGCCTCCTCAAAATTCCAAACATTCTTCGCTACACGCTTTAATTGGTTTTTAGCTCGTTGTGACTGTTTCAACATCACGTAGGCGGATGCAGTACCCAAAATGGGACCTACGAGGTCTTTGTACTCTTCTTGAGAAGCGATCTCTGTGAAATCATTTAGAGCCGTTTCAATATTGTACTTTTGTCGTGTCGCCATCTGCAGAAAGTTTTGCAATAGACGATGGTTAACTGCCTCATTATCCATACCGCCAGGACGTGGCTTTAGCTCCTTCAGCAAACGCTCAGCTGTACGTAGTGCCATAATACGTGAGTCTTTAAAGTCTATATCTTCCAAATTTTCAGCAACACCGTTCTCAGATGGCAAATCTCCATCGGGATTCAAGCAAATTTCGATCATGTTAAAAATAGCCTGCTGTCCCCATTCTGAGTCTTTGCGGGCATTATTAAAAAACTTTAAAGCGCTGTTGGGATTGCCACTGTACCAATCGAACATTCCCTTGCTGTAGTTGAGTCCAGCGTCAGTCTGATGGTTAGAGATAGCCTGCTCGGCCCGCTGCAGGAATGCTGTTGCCTCTTGAAGTGTGCCTGACCTTCGCATTACTTCCACTAGTCGTGCCAAGGCTGTCCAATATGTCGGTCGGGATAGTAGCAATTGCGAAAAGTGATAGGCTGCGCTATCGAAATCCATCTGAAAATAGAGAACCAAATTTAAGTGAAACATTTTGATGTGTCATGAGTAGGATTTACCTTCCGAAATGAGAGATCAGCCATCATTACAGATGCAGCTTCATTGTTTAAGTCGATTTGTAAAATTTGCATGCACATATCCTGACACTGATCCATTTGGCTAACCTGAAAATTTTGATCGTTCAAGTTAAAAATTTAAGTTACAATGAATGGGAGAGTATATGCACTTACTTGCATATAGAGACGCGCTAGAGAAGCTAATATGCCGATATCCTGGGGCGAGTACTTCAAAGCCTCCTTGTAGTGCTGCATGCCCTTATCGTTTTCCCGAAGAGCGATCGATTGTTCCGCTAGTAAAACACAGATTCTGCAAATATAATTCGACTTTTAACAACAGAAAATTCCATTGAAAATCTTTGGATATTATCTACTTTGAAAGGATTTTGTGCTGTTCCTGAGCACCTCCCGCCTGATCGATGCTAATGCGTTTCTGAACACGGTACTGATTGTCTCGAGCTTCCCTTAGTGTAGTGAGTGACGAATTCAAATTGCCTGCCTTTTCACGAATCCTGGCCAGCAAAAGAAGCTGCTTTGTACGTATCTGCAGAGAGGCTATGTCGTCACTATCTCTGCAAGAATATTAATGGTTATTAAAGCACGTGTAACAAAGAAAATTGAAATCGATTACGTTTTCTTGAAATCAATCTCTTCAACAAGTGTATGTTCAGCCTCAGAAAATCTACGCAGCTTTAAGTATAGTTCAGCTAAATCTAATTTCAGAGCCGAGTGGTCCGGACTCATCACAGCTTCGCGGTAGTAACTGATTGCCTTTGCGTATTGGTGTGTTTTGACGTATGCGCGACCAAGCTTCCCTGCCAATAAAGAATCACGAGGATTTTGCTTGAATGCTTCTCGGTACGCATCAATAGCGAGATCAGGCTCTACAAGAATTTTTTGAACATTATTTTCTACTCGTTCACCACAATGGCAATAATAAATTCAGAATTAATTAGAAATGAGGAAACCTTGAATGGACATGTACGCATCGCCAAGCATCAAGTAACTATCAGCACCGGGGCAATTGTGTACAAGTTCCTTAAAACACTGTGCAAATGCCAGGCGATCTTTCCTCTGAAGATAGACACTGGCCAGACGAGTTTTTGCCTAAAAATAAAATCGAATTAATTTTATTGCAAGAATAGCGTGGCAGTAGTATTTTTACTTCTAAATAGTAGAGTTGTCCAGGCTGTATAGACCGCAACAGTTCGATTACTCTATTCACGTTACCATGCTTTAGAGCTAATTCCGCATTTGCGATTATCAACCGGCCTTCTTCAGATGTGTTGGCAAACTCTTCTAGAGCGCTATTCATCAGCTTTTCGCCCTCATTGCCTTGACCAAGTTGGGCGTATACTTCTATCAGTTCGAGGTACAGCGTTACTTTGTCCGCCAGCGAGAGTGTCAAATTTTCGGAGGTCTTCGATTTGGCGGGCGAAGCAATTTTTATATTGGAATTTTTAATGGTGCGTATCCCGATCAAGCTCATCGCGTTAAGGAAACTTTTCTGCGCCTCGTCGTATTGTTGTTTACTTTTCTGTACGATACCGTTCAAAAGATGATAGAGCGGATTTTCTCGGACAGCAAAATTGTGCGATAGGCACACTTCTAGGCTTTGAAAAGCTTTGGTGAACAACTGTTGTTGAATATAAATTTGCGCAAGAAGCAAATGGGCATCAGTATACGATGGATCGAGGTCGTGAAGAATTCGCTGCAACGTATTCATCGACATGCTGATCTCACCGCAAAGAAATTCAACTTTCGCAAGCATGTAGATGCCGCGTACCAAGCCCGGACACGCTTTCACGACTGTCTCGAGTATGTTCAGACAATGTTTCAACGATATGTGAAGAGAGTCTTTCGAATTGGTTGCCGTCTTCTTAACAGTGCTCTGTACGGGCGAGTATTGCAATAGCTCTGCGCATACTTGTAGCAAGAAGTCAGGATCGAACCGATGTAGATACTCCCAACCGAAGCACAGGGTCTTAAGATTTTTGAAATGCACTTCGCAGGCTTCGATTAGAAAACCAATCGCTTTGTCGACGTTCCCCGTAGTTATTCGTGCCGTCATGAATGAGAGCAGCGGAATCTTGTTGATTCCCTGAACTTCGTTCAAAAACTCGATTTGTTGTCTCACCTGCTCGGTTACGCCATTTTCTGCCAATTGGCAGAGTGTTAATCCGCACAGGGCATAAATTGAACTATCATCGACTTTGCTTGCCGATCGAAAGTATTTCGTCGCTTCTTTAATGTGCCCCATTTTTAGGCAATGATATCCCAATTCAGTGATAAATTCTACATTTCCCGGACACTGTTGGGATATTTTCTCAACATAACCGAACGTCTGCGAAAGTATATCGCGATCGCAACCACAAATTCTCGAAAACAATTGGGCAGTTTGCAATATCAATTTGAAGTTGTTGACTTCGTTTTTTTCAATGGCTGTGAACAGCTGCTGTAGAGTCTGCAGACCGATTTTAAAATTGCCTTCACGACAAACCAACAACAACGCTTTCACACGCAGTCCGGATATATTCAGAGGATCAATATTAATTATTCTGAGCGACGTTTCGAAAGTGTGGTCCCAATTCCAGCTGGACAATTGCGTTTCCATCTTCTCAATTAGAGGAATATTCAGTTCAGGATATCGTACCGAAAGACGATTCAGCACAGCGATGGCGTTCTCGAAATCATTGTTGATTTGGAAATATCGTACTTGCCCTAAGGTGGCATCAATATTTTTACCAACCGAAAGCGTCCGTTCAAACACATCCAAAATAGTTTTACTGGGACGTGGATTCAAATATAAATCGCACCATGCTTTCAAGACCGTAGCGCTAATCATATCATGATTGAGTTTAATGGCTCGCTCTGAATACTCACGTGCTTTTTCAACTTTTCCCGTTAACAGTAGAAAAACCGCTGCAAAATACGCCGTATTTGCAGTTAATTTTTTTCTTTCCTCACGAAGTTTTCCATCCAAAGCAAGAATAGCTTCTTTGTCTATTACAGCACATCTTTTGTGCGCATAAATTAGTGCCAGAATAGCAGCCATTGACAAATCCGTCTCGTTCTTAAGTGGATTCAATTCGCGTATACCTTCCTGAACTCGATTGCCAAGAGCCAATGCAATTCCGTTAAATAGACGAAAAGAACCGTTGCCGGGATGTTTAGCCAAACCATCTAAGGCGGTCTTTTGCATCGAATGATAGAATTTGATGCGGCCGTAGTATAAAATTAAGCTGATGTAGTCTTGTTCATCCATTTTCTTCAATTTTTGGTACGAATTTAGTAACTTTTAATTAATAAAAAATATAAATTCAGAAATATTTGAAATTTTTATTTAACAATTAATTCTCAACGCAAAAATTTTTGTATTTGTCGCCATATTTCTCCAAATAGTGAGCCAGGAAATCACATTTGATTTTTATTTTTAAATTATCTTTGGTGATTTGATCGAAAACATCCTGAGAATAGAAGAAATTTTTTTCATACTTTGTTAAAAAAATTCATATTAGATTATTTTATGATATTTAAGGAAAATGAAAATTTTTTGGGGTGATGTGAGTGCGTCTTAAGATAATGTATGTGATTCAATGACAAACCTTGGCCAGCAATTTTCCGATTCCACGTCCTTCGAACTCTTGGGGAACAAACGTTTCTTCTAGCGTTATTATATCACCTTTACGGGAATATTCAACAAAAGCCTTCAGGCCTTCCAACTCATAATAAAAGCAGTTCCCGTTCGAATCGTGCTTCAAGTTCAAATTGCTGGTGAGCGAGGCTAACCGAGATCGAGTCAACATTTGTGGTGCAATTGTTTTGAGTAAGCGACCAGAATTACGTGCAATTGGTGCAGACATAACTATAAATTTTTACCTAATTTTACAAAGAAATTGCGTAAATTATGATTTAAATGCTTACCTTTTGCGATTTAGTTAAAATCCAATCCAGTGAAAATCGTTGCTATGGAAACGACTATTAACAGAAACCAAAACAAACAAAAAATAACTTTTTTCTACCAAATACACATTCAAATCGAATTTTGTTTTCACTTAGTTATTTAAAATGATTGTTTAGTATTTTTTTACATCCATAAATATATTGTTTATTAAAAATAAATACCGATAAAATAAGTAAGAAATATTCGTAAACTAATGTTCGGCACGAGAAATATTTGTAAACAATTTTGACAACTGTCAGCGTTGGGAGATTAGAAATTTGCAGTACGTAGTTCCATCTATTGGTCTCCAATACATTTGCTGTAGTTGAATGCATATGAAGTTTTTGACATTTGTAAGGAATAAATGAATTATTTCTTATAAAAGCTACAATATTGATAATTTTAAAAACATTAAGAAAATTAACACATTTTAATTATTGATTATATATAATAAATCAAAAGATTTATCATTATTTTCTAATACATATTTCAGTAAAATCTTACGGAGAAGGTTAATTTGCTTTAAGGTAATTTAAAAAAAAGCTTTCGACCCTTGGTAGTACATGATTGAAGCGACATGTACCTTGATTTGATGTATTATTACTTATATTTTCACATTAATTTTAATGGCTTGTGCGCCCTAACTGGGCAGCATTATTGTTACATATGAAATAAATCTAACCAAATAATGATATTGAAATTATTATTATAATATATATAAAAATTAATTTACTATTTTTAAAACAAAATCGATTCAATTTTCTTTGTTTTTAACTTGCATTAAACAAATTCAAAACATGAATTTTCTAATAAAGTACGAGCGAAATCATTATGTGAGATATTTATTTTAATGAATTTGTGCCATATATTAGATTATTTATTTTTTAAATAGGGAAAATACCAAAATTTGTCTATTTTTACAATTTTTCTCAATTTTTCATTACAGTTATTTTTAGTCGATGATTTTCAATAATGCTATCTATCAATCATGTAAATTTATTATTTGTAATAAATTTTCCTACGAAAACACTAATATTTTAGGCTTCTGCCTTTTTTTATAAGTCGATTAACCGGATAAGAGATCTGCTTAAGTCCGAAAAAAACCACGAGTAAAGCTAAAACTGCCATAACGAAATACGTTTCGATTATTTACGACCTGTTATCTAGTACGCTTTTGGTATAATTATCTACTTCAATAGATGAATAATTAATTACAATGTTTATCGCTTCAGCATAAAATATTTTTATTTACCGTGAGAATATTTGCATCTTCTAATAGTATAAAGTACGCGTTACAAATAAGCAAAATATATAAATTTAGTAATTTGTTCAATTTTCATCAAAAGCAAAATACGAAAATAAATCTGATGATAGTTATATAAATATATTTATATACGTACTTGGTAAATAGTAGATATATTATGGTCCCCAAATAAGTGGATGACAACATTACACAGTAAATAAATAAATTTAATCGAATAGGCAAAAGTTATTTGCTGTACGTGCGCATAATTTTGCGTCATCAAAATTTATTTGAGCAAATTTTATTAAATTTTCTTAACAATTTCCATTGATAAGCAGAAATTTGGATAGAAGAATTTTTTCAGATTGGAGATGAGAAACTTGTACAATTGAAAGTTTCGCTTTAGAGTACTTAGTAGTCTAAAGTACAATCTTTTTAAACGGAACCAAATACTTTATACTAAAAAAATGATTTGATTTTCCATTAAAGGAAATTATATTTTACTTTTAATTTTAAATTTAAATTATGTGTATTTTTAATAAAAAAGTTTTAAATTTCTGCAATATTTTGAAATTAGAGTCATCTGAAACTTAATTTAAGCCATACTGCATCATGGAAAATAAATTGTCACGTGGTTATTATCAAGTTCCACCATTTTTTTTATTTAGGTCAGTAGTCCACCAGGCCTACAAATTTGAATCATGGAACATATTGAGGATGGAGATCAGTTAGAATACAAAATTAGGTCGATATCCATCCAGGCCTAGAAATATAGACTTCCATATTGTGGAGATTAAATTTTTCTGCATATCAGATTAGGTCTATAGATATTTAGACTTTTAAAATCATTTTTTTAAGTTAATTAAATAATGACAGCTTACAAATTCGAATTGGATTTTAGTTGGAAAGAAAATTAAGTAAATTTGAATATAATCAAGGATCTTTTTAAGGAACCACTTAATATGAATATGCCCATTTCAGCTCCATGATTCATAATTTTCTCATATTATCCTCGGCCAAAAAAAAAATTGAATTATTTTTAATATATAAATTTTACGCCCAACGTGAACTTGCGAAGAGAAAAATAATATTTGCGTCAGATTTGTATCATAAACTAAATCATCAACCCTAAATGAAGATAAATTTTTTTTTAAATAGGCGCTCCTACGTTTTGAGCAAATAATTCGTTGTAATCATTACTGACGTAAGTGCTCATCAGTAGAGCTAATTTTATTTTGAAAATCAGATCAACAACGGAAGTGGACACTATCCCCACTTGATAAATGATGAATGGAAATACTTGTGGGTAATGGTCTGATTATGGGACTATTCCGTTGGTTAAAGTGGTAGTCGACTAAATAGACTGTAGGTTATGACAACATTAATTCCACGCCTGATGCTGAAGCTAATGGCAATGTTGTTTGGGGCAGTCTCAATCATATTAAAGGCTGCTAATTCTAAGATATTCTAAATGAATGTATCTTGGGCAATTTGTGCGTACCATTGTGCCACTCGATACAACGTGACAAATCATACATTCTGTACTTTATATCCACTTCAGTTGATTGAATAATTTGAGTAATAATTTCTGGACATCCGTGTGAATCGAACGGTATAAAACCTAATTTGGATCATTTCAGTTAGATGATAGCCTTTGGATTAAACAGACGGATTTATCAACATTGAATTGTGGTTAAATATAGTGAATTTATCCTGATTTCAGGATTCAAAATTAAAAAATAAATATTTTAGTTATCAACTTATTATAATATATACAAGGAAAGAAATTCGGGTATGAATAATAAATATCGTTTTTTTTCCACATAAATATTTTCAAAAAGTGTATATAATTTTTTCTGCAAAATAAATTTCAAAAAAATAAAAAAAATCCCATGTATAAAAATTAGAATTATACAAAAATATTAAAATAAACTAAAGAAAAACAAAACCAATTAAATCTTAGTATAATTATTTATTGTGTTGTGGCACCAATTTTATTTTAAAGTGTAATAGTGTAACATTAAAAATAATTTTTTATTTATACTCTGATGACTTTTTGTTTTTTAAATATGGTCAAGCGATTAACAAAAATCAGTTTATTGTTTTATGAGAGTGTGTCTCCTATTTGATTTGTTCTTTGCAAAAAAGTTTACGAAAGAAATTCGACCATAATTTTCTTGTGACTGGATCGAGAACAATAAAGTATATAAATAGAACGAACCCTTGTAAGGTTGCTGTAAGACAGAATAAATATGAAAATACTAGACCAGCTCGAGTGGATGCTAGTAGGCCGAAGATCCAGGTGAATCCTAGCAGGAAGAACAGGAACACCGATAGTCTGAGCTGTGAGAGAGCGAGTTGTTTTTCAGTTTTCTGGATTTTTTGACTATGTCCATGGGTTATATAGTAGATGACCGTTATGAAAATCACCAAGTTGGCTACTATGATGAGACCGATCGGCATAATCACTCCCAAATAAAGCGCTCTACCGCTCGGATAGCATATTTTCGATTGACTAAATTCAATGAAAGGAATATAGGCATCGCGATCTATCAGAAGAACAATAAAGACAGGAATACACGGAAGACACCAACCTAGAAGAAAGGCTTTAAAGAAGAATCGATTTGGCCGTGCACTCCCTAAAACTTGAACATAACGTTTGTACTGCAGATAAGCGACGATTAACATCCATGAAAATTGTACAAGTACAGAATAGTGCAAGGATGCACCAAGAGCAATGCAGCTTGAATAAATCTTGTTCTCGATGAGATGTGTTGTAAGAACTTCCGTGTTCACAAAACAAATTAAGATCATTTGTAACGCTATGGCGGCTGATAGTTGGAGAAGTACTTTTGATGATGCCTTTTGACGCCATGAACGAAAAGCAATTGCAGTCACTATTATTCCAAGAATACCGGCCAAAGATAATGAACAGCCTAAAATTGTTATTATATCCAGGGCTTCCTCATGTAATCTTGTCACCACCACAACATCTGTAGATGTGGATAGATTGTAATATCCTCCGACGAGATAAGCGAATGGAGTGAAATGAGAACATCCATACAAGATGATATCATTGCCATTGTCGGATTTATTTAGAAATTCGATCCCATCATCCATCCAAGTATCATAATTCCAATAACTACATTTATTCCCATTTAAATCGCTGCTGTTCATATTGTCTTCGTAATTTTTACCTTTTACGAAGATTGGCATCAGTTCTGGCAAATGGGAGCCGACGCCCGATATTGAAATGCTTATGATTTTTCCCAAAACTTTTTTATCGGTGAAATCTCGATCTTCTTGAAAGAGTAAATCATTGAAAAAAATATTGATAATAATTTTTCGAGCAGTTTGTGTTTGGTTTGAGGTGGAGTTCTTTTTGTTTGGAATTATTTGCTCCTCATCCAGAAGTTGAAGAAGGCGTTCAGGAACGAAAGTCGCAACCTCAAGTCCTTCTTCGTCAAGTATCTCGTCATAAGATTGATTTGAAAATAGAAATCGATATCGAGAATTATGCAGACTCGTATATGAACAATTCTCGGTATATAACGCAACACCAGTGATGTTCGTGAGACGCGGATCAATGATGAACGCCATCAGCTTAGATCCAATCACCGCAACTACACCGTGATAATCGGATGTCGTGGTGGAATTTTCATCATTAGATTTCGTTGATATTTCGTTGATTAATGTTTCAAAAGCATCAAGGAGGATGTTTGTTGAATTCAATTTAACTGATGTTCTAGTAATACGAGAATCAACATCCATTAAATAATTGTAAATTGTAACAATATCTGCAATTTGGACAGCAGGCGATTGGGGCTGCGATGGCAATAGTTCGCTTGGTTTTAACGAATCGCCATTTGTTGGTGGTTGGTCTTTAGCAATATTAGTAGCGACAATTTTCATTATTCTACCTAAATAGAATAAATCAGCTGGAATTAGCTTTGTTGATGATGATACTGATGTTGCACTCAATAGACTCTTCACTTGGTTTAGAGTCTGGGTAGGATTAGTATCGGGGGTTATACTACGGCCAATATTGTACAAATTGCTAGTAACTATTCGAGCATCGGATATGTGCTGACAGCTTATATTCGATTTTTCTGCTTCCCATTTAGCTCCATAAATAAAGTCTCCAATACATTTTCTATAAATTGGTAAATAATTGGATAATAGGCATATTCTTGAAGTAGTTGTTGTCTGCCCAATTCTTGCACCTTGCCATGTCCTTTCAATTGCTTTAGAATATTCAGGTAAACAGAATTCTGTACTATTCACTTGAATTTGTTGTGATTCACGACCATAATTCAATATCACATATAACATATTTTTAAGTTCAGTTAAATTCTCCATAAATGTATCCTCATCGTCATTGGTATCCTCTTCACTTTCATCGTCATCATCTATTATATTTTCATCATCACCTTCATTATTATTTTCATCTTCATTACTATTATTATTTCTATTAGATAGTTTAATTTTATTTGATTTCTTTTTCAATGAAATTGAAACATGGCACAACACTTTTTTTAAATGATTTTTAATAGTTTCAACATTAAGAATTCGAACATTGTGAATAATTAATCTTCGATAAAGTTCATCGTTAATTTTCTTACGATTAATCAAGATGAGTTTTTTAATAATTGTCTTATAATTAGTATTGAATGTACAAGGTAGCTCATAGAAGAAAGCAAATGCATGTCCTTTTTGTTTTCGATAAGCAATAATACGTGGAGTTTGTTGAAACTCAAAATTGAATATTGTATGCGCTTCGCACCAATAGACGGCGGCTGTATCAGTTGGTAAGTCCACTTCGAAAATTGTTTTTCTATCGTACTTATCTTGCCATAACACTTTTAAATCAACACGTTTTATTAAATTATTATCTGAATAAGTTAGACACGTAATCCCATATGATCCACTTTGATGCCATAGTCGCCGTAGGTTATATACTGTTAGTAGTAAATTTTTTTGGTTCGCATCAAACGAAAGGATCATTTTTGGGACCCGATCGGGAATAATGTGTAAACTATTTATAACACAATCATAGAACTGAAACGGTATCAGAGTACCTAGCCAATTTATGACTATTGGTGTTTTTAATGAATCTATTTCATACTCGTAAGCTAAACAAAGTCGACTAGAATCCAATCTATTATGGTCTGCCAACACTTTGAATACATTATTATCCCTCAGGTGTAGAAAATTTTCATAACTTGGATCGTTCGGCTCAAAACCCACACTATGAATACCAAAACACTCATCGGGCATGTGTTTCAATGCTAAATAATTATTGGGGCAAGCTATTTGTTCAAAAGCACTATACCGATTAATACACACAAAATGCAAATTTTCATTGCAATCAGCTAAACCGAATTTTATTTTTAATTCAGCGGTTGTATTTTTCGTTTTTCTACTATTTCGAACAGCTTCAATTAGAGCATACGCACATACTTCCGATGGAAGTGAATTTCTATTACTGATTTGTAATATCTCACCCCATTTGTTACCCGGTAAACGCCAATAAACCGCACTATTCACTACATCAGAACGCTTAGCTGGGACCCAAAATTTAGTGAGGTTGTTGCGTAATAAATAGTTTAAAAAAATCTGATCATCTTGGACATCAGACAAAATCGTATCACTACCGAAACACACTTTATCCGTCCATTGTTGTGAATCAGTAATTTTCAAGCACATTTGTTCGAATGTTTGAAATCCCTTAGGACAATGATACTCATCGGTAGGTGTTCGTTTACAGTCTTCTGGCTTTTCAGGTATCCACTTTGATACTGAACATAATCGAGTTGTTATGTTGTCATTTTCATCAAAGCAAATCGGCCTCGATAGGTGTAAGGTTGGGTTTTCAGTAATTACCTCCTCCCATTCGACCACTCCTCCATTCGTTAGATATTGCTGCCTTGGACATGATATCTATATTTAAAAAAAAAATAATAATTACAATTTTTTATTTAATGCCACTTTGTGTTGTTTTTTTTAACATTTATTTTTAATTAAAATTTCCCAAATTAAAAATTGACAAACTTTATAAATTCTCTTTTCAAGATATTTATTTGTCTTAAACACTTGGAAAAATCTTTGTAACTAGATATTTATAAGAAAATGATTTGAATAATTAGAGAAAAATAAAATATTCACCGTATTTTGCACAAGTGCAAGCAAACCAATTACAAAACAGCACAACGATAGATGATTAATTAGCATCTTTGCATCTTACTACGTTGAGACCTCACGTTCGAATAAAACTATAGCATTAATCAGAATTCTTTGTAGCCTGGAATCTGAATGTATGCTCACCCGCACAAGTTTTATCTTTATTCAAATATTGTAAGATTTTATCAGGTTGTAAATATTTCCAACACAATATCGGCTACCGATAGTAAATGTTACTTGTATAACAATGACTATACTAATAGTTCAATACAGGTGGTGTTATATTCAAATGCCCAAATGCCTAAAGGCCCATTGGCCCAATGGCCTAGACTACCAAAAAAGAAAAATATATAGTCCACTTTGGTGCGATAATATTTTTGTTTATGCCAATAATGATTTTTAAGTGCATTCATTTACTAATAACAAGGTGAGTATTTTAGAAAGAGAGATTTACTACCACTCCCAAAAATTTTATAATACTATCCGGTATTATCCAATTTCAAGTTCAATTTCATTCAATATATTCGTAACTCAAAAGGAACTAGTTTACAATATTGAAATTGATTGTAGATTTTTAACTTAAATTCAATATTATATAGTAAAATAAATTAATAATTGAAAATAGCACAACTACTAAAAAAGCTTAAAAATTCATAATTTAGGTAAAGTATAAATACTTGAATTTTACAATTATGGTAGAAAATGCCATAATTATAGTTAATACTTTATTTGTCTCATATTTGCTATTATAATTTAGTAAAAAAGTTACAATTTCACACTATAATATAAAAACATATACGAAAATAGTCTCTTGATAGAAATCAAAAAATACTTTTAAAGAAAACTTTTTGCTATATTCTTGTATTGCACAATTATTAGCAATTTTCTTGAAGCTCAAAAAAACGTATATTCATTAAATTTAAGTACGAAATTATTATATTCTCGTTTTTGTTGAGTACCAAAAAACATATATTTTGTTATAAAAAATATTGTTATTAATATTTTTTATAACAAAATATATTTTTTTAAGTAATTTTTAATAGAAATATTGATAACTATTTAAAAATGTCATGCATTTTTTATTTATATAATAATTATTTTTAGTTTTTTTTTAATTGGAGACAATTTTCATATTTTGTCAAACTAAGCATAAATTTCTTATTAGAACCTTTTTTTTTAATATTAGAAAATATTATAATTTTTATAAGATAACATATTTTTTTTTTAAATATTACCAGGCACTCTAACAGTTATTAATTTTATTTGAATAATATAAAAATTAAATTTTATTTTAGGTAAATTTTTACTTTTTATAAAACTTATTTAATTTTTTTTCTGCTACAATAAAAATTAATCAGAAAATTACTAACCATTACTATCAATACAATTTAAAGTAAAAAAAAATTAATGTAAAATCTTACAGTTTAATTAAATTATTTGAGAAAAATATTTTTTAAGTTTTCATAATGGAGAAAGTCAGAATGGGTTGCTAAGCCGCTATACACAGGATTATCCAATCTGTGCTTTAGAAATTAAAGTTAAATAAAATACGAATACACTGACAATTTGCAGATTTCAATAAAATTTTTGGTTTATTTTTTTTTATTTTTTATTATGCATAAAATATAACATCATTTAAAAGGCAGCAATGACATTTATTATAAGACTCGATCCTTTTGAGGTTGTTTATAATAACTTTTCCGTACATTTAGAAATATAGTTTTGTTATTTATTGATGGTTGTTGGTTTTTTAATGCTCAAAAATTTTGAGAATTATCATGTGTCGATACGATTAGAAAAAACGAGGACAATTTACATCATCAAATCTTGAAATCTCGTACCACGTTCTAAGAAACTTTATTTTTTTCTTATTGGTATTTTTATTATATTTTATAGTGGTTAAATTATCACCGATAGTTTAAAAATACCTCAATTAATAATATATTGACTGTTCCTGACTGGAGATATTCTAATAGCTCAGATCTAACTAGCAACTTTCTACTCTGAGTTCTAATGTTTTTTATATATAAAATCTCCAAAAGAAGAGCTATATCCTTTCTATTTTATATAAATTTAAAAAGTAAAGGATCATCCAACTTATATTAGGTAAAGTAAAGTTACAAAAAGATACTTTTAAAATATTAGTTTTTGATTAAATTTTTATATTATTATTTAATAAAAATTTTGCTATTCTCTATTTAATATAATATGATTTAAATGATAACCATAACTTGATTCTTTTGAAGAAATTTTTCATGTTATTTGGTTATTAATGAAAAGATGTTGATTTTTAAATGCTCTAAAGTTTAAGAATTATTTACGGAAATACAATTATAAATAAAAATTTGTTTATATTTTTGGAAGCTAATTGACACCACCAAATCTCAATAATAGACATTCTAAAAACTTTTCGAATAATAAAGCCAACATTTTTTGGGTAAAATCACATATGGTCCAAATGAAATTTTTTAGGTTAGTTTAGGTTAAAAAAATGTCTGAGAATTAAAAGTAACGAACTCTCTTTTTTCAATTTAAAAAAAAAATAGAACCCAATTACATCTTCAGACCTCAATCTATACTAGACGGATAGTCACTTTTTGCAGATACAATGGCTTCTCTACTATTACTTGGAATTTTTTAAAGCCTTATATATAGAAATTTTGCTTATTGACATATTACTCGTAACATAGCAAGAAATGAGCCTTATTACTGGACAATATTTTGTGTGAAACGTGGCTACGGCAGAACTACCACACTTCTGGGATGTTCTTACGATTTTATCCTAATTTTTGATATTTCAAAAATCCATTGTATAAAATGGAAAATTTTATTCATAATAAATATTTTGTAAAATAACAGGGTTTTACTTTCTGAATGACAATATTTATTTATAAAACCGAATTTATTAAAATTTACTATAATAAATTTTAAATGATTATAGTAAACCAACTACGAGGGTCGTTCAATAAGTCCTTAGAAAAAGATTTTTATTTTTCAACATAATCTCCTTTTCACTCTATACACTTTTCCAACCGTTTTTCCAAAATGTTTATCCCGTCCAAAAAATAGGATTTCGGAAGTTCTGCAAAATACGTCCTCGTTGGAAGTGAACCGTCGTCCGCCAAGCCATTTCTTCAGATTGGGGAAAAGAAAATAGTCACTCGGGGCCAAATCTGGTAAATAAGTGGGATGCTGCAACAACTCCATTCTCAATTCCACAATTTTGGCCATTGCAACAGCGCAGGTGTGCACACGCGCATTGTCCTGATGCAAGAGGATTTTTTTTTTCTTCAGATGGGGGCGTTTCTCTTTGATTTCCTCGCTCAACCGTTGCAATAACGACGCGTAATACGCTCCTGTTATTGTTTTTCCTTTTTCCAAGTAGTCGATAAAAATGATGCCCTGCGAATCCCAAAAGACCGTGGCCATCACCTTGCCGGCCGATGGCACAGGTTTTGCCTTCTTCGGAGCCCGTTCACCCTTGAAAATCCACTGTGATGACTGTCTCTTCATTTCTGGAGTGTGGTAGTGTATCCAGGTTTCGTCCACAGTGACATATGGACGAAGGAATTCGGCAGGATTGCGATGAAAGAGTGCCAACATAGCCTCAGAGTCCACTACACGATTGCGCTTATTCTCCTCTGAGAGCAAACGGAGCACCCATCTTGCCGAAATTTTTTTCACAGACAATTTTCCATGCAAAATTGAAGCGACTGTACCTTCTGATATGCCCGTGGCCTCAACTAATTTCGCGCACTTTAATTCGCCGATCGTTCAAAATCAGATCGTGGATTTTGTCGATGATTTCGGGAGTAGACACCTCAACTGGGCGTCCTGAACGATGTTCATCTTTTGTGGATGAACGGCCACGTTTAAATTCATTCACCCAATTGTAAACCGTCGCAAATACAGGTGCAGATGTGCCATGAACTGCATCCAACTCGGCTTTGATTTCTTTCGGGCTTAAGCCTTTCAAATGGAGATGTTTGATGACAGTCCTAAACTCGCTTTTCTCCATTGTTATGCACAAATAAATATCGTTAACTTTAATCGACGATAGAAATTGACCTACGCTATGGATCGAGCTGAAATTTTGACAGCTTTCCTGTCGATAATGCTACTTACAAACAAAAAAAAACTTTACCGACATTACGAGCGCAATTTCTCGGATTTTCTAAGGACTTATTGAACGACTCTCGTAAAATTGCTTATTTAATTTTAGAATTTATTTCTGAGCTAACCAATTTTATATACAAACTTATTTTATAAATCAATAAGCTCGAATTTTTTTGTAAGAAAAATACAATAATTATTGGGAAATCTTTTTTAAACAGTAAAAAAAAACTTCAAAAATGTTTTGAAGAGTATGAAATCTGTTTTTATAAGGTAAAAATATGCAAACAAATAAAATAATTAAATCAAATCTGTTTTCTATTAGTTAACATTTCGTTTTCGTGACGATAGCGATAATCATAAAATTATGGGTGGAAAGAATATCGGGTGAGTGGTGGTTAGTATCACCTGGTTATAAATCAGGAACTAACTTTAAGATTACCGAATAGACAGGGATTCATAGTTCATACGAACACAATTCCAATCCGTATTTTATATGGAATATTGGAATATTTCTAATATGGTGTATAAGTTTTACACCCGTCACCCATAAATCAAACCAACAAACATGAGATTGGCATCGGCATCTTAAGCATCTTTGAATGCATAAAAGCTCCAAAGTACTTGTGTACAGCTTGTCTTGTAAGTTAGTAATTACGTTATATTGGGAGGAGAGAGCAGAAATGGTATTTAATAGAGTATAGTTAATCTTACATAAGTTTTAAGACATAGTTCAAGGCTGGGAAAGTTGTTAGTCAAATGAGACGTTATTGACACCGATTTTTTCAATACCCGCCACTTGTTAAAACTATGAGTATTATTGTTTTCCTCTTTAATTTGCCAACATTATCGCATGCCAATATAAACTTCAGATTATTGCATATTAGTTAGTAAATTATACAAAAAGTGTATCAACAAATGGTTTAGATTATATCTGAATTCAATGTAGGATATTAACCATTTAATTATAATTCAATAGTACGAGTATTTTGTAAGTAAGTATTAATAAACTCACTTATAGTAGGGCAAATTAGTACCTGTACAAAATCTTTCCTTTTTTTAAGAATATTTATTAACTTTAATATTTTATATAATAGAAATAAAACTCAAAAAAAAAATTATTATTCAAATGTTAATTAATATGCATCAATGTATGCAAACGTGAAACATTGAGAAAAAAAAATTTATTCGCTATTCCGAATATTGATTGATGCATGAATATTTTACATACAATCGACATTATAATTACCTATAATTTAAATTATTCATTGATATTGACTGCCATTTGGAAAAAAAACACACATTTTACATATTTTTTCTTCCAAATACAAACATATGCTAAGTACTATTAGTGATTGTTTATTGTGAAAATGTTTGAGCATTTAGAGATTCTACGAAATACTGGAAAATCAAAACTGTTGGAAAATTTATCGTCTTACATAAATACAAAATAATAATATATGATTACCAATTTGGACCATTTTTATGAAAACTATGCATTTCTGAGTTCGTAAAAAATGTAAAACTTTACTAGTATTTTTAAGAAGAAAAAAAAACTTTATTCAGAAAATAAATAAAAAAAAGTTATTTATTCAAATAACAAATAATTTACTTTACAAATTTTCGTAAAAATATTTTTTTTTAAATGTTCTACTTAACAACTGCTTTAAAATTTTTATCCTCTCTTTATTCACTTCTTATCCTTGCGGGTGGTTATTATAATGCTAAACACCTTTAATAGAGTTGCCATATTTATTATATAATAAATTATTGAAATATTAATATGTAAAGTAACATATTAAATTTTCAATAATTTATTACATACATAATAAAACTACTGTTGTAAGTAGGAGAAGAAAGCTAGAAAAAGGAAGGTAGTGAACGTGAAGTTCCGGAGGAGTACGGCCAATTATTAACTTTTTACTGCTGTTAGTACACTGAAGATAAGGGGGAGGGGGAAATTTATCTGCGCAGGTATCCTTTACAGCCACATACACAATCACTCTGAGATTCTTCAAAAAAAACAATATCCCATACATCGTACCAAATAATTACCCCTCTCCCGTCCAACAAATCGAACAGACTGCCCAACCTCTAGTAGCAGCTGGATTTAATGGGGGAATTCCTTAATTAATTTATTATCACTCTTCCCAATCACCTTTGGTATTAGTATTGAAACCCTTACCGATTTAAAATCTGATCATAGTCCTGGCCTCCTTATCCTTGTTAAAAATCATTTTTGAAGATTTCGTCTGCTAGACTCATTAGGGATGAAAATCTATTAAAATATTAAAGAGGGATCTTTTTATATTGTGGGACTGTCTCTCAATAAAAACATCTCCCTATAATGGGTCATGATCAATATTAATTAAAATCCGCTAATATTTTACCTTTCACTTTTGTCTAATTAGTCTATTACGAGTATATTTGGACTTATTTAGGACAAACACTTACGTAAATGAACTGCAATCGCTGTTGCTATCCAAATAATTTATATGGTTTGGACCTACATTGTTGATCGTATCAATAATTGTTTCCACCTCAGGATTTTCATGTAAATGAAAACGTTTAAATGGTTTCTTTTTTATTTCATCAATTACCGAATTAATTGACAATAAAGATCATATTAGAGAGCTTTATTTCTTATGTACCATGGAGCATTCAGTATATCACCTAGAACATTGTTTTTGAACTGTTCTATTATCTTTATACTGAATTTATTTGTACAACCCCAAACCTAGATACCGTAGTTAAGAGCTCCTGCCCAAAAGCCAATTTAATTTTCTATATTTACTTTTGAACTTTTCTTTTTTATTCGATTGATCCTTTCACTTTTTTTTTATTATAATAAGGTTCAAATCATCGAAGAACAAAGTATGCTACTTTAACCCACTAAAACCATTTCTAGATCACTCCACGGAACCGCCATCAGACATTACTCTGCTGGAATTACCCTTAACGTCTTCGTTCCGGTTCATCCAGAAGGAATTTTTTTTAAATTATACTCGCGAAGTCATCAACAGCCTCCCAAGTCGTCCTTCTGTGCCTCTTCTCTTTCTGCATGAAATCGGGTACAATAAAATAACACGTGCTTCGCGTTTTCCAAAAATCCGCCACAAGAAGGGCACATTGGGTTACTATTTAATATAAAGCGCTATTGGTAAGCCCGAAAACATTCATGTCCCATCACATTTGGTATAGGTAGAAGCCCAACCTCAATATGCCGTCGATTTATCCACGGATCCACCACCGGGATTAGATGGTGAGTTTATCTGCCGTCGAGAATCAAAAGCTGTATCCCAACCATTTTACCACTGCCACCTGAATTTCTTTCTTTCGACCATTACTGGCGGTAGAGGCTCGGTCGCTTATCCACCAAAATTTCGATCCGAAAACGATATTTATAACCTCATTATCTATGTGCCATTTCTCTTATTAAAATGATCACGTGTTTTCGCCGTAGGTCCTTGGTAAGATTTTTGAAAAACTCTAATTAAAACATATTCCTGATACACTCCACAATCCAGCAATGCCATCGTTTTGTTGATTATATTGCACCCTATTTTAAAAGGAAAGAGTATTGCCCAGGATTATTATTAGATATTTACCATGCTTTTTATCGTGTTCGACATCTTCGGGTCCTCTAGAAATTCAAAAGCTACCTTTCTTTTACATTTGTATCTCTCCTAACACCTCCAATTCTCATATACTTTAAACTATACATAACATACCAATAAGTTTTACTTAAGTTTTAATTTTTATGATATTATATTACAGTATTTTTCATTAAAATATAATTATTTGAGCACATTCAAAGAAAAAATGTTTTTTTTTAAATATAATTTATGCATTTTCAATTTATTCCAAAAAACTGTTTTCAGGTTTATTGACCAAGCATGGGTCTTAGACTGAATTTGATGTTGTTGATGACAACATATCTTGTGATGACATTGGTTAATATAAATCAATTATGAATAATTAAAAAAAAACTGTTCAAAATTATAATTTAAATAATTTTTAGGGTCATGACATATTAAAAAGGAGCATAGATTTATCAGCATCTCATCATCTTATACAAGATACAAAACTAAGAAAAGATGTTGTACCAACATCGTATATAGTGGATCTTCGACCTGAACTTGCTGAAAATAAATTTACAGGAAATGTAAAAATTCAAATTGTATGGAATGTCGATAGTAGAAAAATAACTCTTCATGCACATTCCGAATTAGAAATTAATGAGAAAAATATAACATTACGAAAACTGTTCGAAGATGAAAGGTTCGAATTTTTTCTTTGGATTTATTTAATATACCTGTAAGGAGGAGGTTTTTTTTTTTAATAATTAAGGATTATTTTCACAGTGATTCAGATGAATACGATGGGGAAGAGTTGTTAGCTATTAGCGATGTCTCACATATTGTTAAGAAATCAATAATGACGATTACATTGAAAGATGAACAAAAAGCAGGAACTAAATATGAATTGGAAATTCCATTTTCTGGTCATATTTGGGAAACAACAGAAGGTTTATTTGGCGGAAATTATATTGAAGATGGTTCGAAATTTTTTTATTATGCAACATATATGAGACCACATAACGCCAGGAGACTATTTCCATGTTTCGATGAGCCTGAATTTAAAGTAAATTTATTCGCATTGATTTAATTGTATTTTTTTTTTAAATAAATTTCGTTATCAAGGTTCCTTTCACGGTAAGTATATCACGCAGTAATGACTATTCAACTCTATTCAATACTCCATTGAATTATTCGGAAGTGTAAGTATTTGTATAATTTTTATTACTGAACTCATAATAATTTGACAATGATTTTGATTTGTTATGAATTTTAGAAATACTGCAACCAATACTGTAGTTGATTATTTTCAAACAACCAAACCAATGTCAACATTCACTTTTGGTTTTATCATATCACAATTTGCTGAAATTGAAACCAATAAATCATTTGTAGGCCCAACTATTAAAATATGGACACGTAACAGTTTAAAGAAAGATGATTCTTTTGATGTAAGTTCTGATTATTTTAGATATTTGTGATTAAGTAAAATCTTAGTTAAATTTATTATAGGAAGTTTATGAAAAAATTCATACAGTTTATAATTACTTTAAAAAATATTTTGATATTGACATTCCATTAAGTAAACTGGATATTGTCGGTGTTCCGAATTTACGTACTATGCGACCAGCTGATAATTGGGGTCTTATTATTATGAAGTATTTTTTTGATATTATTTTTCTTTTAAAATTCTGTTATTAATTTAAAATATACAAAAATAGAGAAACCGATCTTCTAAATAAAGAATACTATGCGATTGCCCAAGAAATTGTCTATCAATGGTTAGGTGCTTGGGTAACTCCATATTGGTGGAATGATGCTCATGTAAATAAAGCATTGGCAAGCTTTTTGGCATCTAAATGTGTTCTGGAGGTGACTTATTGTTTTTAAAAAAAAAAATTTTAAAAGCTTAGAAAGAGTTAAAAATACTTTTGAATTTGACATTGATAATTTTTTTATTTAGCTAACAAATGGAGAGGAGTTTAATGGCAAATATCCAATGACATTTTTATATTCATTATATTATGAGTTCAGTAAACGATATCCACATTCAAGAATAACTGGAATGAAACAGGAAACAACTTCATTCAAAACGGAACTTGTCCTTCGAATGATAAACTATGTGCTGGGAGAAAATACTTTCAAAACTGGATTAAGAAAATTTGTTGCACAAAGGTATATAACTTAAAAAATGGGGGGAGGGGAGGGTATTTTTTTTTTCCAACACAATTTATTTAGTATAAAATTTTTAATTGTATTTGCAGACATTTTAGCATATTCTATAGTGAAGATTTATGGGAAGCACTAACAAAACAAGCCCATGAAGATAAGACACTAGATGGAAAACTATCTATTAAGGATATTGCAGATTCATGGATAACTAAAGATCGTTTACCTGTTGTTACACTCGAAAGGAACTATAAAGAAAAAACAGGAAAAGTATATCAACGGGTTTATCTTAGAGAACGTCCACATGATGTACCCGATCAGGATAAAATGCTATGGTGGATTCCATTAATAACTGTAACCCAAGATAAATTGGACTTTACTGGAACACCATCGTATGTTTGGTTGAATAAAGTGAAAGAAATAAAATTACCAAATTTACCAGAAGAGGATAAATTTATTATAATTAATCCCGAAGAAATGGCTCCATTCCCTGTTAATTATGATGAAAGAAATTGGAATCTTTTAGCTCAATTTTTACAAACTGAACATGGAAGAACAAAAATACCAATTTATACAAGGTGAATTTTTTTTTCTTTAATTAATTTTAGGTGAATTTCAATCTCAAAAAAAAATATTTTAGAGCAAAATTACTTCATGATGCTTGGAATTTAGCGTATGCTGGAAATCTAAACTTTGGTACTGCTTTTAATATGACATTATTTATGCGATTCGAAAGGGATCACTTAGCATGGAATCCGATCTTCTCATTCATTGATCATATTGGACGACATATAGACATGTCTGCTGTTCATAAGAAATTTCAGGTTTCTTTTGTGAAAAAGTACACGATTGAATATTTAATAAATTGTACTATTTTGATAGACCTATGTAAGAGTATTACTTACACCATTATATGAAGAATTGGGTAAACCAGTTGAAGGTGAGCAAAATTGGAAAGTCGAATTGAGGTCGTATGCAAAAACTTTCTTATGTATTGCTGGATATCGTCCCTGTATTGAAGAAGCTCAAGCGGCGTTCAAGAAATGGATGGACAGCAATAATCCAGATGAAGGAAATCCGTAAGATTATGGATAATAGAAAATGTAATCTTTTGAAAATTGATTTAAAATTTATAGCGTTCAGAACCAGTATATATGTCCAGTCTTTAAATGGGGAACTATGGAGGAATGGGAATTTGGTCTAGAAAGAGTAATTAATTTCCCATCAACAAGAGTGCCTAGCGAAAGAACATATCTTCTGAAGAGTTTGGCAGGATGTCCAGTACAGCCGGAAAAAATTCAACGACTTTTGAATATTACAATTCTCGAAGAGAATGGTAACTTCACCGAAAATGATATTTCTCTTATCTTCAGTATGTTGACTGGTGGATCAAGTGGTTATACAACTCTTTTCAATTTCTTATCAGAAAATTGGGATGTTATCAGACAGAGGTGTGTTTATATGCTTAAAATAATTAGATTTTGTTATAAGTTTTACTTTTAATTTAATTAATTATAGATTTGAAAGTAAAACCAATCTTTGGGATAATTTGATAAGCTCTGCAACTGGAATATTTACCACACAAGAAGGTTATGATATGGTAACAAAATTATTCCAGAAACGACGTGGAGAATTCGGAAGTGCAGAGCATATTATTGAGAAATCTTTAAAGAATATTAAAGAAGAAACAAAATGGAGTGATGAAAATCTTCCAGTCATAGAAAATTGGCTTGATGATTTCCTGAAACGAGTCAATACATCCGATAATAAGTTCATGGGCTAAGCTATTTTATATCATAAGTTATATTAAGCATCTACAGCAATAATCTCTATGAACCTCAAAAAATCTTTAAGTACCATCATTTCATTAGAAAAATTCATAGGCTGTATTTATATTTCCAATAAAGAAAAATAAAACGTTCTAATTTCTGTTCATTAGCTGTTTAAATAATTTTATGGTTTGTAAAAAAAAATATTGTATCTTTGTAAAGTGAATAAATTAATTTCTTCTGAATTTTGATTGTTTTTTACTTAAATTTTAATTTTTAAAGAAAAATATATACGTCGTTTTCAATACTTGTTCCTCCATAATTGCTTTTTAAAATTTTTATTCTCTAATACAGATTTTACCTAAAATATTTTTTAGAATTTATCTTTAGGAGACAATGTTTTGAAAAATGGAAATTTTCAAAGTAAACTAAAACACCAAAGATTTATTAATATTTATTATTATTGTTATAATTAAAATTCATGTCGAAAAATTTATTTTTATAAAAAGCTTTTACAAAAATCTATATTCAATTCTAGTGCAATTGAGTAGAATTATTTATTGTGATTAAAATGACAATCAAAAAATCGAATAAATTAAATATTAGTGAAATGAAGTTACCATTTTTATAACAGTTTCATAAATTTCAATTTAAATTGATATTTTTTATTTTTAAATAAAAAAAAGAAAAAATTCTAAAAACTAGTATACAAACTTATTGAAGTTAAATTATTATTATTATTATTATTATTAGTTCTTAATTATTTTTAGTCGTTGTGCAGGTTGATTAAAATACAATCAATTTTCATTGTGGTTAAATTATTTAATCTGCTTTAAATGATCTTCTTTATATAAATTTTTTTTTTAGATTTTTTTTGTTTGGAATTGGTGATGTTTTTGAAAATGAATGATGTTATGTCACAAAAAGATGGCTTTCTAATATTCATCACCCTCTCCAACTTCTTCAGTTGAGTCAACACCAACTTCTTCGTAATCCTTTTCAAGGGCTGCCAAATCCTCACGAGCTTCGGAGAATTCACCTTCTTCCATACCTTCACCAACGTACCAGTGAACGAAGGCACGCTTGGCATACATCAAATCGAATTTGTGATCAAGCCGGGCCCATGCTTCGGCAATGGCGGTAGTGTTGGACAACATGCAGACTGCGCGTTGGACTTTAGCCAAATCGCCACCTGGTACTACTGTGGGTGGTTGGTAGTTGATGCCGACCTTGAATCCGGTAGGACACCAATCGACAAATTGAATAGATCGTTTGGTTTTGATGGTAGCAATAGCTGCGTTCACATCCTTGGGGACAACATCGCCACGATACAACATACAACAGGCCATATACTTGCCGTGACGTGGATCACATTTAACCATCTGATTGGCTGGCTCGAAGCAAGCGTTTGTGATCTCGGCAACTGTCAATTGTTCATGGTAAGCCTTTTCAGCCGAAATTACTGGTGCATACGTTGCCAACGGGAAATGGATACGTGGATATGGCACCAAATTAGTTTGGAATTCAGTCAAGTCGACATTTAAGGCGCCATCGAAACGAAGTGAAGCTGTAATCGAGGAGACAATTTGTCCGATAAGACGGTTTAAGTTCGTGTATGTTGGTCGTTCAATGTCCAAATTCCGGCGGCAAATATCATAAATAGCTTCATTATCAACCATGAAAGCACAATCGGAATGCTCCAGAGTAGTGTGGGTTGTCAAAATTGAGTTGTATGGCTCAACAACGGCTGTAGAAACCTTTAGTCATCAAAAATATAAAAAAAATAATAAGCAAAAAAAAAACAACATTAAATGTTATTAATTACATCCTATCGATTCTCTTTATTATATAATTTAATTAACATCAATTTCAAAATAGGAAATGTGGAGGCGGCACTTTGGTCAATAATGACTTCCAACCCATGCATACAGAGATTTGCTGATTTCGTATCATCAACATGTAAGGTTGAGTAAATTGTTCAATGGATTATGCGTACAAGTTCTTCAATTATAAAAATGATTACGCTTTGAGGCGATAATCTAACAGCTAACAAGTCTAGAGAGACAATAAAAAATTTTGTCTTGAAGGAATAAATGCACGTGAGTAGCGTGGGCTGTACAAGAATAGTATTTTTTTTTGCAATTTTTCTTATTGCTGAAAAACGTTTGGATGATACTTACAATTTTGGGATTACTTATATTCATTTTAGTAAATAATAAAGTGCTACAAATTCTAGTATGGTTATAAATTTTCTGACAGAACGATCGAGTACTTAGTACTTATTTTGTATAAGCCCTTTAACATCGTATCGGTCGATATTTTAGTCATGAAATCTAAGGTAAAAAATGTTGAATGAACTCACTATCACTACCAGGCCTCAAGTGCTAACTATTATTGTAACTAGCCAACTAATGACCGACGTCTGCCCACGGTCATTACTCGTAATCTCGCATCTTGAAAACGCAAAATCGAAATGTAAATTAGATTTTTCCCTGCGATTGTTGCATGCAATTCAATTTTTCTCCTTCATTTCGCTTTCTTGATAAAATCCATAGTTGACCTAGTTCTTTTACAACTTCCAATTTATAATACTAAGCAGTTGAATAATGTTAACTGAAAGTCATTACAAAACCCGACTACCTCCTATGGTTTTAGGAAATCTATCAGGATTCTACGAGTACGATGGATTATCTATTTTACCTGTGGAGCAGGATAAATTGAGAATTCCAATTTCGACTTCTTTCCATAGTCGACAGACAATCGTTCCATAAGAAGTGATGTAAAACCACTTCCGGTACCACCACCGAAGGAGTGGAATACCAAGAAACCTTGCAAGCCAGTACATTGATCAGCCAATTTACGGAGACGATCCAATACGAGATCTACGATTTCCTTGCCAATTGTATAATGACCACGTGCATAATTGTTAGCAGCATCCTCCTTTCCTGTAATCAGTTGCTCTGGATGGAATAATTGACGGTATGTTCCGGTACGAACTTCATCTGTATGCAAAGAATATAAAAAAATTTCATATTAATATTTTAATCGAAATATCTCTAGTTTAAAAAATATAATAAAATTGATATTGAAAGGTTTTTTTGTTGATAATACTAATATTTGTTTATAGAGTATCAGGAATTTTTATAAATTTCAATTTAGAGGAAATTATTTACATTTATTTTTGTCAATTGTACAACAATGGGTTGAAATATTTCCAGAATACACCACTAGGTATTACAATTTTTCAAACATTTTCATGTTGTTATGTGTATAAATTGATCGGCCATTTAAGTTTATTTTGGCAGTTATTTACATCTTCCATATTGTTCGTAATTTTGAAAATGGAAAAATTGAAATCAGAGCAGTCATTGGGTTTTCTTTTTGGAAAGGAAAACTGCCAAGAATAAAATATTAAAGATAAAAAGTTTACTCGGAGATTCGTCACCATCATTTTGCACCATTTGTTTTTGGGTTTCTAAATTTAGATGTGGCTGCACATACACAACTGATAAACTACGTTCAAGATGACATGGTTTTGTAAGACTGGCGAATAGAGGTGCTTGAAATTGAAGAAGCTGTAGGAATCTAATAACAATGGGTGCTTCACTTCATGTCTTATACGATGATGTGGGTCTGAGATAGCTTTCCCCAATATGGATGCCGTATTTAGTAAATTCAAAACATAAATGCATTTGAATCCAGAACATCAGCTGCTGTTTTGGAACTTTTTTTTAAACATATTTAATGTATTAGAAAAGATGTTTCACTGCCATGGATGCAGCATAGGTTCTTCACTATACCACAAAAAGCAGTCAAAATAGTTTTGAGGTGAAGAAGGAACTTTCCTAATTGACCAAAAAATGTAAAAATTGTCACTGACTGAAACTATAAAAAGCTTTTTATAAATATATCCTGGGTATTGAATTAAGGAAGTTTGAAGGTGTTAAAATTTAGAATTAATTGAACGTAAAGTTCAACAAGAGTACGGGCAGTTACGACCGTATTCCGAGAACACCCTAACATCGCTGTGGAATGGTTGTAGTTAGCATTTTGGAGATTGTAGGGTTGGTTTAAAGATCCTCAGACCTACGAGGGTCATTCAACAAGTACTTAGCCTACAGAAGAAAAACGAAAATTTTGGAAAGGTGGCCATTTATTTTTTCACATAATCTCCTTCAAGCTCGATACACTTGGCCCAGCAATGCTCTAACTTTTTTAACCCGTCCAAAAAATACATTTTCTCGAGGGAAGCAAAATAGGCCTCCGTGGCGACGATGACCTCCTCATTCGACCCAAATCTATTCCCGGCGAGTGATTTTTTCAGGTTTGGAAACAAAAAGTAGTCACAGGAAGCCAAATCTGGAGAGTACGGTGGATGGGGCAGCAATTCGTAGCGCAATTCGCCCAATTTGGCCATAGCGACGGCGGAGGTGTGAGCCGGCGCGTTGTCGTGGTGGAACAGCACTTTTTTTTCGCAAAGCGGGGCCGCTTTTTTTTCAATTCGACGTCAAATCGGCCCAATAAGTCAGCATAGTAGCGCCCCGTGATTGTAAAATCTTCTCGAGGTAATCGATGTGATCACACCTTGTGAATCCCAAAAAACGGTGGCCATCACCTTTCCGGCCGATCGAACAGTCTTCGCCTTCTTCGGAGCACGTTCGCCGGGTGATGTCCACTGTTTCGACTGTTCCTTGGTCTCTGGTGTATACCAGTGAATCCATGTTTCGTTGACGGTCACGAAACGACGCAAGAACTCCGCTGGATTGCGCTGAAACAGCACCAAACACGTACCCGATGTGGTCTCACGGTTGCGCTTGTTTTCCGGTGTGAGCAAACGCGGCACCCATCGCACCGACAGCTTTCTCATGAGTAGAATATGATGCACCTACTGCGATGCCCACAGTCTCAGCTATCTCGTGAACCTTCAATCGACGGTCTGCCAACACGAGATCGTGGACTTTTTTAACGTTTTCCTCCGTAGCAGCCGTTTTCGGGGCACCTGGGCGTGGCTCATCAAAAACCGACGTGCGGCCACGAACAAACTCGTTGAACCAATTCTTGACGGTCGCCATCGAAGGAGAAGAGTCACCATACACAAGCGATCTTTGATTTTGCTGCGCGTTTTCCCTTCCAAAAACAAGAATCTAATCACCGAACGATATTGTTATTTTTCCATTTTTGTGCAACCGACCGACACGCTCGCTTTCAAAGGCTTTTAAAACAAAACTAATGAAGGGAATCGACTGAAACTTTGACAGTAGGCTACTAAAAAAATGTACTGCACGATGGTGAATTTCTTTTGTGACAGCAGTTCTATCGGGCGGTGAGGCTAAGTACTTGTTGAATGACCCTCGTATATCCTACTGTTTACACAAAAATTAGAGATACCGAAGGTATTAACTTCTCCAAGGGAGGGGAAAAAGAAAAGAAACTACCAATTAAAAGTAGAAAAAATTATGCAAAGAATATTCAAGACCTGGTGGAAAAAGAATAGAAATTTGGTGAAAGTATAAAAATTGAGAAGGAATAAAAATTGAATTTGTATAATAAGAAAAGAATTTTCAATAAAAAAAAACATTGTTTTAAAAAAGAAGGCAACACGAAAACCGAATAAATATGGTGGAGCTGACCAACAACTGAAGTGGTCCATCCTGGCAATTCTTTGGAGTACCTAGTTGGATAACTTGAATACAGTAATTAAGGGAAAACTACCGGGGATGGTAAAGGAAAAGTATTGCTGCACCATGACAATCTACCTGCTTACTCAAGCATAATCGCTTAGCAAAAGGAATCAGAAATAAAATTTCAAATCGTTTCACATCCGCTTTATTCATCTGATTTGGATCCATTGTACTTCCAGCTACTCCCAAAACTGAAAATATTCCTGTATGGATCCGATAAAGAAGCAATAAAAGCTGTAAACATGAAAAAAGCCACTTCCGAAAAAGAATCGAAAAACATGGAGGACGTTGTGGGTTCTAATTGTATTACGTTAAGGGGGAGGGGGAGAGAGGGTGTGGATGAGTATGATTAAAAAATTAATTTTGTTTATTATCTATTTAGATAAATAATAAAAAACTGCCATTCCGGAAAGTTTTTAATCCACCTTTGATGATCAATGATTAATCATGGTATCAATATTATACATTTTTAAGATATTTTATGTTATTATTTTACTATAAACATATCTGTAATAATCAAATAATATTTTTTATTTTAATTACAAGTACAAAATTGTTCAATAGAATATTTTCTCCCATGCCCTAAATAATGGTGAAATATTTATTCTTAACAATTTATAGCCGCTACTGTAACAAAATAATGCAAAGTTTTTGAAATGGCTTAAAGCAAAACAATCTACATAATGGAATTACAAGAAACTATTCTCGGACAATGACTTTCTTGGCTGCAGAATTCTTTGTTCGTATAACATTGAATATGAGGGCAGAGTTTTTGTTCCATTAGTAATGCACAAATTAGTAAAACTTCAAATGTCAAGAAATCAGAAACTTTTCCGCAACGTAAACAAGCACGCATAAAAATAATATACAAACCGACAACAGTTGGCTCCAAATCCACAAAAACAGCCCTTGGTACATGTTTTCCGGAGCCAGTTTCACTGAAGAAAGTATTGAATGAATCATCTCCACCGCC
The DNA here is from genome assembly GCA_958298945.1 of Atherix ibis. Taxonomy (NCBI): domain Eukaryota; kingdom Metazoa; phylum Arthropoda; class Insecta; order Diptera; family Athericidae; genus Atherix; species Atherix ibis. The sequence continues at coordinate 40,341,264 of OY282606.1, forward strand.
AATAGTTTTGTCCGATGGCATCTACGCAAATTGAAAACGACGATAAATTTGTAAACATAAATCGTCAACAAATGAACTGATTTTAATTGGTTTTGTTGGCAACTTACTTGTCCATCAGGCTGGATACCATGTTCCAAGCAATACAGCTCCCAGCAGGCGTTGCCAATTTGAACACCGGCTTGTCCAATGTGAACAGAAATGCACTCTCTCTGTAAGAATAATTTAGAAAGAAAAACTCAATGATTATTTCTAGTTAGTGACTGACTGGTAATAAGAAATAATTCTTTTTCAAAAAAATATTTATTGGTTATTTAGTTTGTTGTTGAATTGCCAGAGGTTTTCTTCTTCAATCACCTCTAGTACGGCAAGTAAAGTAAATTATGCGATCGTAAAAAAACTACTTTGGTTGGTTAGAGCTAGACATATTCAAATCAGTCCAGCCATGATAATAATGGAAATCATCTTTTCTTCCAAAAGCATGACATCATACCATTCTGTAAGTGGTTCAATTTGTTCTCATATCAAACATGTACGATTAGAATTCACAGTGTACAATACGAAAACACAACAAACAGTCGACAATTTAAAATCATCTTTTTCTTAATGATATTTACGCAAATTTAAAACATCTGCAATTCATATAAATAATTTTGTTGAATTGTTATTGCCAAACCCAAAACAAGTGACGATTTAGAATAGAATCTCAGAACATTAATTCGAATCAAAATAATTGGGAATATAGTCCAATGACTTAAAATGGCTATTTATGGATAAATGGTTTCTTTTTTAATATATTTTTTTTGAGTCATTCGTATAAAATTGTACACATTTTATTTTAAATCTGTTTTTATTTAAGTAGTTCTTTATTTTTAATAACCCTTTGGCCTCAAGTGTATTTTCTTACTTAAAGTCTCAAGTGTATTTTCTTACTTGTCCCCTTTTTCATTACTAAATTTCCAAATATATTTTGAAAGCTCTTAAATGTAATGACAATAGTTTTTTTTTAAATAAAAATTTTCATATGGCGTTTAGATAGAAAAGATACTGTTTATTATAAATAGATAACTGAGCGCAGAAACTTTTAAGTTAAAATATAACAACTTTTTTACTTAAGAATATGATAATTTTTTATGTTAAAAACATTTAATAAAAATAAAAATTAGAATTTGTCCTATTTTCATTAAAATATTTATTAAATTAATAAGAAAAAACTGCATAAAGATGTTTTTACCATATTTTTTAATTAAAACTGGAAATAAAAATAAAATTAATCTCTTTTAAATTATTTGAAAAATAAAATAAATATAAAATTGTTTTTATTTTGTTGTTTGAAAATATAAAGTGTAAAATTGTATAATCCCGTTTATAAATTAAGTAAATGAATTTTAAGTTGTTTGACTAAAAATAAAATTATACTTGTAAATAGAGAGTTATATATTTTGTGGTTTGGAAAGTACAACTCTGTCGTTTGACAGCTGTTAAGTATATATATTATCCAATATATAATTTATTAAGTTTAAAGTTTGTCATTTGATATAAATAAACAAAGAATGCGCAGATGATACGCCGATGGGGTCTTGGAACCTTAAAGGTTTTGAATGATGATTTTTCGAACAAAATGTACTTCAGCGATGAGGCTCCTTTTTCGCTCAGTGGACATGTCAGTAAGCAAAATTTGACATATATAAGGTTATAAAAATTATAAGTCATATTGGAAAAGTTATTGTATCTGCAAAAAGTGAATGTTTAGGATTCATTTTGATCTGAAGGTGTTATTGGTTTTTATTTTTTTTATCTGTCAAATCTGAGCTATATGGTCGTATGATTACCGACTTATTTTGCCCTAAAATTGAAAACTTTAATCTAGATCATATGTAGTTTTAATAAAACATTACCACAAGCCACACAACATAAGAAATTATGGCTTTATTGCGTAAAACGTCTTCAGAACGCATAATTTCGAGATTAGTTGATGTCAATGTCCGTCCAACACATTTTTCTTATAAACCTTTGTACAAAATAGTATATGTGCAAAAAATTCTTTGAAAAATACTAGAGCATATCAATCAAGTAATAGCCAAATTACAGCCCGAAATGTGCGAAAAATTCTTTAAAAAAAATTATCTCAAAAGAATCGGTTCTTTCAAGAAGTCATATGATAATAATATACTATTTTATTCATAATGGTAAAATTTGTAAAATATACAAGAATATTTTATTATAATCTTAATAAAAATGTTTTTTAGTAAGTTTTACTTTCTAGCGCATAAATAGGCTAATTCGTTTAAGTAAATAAAAAACTAATATTATATTTTAAAAAATGTTTTGAAATAAAACACTGAAATTATTTTTTGACAATTTGCAACTAGAGTTTATTTTATTTTAAGTATCATTTATATAATGGGAAAAAATAACAATATATGAAAAGAAACAAAATCTAAAATATTTTCTGTATTTTCATACAGAAATAGTTCCTTTTCAAAATCAGTGCAACATAGCGTTAACTAGGGCGAATGTTGCTAAACATCTAGGAAATGGCTCAGTAACATTAACCATATTCTGGTCGTAACTATTGTATAATTCTAGTCTTTTGTGCACATAGCAACATTTGCAGAGAATTTTTTATTATTTTTTTAAGGAAATTTAAAATTTTAAAACTGTTGCTCTGAAACCTATTAAATTGTCGGCAATATTACACACAAAAAAAAGAAGTAATTTTAAGAGAAGCCAATAAAATTTAAAGAAAAATAACAGATAAGCTGAGCCATAAATAATTAAGAAACATTACTCATTTAAGATGAAAGTTATTGTAGTTCAGAGCAAGTACACAGAAGTTTTTAATTTATCCATCGGTCTAATAATGTAATGGTCTAATGGTCTTCTAATGGTCATTGACTCACAAATACATATTGGCATCGAAAAAGGTCTCTTATAAAAGTAGTCGTTCGTGGTTATTGTTAATCATCTAGAATCTTACTAGAAGACGAGTGCATCTTTTTTGCCTGTACAGCATTCCAAATAAGAATTCTTAGAACGAAATAATCACGTTTATATTCGTATGAAAGCTATTTCAATTTTTATTGTTGGCTTTCTTTTTTTTTTCTTATTTGATTTTCTTACAAAATATATGAGCTTTTTTATTTTTCTAAATACTGTTGTTATTGTTGTGGTTTTTTAAAGCCTTTTTTTCATATTACTTAATCCAATGTGAAGAATATTTTCAATGTGGAGAATATTAAAACATAAACTATACAGAAATCTTTATGGAAGGAGTAGGGGGGTGGATTTATATAATCTTACTTATGTCAATATGTAGAATATATCTTCTCGTATATAAGAATCGTGTTGCCTTTGGATTCAAATGATTTTTCTGTTCATATTAATATGTATCAAAGTCTATAAGAAGCAAAAATAATAATCTATTCTTATTGGCAAAATCAAAAAAATTCTTGTCTGACTAAATTTAATCATTCGAAGAAATTAAAATTTTTGAACTCTTAAATTAACCCGTGAATGGATTATGTTCATATCTGTGTATGATTTGGTGTAGAAAATTTTATGATTAACCGATTCGTATTTACTATAATGCCGCATTGGCTTAAAAATTAAAAATTTTTCTCATGTTCATTTAGTTCAAAATATCAATTTTGTCGTTTAAAAAAAGCTAAAAACATACTTTTTATAGTAAAATTTATTTAAACTAAAATTTGGCATTTTATTAATTATGAATATTTTAATCTCCAAACAATGCGTTACAATTTTAAAAATTTTGTACAAATGTGGTAATTTTGCCTTAGTCGTATTTCTCGCGAAATTGTCTTCAGCGATGAGGATCATTTATTTTCCAATAAGCAAAATTGCCATATATGGGGCTTTAGAAAACCTCAAGTAATTATGGGTAAGCTATTGTATCCGAAAAAATTTATTGGCTGGTATATATTTTGGTCTGAATGTGTCAGTTACCGTTACCGAGGTCTATGGCCATATGAAAACCAATTTTTTCTATCTGAACTTGAATATTGAAAACGGCCAAATTGCCGGCTTTATTATACAAATATTTCTAACGACGAGTAATTGCGAAAATTGGTGATGTCAATTTTTCTCTAAGATCGTGGGATTTGGCGCCGTTGGCCTATTCCTACAAAGCATCAGAATAATTATATTTATGCAGAAAATCATCATAGTTTGGTGCTTCTTCGAAAAACCAATATCCGTCAAATAAGCACCGAACTACAGCCGTGACAACAATTTAAATAATATTATAGTTTAAATATATTGGGAAGGTTTAAATAATATGATAAAATAAAAATTGTATCAAAATCAGAATTAAAATGTATTTTTTATTAATTGAACTTTTCAAAACTTTTGATGTTTATCAATATTTCCTCACGAGTAACTTTTTGCTTGAATACTGGAAAATATTCATTTACAACCTAAATTTTAATAAAAAAAACATCAGAATAAATCTACGATACACGATTTTTTTCTGCCAATGGTTTGCTATCACGTCGTTTAATTCCACGAACAGTTCGCTCGTGTATTACACTAATCGTGTGATTGCAACAACATTTGCGCGTGCACGCATAATAAAAACCGAACCTAAATACGATTTAATCGTGGGTGTGCCCGTGAATATATTACATATAACGTTGTTCATGTTGATCGTTCCGAACTCGTCATTTGCTTGTTTTTTATTTTGACATTTGACAGTTTCCACATTTACTCTGTGCCTGCATATGCATTCTTTCGTATTTATTTTATATATGATAAATTTTAATTAATTTATGATTTTAATATTTATTATATAAAATAAAGAGCTATTTTGATATATGAAAAGTGAGGAGACTACTAGATGATAATTTAAAAAAAAGTTGCAAATCATTGTTTCCGCATCAGATTTATAAATAAGTTTTATAAAATTATATTGTACATTTGTTGAAATTATAATAATATTGAATTAAATGTTAAAATAAAATATATAAAATAAATAAGCGATTTGAAATAATCAAAATAAATAAATTCATAATACAAAGTAAATAAAATAAGAACAACAGTGATCAACTAGAGTATTTACCAATGAAATTTTGTATGAACCGTCCACACGATCAAAAATATACAATATTTCAACGTGTTGAAATTCGTTTTTTTACTCGCCAAATTTGCGCGTGCACAATCCAATGCACGCGCAAAATGTGAGTGCTCGCAAATATATTGTATTACACTGTCAGAGTCGCAAAAAAGGGGAAATTTCACCATTAGATCATGTATTAGATATACGGTGGCATCTAAGCTTAAGTAATATTACAAGCCATATAAAATGAAAACTTATTACCAATATTCTAGTCTAGTTTGTGCGCACAAATAAATTTTGGGTCAATATTTTTCCCATCATGAGGAAATAAATTATTTTCTGATCTACGAGCATTAATTATCGTTAATAATGTTGTATATTTTTTTTTTAATTGGAAATTAATTTTCTTGAACAATAATAATACAATAAATATATTAAATAATGTGCAATTATCCAATTTATTTTTGAAATCAATTTTAATTAATACCAATTAACTTATAATTGACAAATTGGCCTAAAATAATGAAAAAACTAACAGTCAAAAGAAAACATATATAAATCAATTAATCAGAAAAAAATATAAGAAAAAGCCTTTTCTCCGTGAATATGGATAGTAATATTCCCCATTAAAATCCAATTTTCCAACTATTCAATATAATTTAGAAATAAGAAAATATAGCTTTTTCGTGACTGATTTATGCCTTCAACACGTAATAATCATTCAACAATAATATCTTAATTAAATTCCATTGAAAAAAGATACTGAACTACAAAAAATCTCACAAAAAATCATTCACAATTTAGAAAACTTTTTGCTTTGACCAGAAAAGAAACTAAACGATTATTTTGTTAGACAATATTTGAAGATTATAATTTAAAAGTTCATTTTCAATATTAATGTATTCGTATTTTGGCTATTTCGAGATTGTATGGAACATCAATCAGTTCTTCAGATTTTTGATGAATTAATTAAATTGTAATTTGTTGGGTAAGAAAGAAAATTCCCAAGGCTATTTTCCCTATGAAACCAAATTTTTATATGAAAATTAATCGTATTTGAAAAGTTTACTCAAGTTAGTACAATATTTCGAAGAAGTAATTATTTTGATCAAATTTATGAAAGGTATTAGTGGCTAATTTTAAATAAAATGTTTTAAAATGGAAAATGTTTATAGATAAATTTGTACCATTTATTTTATATAACTAGAAAAGCAATGATACTGTCATCACTGACACCGATCCGGCAGCACTGCTTGGTCATGCAACAAGTAAAGTTGTAATAAAATATGGAATACCGATGTTCTATTTAATTTTGTGCTAAGATTGTTGAATCTCCGAGTTTGACTTACAAAAAGTTACGACTACCCTATGGGGGAATAGTCCTTATTAAGAGCACAGCTTTTTCGATGGCAAAAATATGTTTGGAGCATTGGAAGCCTTTCAAATAGAAAATTAATAAAAATGTCGAACAAGACAAACTCTTAACGAAATTTTTCTATTATAAAAAAAGTTCTCGACAGTCTTATTCTTTGTGTGAGATTAGATTTTGCCCCCTCCCCCTTCCCTAATTTATCGATTTATCAAAGTATGTATGCCTATGTTTGTTCCCTAGGATAGGACTATGAAAAGTGAAACAACAACATCACCACCTATGGCTAGCTGCCAAGTAGAAAGTCTTCTACTTTGAAGAGGATATTATTGATATAATGAAATTGCTGTTAAAAAAATTTAATATCATTACTTTTCTGCCGCAGATCACTACTAGAAGGATGTTTTTTAATGTTGCTAATTTGGTTAAGTCAATAATATTCAAAATTAAGGAGTAAATTTTTAGTATTTATTGCAATAATACGTACATGAAGAAAAAATCTTCTTAAATTATCCAAAATTACAAATACCTGAAAAACCTAATTAATTATCCATTAAATAAATAATTAAATAAATATAAAACTAATTTTTGCTACCCCATAAAAGGTTTTAAATCATTATTTTTATTTTTTATCAAATGTGTAATATTGTTTGTGGTCTTTTTTCATATACCAGGTGTATAAGCTCAAATCCGCTGTTTGGTCATAGATGGCGTGAGTGAGCGTATTAAGGTACCATGGAAATGTCATACTTTTTTTTGAGTCAGCATTAATCAGTGCACATTTTCAGTAATTTCGTACAACAACATACATTTTTCCTTTGGTAATCATGTCTAGTTTTGTGCCAGAAAAAGAGCATATGCGGGAAGCTCTGCTTTTCTGCTTCAATTTGAAGAAATCGGCTGCCGAATCGGTGATAGTGCTTTATCGGAAACAACATGCCGAGATTGGTTGTGGGACATGAAGCGTGAAAATCGGCGTAGGAAGGTTAAGGACCATTAATTGCAGGCTCTTTTAGACGAAGACGATACCCAATCGCAAAAAATGCTCGCGGAGCAATTTGGTGTTACTCAACTAGCCATTTTCATGCGTCTGCGTGCCATGGGGAAGATTGAAAAGATCGGAAAAAGGAAGGTTGAGGACCATCATTTGCAGGCTCTTTTGGACGAAGACGATACCCAATCGCAAAAAATTGTCTCGGAGCAATTGGGTGTTACTCAATCAGAAATTTCCATGCGTCTGTGTGCCATGGGGAAGATTGAAAAGATCAGAAAATGGGTGCCACATGAATTGAACGATAGGCAGATGAAGCGACGCCAACACACATGCGAAATACTGCTCGCCAGACAAAAAAGAAAGTCGTTCCTGCATCGGATTGTGACAGGCTATGAAAAGTGGATATATTTCGAGAATCCTAAACGCAAGAAATCGTGGGTTGATCCCGGCCAACCAGGAACATCTTCCCCAAGACCATATTGCTTCGGACGGAAGACGATGCTGTGCGTTTGGTGGGATCAGCAGGGTATCGTCTTCTATGAGATATTGAAACCTGGTGAAACTGTCAAAGCCCACCACTACCACCAAAAACTGATAAAATTGCATCGTGCTCTGCTTGAAAAAAGGACGGATTATCAACAAAGACATGACAAGCTGATTTTCCTCCACTACAACGCACCATCGCACACGTCAAAAATGGTCCGAAACTACTTGGAGACACTCAACTGGGAGGTGCTACCCCACCGCTTATTCACCAGACCTGGCCCATTCTGACTATCACCTGTTTTCGTCGATGGGCCACGCGCTCGTTGAGCAGCACTTCGATTCTTACGAGGACGTCCGAAAATGGCTTGAAGATTGGTTTGCCTCGAAAGAGAAGGAATTTTTTTTGGCGTGGTATTCACAAATTGCCCGAGAGATGGGAAAAATGTGTAGCTAGCGAGAGCAAGTACTTTGAATAAATTTGTTTTGGCTTTCTATGAAAAAACATGTGTTTTTCTTACTAAAAAACAGCGCATTTAAGCTTATACACCTGGTAAATAGCCTGCAAGATGTTATTTCATTTATATGATTTTTATTTTTTAAATTTAATTTAACTATTTTTATTTATAAAGTAATAAATTATTAACAATATTATTTTATGTAACTTGTAGTAATTTTGCCCTATTAATTCTTATTCTATCATTTATGAGAATGCAAATAGATTTTTCCTTTCAAATTTTATAATTAATTTTAATAATTCCAATAAATATGAATATTATGTTCCGTAAAAGAAAAATTAAATTGTATTTTTTACTATATCGAATAAACAAAATTAATGGAATTTTTTTACCATATTGGAATAATGGAAAATTCTACAATACCATATATGGCCAGAAGTATACCATTTAATGAAGTAACTTTTTTGTTTATATTAGATCTTGTTTCAGAATCGACATCAACAATTCAATTAATTTCTTTTCCTCTCTATAGATAATTCGAATATCTAGAATATACGAAATATGGGGATTGTTGGCGACATAAAGTCTTTTCAACGGATAGAAAAATAAATACAAAATTTGATAGGCCGAATACGAAAGTCGAATATTAAGTGCATGTTTATTTCGTAGACTTGTTCAGAAATTCCCTATTGACGCGATGGAAAGATATCAATTTTTAATCAAAAGTCATAAATGGTACGTACTCTAGACAATTTTTTAAAAAATAATAATTTATAGGAAAATATAAAAAGTGTTGTGATTTTCTTTAAGCTCAATCAAAGTTACGTGAGTACAATTTTAAATTTTGCTATGCAATTTTTACACACTTTCATCATTAATATTAATTTGTAATTGATTGGATTCAATTGTTTATTGGAAATTCTATTTACACCAAAAGATAATTTTGTTTTAAATTGAAAAATTGGTAAATTTGTACTTTAGCAAATAAGCTTTGTAGCTTGAAACATTTTTCTATTTAAAAGCGATGTTCTAAATATTTCTACACTACCACGATTAATTTTGGTTGATTGATTTTTACTATAAGCTATTATTTTTCATAACGTTTCATAAAGTGCACCTGGCTTCTAAGTATGAACAACACGTGCTAACAATATTTGACTCAGTAGTAAAGATTCTAATCATGCTAAGAATCAGTTTAGTTCTATTAAGAATAGAAAATATAGACAATACGATAATTTACAAAGAAACACTTATCTTCTCATCTGGTATTTTCCATCTTTTATAATTTCTTAAGTTTATGCTTAGTCGCCATTCGTCCAGAACGAAACGTGCCACAAGAAATTGTTCAAGCACATTCACCTTGATTATATAGTGTAGTCTATCGACAGACACAAAATTAACGTGGTTATAAGTTTGCAATAAGTGCACCAACTAACTAAGAGTCAAATTTATATTCTAAATCACTGAAGACGTTTCATGGTTGATTGAAGATCATTGCGGACAATTCAGAAGAATTTAGATTGATTCATTTCCGTTTCTGAATACAATCGAACGGTTTCAAAATGTTCCCCATCAATAAAATGTTGCACACTAGCAAATGTTGAGCAACGGTTCTCTCTTTAAGTTAAGCAGAAAAATAATGTGCTCCAGATTAGATATAAACATACGGATAAGTTTATACCTTTTATAATAGTATAAATAAGAATGAAGTTAAGCTTATCCATTTAATAGCTTATAAAATATAGCACTGTTATTTGAAAACTATTTAACATATAAATATAATTTAAAAACAAATCCATTTAACCATTTTTAATTATGTATTATTTATTTGCCAAAAATTACCTTAAAATTATATTTTTTTCAGCGATGAGGCTTATTTCTTGCTTGATAGACATGTCAATATGCAAAATTGTCATCTATAAAGCTCTAAAAATTCACAAATTATTGTAAAAATCCATTGTATCAGCAAAAATTGATTTTCTCAATTCATTGATCTGAATTTCTTTGAAAATTAAGAAGGAGAGATAGTCATCGCGATTTCTGAGCACTGTGACCATATGATAACTAATTTTTTTAGCCTTCACTTCTATATTTAAATCTGTATTAAGAATAGTACCACAAGCCCCATGAGATTTTGTGATATCAATTGGCCTCCTGGATCATGCGATTTGACGAAATTGGACTTTTTCTTGTAAGACTAAGTAAAAGTTCGAAATACACGTATATGAAAAAAGTATTAAAAAATGACTAATCTTGTGGTAGTTATTTGGAATATATTATCTTTTTAATATGATGGTAAAGTTTTGGTAATATAATTAAATATAATCTGTATCAAAATTTAAATTTGAAGTATATTTTTCTTAACTTTACTTTCCAAACTATAAAATAGATAACACTCCATTATCATTAAGGGGGCATAACGAAAACCTGGAGAGTAAGGCAAAAATGTGCTAATATTATTTTTATATTTTACCAAAAACACACTTTTCATATAAACCTAAATAGCAGTAATATTACATAAACAACGAATGTGTGTCCCTTCAAACTTATAACTTTCACAGCTTCTAGACAAAAGGTCAAAACAGACAATACAACCGATATGGACCTATGGACTCAAAATTTGTAGTTAACAAAAGTATTCTAACTTCCAGCGAAGCCAAATCTCAAAATTTCAAATTTTTCAAAAAAAAATAATAATATCCGAAATAGCGTGATTTAAATGTACCCTTTGTTCGTAATTTTTGTGTTGCTCGTTATATAAAGTTTTATTCTTGCTTTTCTACCAACCTAATCCATTAGATATAGAGGAAAACATCCACCAATTAAATCGTCTAATTATAAAATCATTAAACATAAAAAAGGGGCATGAAAATAGGGTGCATTAATCACTAAAAAAACAGTTTAATTCAATACTTGTTTGCCTGCTAGTCAATAGAAATTCCTTCAAATACAAAATAATCCTCATCAACAGCATTGTTATTATGATCTTTTGTTCACATAGACAGACTTTCACGATTCATGTTATACTATAAGTCCTTTTTTTAAATAAAATATATGGTGATAAAGGGTATTATTATAATTTTTTGTTTGTATATTCAACTTTTTTATGAATAAAACAAACTAAATTCAAGGGTAACATGACCGTTATGTATGATATTGTTTTTCCTAAACAATTTGTCCTAATGTGGGAGTATAAAATTATTTCACATCACGCTAAAAATGCACTCGAATATTTATATTAGATAGTACATTTTCTGATCGATCGATAAAATATAAAACGCAACTTAGTAATTTTCTCCAAATACCTACTAAATAATGGTGGCATTCTAGTTCAGTTCAATTATAGTGGAGGTGGTAAAAAAGATTTTTTTTTCAAAAGTTTTTCCACATTTTACCTTGGTTTTTCTAAGTTTTTAAAAAAACTATTGTATTATATTGCTAAACATTATATAAAGTGCAGACAATTCTTAGGGGAGAAAAAACCTCAACTTTTTCGTGTAGGCAGATAAATTAAACGAAATTATTTATTCATAAAAATAGTCGATTTCTTTGTAAATCATTATCAGTATTGAATTCAGTTCGATTAATATCGGGAAATCCGTTCCAGTTACAGTTTGTTTTCTTTAATTTAATTTTTTTTTTGGAAATACAAAAAATATTCTTACATATTGACAATAAACGGAAATCACCTACACAATTTTAGATTTAATCGAAAGCGCGTTCCTATTTTAGTCATATTGGGCGGTTATGGTTAAAACTAATGAAAATTGTCTTAGGCAATTTAGCTTAATTTTATAGCGTGGCGACAAAATACTTAAAATGTTAAAAGCCTTTAAATAATCATCAATTGAAAATTGATTAAGTGATGTATTCAATTCTTTTAATCAATTGTGTCTGCGGTTAACCTCTTGTTTTATTTGAATTGTTCGAATATGACCTCTGCAATGACTTTTTCATTTGACAAAATCAAATGACCTTTTCATATTGGTAGTTGACTTATTTTCTAACAAATCGATAGATAATATCATATATTGACATTTATAATTACTTTTATTATTACTAATTATGTTTTTCTAATGAAATTTTCTACTTAATTTGACTTAATATTGAGTACAGTCATTTCAATCTATTTTCCTCTTTTTGGCTAATAAGTTTTTATGTGAAATTTGGAAATATCAATTGTGTAATGATAATTTCGATAAAATGAGGCGATTTTTTTATATTTTCTACTATTATATATAATGTGATACTTAAGTTGATTGAACAAAATAATCATTTAAATAAGTACTCTTGCGCTTGTGTTATCAGTATTTTGAAAAGGAACATAATTACTAATATCAGGGAAAAAAATCTATAGTTTCTATTAAAAAAAACCATTTAAGCTAATATATATTTGATATAATAAAAAAATTATTTTTTTTTATTATATCAAATATATAAAAGTAATTTAGATTATAATTAATATAAACTTTTTGTAAACAGAAATTTGTAAAAATACAAAAAAACTAACAAAAGCAGGACTGGAATTTTTCAAAAAATTTATCACAAAATCGTTTGATCAAAATTAGATATAATATTGTAATTTGAAACAAAATAAAAAATATTATACTATAATATTTAATTGAATATTTGGAGCTTTTAGAAAATAAACACTTTTAGAAAATGAGATATTTTATAACATGTATTAACTTTTTAGAAAATAACATATTTTATCTTTTCCTATCATATTTTATCCAAAGACTTCTAAATTCATATAGTAAATATTTAATAATATACGATTATTCTATTTATAATTTTTTTTAAAGTAAAGTCAACTCAAATACACTTAAAATTCATATATTTGATAAAAATTATTCCGTAGAGCTTGAGAATAGAACATCATTCAAATTGCCCTGAAAAAACTTTCTTTTGGCAGGACTCGATCGATTTGAGGTAATTTTTAATGACTCTCTCGCATCTTTTTTTTACAGGACTAAATCATTTCTCTGGTTGTAATTTGGCTATTATTTGAACGATATATTTCTGCGTAAACACGATCTTTTGTGTAGCTCTACAAAAAAAATTCCAATGACAACAAATCGCACGATCTTGGAGGTCATTGTAAATAACTAAATCTTAAAATTTGATAGTACCAAATCTCGAAAGATCGTGTTCTGGGAACTTTTCGACTCATAAAGCCAAACTTTTTCATATTATACGAATAATAAAGAGAATAATTTACGCCAAAAAAATTGGTTGTAATATGGGTATTACTCTCAGAATTAACAGTAATGGTTTCTCTTTCTTCATTTTCAAAGAAATACAGGTGAATGACACCTTTAGGCCAAAATACACAACATACAATTACTTTTTGTAAATGCAATGACTTTACTTTAATCATTTGTGATTTGTTAAAAACTTATATCTAGTAATTTTACTGATTAACTCATCCAGCAAACGGGAAATGGACCTCATCACTGAAGAAAATAATCTCCTCTTAAAGCGCGGCACATAATGTTCCGAATATTATTTTTTTTTTAAATTTTTAACACCTTATTTATTATTTTTATAATATATAACATCTAAATGGCAAACTCAAAATTAAATAACTATTATCTTAATTAATATATTTGTGTGGCAAAAGTCAAACAAGAAAGCTTTTATTTTCAAAACTGTATAGTATATTTTTTTTAATTAAACAAAAATAATTTGCAATAATTTTCCAATCCAGTTGTTACTATAATTTTCTCTTAATCTATTTAATATTTAATAATAAATCGATGGTAATGAAATAAAAATATCAAGCTTTTATTTTTAAATTTAAATATGACAGCTTTAGATCATTGATATAGATTAAACTAGATTTTTTTTGTCCAATATTAACATTGTTTTTTGAGGCATTATTTTTTTTTTTTAGTTTTTTTTTTTATTACAATCTAAGATATTTTATTTTACTAAAAGTGTATACATTAACTTTCTGGTAGAAGCTGTAACTTTTTCTATGCTATGTTGCTGGTATTTGCTTAGTCATCGAATTAATCATCAATCAGTAAAAAAATGAATTATAAAAGAAAATAAAAGCTCATACGGAATCTTCTAACAGGTAACCACTAAAAAAGAAATTTTCTAACATTTTAAATTGCAATCTGATGGTTAGATCGATTGATGTTCTTTGACTTACTTCATTTCAGGTCTTGAAAAAATGTGTTTGTTAAAATTGAAAAAAATACTTAATAAAAAAAAATAAAAATATAAATCTTCATTTAAAAAAATAAGAAAATAAACAAAAATGGAAAGAATCTATGTTATAGAAATTTAATGAATTTTTCTTGTTTCACTCCTGGATATTGTGTTTTGAATTTTCAATACAATTAAAGCTTGTAAAAGTCGTTCGACTTGTGGTTTTTGGACGAAGAAACAACTTTGAATCTACTTCGACTTTCAATGTTTATTATATGTGTATATTCAAATATGTACCCCCAATGACGAATCAAATGAAATTAGTTAACAGCTTTTTTTAAAAATATTTTTCTCAAATGAGAATAGGTGTGCCCAAAAATTTATTGAAAGTTCTTATTTCTTTTCTTTTTTCGAAGGGTAATTTTTATAGGTTAAAAAAGAGAATTTTACTTTTGCAATTGATTTTGTTTTCAAATATTTTCTTAAAAAAATAAATAAATAAGCTTTATACAAAATAAATAAGCTTTTAAAACAAATTAATAACCTATATAATGTCAAATTAACATGTGCTCATAATTTTCCTAAAATTGCTGATATACCATCTTTTTTTTATTATTTATATTGTTATTTGGTTGCAATAATTGGTACTACTATTATTTAAGATTATTTGAAAAGTATTTCTGTCCATTAATACATTCATGAAATTATAGGAAATATTTTTTTTAAATTTTTACAACCATTACTAATAATAAGCTGACCTTTTTTTAAAATTATTCCTTTACTTATTTTTAAGATATTATTACAGTTGAATAAAATGAGTATTTTATAGAAAGAATTTTTTTTCTAATACACCAATAATTTTTTGATGATACAAGTCAATTTTTTTAGTTCGAAAATAAATCAATAAACTTTCTAAGATGTGGTCATCATTTTCTTAAAATGGCGGCTACACTATCGATTTGAAGTTATTATCATTTGGTAGTAATAAGTGGTACTACTCTTATGACTGTGCATTTTTTTAAATATTTCTATTCTAAACACTGCGTTAGTATTTCTATCCTAATCAATGCATTTAATGATTTTAAAATTATAGATAATTGTTTTTATTAAAATTGAAAAAAAAAATATTTTATACAATATTTTAATATCATTACCAATAATAAAATGCCCATTTTTTAAGTTCTTCGTTAACTTATTTTTAAAGTATTAGTATAGTTGAATAAAATGAAAACTTTATAGAAATATATATACAAAGGCTTTGAAAATATCTATAATTTTTAAAATACTTTATAAAAACGATCTTAGAAACTTAGGGATTTCTTAACAAAGATCTCATGGACACTATTTTTGTAGTTTTTTGTTCTTGTAAAAATTTCGCATGCAAAAGTCTTTTTTCCAATTTTTCCAAAATTTTAACCAAAAAAAACTAACAAATTATTGAACAAAAAAAAGGAAAATTTTTTTTAATTTCCGACCAAAAATCATTCATGTAAAAAGAAAATGAATTCATATGCGAATACAACAGTCATTCAACAAGTACTTAGCCTCACCGCCCGATGGAACTGCTGTCACAAAAGAAATTTACCATCGTACAGTACATTCTTTTAGTAGCCTACTGTCAAAGTTTCAGTCGATTCCCTTCATTAGTTTTGTTTTGAGAGCCTTTGAAAGCGAGCGTGTCGGTCGGTTGCACAAAAATGGAAAACGCGCAGCGAAATCAAAGATCGCTTGGATGCTGTGTATGGTGACTCTTCTCCTTCGATGGCGACCGTCAAGAATTGGTTCAACAAGTTTGTTCGTGGCCGCACGTCGGTTTTTGATGAGCCACGCCCAGGTGCCCCGAAAACGGCTGCTACGGAGGAAAACGTTAAAAAAGTCCACGATCTCGTATTGGCAGATCGTCGATTGAAGGTTCACGAGATAGCTGAGACCGTGGGCATCGCAGTAGGAACGGTGCATCATATTCTACACGAAGAACTGGGCATGAGAAAGCTGTCGGCGCGATGGGTGCCGCGTTTGCTCACACCGGAAAACAAGCGCAACCGTGAGACCACATCGGCGACGTGTTTGGTGCTGTTTCGGCGCAATCCAGCGGAGTTCTTGCGTCGTTTCGTGACCGTCGACGAAACATGGATTCACTGGTACACACCAGAGACCAAGGAACAGTCGAAACAGTGGACTTCACCCGGCGAACGTGCTCCGAAGAAGGCGAAGACTGTTCGATCGGCCGGAAAGGTGTGATCCACATCGATTACCTCGAGAAGCGTAAAACAATCACGGGGCGCTACTATGCTGACTTATTGGGCCGATTTGACATCGAATTAAAGAAAAAGCGGCCCCGCTTTGCGAAGGAAAAAGTGCTGTTCCACCACGACAACGCGCCGGCTCACACCTCCGCCGTCGCCATGGCCAAATTGGTCGAATTGCGCTACGAATTGCTGCCCCATCCACCGTACTCTCCAGATTTGGCCCCCTGTGACTACTTTTTGTTTCCAAACCTGAAAAAATCACTCGCCGGTAATAGATTTGGTTCGAATGAGGAGGTCATCGTCGCCACTGAGGCCAATTTTGCTTCCCTCGAGAAAATGTATTTTTTAGACGGGTTAAAAAAGTTAGAGCATCGCTGGGCCAAGTGTATCGAGCTTGAAGGAGATTATGTGGAAAAATAAATTGCCACCTTTCCAAAATTTTCGTTTTTCTTTTGTAGGCTAAGTACTTGTTGAATGACCCTGATATCTTCAAGGTTAGTTTAATCAAAATTATTACCTTATAAAAAATTTTACTTTAAATTTTTACTTTTCACCAGAATTTTGGTATTTTCATATAAGAACATAAACAAAATTTTAAAATAATAAATGATTAAAGCTTAGAAAATATTGTCTACATTATAGTTTTAAATTGAAAAAAAACAACAGAAATAATTACTATAATAACTCATGAAATGGTGAAAAATTAACTTTTCTATAATTTCATTTTATATTAAAAAATTAGACGTGAAATATTTTGAATGAGAAATTATGATACTACAGTTCATAGAGCTAATTTTTTGTTTAACTCTGACTAATATATTGTATATTTTTAGTATTTTTACAGTACTGCTACTGGGGTTATTTTGTAAAAATCTAAGCAACATTCATATGTGTATTTAAAAATAGCCAAGTATCCAGTAGATCTAGATGCCAAAGACTTTTATCTTTAGATACTTTCAACTTTTGAGTCCTTATTAACTAAAATTCTTCTTATATATCGTCTCTGAAAGTAATTCTAATTTTAAATTTGCACGTTATAAACAAAATAAAGAAAGTTTTCGTTACCATACATATCTATCTATAATAAAATAAATTATGTTGGAAATATTTTCTTTGCTCAGATTTTATAGTGTGTCTAATTTCGAATTTTACGAGTATATTGAATAGTTTGAATTTGTCTTCATCAGTTCTGACAAATCTCGTTAGTACGATATATGCTCTTAGCTTTTAGACAAACGTTTTATTTAATTTTTTTTTTCATTTTACTGAGTAATTTCGTGATTGCCAAATTAAAGTTTAAAATGAGTCAGTAAAATTTTCTACTAAATTATAATAGCTGGCAAAAAATTTTAATCTTTCAAAAATCATTAGTCATATTTGTATTAAAAAAGAAGAAAAAATTAATTTTTTGAATGCACTCGAAAATTAGTGCGAACAAATTTGTTCATTTCCAAAATTTTTTTTTTAAATATAAAATTTTGTTTGTTTGAAGATCTAATAATATTCTTAAACAAAACTATAAACATTTTGAAAGAATTCAATGAGTCAGTCGAAAGTAAAGTGTAATGGTTAATAGGAAATTATCATGAAACTAAATCAGATTTTGATATTCAAACGATAGCAGATATTATTTTAGTATTTTTAAGAAAATAAATAGTTAAAATAATAAAAAAAAAATTATTAAAAAATTTATTAAATCACTTATTTTAGAATATTAGATGTTCACTTATTTTAGAATATTAGTTTTGAATACTAAGTGGTAGACGTACAAGTATGGTATAAGAAAATTCAGTTCCTGCAACTTTCAATTTAGGGTAACTAAACAAAAAAGCTAAAAAAAGGTTCTATTCGAAGGGTTATCATAATAAAATGGAAAAAATAAATAAAAAGTGAAAATAAACATTAAAAAAATTTTATAAGCATAGAAATACAATCTCCTTATACGAAATAGTGATTTTACTGTACTTCACAGTTCCGTTTGTCCGAAAAGTATTGAATTACAAAACCCATGTTGTATATGCATATGGTACTCATAGATTGATTTATACATTGGGGTGAATCAAATAAAATTAAAAAAAAAAGAATTAAAATTAACATAAATCAACCCTCGATTTTTAGTAGAATTTTATTCATTTAAATATTGCCTTAGGGTAGACAAATTTGCGCAACTTTTTACAAATGCAGTTGAATTTTGCAAGAACTGACGCTAAAGGATCTACACTAAGCTGAAGCCTTAGTTTTTTTTTTATATTCAAGCTAACGAATGTAATTTACTAAAACTGTGGTTGTTTTTAAATTTTTTTTCCTCCGTCATTCACTAAAAAAGAATTGATTCTTTTAACATTATAGAATTAGTTTCAACTCATTTTTGAAATAAAACCTTTTATGAAACGTATCTCTTTCAATGTCAAATTTACTTTTAAATATATAGGATTATTCTGAATTTTTAATTTTGTAATACCATAAATATATTATTTATGATACTCGTAATATGTATAGTCCTTTAATGGCATTTTATAGTACAGATCATTAACTGACCATAAATTGCGTAGAAGATATGCCGATTGGGTGCTGAAACTGATTGTTCGAGCACAAGTTTCCTTAGTAAAATTAACACCATATTACTATATAGGGCTCTAAAAACCCACAAGTGACTGTGGAGAAGCCATTTTATCGATGAAAAGTAACTGTTTCGTATGCATTTTAATCTGAAGGTGTCATATGCCCGTATTTCTTTGAAAATGAAGAAAGAAAGACTGTTTCTGTCAATTGCGAATAATGGGCCTAAACCTAAAAAATTTATATGTTTTTTCAATAAGACGGTGTCAGAAGCCACACAATATGATAATTTTTAATTTATTGCACGAAAAGTTTTGTACGAGGGCTATTCAACAAGTACTTAGCCTCACCGCCCGTTGAACCTGCTGTCACAAAAGAAATTTACCATCGTGCAGTACATTTTTTTAGTAGCTTACTGTCAAAGTTTCAGTCGATTCCCTTCATTAGTTTTGTTTTGAGAGCCTTTGAAAGCGAACGTGTCGGTTGCACAAAAATGGAAAAAAAACAATATTGTTCGGTGATTAGATTCTTGTTTTTGGAAGGTAAAACGCGCAGGGAAATCAAAGATCGCTTGGATGCTGTGTATGATGACTCTTCTCCTTCGATGGCGACCGTCAAGAATTGGTTCAACGAGTTTGTTCGTGGCCGCACGTCGGTTTTTGATGAGCCACGCCCATCAAGTTCACGAGATAGCTGAGACTGTGGGCATCGCAGTAGGAATGGTGCATCATATTCTACACGAAGAACTGGGCATGAGATAGCTGTCGGCGCGATTAGTGCCGCGTTTGCTCACACCGGAAAACAAGCGCAACCGTGAGACCACATCGGCGACGTGTTTGGCGCTGTTTCAGCGCAATCCAGCGGAGTTCTTGCGTCGTTTCGTGACCGTCGACGAAACATGGATTCACTGGTACACACCAGAGACCAAGGAACAGTCGAAACAGTGGACTTCACCCGGCAAACGTGCTCCGAAGAAGGCAAAGACTGTTCGATCGGCCGGAAAGGTGATGGCCACCGTTTTCTGGGATTCACAAGGTGTGATCCACATCGATTACCTTCGAATTGAAGAAAAAGCGGCCCCGCTTTGCGAAGAAAAAAGTGCTGTTCCACCACGACAACGCGCCGGCTCACACCTCCGCCGTCGCCATGGCGATGGAATTGCTGCCCCATCCACTGTACTCTCCAGATTTGGCGCTCTGTGACTACTTTTTGTTTTCAAACCTGAAAAAATCACTCGCCGGGAATAGATTTGGGTCGAATGAGGAGATCACCGTCGCCACGGAGGCCTATTTTGCTTCCCTCAAAAAAATGTATTTTTTGGACGAGTTAAAAAAGTAGGAGTATCGCTGGGCCAAGTGTATCGAGCTTGAAGGAGATTATGTGGAAAAATAAATTGCCACCTTTCCAAAATTTTCGTTTTTCTTTTGTAGGCTAAGTACTCGTAGAGCATTTCAAGACCAAGAACCAACAATTAATAATCAAAATGCAGCCCTAAATGTGCGAAAAATTACACAAAAATTACCTCAAAAGGATCGATACCTAAAAACAATATTGTGGCAGTAATTTAAAAAAAAATTATTTTACATAGTTTATGACAAAGTTTAAGCAACATAATAAAATATAAATTTAAAACTATTTTATGTAACTTTACTATCTAAAAGGTGAATAATTCTTAAAATTTATATAAACGACTAAGAATAAGTTTTCACAGACTGCCATGCAATTAGATTTTTATCAACAGTCAATATCTTATTAATCATAGTGTTTTTAAATTCTCAGTGATAATTTAAGTATTGTAAAAATAAAGAAAAATACTAACATCAAATTAATTATCATGATTTTAAAAATATAAACATATTTAATGCCATTGTACCGAACATAATCCTACTCTTACGAATACGTGACAAGAACTGGTTCCATATGTGTACAAGACGATAGCATATTTTGGTCTGGACTTCTCAGCTTCTAGCTTTAAGATTGACTTCAAATGTCTTAGACTAACTGCGAATACATAATCCGCTGATTGGAATATAGCCACAAAAGCAATCTTCATTCACAAGATTCGCCGTAATTGTAATTATTTTCCTGTTTTAGCAAAACGTACCTGCTGAGATGACAGACATGTAAGTTCTTGTACAAAAGAAGTGATATTGGAATGGACTATTTCCAAGATGAAATAATTTTTATGGTCGATTTCATAGAGATTGATCATTACATATGAGTGCATACATTTGATAAACTCGAAAACGAGGTGCCTACACATTTTTGTTATAAAATTCAATTTTCTTACTTTAATCTTGAAAAAGAGTGAACAATTTATCATTTATGAACTTGTTACCTTGATTTTAACATACCAACAAATAAATTATGTAAACAGCTAACAACATTCAAGTTCACATTTATTATATATAAAAATATAAAAAGAAATTTATCAAATTTTTTTAACTGCGAAAAGTCGTTTAAAAATTTGTGCAAATATTATCTAAAAAAGAAAGTTAATTAAAGAAATAAAAAAATATAATTTTATTACTACAACAATATTTTAATTATTTAGTAAGTAACTCTTCCCATAATCTAGGTGCATTGTCTGATTATCGAAAAAGCTCTCAAATATTGCAATTTTTTTATTCTTTAAAATTAACAGAGCATATTACTACATTAATTTTAAATCTTGTTAAATATTTTTCATTCTATCTATCTACAATATAATTTATTATTGCAATAAAACTGCTTATATAGGCAATCTATTTTAATAGAGAATAAAGAATATTAACTCATCAGGGAAATAATATCAGATAATACCGATATTTTTCATGTGTTCGTACTCAGTAAATCTCTTATAAAATGGAATGATTGCATTCAGTTACGAGTATCTTTCTAATTATTTTTCTTCATTATATTGTGGTCAATGCATTTATAATTTGCTAAAATCCGTACAAATTATTCGAATATAAATTGAATTTTTACAGATATTCTTAAATAAGAGAAATTTAAATTGCATTCATGGTTTTTGTATTAAAAAAATTATTTCTACCATTATTGGAAAAAGGATAAACATTGTTCATTTTATTTGATTTTCCTAATAGAATAATTTTATGTTTTTTTTAATTATTGAGATTTTCCTATAAACTCAAAATTTAAAAAAAAAATTACATAAAATTTCAACATTTGAAAAAAAAAACGTTATTAAAAAAAAAATATATAAAGTGAAAATTAAAACGCTTTTTAGAAATTGTTTATCTGAAGAAATAATACAAATTTATAAAATATCTAGAACATATAATATCTTAGGATCAAATTTTATTCAAATTTCTGAAACCTAAAAATTAAAAAAATTAGTATTAAGGGGTTCCTCAAAAGTTTTTTAAATTAAACTTTAAAAAAAAACTAAATATAAAATTTATATATTTATTTTCTTTTTAAAGTTTCTTAATTTTTTAATTATTATGTTTATTTTAAATATTTATTTTCATAGAATTTTTATCAGAAACTAAACATGAAAAGTATTTTTATTTTTGTCATTTGAGTCTTGGGCAAATTTCCACTTGATTAGAAGAATTTCTAGAAATGAGAAAAAAATATCTTTCTTATCTTTTTTTACATCAAGGAAATTCTAATTCAACTATAAATAAAGATAAATTGGGTGATTTTTTTTTTAAATAATAAAAATTGATAAAATAAGGAAAGTACTTTAAATTAGTTGTAAATAGTTCATTTGAAGACAATTTTCTTTTCAGTAGAACAATATTGTATTTTATTTATTGTTAAGATTATAAATAAGTTTAGAGAAGCATTAAAAACTTATATACTAATAATTCAAATTTCCTGTCTCTACATTTAAAATTTTTTAAAACCAAAATTATTCACATATTCCTTATAAAAAATTTCTTTATCATGTTAGTTCATAAATAAACTCTTTTTTTCCTATAAAGTCTTTCAAAATTGAGTGGATTTGAGGCTAAAGGCATATTATACAGGATAAAAGTATTTTTTCATTTTGTAAATTCCTGCATTCAATATAAACTTTTAACCAAGTCTATGCCTGTAAGCTAAAAAATGCAGTAGTAAGTTGACTAAAGTCTATAGTATAACATTTTATAGAGATAGGGTTATTGAATTTATTATTATTCCATTAAATTTTTTGCACAAAAGATTCATATGAGTATTAAAAAAATTGTTGGCAATTCCAATAAAAATATGGTATACACGATTATGTCTCCCTAATTTTGATAGCATGCTTAGAATCAGCTCTCTTTGAAGTAGATGCCTCGTTGATTATAATAAATTATTATTGTTTCTATTAAAAACCATAATTAGAAAAATGAATTACTCAAAAAAAAAATGAATAATGTACGAGATCGGTTATTTATTTTCATCCAAGTAAACGATAAATGTTTCAATGAACAAAGTAGGCATAATTAAAGTAGAAATTTGAACTTTTTTCAAGTTCAATAAAGAACGTTAATAGATATTTTTTTTTGATGAAAAGAAAGATAAAACGAATCTTCAAATGAACCGTAAATATAATAAGTTCAATTATTTTTATATCTCTGCAGATGATTGATCTTAATTATGATGATTGAAAATAAAGACTGAACCGCATAAATGAAAGAAAAACCGAATTCAGTTTCTTAACTTACACTCGTAAATGATACTTTAAGTAGTCTATACTATAACGACTTCTGTTAAAAAATATTACGAAAAAAAAACTGCCAATCAAATACATTGTTTTTATGGAAATTTTCATTAATATTTTCTTTGTAGATTATTCTGCTTCATTGACATGAACTAATAATCCATTCAATAATTTCTTGTTCATGTGTTTATTATTTCCTGCCATTTGCATTAATCAATAGAATAATAATTTTGGTTATAATATAAAATCTGATAGAGTTAAATATATAAAAGCAAACATAAAAAATATTATTTGTAAAATATTCAGTCACTCCTCCTTGAAATTGCAAAGAAACACACCCAAAAATATTCAACAGTCAGTCCCAGACCTCAGATCTTGATTGTTCTAAATTCAATCAAAAAAAAAATATATATGTTATGTTGATTATGTAAATATATTAATTTCTTTTTTATTATAAGCTAACTATTTTTTTGATATGAAAATAAGTGCAATTTTATAAAGAAGAATTTTTTTTATTGTATAAAATATAAAATGATAGGCATAAAATTATGGATTTTCTGATGATAGTAAGTATTCAGAACTCAGTAAAGAGAAAAGTAATCTTAAAGATACTTTTATATGCCGATTGTTAATTTAGAAAATATTACCATTTCTTGCATAATATAAAAATGGCAGTAAGAAAAATAACATTCTTGATAAAATCTAAATATGATTAATAGAATTTTAAAGTAAATAAACTAACTGTCTTAGAAAGCACAAGATCAAGTATGTTATTGCTGCAATTAAAGAAAATAAAATTTCAAAAATGTACAATTTACAGTGGATTTTATCTGCAAACACTTAGACTGGGGAATTTATAAAATTTAAATTTAAATTTTTACATCAAATTAAATGTTATCCAACTGGTTAGGAAAAGTACTATGAGACGTCAATGGATTTATGTGTATGTATGTCTCATCCCAGATACTGTCAGAGGGCATAATTTTAATTGCAAGCAATCAAGAATAATATTTTAGTTCATATGCTGAGTACCCATATGTGCAAAGAGTACTCTAAGAAAGAAGAAAGATGAAGATGACCGTGGTGATAATGAAGATTGCCAATAATAATGGTCTGGAATTCTGTACATACACATATAAAAGAACTCGATTGGAAATTTATCTGCTTTTAATCGGAATAAACAAATCTATTTAGTAACTCATTTACAACAGCATTTGAATCGCCTTGAAATTACTTTGAATGAATATAAATCACATGTTAAGTGCAGAAAATATCTTTAATTATAAGTCATACACTGTAATTTGTTCAAATCTGTCTTAATGATATTTACATAGTCTACAATAGATTGTTTTAATGCGCCGATTCTATTTATCATTTTACAATTTTATTTTTTTATATTATATTTGGTAGTAGACTAGTTATCATTTTATAAAAAAAAATTATATTTTACCATAAAAAAAGCTTTCAAATAATTAAAAGATTCAATTAAGATACAAATTCCTTAAATTACAGTGATTAAATTTGATTTATTTGTTGATAATGGTATACATATAATCTGCCTTCAAACTAATTATTGTTATTCATATTATTTTATTATAAATATTTTTAAGAAATAATAAAAATTAAAATAATAGTATTCGAAAAATAACAATAAAAAAATATAATTACACCTACTTTTGTCATTGAGGTAATTTGCTACATCTTTACCAAATGTTGCGCAACATTTCATAGAAACATTTTTTAAGGTGAAAATGGTTAGCATATACAAATTAAGTTCTTCCCTTAAAAACTACGAGTATCTCAATATTTTATAATAAATAATTATTTTTCCTATTATTTTATAGATCAATAATATTTTTTGAATTTTAGAAATTACTTTTTTTTAAAGGTATAATTTGTGTATATAAAATTTTAGGAAGACTAACAAACTAAAAACAAGAGAAAAATTATTTCATTCTATATATTTTTCAAGTGTATTTAAATAAGTAAAAATGCTAAAACACGAATACTCAAATAAAAAAAAGGTTCATTTAAACTAGAAATAACAAATAAATTAAAATTGGGGAAAAAAGAAAATTTGAAAAATTCAGCTACCTTCAAGCTTAGATGTTCGTGCATAAAAATGTCTAAAGATGCCGATTCGAAATTAATTGTTACACCGAAGCAAATTGATTGTTTAAAATTTATGAATATTTCGAATAGTACATTGATTCTTATGTGATATAAGATTTTTCCATTCAACATGTCTAATATGAGGATATAGTTTAGTCCTCATGAATAAATTTCGATATCCAAAAACTAGCATGAACCATATTCGACACTGTCAAGTATGCTTGTTGAATGGAGTGCGTGTTAGGAATAATTTATGATAGAATCGGTAATTTGCAGATCGGAAACTCAGATATTTTTTACCATAACTCACAGTATAGAATATGAAATAATTTAAATAGATACGAACATGTAAATGTCTATTCTGAATATAACTCTTGGCGACATTATTGCACACTTAGCTACCATAGGATAGAATGGAATGACTAACAAAAAATTATGTTTTATTTTAATAAAATGATTTGTTCCAGAAATTATTTTAATTTTTATTGTATAGTTGAAGGAAATGCTTCAACCATTACTGATTATTATTTGAATAAATAATTTTTAGTCATTTTTAAGTGAAATAATAATTTTTATTGTTGATTTGTTCATGTTTATCAGTTTGTCATACTGACGAAAAGGTTAATAGAGAATTGAAACTTTTAATCAATTTATATTAAAATTAGATTATATTAATTTTCATTTACAATTATTTAATAAAAAAATAACAATTTATGACTATTAACATATTATTTTTGATAGTTAAACAACTTCAAACAAATTAAATATTCTCTGACAAAAAATATAGGACACATTATTTTACTTAGATTTAGTTTAGAAAGTACTTTTTAAGTAGGTCTATGTTATTTTCTTTTAAGAAGAATTTTGGTTGAAAGAAATTTTTTTCTAGACTTGTAATTATTTTTTTTTAACATTAATACTTGAGATGAGAGTCTATTAAGTGTACATAAGGTCTAAAAATATATAATGCATGATAAGATTTTTTCTTTCAAATTACGATTTATCTATTTCTACTTTCACCAAAATATTAAAAAGAACTACAAGTAAAAAAGTGTTTACGTCAGTTATACTAGAAAAGCGATTTTTTGTGGAACATGTCAGAGTTGAAAATTCTGAGTCAGATTTAAAATTTCTTATTTAAAATTCTTTTATTAAATATTTTTTTCAATACCAATATGTTATATTCTATATATATATTTTATATAAATATTAAAAAATAGGCATTTTATTTGAATATATTTATGTTAAAAAAAATTAAATTAATATTTAATCAGCGTCAAAAATAATTTTTTGTCGAATTTTTGTTGTGCACTGATGTTATTTTGCATAATTATTTAAGAATTTAATTACTTTCAAGTTTATAATTTTTTATTTCATAATAAAAAAATAATCCTACGAATAAAAATGAAAATTTACTATGCCAACTAATAAAATTCCAATTCAACAATCTACTCTAAATTCAGTTTGGTAAAATTATCGACAATAATATTTTCCCATTTAGAATAATTACCAAAATATAAAATAAAAAACTTAATATAAATGAATCTGGACAATATAATTTAATGTTTCTTGTAATAAACAGGATTATATTAACTTAAATAAGGCACGAAACAAGTTTATCAAAATTTTCATTAAATTCGTTTTAATAGAAAATTTTACTTTTCCACGAAAAAAGTTTCTATTCCGTTTTTATAATGGCTCCATCATTTCTTTTAATGGAATTTCACAAAAATAGTAATTATTTTAGTTTATTTCTATTAAAGAAATTGTTTAATTATTATAATAAAAAAAACTAATAAAGAATATAAAAAACTGAACTTTTTTAATGAAAATATTTGATAGAATTTTTCTGTTTGTTTTAACGAGTATTTATATAAAATAAAATAATTAGAATTTAATATTGAGGAAAAATTATTTTTAGTAGTTATTGAAAACTGAACTTTAAAAAAAATTGCAAGTACATTTTTTTTGATATAAAAGGATTTTAGTTTTAAAAAATTCAGTGAAAATTAATTTTTCACTCAAAAAAAAAACCTTAAAAACCTTTTTTTTATTTCAAAAATATGCTGTATACATTAAAAAGGAGGAGATTTTTTATCAAAGTGTTGCAGTACGTCCTACAAAAAACCACTTAAGGGCATATTTCTGTATTAACAGTGACGATATTAGATATTTGATGCAAAAATCCACTTAAGTATATGCTTTCTAAGTATATTTAAGAGTGGCTCAAGTGTGTGAACGTGCACTTAAAAAATTAAAAAAAAATTAATATGGCTTTACCTCTAGCTTAAAATTCTTAACACCTTAAAAAATTTCTTGAAGTAGAAAAAAATCGAATAAAAGTGTTAAAAATTCAAAAGAATTCTTCCAAATTGCATAATAAATTTATCATATTATAAAAGTCAATATTGAGAAGCCTTCAAATTTTCAGCTTCAATTTCTGATGCACTCTAAAAAGCTTTCCTTGCAGTCAAATAATAAATTTATTGAACGTTTGATATGAATATTTTGAGAAAAAAATTTTAACGATAAATAGTAAATACAACGATATGTTCATAATTATTGCTTGAAAATTGTTCAATTGATATTTTATACAGCTTTAAGGAGTTCGAATATAAAAGGATACCATTCAGAAAAATGTTTGAAAAAAATCTTTTTTAACTTATTTTTTCTTTAAACTATATTTGGAACATGATTAAGTTGAAAATTAAATAAATTTGCATTCAAATCGCTATAAAAACAAATGATATATGAAATGATTGTATACCAAATTGTCCAAAAACCAAATCACATTAAAGAGGAAGTCCGCTTCCTACGCTAAAACATAATGTCTTGTAATACTTGAGAATATCTGCAATTTAATTCTTCAGATAATGATATCTTCCTAAATAATCGAACCTACAACCCTTATATGGGCTATGAATGGAGATTTTGGCAATTTTTTTCTTCTCAAATTATGGGTATTGAGTATATTTTATTTGCACATTATTTTTATGCAGGAAATAAATTTTGACTAGTTAGAAAATTTATTAAAACAATAAAATCCCCCATTAAGATTAGTATACTACTTAGGTTTGAAAAATTACATCATTAAAAATTGAAAAATTAACGAATTTTCAACAGTTTTTTACCTAATATTATTATAGTATTAACTCACTTAAACGATTTACTGGTTAAGTTCAAAACTATTTTTTTTATTTGAATTTAAAAGAATTTAGTTTTATTATATTATAAGTTAAACAATAAAATAAATTTATAAATACTTAAATTTTGACATTTTAAAATTTATTTTATCAAATTAAATTCCGATAATACTAAAACTTACCATTTTGATGTAGAGAAACTTTTTAAAAACTGGTCTTTATTTTAATTTTATTAAGCACTTTTGGTATCCTGTTTTTTTTTAAATTACAATTAATGGATTTCTTTCGTCCTTCTATTGTAGAAGAATAAAAGACTTTTTAAATATCACGATGCGTTTTGAATGATTTTATTGTTCACTCTAAAATCACTTCAACACTTTATTCGAAATGTTCTAAAAAATATTTGTTGATATTTTCAAAATATAAAATTTTGTTAATAAATTCGTTAAGTTTTTTCTGTATATAAATTTGAATGGATTTAATTGAGGCAGGAAATATAAATCCGTAAATTTGTCCGCAATGCAACAAATATGGAGTTGGACTGAAATCTTCCCAGAAATTCTGGTTGCCTTTATATGTGACGGCGTGGCGTCAGACGGAAGATTACTATGTTGACGGCAGAGCCACGTCTGTAATGCCGCTGTCCGTCTATCCATAA
This sequence comes from Atherix ibis, assembly GCA_958298945.1. Classification (NCBI taxonomy): domain Eukaryota; kingdom Metazoa; phylum Arthropoda; class Insecta; order Diptera; family Athericidae; genus Atherix; species Atherix ibis. The sequence goes on from OY282606.1 coordinate 40,371,155, forward strand.
TATAGACGTTGACGGTAACGCAATATGACGCTGGAATAGGTAATCCCAATGGTTTGCAGAAGAACATTTACCATGACATTGGCCTACGTTTTCGGCTATTCCTAATGGAATTTTCTAGTGTTGGTAAATGACGCCAATGGTGGTGACACGGCATCCATACTTTTAAAAGTTCATACTTATATAAATTACATCTTTGTTGAATTTGTTAATTGTCGTCGGTATTATGAGTGGGGAAGGAAAACCCCAATAACATAGGTTGGCGTCAACTTTGTGAATCGCGTTAGCAGCTTTAGAGGCATGGAGCCGACTCATCGCGCATGCATGTTAAACAGTCGGTAAACACAGAAATATGCTGACAAAGAAAAAATCGCCGTCAGTTATAAATTAGTGGGTTATGAAATTATGTCAATTCGAATTTTTATATTTTTAAATAATACACAAATGAAATAAAGGATTTGCCATTAATTTTTGGATATAGTAATTAACTGTATTTTTTTACGAATTTTAAATTAAATTACAAAAAATTATTCATCGCATATTCTAATGGTTTTGTCATAAATAAATAAATTAATTTTTTAGGGAAAATTTTCTTACAGAAATAGTACTTTTTAAACTGTTTAATGATAATACCACCATAAAAGAAATGAAATTCGTAAAAAAAAGTGTTTTCTCATCCTTGATGGAAATTGTGTCGTGTAAGATTTTTATCACAGCGGAAACTCCACAAAGAATTTTGTGCTAAATAAATCCTTTTTTATTTCGTTTTCTTGAAGTAGTATTAATTACGACTAAAATCTAACTTGGACATCAGGAAAAAAAATTGAGTATCGAATCAACAAAGTACGATTGCGTTTAGTAGAAAATAAGAAAAAGTTTTTCCAATTTTATTTTTCTAGTCAATGAACAAGTTCTTTAGGAAATTTATTCATTATTTCACCTACAAAGTAGGTCAGATTTAATTTCTTTAATTAAAAAGGAAGTATTTGACTATCGGCTAGTGATGGTAAAAATACTATAACAGAGTTTATATAGAAATTCTTTTTAATTTTCGTAGTTATTCTTAGATTTATTTTGTAGGCTATATTGTAGTTTGAAAACAAAATAATAATAACCTAAAAAAAATAATAATAATAATAAATGGTACAATATTATTTCGGGAAAATTCCTTTTTTTTATATATTAAAATAGAGGTTGGAACAGAATAGTATTTAAGGGTTGATTGAACTTTTTCTAGAAGGTACAGTTTATAAAAATATTTTTATGTTCTTATGTTGGCAACTTTGTATTGATTGGTCATGTTATTTTATTTTGACAGCTATTGAAATCGTTCTCATTTACTCATCATTTTGATCATGGAAAAAATTTAATTCAGAGCAGTTATTCAGTGTTTTTTTATTTAGAAGAAAAATACTGCCAAGGATATAAAATTAAAGTTGAATGGTGTATTCGAAAATTTATCACCATCATTTTTCGCTGTTAGTTTTTAGATTTTTAAATTTAGATGCGGCACAAATGACGAAATTCCTTGAATTTTCCTAATAGGTTTGAAAACTATTAATAAAAATTCAAGGAATTTTAAAAGACGTTTCATTAACATAGATGAAACATTGGTTCACCACTATATCCCAGATATGAAAAGGTAGTCTAAAGGCAGACTTTAGTATCATTTCATGCGCTGAAAGCATAGGGCATTATTTTCTTAGGAAACAAAATAAATTCTCCAAATTTACTATCTTAAAAACGGAATTTTTTTTTATTGGATAATTTAAATACAGAAATTAATCTAAAGCGTCTGGGGATAATAAAAAAAAGGGTTGTTCTACTATGACAAACCACCAGCTTAGTCAAGCGTAATAAATCAGCAAAATTCGCCAAATAGGGCTCTATTGGGATTCCATTTATTCTCGAAACCAAAAATATAATGTGTAGTAATCCATTATTTTGCCAATAGATGGATTTAGGAGTCTGTATCTCCCGTTTTAAAAGTGCGATCGGGTTGCACTAGATGGCGATAGAAAGATAAGATTTCGTACTAAAAAAGCTTCTCAAACAGTTTTGTGATTACTTGACTCAGTATTTTTTTAGCACGCGTCAAAGATGGACACCAACAAAGAGAATATACGCCATATTTTACAGTTTTTCTTCGATAAAGGCGAAAACGCAAGCCAGGCAGCTGAAAATGTGAATAGTGTTTATGGTCCTGATATTGTAACAGCCAATCACGCGCAATTTTGGTTTCGTCGATTCCGTTCCGGTAATTTTGATGTCAAAGATGCACCACGCTCTGGAAGGCCAATTGTCGAAAATGTCGATAAAATAATGGAAATCGTCGAGTCCGACCGTCACGTAAGCACTGTTTCGATTGTCCAGGAGCTAAACATTACACAAAAAACCGTTTGGAACCACTTAAATAAGGCTGGATACAAAAAGAAGCTCGATGTATGGGTGCCACACGAGTTATCGCAAAAAAACCTCATGAACCGAATTTCCATCTGCGAATCGCTGCTGAATCGCAACAATATCGATCCATTTCTGAAGCGGATGGTTATTGGTGATGAAAAATGGGTCACTTACGACAACGTTAAGCGACAACGGTCGTGGTCAAATCGCGGTCACCCGGCGCAAACGGTGGTCAAGCCAGGATTGACAGCCAGGAAGGTTTTGCTGTGTGTTTGGTGGGACTGTCAGGGAATCATCTACTATGAGCTGCTCCCCTACGGCCGAACTCTTAATGCGGACCTATACTATCAACAATTGGACCGTCTGAAAGAAGCAATCGCCCAGAAGCGGCCAGCTTTGGCCAATAGGAGAGGAATTGTGTTCCATCAGGACAACGCCAGGCCGCATACATCGATAGTGACTCGCCAGAAGTTCCGGGACCTTGGTTGGGATGTTCTTATGCATCCACCTTATAGTCAGGACCTGGCACCAAGTGATTACCATCTCTTCCTGTCTATGACGAATGGTCTTTTGCCAATAGGGACGAGGGTTTCTATGAGAGAGGCATTATGAAATTACCTCCAAAATGGCAACAAGTTATCGAACAAAATGGTGCATATTTGACCTAAATCGTATCATTCTATCTATGCTAAATAAAACCTTCAATTTAATGCAAAAATAATGGATTTCTTTTTACTACAACTTATATTAAGAAAAATTCAAAGAATTTTAAAAGACGTTTCATTAACATAGATGAAACATGGGTTTACCACTATGTCCCAGAAATGAAAAATACGCTGAAAGCATAACTCGTAAGGCATTATTTTTTTTGAAACAAAATGAACTCTCCAAATTTACTATCTTAAAAACGGAAAATTTTTTTTTGAATAATTTAAATACAGAAATTAACCTAAAGCGTCTGGGGATAATTGAAAAAAAGGGTTATTCTACTATGACAAACCACCAGCTTAGTCAACCGTAATAATTTAGAAAAATTCGCCAAATAGGGCTCCATTGGGATTCCATTTATTCTCGAAACCAAAAATATTTCTGTCTCAAAAGAGATGAAAAGACTATGTACGCCATAAGCAAATATTTCGAGGATCTTGAAGAAAGCCACTTTTAGAAGAGGATCGAAAAACTTGAAAGACTTAACAAATTACATATATTAAGTAAGGGAGAATTACGTTGAAAAATTACAAAAAAAAAAAAAAATTTTACTTTAACTACCATTCCGGAAGTTTCTCAATTTTTTCCCTTCTCGTAAGAATTAAAAATAGAATTTTTATTAGATTATCGAAAGTGAATATAAGGTAACTATTACTGGAAAATGTACTATATGGAAAAGTTTTCACAAAACTATCTTATACCATTATCGTCATTAATTTGATTTTACCCTATATTTCTATGAAAATGTTACTAACCTTCTATGCAAGAACTGTAACTATGCACCAAACACTCCATTTTTATTCGATTCGATTGGTCTTATTACCCAAAGGAATCCTTTAAGTTCATAGACCGACAAAATAGATTGTATGATTATTCGTGTCTAGAAATTTCGTGCTACCACAGAATGTTGAAATAATTTTATATAAAAGAATTGAAGTCATTTGGAAATAACTATTAGTATTTACAATACGTATTTAAATCAATAAAAATAATAGGTAGGCATGCTGTGCTGTTAGTTTATACACTCGTATGTATTAGGGGAGAGAAAATTACATTGGACAATAAACAAAGAATCATTTTCCAAACTTTTCCACGAAAAGAATTCGAAATGTTAGTAGAATATTTTCTGGGGAATTGGCAATTGTTAGAAAAATTTGGAGACGTACCATATAAAAAATATTTCTAAATTTTGTTCGAAATTATGAAAATTAAATAATAATTTTTTTTTTAAATTTAAAAAAAAAATTTCTTACCTGTTTAAATTTTTAGTTTTTGGAATTTTCAATAAGATTCTAAATTACGATGATTTAAATTCTCAATTCTTGGAAACTATTTGATATGAATAATGAAATTTATAATTATACATAAAAATTTCCAGATGTGTGACAAAATTAACAGGAATCATATTCGTGACTTGATATAATTATAGTATAAAATATTAGACATGTATTAACATATATTTTTAATAATCATAAAGATTGTTTTTTTTTGTTCTTCTCTATGTTAAACGTACATTAATATTGAAAGCAAATATTTGAATAAATTCTTGAATGAAATGTTTAAAAAATTAACTGAAATTAAATAAATTTTCATAATTTTATGTTGTTAAATATTAGCTTTAAAAATATTGTAGAAAAGAATAAGATAAAAAAAAAATTACACGCACGATTATATAACTTAACCATCATACGTGTACATTATGAATGATAAAAGAAAACTTCGAATAGAAATGTTTGCCAAAAAATTATAAATTTCCTTCAATTAACATTGGCGCTAGCCTTGAATTAAATATAAATGAAATTCGTAAAATATATTCTTAAATCACAATACATAATTTGATAATATCCTGGCACAATCTACTTATACAAATTTCTGGTCATTGTCCTTTCTGTAGATACTTACGTGTATATTGGTATAGTACTTATGTGGATAGGTTTAGTGTGCCTCACCTTTTCTAATTAATGTTCAAGCAGGCACGTTATTATCAGGAGATTATTTCTAGCTGCCGCACCCTATGCGCCTGGTCAATTTGGTACGATTTAAATGGAAATGAAACCTCTTCGCTTTCTCGTATTTTACCAATGTTGACTCAAATACCGGACACCCTCCAACCAAGCGGAAAATTGTTGATGTGATTACTTCATGACATAACCTCTAGTCGGTGACAAATTGACTTAACAACAGAAAAATAAAATTTTCTTCTCAACAATCTAATCGGACGCGCTGAATATGAACAGAGATGGACACAAATTTTGGGTCAATAATAAAACCAGCCTAAGGGGGGGAGATTGACTATAAGATGTTTTCCTGTAATTGTATTTTATTTTACTTAATTTTTTTTTTGCTGCCTTCCTATTAAAAAGAAACAATAAATTTTTTATATATTTCGAAATTTACACAAAATAAGAAATTTTCTAATCGACATTACCAATTATAGATATTTGTTTGGGAATTTATATCAATTTTCTTATTAACAGAAATTACTTTAAATTATTTTTTCTTTAGTGATTATTATTTTCAAATTAACAAATTTATGTTTTTATTTTATTTGGATGATATTGTACGTTAAGATAATTTAACTCGAATGAAATTGTTGACTTTTATTATTATAAATAAATTAAAAACCATCTATGGTTATTTTTTTATACATTTTAATATAATTGGTCAGTTAATAAAATATTTGATGAGAATTATTTGAAATATTAATTATAAAAGAAAAAGTTGATAATTCATATTATTTAATATTTGGTAGATATAATTTATTTATTGTGAGAAATGCGAATCTAAATTTATCTGCTAATTTATTAATAACTTTTTTTAAGTTATTATTCTATACCTGAATTGAAATATCAATATTATAAAATATCTACATAATATTTAAAGTTTTAAATATTGTAATTAAATAGATTTTTTTTGCATTCGATAAAATTAGATGATTTATTTTACAATATTAAAAGATAAATAAACCAATAAAATAAGGAGTTTTGTTTTAAAATGTCTTCTATTAGTTTTTCTTGTCAGAAAGTCTTCTGTTTTTTTTTTTTGAGGGTTTTTCTTTAAATTTTTGTTATTGTCAGTTGTTTTTAGTAAGATTTGCAATTTATTTATGAAAAGATACGTGTAATATTCTTTTTCATTGTAATTTCAAAATAATCGTACACTTCTTTCAATTTATGGCCATCATAATCATCCTAGTGTAATCGCTATTCATCAAATTTTGAAAAGTTTTGAACATAATCATTATTTACATTTTTATTTGCGTACCAGTCTAACAAGACCCGACCCGGTCGAAGTGCCGAGAATATTGATTAAGACCCAATTTTAAAGATTTCGCGGCGTATTCAACAATTTGGGACTGTCTGCCACAACAACATGGCATATTTTATGCTTGTATTTGGGCTTACATCCTTACAAAATTCTTATCACAAAAGAATCGAAGCCGTTGGACCATCTCAAACGCACTGAATTTGCTCTAGAACAACTTGAAAAGCATTTTTAAGAAAATGAGGGGCTTTTTTTAATCTCTGTGGATCGGTAAATAAATAAAATTATCGTTACTTGCCTGAAGCCAATCCACAAATTATTCACGAGGAACCCTTATATTCAGAAAAAAGTAACCGTTTGTTATGGGTGGTATCATCGGTCCTTATTTCTATCAAAATGAGGAAAGAGTTGCAGTTACTGTCAATGGTGATAGGCGGCACAGATCGAAGAAAATAAATATTTTGTCACCTGCATTGGAAGATATTGATTTATCGAATATGCAGTTTCGACAATACGGCCCTACCTGCCACACAACCCTTGCCAAAATCGATTTTTCGCCGCGGGAAAAGTTTGGCAAGTCGATAATTTCAAGAAATGCAGATGTGCAACGACTTCTAAGAAGTGGTGATTTAACACCTTTGAACTACATCTTGTGAGGTTATTTGAAGCCAGCAATCATTGATGCATTAAAATTGAATATTATATTGAACCTTAAATATGTGAAATAATGCCGGATTTAGTGTACAGGGTGGTCGAAAATTGGAATCATTGAAATTGTTTCCGTATAAATACAGAGCATTGATTATACTTCAAAATGAAATAATAAATTTTACTCTGCCACATTTTGTTTTTGTTTAATTTGAAATAAATGAAAAACTCTGTATTTGATTAAATAAAGAAAACAATAAGATTTTAATTTAAAAAAAAAAAACATTTTACACTGATTTTTATTCCAAAAGTTTTTGAAGTAAAATTAGACATTTTTAAAATTATTACGAATTTAAACTCGAAAGCATCAATTAAAATTAAAAAAAATAGTATCTGAGACTCTGAAAATTGTTTTTGTCGTCAGTTTAATTTGATGATGGTTAGTAGAATCTGTGCCGCTTTCTGAACCCAAAAGACTACCAGTTTGTAGTTGCTACTCATAGAAAAGTATCGATTTTATAAATATAATTGAATATTTCACTTCATTTATTTCGGAGTAGAAAATTTAGCTATTTTAAATATTTTGGAAAAATTTCAAACAGAAACTAACAAACTGCATTATCTCGTGTTTGTATTTCAAAAGTAGCCGTAGTTTAAACTGTTCTAAATTCCTACAAACTCAAACAGTAATGAAAGCTTTTCTTACAGCTTTTCTGCATATCCATAGAAACAAACCATTCGAATCTGCCTGTTGCGCGACGTTCCCTAAGAACACGTGCACCTGTTAGAAATGGCCAATGTGTATAAATACGTACGCATATCCGTTCTTTTTATATGAACTTTTTGCATAAAATACGAATAAAATTGCAATTGTATTGAGTTTATTTAATATCTTCCCATTTATATTTAATATGATTATTACTGTATTATTTTCCCTTGGACAATAACATCCGGATAAGTTATAACGTCAGAGCTAATATGTATAAAACTCTGGAAATTCATTGCACAAAAATCCCTATTTTCAAAGATTTCACACAAAATAAAAAATACAATGAGTATAGGAACAGATAGTTTTCTGGTTTTGGCTCCAAAGGTAGGGAGAAGGAATTAATAATATCACAAAACAAGTTAAATTATATAAAAACTCATTAAGTTTGTTTGGTTACTAAAAATTTCAAACCAACTAAACTTAACTAAATCGGTTCACTGATACATTAACTGTTATACTTTATCGAATTAGCAGAGATATCAACCTATAATGTATATGTCAGTAGTTCAATTATTGGTTTCTCTTAATAATTTTAGTTTCCACTAAAAATATATTGTAAATAAATAATTAAAGAGGATTAATTGGAAATTCAGTAGTGCACAAAAATGTTAGTATTCATTTTGCGAGCGCAGATATAAAATTGCGGAACCGCATGAAAACTCAAATTTAATGTTTGTGTGAGAAGATGAACTTCTGAGTGTAGAAACCGTCATTTCAATGGTTGAGAAAGAGATGCATAGATTTCTGGAGAAATGTCAGTGGTAGCGTTTGGCACTTGTCAACCAGTAGAGAGCTGTCAGCTGTCATCTGTGAGTTTTGGGGCATCGCTCAACTTGACCACAAAGTTCCGGATGTTTCGTGCTGGATTCCATTCTGTTGCAATTATCGCGACTATTTCTGTGCTAAAATTAAGTTAATACAAGATAGTTTAGTAATTTTTATTGCACAAAAAGTTCGAAATAATTCGATTCGACAATGTTATAAAGTGGAAAATTTTTTCACCATAATATCCGGTTGTGTTTTTCTGTTGTTCTCTCTTATTTTAAGTCCGTCGTTTATTATTTTCCTGTGCTAATATTTTTGGTTTTAGTTAAATGGTTTTTTTGTTGTTTCTTTTTTTTTAAATTTTTGTTTTGGATAAATTACATTCCATTACATATTTCTACAGAGTGTTATAGTGTTGAAATATTTTTTGTGAATTATAAAAAAAAAATTATATTACAAATTGTTGGATGTTTTTTTTTGGTGGTGTTGTTTAAATATATATATATTTATATATATATATACAAAGTGTGCTTCGGAAAAGGGAAAAAAATCCAATCAAATATGCGATCTTCCATCGAATTTGAGGAATGCTTGAAAGACTCACCCAAATTCAGGTCGGTCACAATCTTCATCGTCTCGGTCTGACTCACTTTCGTTTACAGTTTTCTCAAATAGTTTCCAATGTTTCTGATTTCTTTTATAACCACTTATTTATTATTATTATTTTTATTATTATTTGATGAATATTTTTTCTTGCACTTCAAATAATACGACGAAACATAAACCAAAAAAAAAAAAAAATAATATATATATATAAAACCAATAATAATCATAATAATATTCGTTAAAATTAATAAAAAAAATTACAATAGTTATAATAGAGTAGAATAATTTATAAAGACGAAGGAAAAAAAAATTATTAAATCATATTCGATTTGGTCTCATTTCAAAAAGTTTTCTTTTTTAAATACTTTCTTCAACTCAATAGTGGAATGTTGATACACAATTTAATATTATATATGAATTTTTAAAAAAAATATTATTTTCATTATTATTATGCTATTACTATTTCTGATATAATATTGTGTATATTAACAATATTATCGTATAGGCAATTTATTGATAAAGAAGAAGCCGACATCGATCATTTAGAACAGAGATTGGATAAAATAATAAAAATGTGCACAATAGCTGTTGACTCCGGAAAGGAATATGTTAAAAATCAAAGGTAATAACACCACTTCTCAATTGATAATAATAATAATTTTCACTTAACATACTAAAGAAAACTTTCCCCCATTTGCATATGTTGATAATGTTCATTTTCCAATTTAAAAATTACTCATTATGAAAAGGAACCTATCCCCACCCTCTCCCCGGGTTGATAAAAAAATTTTAAGTTTGTTTATCAACTCGATAATCAGCTATGAATTGTTGCTTTGTTATAGAAAAATAAACACACTATTAAATTTAACAGAAAAAAAAGAACAAATAAAATAAGGAATTTTTCTCTTAGAAATATTAGAAAAGAATTTTTCAATAAGAACTATTCAAAAAGAAAAATATTATTTCTTAATCAAACAACCATCAAACCTACAAAATATTCTATTTCAGTGCGTTTGCAACATCGCTTTGGGATTTGCAGAAACATTTCTCACATAACAAAGGTGCACATAATGCCTTCGGAAAGATAATTCATTGTTTTCAGGTAGACTTATATTCAATTAAAATGCAGATTTATTATTATTTTTGTTCTTATTTATTATTTATTGTAGAGGTATACTTTGAAAAAAAAGATTATGGTTTTTTTTTTTTTTTGCAGTTCTTTAAGAGAAAAATATGTAAATTTATAATATTTAATAAAATTGCTGATAATAATAATGATGATTCAGAATTTACGAAATCTTTGATTCGTTCTATTTTATTGTTATCTCTATAGGAAATGAATAAATTCCATACGATTCTGTTGGATCAAGCCAGCAGAACGGTGCTAAAGAATTTATCAACATTTGTCAAAGATGATATTAATCAAGTTAAGGATTATAGAAATCATTTTCTTAAAATATCGGAAAGTTTGGATAATGCCTTAGTTAAAAATGCTCAGGTAAGATTAAATCCTAATTGATAAAAAAAAGGTAAAAAAAAATAAAAAAAAAACAAAAACATATTGTGTTGCTTACACAAGTGGTCTTTGCTAGAACAGAATCAATTTTTAGTTTTTCCCATAGTCAAAAATGATGTAAGTTAACTTTTTCCAAAAAACACGAATGATTTTTCTTGGAAGAAAAATTTAAAAAAAAATAAAAGTTATAAATTTTTTTAAAAAAAAAAGTTTTTTATAAATAAAGATTCATGAAAATTGCCAAGAAATATTTTCAAATTTTGTTCGTTCAATTAAAATTTGCTACAGAAAGTAATGAAAATCCCTATTAAAATATCAACAATTTAACCTGCCCCCTTATCTGTGTAACCTTTTTCAGCATATAAAGAGGACTTTTGAAATTCTTGTTTTCTTTCCAAGCATATTATAACTATGAATGTTTATAATAAATACTCGAAAAAAAATATCATTAATATTTTGTAAAGGAAAAAAATGGATACGAGAAAATTTCTATTTATATACAATATATTTTTTTTTCTTAATTGAGGAATAATAAATATTTATTTCCTTAAATTAATATAATTCGGACGGACGCACAATAATTATGTAATTTTTCCAATAATAACTCTGATTTGCATTACTCAACAAAAAATTTGTCGATAAAATCAATTAAAAATGCCCGAAGAACCATGAAATCGTCACTAAATGCCTACTCATTAGTTTTGGTTGTGTTCGTGTCAAATTGTCCTTAAATTTTTGTTCATTTATCACAGTACTTGTTGCGTTCATATAATTCTAGATGCTAAATAAAAGATAACAATATTATAATAGATTACTGCCAAAGATTTGTAATTACTTAATAATTTTTATAAATACTGTTAAAAAGGGTTTTTTTTCTTCAAATGTTGTATTTTAATGAACGTAAGTAATATCCTTAAAATTGAAGGAATATATATTTCTATTATATAAATTCACTTCGAAAAAGATCTTTAATACAAGAAATTCTTTCACAATATAAGAATTATCTTAAATAATTCCTGAACATTATTGTAAAAAAAGTATTTATTTAGAAAAATGCTAAACATATGAGAATCGACGGTCTTTGGTGATAATTTTCTTGTATTTTTGTTTTAAATTGTTCTACATTTTCACTCATTAATAAAGTTAATTTTGCTAATAAACCCATTTAACTGAAAACACCCAATTAGCACTCAATTAATCATCTGCTAACTTCAGTATATCAGAAGCTAATTACATTTATTAATTGAAAATTGAAAAATGAAAGAAAAAATAGTTAAATGGATTTAAATAAAAATTTCATGAATCAAATAAAAATAAAATAAAAAATTCTGTAAAAAATAAGCCTATTTAAAAAAATCGCGCAATATTATTGTAGTTTTTATTAAATTTTTTTTTCAAAATTTCTGCTCCTATTTTTAAGTTTTGAATTTAAATAAAAAAGTTTTTATCGACGTCTAGGTTAGATATTATTTAAGCGAAGGTCTAGGCGGTTTTCAGGTTAATTTTTTGTGTAGAAAATTTTTTTTAAATTGCTCTTAATTTACCGTGGAATAGTAACTTCGAGGTTGAATTGTGACAGTTGAGCTAATTGAGCTAAAGAAAACTTTAATGTCGGTGCTGACCTAATTTTACAAAGTAAACAATTATTTCAGAACTTGAAACAATTTTTAAAGCTTATTGCTGACCTAATACTTGTGCAAAAATTGTTGCGCTCGGTAGTTACCATTTTTAAATAATGGTAACTACCGAGCGCAACAATTTTTGCACAAGTAAAGTTTTGATCAATTGAGTGCGAATCTCATACTGTGCAAAGCCGCTAGTGGCCATAATCTACTTCAAACTGAACTGTCTGTAGAAGCCTTTTTTAATTTTCTGCTCATATATCTAGGTCAGGTTTGTATGTAAGCGAAGGACCAAGCAGTTTTCGGGTTGATCTTGTGTAGACAAAAAATTGCAAACCGCTCCCAATTTAGCGTGCAGTAGTTAACTTCGAGATTGAAAAGTGACAGGTGGGCTAATTGAGCTAAAGAAAACTTTGATGCCGGTGGTGACCTAATTTTACGAAGGAAAAATTTCTTTTAGAATTTGAAACAATTTTAAAAGCCTAAAAAAAGTTAGCTACAGAGAGCAACAATTTTTGCACAAGTAAAGTTTTGATCAATTGAGTACGAACATCCTACTGTACAAAGCCGATAGTGCCCATAATCTGCTTCAAGCTGGAGTGTCGGTAGAAGCCTTTTTTTAATTTTCTGCTCATATATCTCAGTTTTTATGTGAGTAAAGGTCCAAGTAGTTTTCCGGTTGTTTTTGTGTACAAAGTGCTCTCAGTGAAGTTAACTTCGAGATTGAAATGTGGCGGTTGACCTTAAATTTCAGCAAAAAATTTGTACCTTCTGGTGGTGACCTAAATTTACCAGCAAACAATTATTTTGGAATTTAATACAATTATAAATAAAATATTTTAAAAGCTTCAAAATGGTAACCAGGGCAAGCAAAATTTTTTTGGGCGAGCAAAATTTTGGTCAATTGAGTGCGAATCTCTTACTGTGCAAAGCTGCTAGTGCCCATAATCTGCTTCAAACTGAACTGTCGGTAGACGCGTTTTTTAATTTTCTGCTCATATATCTAGGCCAGTTTTTATGTAAGCGAAGGTCCAAGCAGTTTTCGGGTTGATTTTGTGTACGAAAAATTTTCAAACTGCTTTCAATGAAGTTAACTCCGAGGTGGAAATACGGCAGTTGACCCAATTTTTGGAGCAAAAAATTTTTACCTTTCTTTTTTGCTCAAAAAATTAGGTCAATCAAAAAGATGGTGACCTAAATCTACCAGCAGAAAATTATTATTGGAATTTGATACAATTATAAATAAAATACGAGGTCTGTTCAAAAGGTATCGCGAATTTGTAATTTCCGCGGGATACGTATATTCGATTTTCGATTTTTTGTGGCGTTATGTTGGTACTCATGTCTCACTTATGCCGACAAGTTCGGCCATTTTGAATGTTCAGTTAATTTTTGACAGCTGCTTGCTTGCACGTGTTTTGACTCGTCTTAAATTTTTGCTCATTTTCGACCTTAAACAGCATCGCATTAACATTGCTAAGGAGCGGTTGGACTCTGTCCGCGACGACCCAAATTTGCTCCAGAGGGTCATAACTGGTGACGAATTATGGGTTTGTGGTTATGACGTGAAAACCAAACCTCAATCATCCCAATGGAAGCTGCCGCACGAGCCAAGACCGAAAAAAGCGCGCCAAGTTCGGTCGAATGTGAATGTTTTGCTTACTGTTTTCTTCGATTGCAGGGGCGTGGTGCATCATGAGTTCTTGCCACAGGGTAGAACGACCAATAAGGAATATTACCTGCAAGTTATGGGCAAGTTGCGCGAAGCAATCCGCCAGAAACGCCCGGATTTGTGGAAGAACAAAAATTGGCTTTTGTACCATGATAACGCTCACACATCGTTGCTTGGGCACGAATTTTTGGCCAGAAACAACATACTAATAATGCCGCAGCCACCGTATTCCCCAGATCTGGTCCCGTTTGACTGTTCATTGTTCCCATAACATATTCTTTGATCCATTATTTGAAATGGTTAAAAATCGAAAATGAGCCAAAACACGTGCAAACAAAGCAGCTGTCAAAAAATAACAACATTCATAATAGCCGAACTTGTCGGTATAAGTGAGAGACATGAGTACCAATATAATGCCAAAAAATCGAAAATCGAATATACGTAACCCGCGGAAATTCAAAATTCGCGATACTTTTTGGACAGACCTCGTATTTTAAAAGTCTAAAAAATGGGCGAGCAAATTTTTTCTGGACGAGCAAAGTTTTAATCAATTGCATGCGAATCTCTTACTGTACAATGCCGCCAGTGCGCATAAACCTGCCTCTTATGTGTATGGCCTTTGCGCTTGGCGCTGACAGACACAACATGGTGCAACAAAAATGATCTAAACCAATGACCACTTCATCAAACTGTACTTCCGGTAAATGATTTTTTTTTTAATTTTCTGCTCATTTATCTCGGTTTTGAGTTACAAAAAAAATTTTTAATCGAGGTCTAGTTCGCATTTTATTCAATCAGAAGTTTAGGCGGTTTTCGGGTTGATTTTGTATACAAAAAAATTTCAAGCACCTCACACTTTAACTCCGAGTTAATTTAACTGTTGAAGCGTAACAGTTGACCTAATATTTTGTGTAAAACAAAATTTTGCTCCCGGTGGTGACGTAATTTTGCAAAGAAAAATCCTTTCTTTTGGAATTTGAAATAATTTTCATTCAAACAATTTTAGAAAACAAAAAATGGTTGATTATAATGTTAAGTGCTGAAAAATATCCTCCTCCACGTGGCATAATATTTTATTTAACTCTTTCTCAAGTAATAAAATTTTAAAGACTTCGTAATGATTTAAAAATAATAAAAAAAATATTTGAGAAATAAAATTTGGTAATTACAATATATTGGAATAAGTCAAATATGATTTTGGAATATTTTCTTTTTAAATTCCTACAAATTAATAGAGTTAAAATCAATAAAATATTCTTAGATCACAGCATATACTGGTGAGTCATAAACTTTATGTTTTTATGATAACTATGCTTTTTCGTAATAACAATATTTCCAAAAATATCCAAGTTTCTTTTGAAAGTATGTACAGTCATTCCATTATATTTAACTCGACTATGCCATAAAATAAAGATTTGAATTATTGAATGGATTACTGAGAATTTTCAAAATACTTGCCCTTTTTTAAGGTTGAAGGGCGGTAAGGTTGGTAGGTTCAGTTCAAATATTCATGAAGGTTAAAGTACTTGTAGTTTAACGCTTTTTATTGATAAGTACGAACATGACGTTTTGCGTGCATTCAGTGACCGGTAGTAGTCGGACTAGTTCAATGGCACGTGGCCACAAACGAATCGATTTTGGACATTAATTTCTCATCAAGTCCTCTGTAATCCCTATTCATTCGATATTTTTTATACAATTATAATTTTCCATTTTCTTGTACATTTGAATAAATTAGAAAAGAACATATTTTCTTTGAATCAATTACAAATAATAAAAGTGCTCTGAAAATTATAATTTTAATTGATTACTCTGGACTAAATTAGGGCGGAAACTATTTGATATCTTTTGAATACGACACAGACAAGAATTTCTGTTTGTTTTTATTTTAATTAATTTCAATTAAACGCGATCAAATATTGTATATTTACGATTTTTTAATTATTATCTTCAATTGTTGTGCGCATATTAAATGTTTAGTATTTAGTATGGGTTTTGTTATGTTGCTGGATTTGTTCCCCTTTATTTTTATTTATTTACTCTTTCAAGGCGAGTAAAAATCGACCACAAGAAGTGACTGAAGCAGGAAATATATTAGCGGCTACAAAGTCATGTTTTCGACACACCGCACTTGACTATGTTAACTATATAACAATGCTACAAGCTCGAAAAGTCCCATCGATTTTATCAACGGTAAGTAAGAATGTATATAATGGGCTTTATTTACGTATTGGATTATATTTGAAAAACAAAAAAAAAACATTTTAAAATTTTGATTAACTTTTCAAGGTGAATAATATTTAAATACTTTTATTTGTTTATTTTTGATAATATTTATAATGGGACAGTTTTCTTCAGACTTGTTTTAGACGCTCTAGAAATATATATAAAGTCGACAGTTTTAAAATTATAAACTTTTATTTAACAGTATGTTGCAACTAGAAAATTAATATTTCTTAAGATCAAAAATCTTTAAAATAGTTTCTTATTAAACAAAAATAATTAAAAAAAAAAATAAGCTTAAAAATTATAATAGAAAATTTTTCTATTTAATACAAATAAAGAGTTGGCCATCTGTTTTTTTAAAACTGAAAGTAAACACACCTACCGTTAGCAAACTAAATTTGAATAATATTAGTATGCAGGCTTGTATCCAAACGTCGAAATTTTCGATGATTTTACCTAATAAAAGTAGATCAAAGGTCTCAATTTCTTTGTCAAATGTTGTTATTTAAGTCTTGAATTGTTCTTGAATAATTGACGACATTTTTCCTTTTAAATGGCCTTAAAGAAAAAAGTCCAAAGGTGTCAAATCGCAAGATCTTGGCGGCCAATTCACATCAGCGTTTCGTCAGATTATTCGATCATCGAATTGAGTGTGCAACAAACCGATGTTTTGACTTGTTGTATGGCCTTAGCGCCGTTTCTTTTGGCTATTCGATTCATTCAATTTCGAAAACAAAAAGTTCGTTAACATGTCACGAAATCGTTTAGAATTCACTGTAAAAGCCGTTTCACCATCATTTTCGAAGAAGAAGGGTCCTTACCACCAGCACCAAACAATGAATTTTTTTAGGATGCATTGTTTTTTTTTAAAATCACATCGGTGGTATTCCGCGCAGCAAGTTTAGAAATTTTGTTTGTTAACGTAGCCGTCGTTAAAAATGAATTTAATTACGAAATGTCATTATCACAGAACGCCTCTTTTCGTAGTATTATAAGTTTGGATGATTCAAATACGTTGTTCTGTTTTTAATGACTCTATGATTAAAATTTCACTACTTTATACTTGACAGCTGTTAACAAAAAATTATAACATGTCCGTCTTGATAGACATTCTGAAAGTTAAAGAAAAAAAACACCAACAGATGGCGCAACCTGTACAAATTCAGTCGTAAATTCTAAAAATGTCTTTTAATTATTTTTTTTTTAAATAAATAAATTATTCCTTTAAATATAATCCATTATAAATAATTTTTTTTCATATTCTCAATTGTTTTGTCATTTTATGTTTAAAAAAAAATGTTATCAAAAATCCAAAAAGTTAATAAGAATTTTGTCATTTTCGGTTTTAGAAAAATGTTATCAAAAAATCCAAAAAGGTTGATAAGAATTTTCTTTAGATAAGTCATAATAATTTAATCTTAGACATAATTTGTAAAAATTTTATTAAATTCACACTTAAATTTGATCTATATTTGGTATAAAAAACACAATTTCCTTAAATATTTGTGCTCTTAAATTGAAGTATGGTTTCGTACAAATTTATTTTTAGTGTGGTTTTGTATAAAATTTATTAAAAATAAAAAATTCAATAAATTGAAAAATTAACATTTTAATAAATATTTTTAAACAATATTCTTATGACTCTAATATGAAATTTTGATTTTCTAACACTCAACAAATTATTTTCTAATAAAATTCCAATACAAATTAAAGATTTTTGATTTAAAAATATTATACAATAAGATATCTAATAGGATAAATGATTTAAAGCTTTTAGATTATTATCAAGCCTGTGGTACTTATTATCATCAGGGTTCTGATTTATGCACCGATTTTGATAAATTTTTTAAAGACCTCTCTGATGATATAAACAATATGCGCTGTGATTATCAACAATTAGAAAAATCAATGCAGAATAGGCACATGAGTGTGAATAGTTTTATTGACAATAATTGTTCAAAAACATCGAATAACATTGAAGGTTATCTATTTAAACGTAAATCAAAAGGATTCAAGACATGGTGTCGAAGATGGTTTTATTTATGCGATAATCAATTGGTGTACAGGTAAGTGGTTTGATATTATTGTCGGAAAACGCTGTATTTTTCAAGTTATTGAAGTGATTCGCTGAATATTAGGAAACGTGGCACTGATGAAGGATATACTGTGATGGAAGAAGATCTAAGAATTTGTTCAGTACGACCTGTAAACGACACAGATCGACGGTTTTGCTTCGAGGTTATCTCACCAACGAAGTAAGTTAGATATTCAACAACAAAATTTTAGAACGATAGTAAAGGTTTAAGATTCTACAAAAACTAACAAGATTTTATGGATTAATTAAGGAATTTTGATTATTGTATAAATAATTTTGTTCGAAATCTTAAATTTTCCACGGTTTTTAAGAATTGATTAATTACTAGTTTTTCTATTAAGATCGCATATCTTACAAGCTGATTCGTCTGAGATGCTGCAAGCCTGGGTGGATGCTTTGCAAAAAGGTATTGGTGCTGCTATACAGCACGATCCGGGAGCATCACGACGTTTCTCTTCGCCTACCACAGCTAACTACGGTGGTAAGAAAAAAATGTGAGTTCAAATTATCATAGACCTACAAAAATAGTATGATTTCGGTTGTAATTTTAATTGAAATTAAGAGATTAATCAAAATTGTGATGTAATTTTTTTGTGCAGACATTGGGAGCAGTTCCTAAAAATTCCTGGTAATTCAAAGTGTTGTGATTGTAAAAGTCCAGATCCCCGATGGGCATCAATCAATTTAGGGATAACACTTTGTATCGAATGCTCAGGGGTACATCGTAGTCTAGGTGTTCATTATAGTAAAGTGCGCTCGTTAACGTTGGATGCTTGGGAACCAGAAAATGTAAAGGTGATGATGGAGTTGGGAAATGATACTGTAAATAAAATTTTTGAGTCGTATGTGCGAGAAAATTGTAAATATCAGAGGGCGACAGAGAACTGCGATACCTCGATAAGGGAAGCGTGGATCAAGGCCAAATATGTCGAGAAGAGATTTGTGTGTAAGATGCCAAAGTCAACGGAGACAGACAACGATGAAGGCGATGAGAATACAGCTCGAAAGTGGGCGGTGAAAAAGTTTCGTCGACGTATACGACGGGATTCCAGCTCCAAATCAGAGAACGATGATGAATCCGAAAATACACATTCGTTGTCGTTGAATCTATCCCGTGAGGATCTACTTTTAATCGGCGAGAATCTTAATATTTTCCTTTACGAAAACGAGTGTATCCTTAGTTCGGATCAGGAGTCTACAGATGGCGAAGATAATGATCTGGACGAGCAAAGTTTCGATCAATTAAGTGCGAATCTCCTATTGTACAAAGCCGCTGGTGCACATAATCTGCCCGTTATGTGTATGGCCTTTGCGCTTGGCGCTGACAAAACATGGTGCAATAAAAACGATCTGAACCGATCTCCACTGCATCAAGCTGTACTGTCGGTAGGACACTTTTCCATAATTTATATATAGTATAAATAAATTTTTTTTGTTGGTTTATTCAATATTATTTAGGGCTCCGTAATGGCTTGTGAATACCTACTTTTGAATGGTGTTGCGATAGATACAGTTGATGATCTTGGTTACAGTGCACTGCATTTGGCCACAAAAAAAGGCTGCATTGCTCAAGCCTATTTACTGCTGAAGCATAAAGCAAAACATGACATTAAAGCCAAAGATGGTAAAATGGCGCTCGATATAGCTGTCGATCAGAGGAATGCCGATATTGTAACTTTGTACGTATACATTTATGAAATGTTTTGTTTTTTTGCTTTTTCTCTATTTGAATAAATTTTGTAAATATTATTTTTTTATTTCTATTTATCCCTTTTATTGTAGATTACGATTGACACGATTAAATGAAGAGATTGGTTTGAACGAGGTAGCAAGTGGTGATGATGAAACGTACAGGGACGTTATGAAGGATTTTTCGAATTTCGCATCGAATCAACCGCGCCTTTTGCGGAACCGAAACGAGAGTAGCAGTAATTAGCGACATCAATTAATAAGTTCGCATTTAATCGAATGATAAATTTACTAAATGCATTTTTGCATATTAAGTTTTAAACAGAAAATATTAAAAAACAAAAAAAAAAACGCATGGTAATCTAATCCAGCATTCTGTTAAGTATTTTATACTGTGGGGATCCAAAGAATGTCAAGATCTGGACATATTTATCTTCTTAAAAATTGCATGTTTTGTATTTTTCTTCTATTTTTGCTAAAAGTAGTTTTTTATTTAAATTAGTTTTTTTTTTGTAAAAATTTCAAAATTTTTTTTTTTATGAAAATTTCATCCTAGAAAATAAACCAGTTCACTTTTATTGAACATAAGGACGAAGTTTTATTTTTTTAGAAAAGACAAGACAAATAATATCTAAAGTAACTACTATTATTATCAGCATTTAACAATCTATTTAATTTGTATATTTATGTAAAAAAAGAGGAGTAAAAGAACAATTAAGTATATATGATATAAGAGAGATTGATAGATCAAGTGGCTCAAAAAAGAAGAAAGAAAGAAAGTCGAGAAAAAAAAAACAGTATTTATTACCTGTGAAATTTTATTTTACGACCTTTTTCGGAGAATCAATTCCAATACATTCATTATTTTTTTTTTAACAAACGCTTCATCTTATATATGTAAATACATATATTTATAAATTTTACATTTTATAATTTATTTGATTAAATTTTACGAGTATACTTTTTGTACAATTATAAGTGTTATTTTTATTTATATAAAATATATTAGCATGTATTGAAAATAAAACGAATGCTGTTCTTGAATTTGTTTGTTTGTTTATTTTTTTTTTTTGTAGGATTTTTTATTAAACAGAATGTTATGATTTGATTATTTGCCCTGTTTTAGTGGGAATATTAAGAAACCTTCGAATTTTATTTTAAGTCTGGATCTAATAATGATATTTAGCATTTACTCCTGTTTATAAACACTATTATTGTTGCTTTTAAAAATTATTTTTCCCTTTTTTTCAAATGAAATTGTTCCGGAAACAGTTTATTTTTGATTTTTTTTTTAATAAACTCCTTATTAAAACAATGTTAAAAGCTATTAAAAAAAAATAAGTTAGACAATTTATGAAAAATCGAAAATAATTTTAATATATATATAAAATTGATTTATTAACAAATTAAAATTGAATTGTTAAATTTTTTATTTTAAATTGTAAGAAATTATTTAGTCAATTTTAGAAATATAAAATTTTTTACAAGCATCTTAATCAAGTTCTATTTTTAAAAAAGTTAATAGTTAAAAGAATAGAAATCATATAAAAATTACTCATCTAATATGGGAAATTTCTGTTCTCAATGGTTAAGCGAAAATCTTTGAGAAATTGTTTGCTTTTTGAAATAAATTTTTTAATAATCTTTACGAATGTTAAATAATAAATACTATATAAAAGAGAAATTTTATCAAACAGAAATGAATTAATTATATTAGAGGAATTTTTAATTTAAAAAAAAAAACTCTATTAACAGATATCAATATAATCAAATAAAATATATCGTATATCAAAAGAAAATCAAATCTTTTATCGAAAATTTAGTTTATTGTTGATAAGTTGCTATTAGGAGACATTTAAATAAAAATTATCAACAAGAGCTTAATGGAAAACATTTCAAATTACAGCAGCTATCTTACATTAGAAATATTTAGAAGAAGAAAAAACTATACAATTTTATACATATTATTATTTGTACTATTATTATTGATGATGACGATCAATTGTGAAAATATATTGAATAAAAATTAATATTAAAGTTCGAAAGTTTTTCGATTTTTAAGTATAAAAAGTTAGTTTTATAGATTTTATTTACAACATTACTCCTAGTAGAATGAATTGATCAATAACCAAATATTTTTACGCAATTTACAAAATTTGCAGTAAGTTTAAAAAACAAGAGTCAACCGTTTTCAGTTTGTTTTGAGTTTACAAAATTATTAGCTTAAAAATTAACTTAAATTTGTTCTTCAGAATTTTTTTTGTCTTAAATGTTAAAATAGGATTTAAAAAAAAAATTATATAAAATTAACAAACATTTCATTGATCAGTTAGTTAGTTAACTTTGGTTTTGGCATTTTTGAGGCTGAGTGCACTGATAGGGTGTGTCTCTTGATGGCACTTCGATCACTAAACTTCCGATCGCATAGCTTACAATTGTAGGTGATTCCCGTATGCGTTAACAAATGCCTACTGAGACCGGATGCATGGCAAAACGACTGAAAAATTGCAGACTCTGTAATTTTTGGGAGTTTGGTTTTTATAAGAATAATGTTTTACCTTTGGGCACAGGTGGCATTTATGCATTTGGATAACTGGATTATCTGTGTGCCGTGTGTAAATATGTTGGCGTAAATGTTGTTTCTGAACAAAAGTTTTATTACATTCGCTACATTTGTGTGGTTTTTCTCCCGTATGTGTAATCATATGCCTCTTGAGGATTTCTTTTTGTATAAACCGGCGATGGCATTCAGGACATTCATATGGTTTTTCACCTATTTATAAGAGTAGCATAGAATATCTGCCGATAACGTATTATCACACTCTTACCTGTATGCACTCGCATATGTCTATCCAATGAACTCTTGCAAGCAAACCATTTCTCACAGGATTTGCAAGAGTAGCCTTTATTTTTTAGATGGACTGAATTATGCCGCATCAGCATCGCCCGTCGGGTAAAGGATTGCGGACATTCTGAACATTTGAATATTTTCAGTTCGCTGGTAGTTTCAGTAACGTCTTTTTGGATAATCGATTCATATGGCGGTGATGGCGATTCATTTTCCAATTCCATTAAAATTATTTTACCCTCTTTTGTCTTCACTTTTAAATGGGTTACTTTGTCCGTTTTATTTTCAATATTTACTTTTTCGCTACTCTCAATGGACATTTCGTCTTCCTTTACATAAAAAGCATTTATTTTTTCAAAAAAAAGTTGAAAAATTTGTTAAATGACCATCTTACATCCATGACTCTTTCGATCGATAATTGTTCACCTTCCGAGATTCCATCTTCAGGCATCTGATCTGGATCTTGCTCATCCAAATAATCAGCTTCCATATCTAAATCAGTTTTTTCACCATCATGATCCAGTTCGCCTACAGATAAAATTATTTTAAAATAAATAATAACTCTAATAAAAGTATTGAACTTATTCTAACCATCGTCAGAGCTTGCCAATTCGACGGTCTCGATTGGACCATCGCTATTGTAGTCATTCATCAGCAAGCTTCTTGGATCAATAATAGTGTCCGTTGTTTCAGCAGTGTCCCGGTTCGCATCATCAGTTTTTATTACATAAAATGTCTGTTCATATTCATCTGAAGGATAGCGTTCATCTACAATAATCGTTCCACTATTGCAATCGTTATTTGGCAGTTTATTTACGACAGAAACATTTACGGTGGTGCCTATATTTTTTGAACAAGATTGACTGTTTCTTGGAGAAATCTCTTTGCTACTAGTTGATTCCCGTCTGGCTTGTCGGGGACATTCTTCTAATTTTACAGACTTAACTGCAGATGAGTTTGCAGACTGCTGTGCTGCCTTAAAGTTTAGGTAATTTTTCGCATCCTCTAGAATTCTTCGTGTTTCCTCAATGCGAAATTTCTCTTTCAGCTTCTCTTCTAAGTTATCCTGTTCAATTCGACGTTGTTCCAACTCTTTATCTTCGAATTCTTTAAGAAATTTCACCGATTCCCGGTACTCATCAACTTCATCAAAATCGTCATCCTCTTCGATATTTTCAATTATTTTGCTTGGCTTTCCGGCATTTATTAATCGAATATGTTTACGTAATTTTGAATCTGCAAATTTGCACTTCTTTTGAAAACAGTAACTTCTTTCCAATTGAATACGGCATGTCTGACAAATTAGTTTCGGAAGAGGATCCGCAGATTGAACCTTTAAAATTCACAAATAAAAAAATGAATTTTCATTTCGAACCATTAAGATTTACTATTCAGAATTTTGTTCTTCGTTATCTTGAAATATTAAATATTACCACTATTGACACACATGCCATTATCCTTAAAGGAATTGACATTGTTTCTACATTTTCAAAAATATCAACGGTGCCCGTATCTTCACGCAGGCACAATCGACAAATTGTTTCCAAATTTGGCTGGTCAGTTTCTGCCTTGGCCTTCGCTGTCATATTTTTTTCCAAATTAATTTACGATTAAAACATAAAACCGTGATCTTTTAACTTTGATTTTATTAAAAAATCTCGCAATTATTTTGGAAGAATTCCCCCCAAAAAACTATTTGAACTGCACGTAAAAACACCCGATAATAATAAGAAGGCGTCTGCACTAACAAGAAAGAGACGCTCTACTCCATCGAACTATCGATAATAAAGCGCATTGACAATTCGTGATGGCGTCGGTCAGTGTAGGTTTATTTTCGGCAAAATCTAGTCAACAATAAGCACTGCACTAGTTCAGATAACAGCCAATAGGTATTTTGTATCGGTAAGAGAGTTCGATTGGTTGTAGAATCGGCTGAATATATTTCTCCATATGTCATTGTGGTGTTTTAATGATACATTTGTGAGGTTTTTTTGAGAAATATTCAATTTCTTTTCATATAATTCATTTTAATTCTAAACGATAAAAATTATGTTCAATTCGTAAATTTTATTATTTTTTGAAAATATTCATAATGAAAAAAATCAATAATTTACGCAAAACAATTGTGAAGGCATTCTAACTATAAATGATTTATTTCTCATTTAACAAGATTATTTGTAATTTAAAATATGTAAATTATAAGTTCACAGTTAATAATAAAATTTTCAAATAGTTTAGTTTCAATATTAAAATTATTAATTTGAATATTTTTCAGAGCTTTATATTTTGAATTATTTTAACATTTTTAAGAAGATATAAATTAAAAATTTTACAATTTTTGTTTTTTAAATGATGGAAAACGTTATTGAAAATCTTTTTTTTTTTGGAAAATTTATTTATTAACGCTTAAAAAGCAATGAAATAAAACGTGAAAAAGGCAATTTTGCATATAATTTTTACGAATAATTTTTAAGGATATTTGTTTATCTTTCTTTCCTTATCCAACATAATTACTCAAAATAAACAAATAAAAAGAACAACATAATTTTTATTATAATAAATAAGAAAAAAAAAAATAATTATATGATGCTCGTAAATATGTATAATCGAAAAAAGAAATACAGAAAACGTATCGTCCTCACTCTTGAAACATATTTGATGTATTATGTTTACAAGAATATTGGTAGACAAACAGTAGACAAAATCAATTTCGAAATAATCCTATTTTGGTGAGAACTGAACAAAAGTACGACTATATTAAGTAGTTGAAGAAATGAATGAGCAGACGACAGTTAATTTTCGGGGAGGAATTTTCTCAGTCTTTCTATTTTTTCTTTTCAGATGATAAATATTCTTGCTTTCGATTTTTTCATAAGCGGTTTATACATTTCTGAGCGTATTTTTTCTATAAAAATGTAAGGTTGATATTGGTTAAGATCAGTTTAATATGCGATATATTTGTGAGAGATTTCCGGGGAAATATTTTTTTAACTAATACATTTGAAATATAGTGTAGAAGAATTGAATTTTTGTATAAACAGAAACATGATTGATCAAATAGGAATTTTGTTATTCAAGAAAATAATACGAATTTAAGTATTTTTTAAAAAAATTAAATGTACTATTAGTTTTTCTGTAATTTTGAACACATAAATACCAGTTCATTATATTTATTTTTAACATTAATAGCAAATATACATAAGCAAGTAATAAGTAAATTAATAGTAAAAATAAATTTCTTAACATATAATTTCAAGAAAAATTATTTATTAAAAAAAAAATTGTTCTTAAAAAAACCAAATAAATAATTTTACATGTAAAAAAAAAACAAAAAAAAAAACTAATAAAAGTATTTTTTATTACACTTAAAATGTTCAGATAATAAATAACATACTATCGTGGTACTTATGTAAAGTATAGATAAAAGTCACGATTTGTTAAATGAACACTGCTTTTACTTCCTTGCCGCCATTGGAAAATGTCTTATTCGATGTATTGTAGAAAAAGTGGGCATCTTTAGTAATTGGTAGCTTACGGAACTTTTGCTACTGCTATAGCTTTTTCTATCTTCGAAACACTATTGACGATACATTTTGGTTGAATTAGAATTTTCCCAATATTTAGTCCTAAGGGTACACATTTAATTGGACACGTTTCTGTCCTTAATTTTATTTGAAAATTTTTTTTTTATTAACTTAGTCGAAATGTCTTGTATTTGACTTTATAAATTATTGATTGTCACTAGAATAACTTTAAGGAAATAAACATTTCCTATAATTTTCCAGTCCTTATTTATAGACATTTTAATTATTTTGAATAAATGATGATAACGAATTTTAGAATAAGTTTCTGTGAACATTTAAAAGTAAAGAAAGCTAATAAAATATTATATTTCTTATAATAATTGTGAAAGAAAAGAAGAAAAAATGCACTTACATTATTTAAAATGTTAAAGATTTCGTAGTGAGTATACCCGTTTAATAACCACAATTATAACAAGTTGATTTAACTAAAGTTTGAGTTTTACTGATAAGAAAATTTAAATTCCATATTCAAAAGTTATTTAATATCCAATAATCTTGATCAATATTACCATAATTTTATGCAGAGAAAAAAAATCACATCTTTATATTCAGAAATAATTAATATTTAAAAATATCGGTAAACGCTGACCTCAATTTATATAGAAAAATTGTTGAGAATTTTTCACAATTAAAAAATATCAGTCAATATTTAACTCAGTTTTTAATTAACACTAGATTGCCGGATGTTGAGTATATACTATATACCTAGAGGGTCGTTCAATAAGTCGACCCTCTAGGTATATGGTATATACCATTTTCAGCTCGATCCATAGCGTAGGTCAATTTCTTTCGTCGATTAAAGTTAACGACATTTATTTGTGCATAACAATGGAAAAAAGCGAGTTTAGGGCTGTCATCAAACATCTCCATTTGAAAGGCTTAAGCCCGAAAGAAATCAAAGCCGAGTTGGATGCAGTTCCTGGCACATCTCCACCTGTGTTTGCGACGGTTTACAATTGGGTGAATGAATTTAAACGTGGCCGTTCATCCACAAAAGATGAACATCGTTCAGGACGCCCAGTTGAGGTGTCTACTCCTGAACTCATCGACAAAATCCACGATCTGATTTTGAACGATCGGCGAATTAAAGTGCGCGAATTAGTTGAGGCCACGGGCATATCACAAGGTACGTGTACAGTCGCTTCAATTTTGCATGAAAAATTGTCTGCGAAAAAAATTTCGGCAAGATGGATGCCGCGTTTGCTCTCAGAGGAGAATAAGCGCAATCGTGTAGTGGACTCTGAGGCTATGTTGGCACTCTTTCATCGCAATCCTGCCGAATTCCTTCGTCGATATGTCACTGTGGACGAAACCTGGATACACTACTACACTCCAGAAACGAAGAGACAGTCATCACAGTGGATTTTTAAGGATGAACGGGCTCCGAAGAAGGCAAAAACTGTGCCATCGGCCGGCAAGGTGATGGCCACGGTCTTTTGGGATTCGCAGGGCATCATTTTTATCGACTTCTTGGAAAAAGGAAAAACAATAACAGGAGTGTATTACGCGTCGTTATTGCAACGGTTGAGCGAGGAAATCAAAGGGAAACGCCCCCATCTGAAGAAGAAAAAAATCCTCTTGCATCAGGACAATGCGCGTGTGCACACCTGCGCTGTTTCCATGGCCAAAATTGTGGAATTGAGAATGGAATTGTTGCAGCATCCCGCTTATTCACTAGATTTGGCCCCGAGTGACTATTTTCTTTTCCCCAATTTGAAGAAATGGCTTGGCGGACGACGGTTCACTTCCAACAAGGACGTCATTGCTCAAACGGATGAGTATTTTGCAGAACTTCCGAAATCCTATTTTTTGGACGGGATAAAAATTTTGGAAAAATGGTTGGAAAAGTGTATAGAGCTAAAAGGAGATTATGTTGAAAAATAAAATTTTTTTTTATTTTAAAAACCATTTTTTTCCATCTTTTTCTAAGGACTTATTGAACGACCCTCGTATTTTGCCTGAAATAAGTCAATTTGACTCAAACACCAAAATTGAAGTTTTTTAAAAAAAATAATATGTTATTATAAAGACACTTTATTCAAAACAATTTTTGCATATATAGTGTGTTTTTAAAATATTTTTTCCGCAGATTTTTTTATTACATTTATCACAGACGCCCTTACTTCTATTCATCCTGCTGGACACTTGAACTTGACAATTAAAGTAAAGTTGTGTACAATCCTTCGTTTTATAAAGTTGTGTGAAAAACCGTGTCATGTTGGCCTTCTTTGCTTTTGCAATTTTAGGCAATTTTTTTCTATTCTTTTCAATTTTCTAAATTGTTTGTGGTAATAGTTTGTCCACAACCTAAATATGGCTCAGTTATTTCATATGCAACAAACTCGCTCAAGGAAATATTTAATCCGCGGGCTTCATTCTTGCCCAAATAGGGAAAATCCGTAGCTAACCAGAATTTGATGCCAAATTTATCTGATTTATTCGGCATGTATTGAGTAATTGGGCATCTGGCTTTAGTTGAGAACAATTGCAGATCGACTGTTATTTTATACACAGGTTTATAACAAGCGTAGCTATTCTCAATAAATTTTTCCCATACTCTTTAAATCAAGGCAAATTTGTCTGTTTTCAATCGTTCATTTTTCTTATCAAAACGTATAAATCGAAGTATAGGGTTTTCCAATAAGAGTAATATGATTTCTAAGTAACGTTTCGGCCATTTGTAATATGTCATGATCTGTCATTTTTTTTCCATTGTATTCAGTAATGTTCACAATTTCATCATAAAGAGATATACGCAAGAACAACGTTTACAAATTATTCAATTTTATTATCAAAATAATTGTTCTACAATTGCAACTTTTCGTGCGCATTTGCCATTTTATAGTCGTAATAATCGTCCAACTGTACTCGCCATTCGTCGAATTATTAAAAATTTCGAGCGTATATTTTCTTTACATAATGTTCAAGTGCTAATAAGACAAAGAACCGCTCGAAGTAATGAAAATATTACTGCCGTTCAGGCAAGTGTTGCTGAAGACCGCAATTTGTCGATTCCAAGACGTTTTCAAGAATTGGGACTGTCTCAAACCACAACCTGGCGGATTTTGAGAAAGGATTTGGGCTTGCATCCGTATAAAATTGTTCTCACTTAAGAACTGAAGCCATTGGACCACCGTAAACGTCGTGAATTTGCTGATTTTGTCTTGGAACAACTTGAAAACGATAACAATTTTTTTAAAGAAAATCATCTTCTCCGATGAGGCTCACTAACATCTGAGTGGTGCGGTAAATAAACAAAACAGTCGATTCTGGTGCGAAGAAAATCCACAAATTATTCATGAACACCCATTATATTCACCTAAATGGACAGTTTGGTGTGGTTTTTGGTGTGGTGGAATCATCGGTTCCACCGTTACTGTCAATGGAGAGCGGTATAGATCGATGATAACCAACTTTTTATGGCCGAAATTGGAAGAAGTTGATCTTGACAACATCTGGTTCCAACAAGACGGGGCTACGTGCCACACAGAACGTGCAACAACCGAATTATTGCGAAAAAAGCTTAGAGATTCGATTATTTCAAGAAATTGTGACATTTAATAACCTCCAAAAAGTTGTGATTTAACACCATTAGACTATTTCTTGTGGGGTTATTTGAAGTCAATGGTCTTTAGCAACAAACCAGACTCTGTTCAAGCTTTAGAAGTTAATATTGAACGTGCTATTCATGACGTGCGACTTGATTTAACGGAAAAAGTGCTCGAAAATTGAATTCATCGAATTCGTTCCTGCAAAAGAAGTCGTGGAGACCTTTTTAATGACGTTTTATTTAAAACTTAATTGTATCGATTGTACTTCACATTAAATAAAAAACATAGAATTTCCTTAACAATTAGTGTGTTTTTAAAAAAAAGAATTTCATATCACTCTTATTCGAAAACCCTTTATTTCTCTGAACTTCTCTCTATACATTGTTCGGGAAAAAAGGAGGTCCCCACATTTTAGACCATAAATAAGGACACTTCTAATTTCTTGTCTTATAAGCTCCTATAGCGTACAAAATTGCTACAAAGGCCCATAATTGCGATATTGTTACAGTCCAGTCTTTTTTCAAAACTTTACGAGCTTCGAGTTCAGTGCATGGTTTTATATATTCCATTATATTAATTATCAAATTAAAATCACTCTTTACAGT
Source organism: Atherix ibis (assembly GCA_958298945.1). Classification (NCBI taxonomy): domain Eukaryota; kingdom Metazoa; phylum Arthropoda; class Insecta; order Diptera; family Athericidae; genus Atherix; species Atherix ibis. The sequence continues at coordinate 40,401,723 of OY282606.1, forward strand.
ACCAAGTATAATATTTCTTTTGGCATAGGAAGTTGGCCCTGAGACTTTAAAAATATTTAGTGAGTCAATTTGACTCAAATCCGTCAAAATAGGTTTAGTACATATGGATTTTTGGAACTAAGAAGTGTGGAGTGGAAGGAATTAGTATTTGTATACATTTTATAAATCTATTAAAAAGCAACATATGTTTTCAAAAAAAATTATTTAAATTTTTCTATATATTGTATATAGCAATAAAATCGTGAATGAGTCAAATCGACTAAGTCCGGCAATCTAGTGTTAAAAAAAACTACGTACCCGCAATCTGAAGTTATTTATATTTAAAAAATTATGCCATTATTGACCCAGCTTCATATAGAAGAAAATCGCGTGCCCCAGCATTCGGAGCGTTGACCTAGTTTTATATAGGAAATAAAATTGCGTGACCTCAATCTGGAGTTGTTCACATTAGAAAATGTCGGTAATTATTGAACCAATTTCATATTGAAAAAAATTCCGTGCACATACACACTGGAGTTGCTATATTTACCGGTATATAAGCTTAAATCCGCTGTTTAATCTTAGATGGCGTGAGTGAGCGTATTAAGGTACCATGGACACGACATACTTTTTTTTATGAGTTTGACATCTGTCAACATTAATCGGTGTACATTGTCAGCAATTTCGTACAACAACATACATTTTTCCTTTGGTAATCATGTCTAGATTTGTGCCAGAAAAAGAGCATATGCGGAAAGATCTGATTTTCTGCTTCAATTTGAAGAAATCTGCTACCGAATCGCATTGAATGCTTATGGAGGCCTATGGTGACAGTGCTTTATTGGAAACAATGTGTCGAGATTGATTTCGTCGGTTCAAAGACGGAAATTTTGACTTGTGGGACCAGAAGCGTAATAATCGGCCTAAGAAGGTTTAGGACCATCAATTACAGGCTCTTTTGGACGAAGACGATACCTAATCGCAAAAAATGCTCGCGGAGCAATTGGGTGTTACTCAACCAGCCATTTCCATGCGTCTACGTGCCATCGGGAAGATTGAAAAGCTCGGAAAATTGGTGCCGCGTGAATTGTACGATAGGCAGACAGGGCGACGCCAAAACACTTGCGAAATCTTGCTCGCCAGACAAAAAAGAAAGTCGTTCCCGCATCGGATTGTGACAGGCGAGGAAAAGTGGATATATTTCGAGAATCCTAAACGCAAGAAATCGTGGGTTGATCCCGGCCAACCATCAACATCTTCCCCAAGACCAAATTGCTTCGGACGGAAGACGATGCTGTGCGTTTGGTGGGATCAGTAGGGTATCTATCTCATATCTACTATGGGATGTTGACTACTGGCAACTGTGGTTACCTCCATCTTGCTATACGGAGCATCAGTGTGGGCGAAATCGCTAGAGCTAACAACATACCGCAAGACAATGTCATCAGTCCAGCGGCTCTCAGCGATCAGAGTGGCGTCAGCATACCGAACGGTATCACACGATGCGGTCAACGTCGTGGCATCATGCCCACCCATCGACACCCTCTCAGGAGAGCGGGAATGCCAACATCGTAGGAAGAAGGAAGAGCTGGGACAACTCGACGAAGGGTTGGTGGACTCATCGGCTGATCCCAGATGTTACCAAATGGGTCACTCGCCTGCACGGGGAAGTCGGGTATTACATCACCCAATTCTTGACTGGGCATGGATGCTTTCGGGCATACTTGCACAGATTCAAGAGAACTGACTCCCCAAACTGTCATCATTGCCGCCATGTGATCGAAAACGCAGAACACGTGTTCTTCCAGTGCCCCCTCTACGAGGGGCCGCGGGCGGAGCTGGAGAGAAATCTGGACCGTTCCATCAGTCCAGAAAACATAGTGGAGTGCATGCTGAAGAGCCAATCGGCTTGGAACAGAATTGCAGAGTACGCGGAATCCATTATCAAGGATCTCCACTCAACGTACAAAGAATAGGGCGCGAGGCGTCATAACATCGGGACAGCAGTAGCATCAAATAAGAACGCCCCGGCGAAGTAGTATTTACAAAGACTGCCGCCGGGGAACCATCGTTCCGGGAGCAAGGTTAGAGGTGCACAGGTTAGGTTTTAGCGAGGTAAAAATCCCGCATAACTCGCCTGGCAGAAAAACTTCCAGGCGAGTACCTTTCGAAGGTTTCCCCCTGTACCTTATTAATCTAAACATAAAAAAAAAAAAAAGATGTTGAAACCTGGTGACACTGTCAATGCCCACCGCTACCACCAACAACTGATCAAATTGTACCGTGCTCTGCGTGAAAAAAAGGACATGACAAGCTGATTTTTCAAAGACATGACAAGCTGATTTTTCTCTACGACAACGCACCATCGCACACGTCAAAAATGGTCCGAAACTTGTTGGAGACACTCAACTGGGAGGTGCTACCCTACCCTGCTTATTCACCAGAGCTGGCTCCTTCCGACTACCACATGTTTTCGTCGATGGGCCACGCGCTCGCTGAGCAGCACTTCGATTCTTACGAAGACGTCCGGAAATGGCTTGATGAGTGGTTTGCATCGAAAGAGAAGGAATTTTTTTGGCGTCGTATTCACAAATTGCCCGAGAGATGGAAAAAATGTGTACCTAGCGAGGGCAAGTACTTTGAACAAATTTATTTTTGCTTTCTATGAAAAAAAAACGTGTTTTTTTTACTAAAAAACAGCGGATTTAAGCGTATTCACCTGGTAGCTTACACATATCTCTTTTTATTGAATTTTTAAAATATAACGCTCTTCATGAAAAATGCCTTACTATAATTCCATCTCATCAATCGGCATATTCTTAACGTATTTCGTATAAATTTTGTAGAATTTTTTTTTATTAAAATCGTATACCAAAAATAAAATTATAATTTTCTTAAGGAATTTCAAAAATTAGAAATTTTTTTTTATTATAAAATGTATTTTTTTATTAAATAAAATTATATTTTTTAAATATCCTAGAAAATTTCTAACTTTTTATTACAATAATTAAGAAAACTTTTAATGCTTAGTATAATTTTATTAATTTTTCCTTAAGTATTATTACTTAAGAGACTTTCTGAGGTGCTAATCTACTTTTACAAAAATTAATGTCCATTTATTTCTCATCCACTCGAAAATGTATTTAAAGTGTATAATTTTTTAGAGTACCTTCTTTGTATCAAATTAGATAATAGTCAATAGCTATGGGAAAATTAACAGATTAATAAATTTGCTATATAATTTTGTTTTAGCCTAAATCCAATCTTGAAATAATTTACCCTACGTTCAATCACACAAATTTTTTAATTCGATTTTTTAATACAAAAGTTCTATTAGAATCACATTTAAATGAATTCGAAAGTTTGAAGCCCGTTTCATCCTAGAAATCCTTTTTAAATTTAGAAAAATTCCTAAAATAATATATATATTATTTTTGCTTAAAATTAATAAGTATGAAAAATCCAAATTAAAGTTAATGACCCAATTTAAGAAACATTATATTAAAATAGTAGCTATAATGCTTAACTAATTAATTGCAGTAAAAATATTTCTCGGATTGGTTAATAAGAAATATTAATTGAATGCTGATTAAAAAATCCATCTATTTTTTTTTTCAAATTTAAGGCTAAGATAAACTGGTCGTTCTGTACAGGACTTTTTTGGCTGTAGTAAAAAATTTTATTGCAATCATTCAAAGGGACTAAATTAACTTTCTGAAGTATAATAAATAAAAATAAAATTCAGTATTACTTTAATAAAAAAAATACTCAATACAATTCATCATGTGAAGATTTAAATTGAAGTGGAAATACTACATTTTAAGTTTTTATGAGCATTAGTTTAAATTTCATATTTTTACCTGTGAACCTTAAAGATTAATTAAACGATAAACGAATACATTTTCAAATCGTCTTCATTATGGAAATAAGTTGACAATTTTTTTTCCTTCTACAGTGTACAAGTTGGCATTAATTTAATGTGCATCATTTATGATTGCCGCTTTTATAGTAGATTCGTTAATGTTGTTGGCGTTTCTCATAAAATTCATACTTACGCATACGCATATGCCTCTCAAATATATACACGTATGTTCCGTGTGTTGGTTGACTGTTTAGTTATTGTAAATTTAATGGAATCATTAACTTGGAAAGTTGCCATAAGCGATAATTTTGTTTTATTGTACAGCCTTCCGTAAAATACGAGTACTAGCAAACTTGGTTGATTTCTCCGCTGAAACAACGTTCATTATAAAAATTATAACTTTAGAAGTAAAATTATACCTATAAATTTATTCATATCACTATTAGCTTTTTGTACATAATTCATCTAAAATTATATTTTAATTTTAAATATCACATCTTGAAAAATAAAAGCATATATAAATTCTAATGTTTTGATATAATTTTTATCGTTTTATTTTTATTACTCCGAAATTATAAAGGATTTATTAAAAATCAAGAAGTAAGTGAAAATCTTATTAAAAAAATATCATTTAAGATAATGGAATTTGAAAAGCAAAAATTTATACCCTTATATTAAAAGGAAAAAAATTGAAGAAAAAAAACAATAAGAGCAGAGGATCCCATTCCCAAATGTAAACAACTTGGGAATAGGATCCTCTAAAATTTTGTGAAACTGGCTTAATATTAACCGATTTTGGCGATTGTAAGCTAAACAACTCCAAAATGCGGACAGGCCATTTTTTCTTATATCAAACTAGGTCAATGTTGACCGAAGGCTTTAAATGTTAACAACTCTAAAATGTGGATCTGTAATTTTATTCTCTATAAAACTGGTTCATATAAACCGCTACTTTTAAATATAGTAACTCCAGAATGTGTGCACAGAATTTTTTTCAATATGAAACTGGTTCAATAATTAAATACATTTTCTAATGTTAACAACTCCAAAAGCAGGTCACGCGATTTTAATTTCATATATAAAATTAGGTCAACGCTTTGAATGCTGGGTGCGCGATTTTCTTCTATATGAAACTGGGTTAATAATAGCATTTTTTCTTAAATGTAGCTTCAAATGTCAACAACTCCAAAATGTGGGGACGTAATTTTTTCTCTATAATACTGGGTTATGTGAACCGATATATTTACCAGGTGTATAAGCTTAAATCTGCTGTTTTTTAGCCAAAAAAAATACATGTTTTTTCATAAAAAGCAAATACAAATTTATTAAGAGTACTTGCCCTCGCTAGCTACACATTTTTCCCATCTCTCGGGCAATTTGTGGATACAACGCCAAAAAAATTCCTTCTCTTTCGAGGTAAACCACTCATCAAGGTAGGTTGGTTAATAAGCGGGGTGGGGAAGCACCTCCCAGTTGAGTGTCTTCAAGTAGTTTCGGACCATTTTTGACGTGTGCGATGCTGCGTTATCGTAGAGAAAAATCAGCTTGTCATGTCTTTGTTGATAATCCGTCCTTTTTTCACGCAGAGCACGGTACAATTTGATCAGTTGTTGGTGGTAGCGGTGGGCATTGACAGTGTCACCAGGTTTCAATATCTCATAGTAGATATGAGATAGATATCCTACTGATCCCACCAAACGCAGACCGATTTGGTTTTGGAGAAAATATTGATGGTTGGCCGGGATCAACCCACGATTTTTTGCATTTAGAATTCTCGAAATATATCTACTTTTCATCGCCTGTCCCAATAATGCAGGAACGACTTTCTTTTTTGTCTGGAAAGCAAGATTTCTCACGTGTTTTGGCGTCGCTCCATCTGCCTATCGTTCAACTCATCCGGCACCCATTTTCCGATCTTTTCAATCTTCCCCATGGCACGTAGACGCATGGAAATGGCTGGTTGATTGGGTATTGTTTTCGGGTAAAAGAGCCTGCAATTAATGGTCCTCAACCTTCCTACGCCGATTTTCACGGTTTTGGTCCCACAAGTCAAAATTGCCGTCTTTGAACCGACGAAATCAATCTCGACATATTGTTTCCAATAAAGCACTGTCACCATAGGCCTCCATAAGCATTCAATGCGATTCGGTAGCAGATTTCTTCAAATTGAAGCAGAAAATCAGATCTTTCCGCATATGCTCTTTTTCTGGCACAAATCTAGACATGATTACCAAAGGAAAAATGTATGTTGTTGTACGAAATTGCTGACAATGTACACCGATTAATGTTGACAGATGTCAAACTCATAAAAAAAAGTATGTCGTGTCCATGGTAGCTTAATACGGTCACTCACGCCATCTATGATCAAACGGCGGATTTAAGCGTATACCGCTGGTATAGTACGTATTTTTATTGAAAATTAAAGTACATTAAATACTATTATTATTAACAATAACAATATCTACGACTTTGTTTGCAGAAGGTGATCTGATAGGTACAATTTTGGATGACTCTTCCGCATAAATTGGACAGAATCTTACTGCTGCCTGAATCGTATGGTTTGGCGATGAGCTGACATCAGCATGTCTCCAAATAACCTGACGTGAGAAAGACCCACTTCGTTTGCAGTAAATCCCTTGTTTCAACCAACAGGCTGGAGTGAAAAGTAGCACCTGCCTTATTAGAACCAGATATTGTCGAAGTCCATATCATATATTTTAGGCCAAAAATGATGCCACTCGATCAAAATTCACACCAGAAAATAAGTTTTTATGGATGCAATGGAAGCTTCTGAAACTGTTATGGTTGTCTTGCGTACCAGATCCGTCAATTATGTTTGTTTTCGAAGTTATTCAGCGAAAAATTCACTTCGTAACTGGAGATGATTTTTTCCCCAAATCTGGGATATAGTAAATTTTTCCTATCACAAAGCTCTATTAAATCGTTTAGTTCTCCATGATTTAATGATGATTATAGCAACATATAAAAGTATAAAAATGATAGCGTTGTCATTTGAAACGTTAAAGTAATAGGCTCTTAAAGACCTATTGAAAGACCACTTAGATATTCACAATAAGTGAATTTTCTACTCAACAAAATAATAACGGGTTCCAACTTTTTATTCTTCCTATACTCACTTGGAGCCTTGTTTCTCGCGGGTGGTGATAACAATGCTAAACATCCTCAATGGCGTTACCGCGTTGCTAACCCTTGAGGAAAAATTCTTCAAGAAGATCTTTCCAATACATCATACCAAATAACTTCCCCTTCAAATCCAACGTAATGGCAAACTTTTAGTTCAAAACCACCTGATAACCTCGATTACTTTATTAGCACTCATTAAATTATCATGAATTCTAGTATTGAAACTCTTTCTGATTTAAACTCTGATCATATTAGATTAATTCTAAGCCAATCTTAAAGACTCTTCGTGGCAACACTTACGAATGCCTAGCTGCAAACAGAAACTTAATCGACTACAACGTAAAAATAATATGAAAATTAGAAAGCACTATAATGAACGGCATAAAATTTATACAAGATCGCTTAGTGACAATATTTCTTTTTAGGAAGCCACTAGACGAATACTCTCGTACAAAATAACATCACACCCACAGAAGCAAAATGACGTGAACTGGGCAAAGCCGAAGTACGAGCATTTGCTAAATATGGTATTTGGTAAATACTTTTGCTTCACATGACGATATAGAAGACAAATCGCCTACTAACAAAATTATCGAAGAACTAATGTTCCCAGTCCCTATGACTCTTTCTCCCAAAAATTTTTAGCCCTCGGAAATTACAATCTACTATTCTACGCCTTCCTAATAAAAAAAGCTCTTGGTTATGATCTAATAACAGCTCCTATTCTGAAGAAAATTTTCCGAACAGCTTTAGTTTTAATTATATACAATTCCAATGGTATCCTGTGCACAATTTATTTTCTCTTACTCTGGAAATTTTCTATCATTAAAATGACTCCTAAACCAAATAAACTCATTAATTCTCCTTCTTTCTATAGACCAATTAGCCTCTTACCAATCCTTGATAAGATTTTTGAAAAACTCATATTAAAACGACTCTACCCAGTCCTAGTTAATGAAACAAATATTCCTGATTACCAATTTGGGTTCCGATCTAAACACTCCACAATCCAGCAATGCTACCGCGTTGTTGATCACATTGCATCCTCTCTTGAGTGGCATCCTAGACTTCTCTGGAAACTCAAGAGCTTTCTTCCTTCAACATACTACCTTATCATAAATTTATATCTCTCCCAACGGCATTTCCAAGTTGCAATTAACTTAGAATCCTCGGAAATATATCCTATTCTAGCCGGATTCCTATAAGGTAGTATCCTTCGTCCCATTTTGTATAATATTTATACCCATGACATCTGATACTAATACTATCATTGCTACTTTTGCAGATGATACGACCATACTTCCTACCCATACAAATCCTGACATAGCTTCCAACAATTTACCATCCCATATCCACAATCTTCAATCCTGGTTTAAGAGATGAAGAGTGAGGGTAAATGAAGGAAAAACTTACTAATTTATACCTTAATAGCAACATAATTCCACAATATAATAAAGTACGTTATTTGGGACTTTAACTGGATAAGAGATTAACTTGGAACCCACATACTTGACTAAAAAATACTTGAGGCCACTAGACGTTACCGACAACTTCTTAAACTACTGGACAAATGCTCGAAACTAACAATCAAAAGTCAACTTTTAATATACAACACAATTATATAAACCTATTTGGACATATAGAATTGAACTTTGGTATTCAACGAAACGTTCCAATTTCTATCGCGTCCAGGCCTTACAATCCAAGATCCTCCGTAAAATTGTTGATGCCCCCTTTTATGATCGTAACAATGTAATACATCGGGATCTAAAATGTTCCCTTTGTTCAGGACTTGTGCATTTCCCGCTATCAAAAATTTCACTCCCGTTTATCCTATCATCATAATGTGAGAGAATTGTCCTGTACTGCCCTCCCCGGAAACACTCACCGGAGACTTAACAGACAATGGCCTAGAGATTTTCTAGAGGAATCTAAGTTTCATTAGTTCGAGAAATGCCGATGGGTGTTTACTCCCAATTCATGATGCATAAGATTGTTAATTAAAATGTTGAAAAATAACATCAAATTTTCTTGGTTTTAATTTTAAAACCATAGAAAAATTTAAACAAAAATAAATTTAGGTCTATGCACCGTGGTTTAACAATACTGGAACGCCTGCGTTTCAATTAGACGCAGCGGGCCTGAGTTTAAATATAGCTAGTGACATTGGCGTTAAGAATTTATATTTTAGTAAAAATATTAATAGAAATTATGTAAAAAAATATGTCTCTTCAAAAATAATTTTCGTAAATAATAGGGGAATTTTTTTAGTAGACAAATTATTATTTAAAAAAAACTTTAATTTCTATAATAATCTAAATTGTCATTTTTAGTAAAATGACAATTTAGATTATTATGGAAATTAAAGTTTTCTTTGAAAAATTTATGCATATTTAATTAAAAATAATAATTTTTTTTGTGATCTACAACTATTTGAAATTGATGTGCAGATTTTTAAAAAAGGAATTAAAGTCCTTGGAGGGAAACTTAGGTAACTTATTACTGTAAGGATTGTTATGGGAATGACTCTAAAATTTAAATTATTGCATTACGAGTTACAAAATATTTATAAATAAAACAAATATTAAGATCTCGATGGGTTATGATTGTTCGGGGGATTTTTTGTTAAAAGGAGGGGATTTGCTAGGAATTGAATCGCCTGGTTTACCTCCAGAGTTCTATTCCGTATTTTTATATGGGTTATATTATTATATTGTATTGTAGACTGTCAGTTTTAACCGTTTATCTAAAAGTTGTCTGTAGTGTCTGTTCGGCATAAATATGTATGCGAGGGGATGGTTATTGGCAAATAGGAAAAGTTATATGGACACTTTTTTATTCGTTTAGCTCAATTTCTACTTTTCGAATTAATGTGCCTTACATCTGCGTATGGACTTGAATTTGGTCTGTGCCTTGGGTATTTACTCACGGGACATGGCAGTATGAATGGTTTCCTGTACAGGCGTGGTCTAGCTGCGGTAACTAGATGCCTGAATAAATTTGCCGTTGCACTTTTAGAGAGGAGAGCGAGAATAGTGCGTGAATGAGTGTGTAAATGGCGCGCAATGTGGCTACAACCGGGTGAAGACCAAGGTCGATTCCGGTGGTACTTCACAACTCATTCACGCACTATTCTCTCTCTCGCGGAATACAAACCGAAGTACTCTTAAAGCAAAAATTGGTACTACGGGAGTCGGGGTGCCCCATGGTGTTGGAACACAGTGCGCCCGACATTGGTGAGGCGCTTAGGCAGCAACGTAGTGGATGTGGTTGATACTCATATCGCGGGTACGGTCTATGGACCGCTAGTGGGAGATACTGGTAATTATCTCGGGCGATGTCACTGCTTATGACAGTAGACGTTTAGATGGTCCTCGCCACTAACAGTTGGAGTAATCAGCTTGTAACTGATTACTGGCTGTTAACTGTCGGTAATGGTGGTGCGTTGATTGAGCTTAACTCAATCCCTATGGTCGTAGGAGACTCGTGGTTTTATGTTTAACGACAAATAAGTGACGTTAAATAATATAATATTTTCGAATCAGTTTTGAATAGTATCAATATAGTTTTGTAAATGGTAGAAGGCGTTATTCGTTTTTTTCTGATATGAAAGCATGGCAGTATTATCAGCATATACGAGGTCTGTTCAAAAAGTATCGCGAATTTTGTGTTTTTTCAAAAATTATTTATTTTGTGATGAATTATTTTTTTGTCCCCTTCAAAGTAATCTCCACCAGATATTATACACTTGTGCCAACATTTTTTGCAATTCTCGAAGCACATCAACAAATCATTTTTTGTGATCTTGTTCAGCTCCTCCTTCTTCGATGCCGTCTTTATTTCCTCAATTGAAACGTAGCGTCGTCCTTTCATGGGGCTCTTCAGTTTCGAGAACAAGAAAAAGTCACAGGGGGCCAGATCTGGGGAATACGGTGGCTGCGGTATTATAAGTGTGTTATTTTTGGCCAAAAATTCGCGCACAAGCAACGATGCGTAAGCAGGGGCGTTATCATGGTGCAAAAGCAAATTTTTGTTCTTCCACAAATCCGGGCGTTTCTGGCGAATTGCATCGCGCAACTTGCGCATAACTCACAGGTAATATTCCTTATTGATCGTTCTACCCTGTGGCAAGAACTCATGATACACCACGCCCCTGCAATCGAAGAAAACTGTAAGCAAAACCTTCACATTCGACCTAACTTGGCGTGCTTTTTTCGGTCTTGGCTCGTGCGGCAGCTTCCATTGGGATGATTGAGCTTTGATTTCCGAGTCATAACCATAAACCCATGATTCGTCACCAGTTATAACCCTCTAGAGCAAATTTGGGTCGTCGCAGACAGAGTCCAACAGCTCCTTAGCAATGTTAATGCGATGCTTTTTTTGGTCGAAATTGAGCAATTTTCGTACGAATTTCGCGGCTACCCGTCTCACGCCAAATCATTGGCAAAAATCGAATGGCACGAGCAAATCGATATGCTTAAGTCCTCAGCAACCTCTCTAATGGTTATTCGACGATTGGCCAATACTATTTTCTTCACTTCATCCATGTTTTCGTATGTTGTTGACGTGCTCGGGTGTCCGGCCCTCTGAGAACATTTTGTACCACCGGTAAATGTTGCGTCGATCCAAGGTAGCTTCACCATATGCCACAGTCAACATTCGGAATGCGTTCGCGCAATTAATTTTGTTTTTTACACAAAATTTGATACAGATTCGTTGATCCATTTTTTGGAATGGGCAAAAATCGTAGACAAGCCAAAACACGTGTAAGCGAAGCAAATTTTTAAAAAATTAACTGAACATTCAAAATGGCCGAACTTATCGGCATAAGTGAGAGATATGAGTACCAACATAACGCCACAAAAAATTGAAAATCGAAATTCAAAATTCGCGATACTTGTTGAACAGATCTCGTATATCTGCTGAGGTGTTGTCGTTGGGAAGAGTATCGTGGTTTTAAATATTGTATAATGGAGGGTTGAGAAAACTACCCTGAGTTCGACATTTTCAGGTGAAAATATTGTTTGGTGAGGCAGAATCTGATAATGACAAAATAAGGGGCAAAGGATGAAATGGTTTTCGCAAATTTCTAAAGTAGTTCAGCGTGTCGTACTCAATCAAATACATTTAATATATCTAGAAATACGCCTCTTTCAGTTGCAAAAAATATACTATAAATTTAATATAACTTATATTATTTTGATTCGTTTTAAATTCGCATTTATTTTTGATTTAAATAAATAAAATATCAAATTTTTTTTTGTTGAAGCGATATCATAATCAATAAAGTTAAATTGGGGTTCGATTATTGCTAGTTGAAAATTTGATTATAAATTCATTTTATATATACTCATAAGTATATATATATATATTAAATCATATTAAATGTAAATAGTCATAATAATATTGGTCATTGTTAATAGACTTGTATTTCAACTATGCTCGTAAATTTAGTTATAGTAGAATTTGGCCACTATTAAATTTGTTTTAGAGATACTTAAATAGTTGAAGTAGTGTTATACATACCATAAAATATCTATTTGAGCAGAAAGGCAATGCTATAAATGTATAAAGTCAGTCGTATACTGAATAGTTTCAAATAGATTGTTACACTTAGTAGACGAAGTGATGTCTTGAAAGTGAACGAAAATTGAATAAATCTCGCCCCTTCCTGGAGTGTCTCAACATTTTAATATACCATAAATTTTGAGTGGATTTCTTAATAGTAAGATTTATGTACCAATGTTAATGTGAATGTATGGATATAGATTTGCATCGATTTGGGCGACTCTAGGTCTATCTGTAGTCAAAATGAATTCATTTATTTTATCATCTACTTTAATGAGTGTGCCTGGTTTCCTTATATAATTTTGTGAAACAACAAAAAAAAAACAGCTTCAGTTTTAATAAGAGATTTAACTAAAATTTTAAACTTTTATTCTTGTATTTGTATTGTACTATATTATGTTAAGCTATCTGTTCACACTCCTGTCGTATTGATCATAAATAATATTAAGAACTTCCGCGAATTAAATTATCTTTATAACAATTTATCTTGACAATGTTCAACAGAATGTAACCAATTGCATAGAAGAAGTACGAAATTTAGAATGACTGGAAAGAAGTGGAACGGAAACGGTCTGGAATAGCAAAAATGCTGTCTAATGTGTTCAGTTTACGATGTTATTATTATCATTTCTTAAGTGAGTTTCTGTGTTAAATTTTAACCACCACAGATACTAAATTCGAAATTTGTATTCTTGTTCAGGGTGCAGGATCTATAGCCCGAACATGAACCAGTAGTGTATAGGCATTTGATTTAGTAGCTGTTGATTTAGTTTATGAATGTCCTCTCGACTCACTGTTCGAAATCTAAAAGGTTATCCATATTCGAGGGCTTCCGCATTCATAACTGAACAATCTGATATTTACTATAAACAAAGTTGAACAAATTATTTCGGTTGAAGAAAGAAAAGCCCACTAGACAAGTGTAAAAGTTGTCTTGGATAATTTATCAAAAAACAAAAATAAAAAATAAAAAATGGTAGTTAAAATGTAACAAACACAAAAAAGAATTACCAACAAAAATATTATAACAACAAGACAAAATGAGCATGTAATAGTAATTTAACTTTGGATTACCGCTAAAATGGATAAGATTTTCATTTTTTGGTTACATTAAGAAGTTTTTATGAGTTATTTGAACCCTTTTGCTGTTCAGTATTAAGAGTATCTTTTTCATATTTTTTTTTCTTCTGAAGTATAGCTAGAAGGGTAGTATGGATATAAATACTATAAAATAATTTTTTCCCCCGGAATCTCTTGTTGTACGTATAAAATTATCATAAAAAAAGTAAAACTCATTTGTTAACTGTCTTTCTCTTATTATTAGGGTTTTATTTAATGAATTTAGATTGAAGTTATTTAGAGGTTTATCTATATTTTAAAATGAAAAGTAAGAAAGTATAAAAAGTTAATTAAAAAAGGGCATATTTTAATAGCAAAATTAATGAGCTTACTTTTTAGTAGAATGAGTTTTGTTGTATTTATTAAAACCAAAAAAAATTTATTTTTTATTTAATGATTTATTTCACAATTGTTTTGTGAATAATGATAATTTTTAGATATTCAATAGGGAATTCCATGAATTTCTGACGTATTTTGATATTAAATAATATATTTTTAGTTAATTTAAAAAGTTTATTAGAATTAAAGCATAAACTATTGGTAAATAAAATGTAACATTAGGAATTTTTTTTTTATAAGAGAAAAAAAATAAAAAAAACCAGAATTTTGAAAGTGTAATTTTCATTTTCGTACATAGCTGGACAGGTAAGTTTTTAAAGAAATAAATGCCATATTGAATATAGAAATATATTCTCTTTAAGATATAAAAAATATAATAAGTATCCCGCTAATTAACTTAATAGTAACAAAACAAAATACTTTTTTTTATGTTAAATAACCAACTTTCAACTCAACACAAAAACCCACTTCCGCAGCTAAAGCTGGAAAATATGTTATTCACCGTCCATCAAGGATTCAGCTCCGATATTAGAAAATATTAATAACCGGGCAGACAACAATGATTAAAAGGAAATAAGTCTGATGCTCATTAGGATCCTTTTCAGTCTTCCACATTCAATTAATAGGTTTAAGTATACCATAATTATACAGCAATGTTATCCCTTTTAAATTGGTTCTCTTGGGCAGCAATACATCGACGGAAGCGTTGGTTCTACTCTTCGTAGCAGCGCTGGAAAGCTCAACCGTTAAACTGGGATGACCTTTATCTCTTCAGTTACACTCCTTTGAATGGAGTGTAACAGAGGCAGTTCCAAGATGACATCCTTTCAAGTGGTTTTTGATCTTGGCGAAAAAAAAGTGAAGCGAGAGACTCGGGTACTACAAGAATCCTTTTGCAGGTCGAAAAATCGTTGATACAGCCGTGTGACAGTAGGCAATCTCATAGTAGAGGGCAATCTAGAATATCCGATCTAATACGAACAAGCTTTTTTCTGAACCTTTCAAGGACCTTCAATGTTCATTGATAGTCTGCCTTTAAGAGAGTCCTCACTCGTTCCTTATTTTCGTCAGTTTTTGATAATGAAGTCCTCTCTGAGCTAGGTTCGTCTTCCAATGATTCGCGGCTCTCCAAAAATATTTTATTCCACCGAAAGGCACTATAAAAGCACAACTTTACTCATCTTGATCTATAGAGTAGCGTAGTTATCAGATAAGGTTGAAATTAATACTGTACTAGAAGAAAAACCATAGCATTACCTGATTGCTCTAAGTGACGGTAGTGTTATTACTTTTCTGCCATACCTCGTAGAAGGCTCGTGGTACAGTAGGGCTCATTTTGTAAGATTGTATTGATTGCGCCTCGAAGATACTTTATGATTACCTCTAAGTAAATATTTGATTTTAAAAGTTAGTAAATAAAAGTTAAATCGCATCCTAATATCGGTTTTCTAATAAGTGCTTTTGGTAGAAATCTAAAAGGGGCATTCCACGGAAGATCACTCGAGACGAGATCTTCCGTTGAAGTACGTTGAACCGATTCAATATTTGTCTACTATTTATAAGGCGACCTTTGACTCATACTCTAATATTGGTTTAACAATGAAATAGTAAAAAAGCGTCGGAGTTCACAAGCTAGATAACTCCTCTGACCAATGCTTTACATAGCCTCACGTTAAGCTACCAGGTGTTGGAACTAATTCGTAGCGTTTTACAAAAGATGGCGTTAGCCAACTATCCAGAGTCACACATACAAAAGTAAATATTCTCCCAGAAACTACTGACATAGCGCAACTTTTCCAGTATATGATATTTTGTTATAGTGTCAGTAGCACTTTTTGCGCAGTATCAAACATGTCGAAGTTCGTGCCTGAAAAATCGTTTTTGCGGGGAGTGTTACTCAATTACTTCAACATGAAGAAAAGTGCCGCGGAAAGTCATCGTATTTTAGTGGATGTCTACGGCGAACATGTTCTTGCTGAGCAAACTTGCAGAAAGTGGTTTGCGCGGTTTAAAAATGAAAATTTTGATTTGAAAGACATGGAACATCTTGGACAGCCGAAAAAGTTCGAAGATGAGGATTTGGTGATGTTGCTCGATGAAGATCCGTGCCAAACACTCCGGGAGTTGTCCACATCGCTTGGAGCTGACTTTTCGACGGTCGGAAAACGCCTAAAAGCCATGGCAATGGTACAAAAACAGAGAAAGTTCTGTCTCACCCGCCATATTCACCAGACATTGCCCCATCTGATTATCATTTGTTTCGATCCATGGCGCATGGCTTGTCAGAGCAGCACTTCGATAACTACGCAAAAAAACGCTACGAATTAATTACAACACCTGATATTATTCTCGACTACTGCTCTGTTAGGCCAAAATAAAATCCAATTTTTTTCTCCAGTTTAACCTTTAAGTAGATTATTATCGGTACACGTTTCAAACTAATTCCGGTAAGAGCAAAATCAAAATTAAATATTGTAGATTGGTTCTTCTAGAAGGTATTATCACCGCGCACTTCTCAAAGTTGACTTATGTGCCATTAGAAGAACAAAACTATGTAAGATATTCAAACCTTACCAAAAATAATTGATGTCATAGAGTGCTTAATTACCTTTAGAATATCATTAATGAGAAGAATAAATAGGGATGAATTAAGATGGCTACCTTTCGGGATACCAAATGAAGTTTTAATACCACTCGAAATAGAGTCCGGTTAGGTAAGATCTGATCCCATCATGTATCAGTAGAAAAAATCCTTTTTATTATTAAGACCTTATCTGGTATTTACAATGCTAGGGTGAGAAAGTTTTTCGAAGCCTTACTAAAATTAGACTAAATGCAGTCGGTTTACATAAAATTTAGAAAAATTGATACCGTATGAGAGAAGAGTTCTAAAAGTCTTGTGATCATTGATCTGCAAATCATAAACTCATCCTGGTTAAACTAATTAAGCCCCCACATCGTTTAAGGTGCTGAGAATAAATCACCAATTCAAATAACTTCGGAATGCAAACCATCTTTTGTTGTGTTTAAATTGCCTATCGTTGTGTTTAAATTTTATTTTTGTTTCCAATAAGTGAATTAAAATGAATATAAATTATGCTTTTGCAATTCAATAAATTTCTATTACGAAAACTAGATGGCGTTGGGTGTCTTGTCTACATAAAAAAATCTACACAAAATTATCTAATAATTGCCATTTCTCGCCGCTTCGCAATAATTCGGGCACAAAATTGTGTATACATATACGGTACGGGCCTATCTAGGTATTCTTTAATCTAAGATTTTAGTCATAAAGTCATTAACAACAGAACCACTAATTTTAATCATTCAAATATTACTACGAAAACGGGCGGCATTCTGTTAAAATGATGTTTCCCAAAATTCATCTTTAGCGACGAAGCACATTTTCACTTCATCGGCTACGTTAACAGACCAAATTGTCAATTCTGAGGTACGAAAAACCATCATGTGGTATGTCAAAAATCGTTGCATCCTAGAAAAGTCTTCTTGCTGTCTTCTGAACGGTGCTGATGTTAACGAACTTTTTGTAGTCGAAATTGAATGAATTAAATGTAAATGGGGTTTGGTTTCAACAAAATGTCGCTACGAGCCACAAAACATGTCAAAACATTGGTGATGTGAATTGGCGGCCAAGATTCTGCCATTGGACTATTTTCTTTGATTCTATTTGAAAGGAAAAGTGGATGCAAATCGTCCAAGAAAAATTTAAAACCTAAAGAACAACATTAAACAAGAAATTGAGGCCGTTAATCCACTTTTATTAGGAAAAGTCATCGAAAATTTCGACACTTGGATGTAGGCCTACAAATGGAGTCATGGTAGTCATATAAATTATATTGTTTCTTATACATAATTGCGATAGATTGAAATTTAATTTTCAATAAAAATTTCCGATGTTTGTTACAATATGTGTATTTTCTTTCAGTAAAAAACAAATTTGTTTTTACCAAAAAATATTACTCCCCACGTCCACATTTAATTAGGCTTTTTTGAATAAAATTCTATTATAAAATTGATTTAATGAAAACGGTTATCCAATTTGTGCTCCAGAAAGTAAAGTTTTGCGATTAAACCAATATTTGTTATCTAGTGTGGCTTGTGGCGTTGATCACTTTCGAAGCTATAATCTCCTATTTGTATGTGGCTAGTGCTGCTTGGTATTGTCTTAGACGCAGACGCTGTCAACATGCACTTTGTTTTATCTTCATTAATGCGCAGCCCAATGGTTTTCGGCGGCGCCGTCTCAATCTTGGTAATGGCTTGTTGTATAGCCCCTTCTGATCAACACATAATATTTATGCTAAAAAATGGGCATACTTAAAGAAGATGATACCTCCCCTTAGTCGGGGATCACTTTTTCCAGTGCCAGAACTTTCTCCTTGCTGAAGACCATTTGTGGGGAAAGCAGTTTTTGGGTCTACGAAATATACAGTAGAAGGAGCCCCAGTCAAATATAAATTGTAGATTAAGTGACATTGTTAAGATTTGATCAATTGGCAGCTGACCCGCCCTAACCCAACCCAACGACATCTATTCCTATTTTACACTATGTTTTTGTTTTATATAGAGTCAAAGTTATTAATATGTTTTCTATTTATACTTTTCACTGATCTAAGTTGACAGGCAATAAGTTTACTTCATGTGACAGCAAATAAAAATATCATCTTTAATTAAAATCGCATTAATTTAGAATATGAGAGATAGTAAATTGAACACCACAAGAATGGCATGAAGGACGAGATTAGTTATCGAGGAGAAAATCCAAAGCGAGTTGTGAAAAGTTTGCTTGCCCATAAATTTGGAATTATTCAATGTTTGTCTATTTGCCTACGCATGGTCAAAAATGTTAAATATCATTTCGTCAGTAGCTGTGGCAAATTTTGTATTACAGTGAACATAGGATAATGGAGAGCCTCCGCACTTGTTAATCAGCCAGACCATTACCGAGGATATTAGAATAACCTAAAACCGAATGCAATTTAACATTTTGACTGCAGTTGAGAACCGGCTTACCTAATAAACCACGAATAGACTTTAAGACCGCATGACTGTCGTTCAAAATTTGTTTTGAAATTTTTACTGCTTTTCTTTACGAACAAAAGTTATAGTTCTTAATGTTAAGTACTCTATTTTCTAAGAACTAAGAAATATATGTTCAACAATCATAAAAAAACTTTGTATAACAATAACGAAACTAGCTTCATTTTACCAACTTTTATTTTCTATTAAACGTAAACAACAAAATATTTATCATATCTTTTGTTTAATTAAATCTACTTCTAAATAAACGAAGTATAATTAATTAGTTAAGGAAAATGTCCATGTTTACATGAAAAGGCAAAAAATCATTGAGACAGTAAAAAGTTTTCTAAGAGTAAACAGCCATTCATACCGAAAAGAATAGTGCAAATTAATTACGACTTTATTATCCTTTTTGAGAGGTGAATATATATGTATATGCTTAAGATTTCCGTCTTAATTAAACAGAAGAGAAGAAAAACATTATTTTTTTTTGGTTTTTGAATAAATTCCAAAAGATTCTTACTAGAAAATGCACTGAATAAAAAATGATTATTCAAAGCTGGATAATTTTGTACATTGCGAAGTTATTCTAATGCCACAAGAGAGTAATAAAGTGTGTATTACGAAAATGCAACTATGGAAAATTTATTTTCTACTACATGCACATATTACAATTTATGATGAAATTGAAAATAAAAATACAAAAATAATGTAAGTTTAACAAATATGTATAAACGTAAGTTACTACTTGTAAATAGTTGGGCAATGGAAACAGGAACGACAAAGTTCTGGAAGGTTGGTAAAGTGAGAAATTTTATCATGTAAAACTTTGGCAACATAAAACATTGACGTAAAAGTGTGAAGAATGTTGCCATGGACTTACACTTTTAAGGGAATAAATTTAAGACTTGGAAGTAAAAAAATATGAACAAACTGTCATTTGGATATCTGCTATTGCCTAGATTCTTGGGCTATGGTAAAAAGTTTTAAAACTGCAATACCAGCTAATATTGCACTGGTCAACATTGAATCGAAAAAGTTGGAAGCTTTTGGCAATTTAGAAAAGGATAAAATGCAAGCTAAAGTTGTGATAAGCATGATGGTCGTAACCAAGTTTCTGTTAAAGTTTAGTTTTGGCGCGACTGATAAAAATAATACAGTCGATATGAAAAACTAAAACTTTTCAAATGCATACGGATTTTTATTTTGTTCAAAATACTTAAAAAGGAGTTTAACATACATTTGGATAGTTTTCGGTGGTTAATAGTTACATGCAAGTACTTGAACTTTTGTTGACTACTATTTTGGTAAATAAGAATAGGGTAAATTCTTCTAAATTTGGGTTCTTATTTTTTTCTATTTTTAAACATTTTATTTTTATTTGTAAACTAATAATAACAGAAAGGGCAAATTTTATTGTTTCTTAAGGTGTTTACAAGATCGATTTCCGTATTTATATTTGACAGACTTTTGATTACTATCCAAAACTTTTTATTAAAAAATTGTCCCCTGAATAAAAGAAAAGTTTGCCACTTTTATGAAAGGACTATCCGTTGTGTTGATAGTAAAAAGTGGAAAAACGAAATCATACAGCAACTTTTTACTCTAACTCTAAATGCATATATGCTTCATATGTTAAATAATTTTCCCTCACATATGAATATATTAGGACCCGTAATAAAATTTATAGGATCACCTTCAGCTTGATTGCTCTTCCTATATGAGTGATGAAAGTATAGTTTAATAATATTATGAAAACCTAAGAAACAACATCTTAAATACAAACATAAACGAATAAATATAGTTCACATCATCAAAAAAAATAATATTTACTCTTAAAGTTCGAATATATTATTTACAGTTTTCCTATTTTATAGTAGGGGCCCATCGTTGCATTTGTTATTCGTATACATATTATTATGGCAGAAAGTTTAAGAGTTATTGTCGTATTTTTTCATGATGTACGAGTATTGTTGGATGGTTTTATTGAAAACTTAGAATCATGATGATATATATGCGCATAGAGTGTCTTTGACAGTTATGGGATTCATCATTTCCGGTTTAGAATTTATATTTCTTATTGAATTGCTCAAATTTAAAGCTTTTGGGTACGATGATTTTTATGCTAATCTTCAACTTTATTGCTATCAGATTTATTTCGTTTTTTTATGACATTTTCTTTTAAAGGATATTTTTAGGAAATTTTTTTTTAATACCATTTTAACTACAAGGAAATAAAATAAAGCTACTCGGTTTTTTTTTTATTTTGGAAATTTATTTCATATGATATTATTTCTTGTCCTTATTTTGAATAAGTTAAATTCTTTAGTTTTTCTTTTTTTCAAGAAAAATAGTTAATATACGTATGAAACTTTATTAATTTTTATATATTTATTGTTACAAATTTTATATTGTAAAATTTTATTTGATTTAGAAAATTGAGTTTTTTTTTTTTTTTTTTTTTTATTTTAAATGATATCTACAACTACTTATGCTAGTAACAAGCAGATTTTTTATGGGAATATACAAGGACATGAAGACATGTGGAGGAAAACACCCATCGATGTTACCTCAGAACAGGGTAATTTTATTTTATAATTTTAAATAATCTCTCGGCCATCGCCGTTTTAAACGTCGATGGGTGTATACTGGAAGGGTGGGAGTGAAAAGTTCCCTTCCTAAAGGATTAGGGTGGAAGGATAGGTGAGAATGGAATTTTTTATATCGGGAGATGCATAGTTCACGAACAAATGGAACATTTAGGTCACGGTGGATAACAGTGTTTCGCACATAAAAGGGGGCATTGACAATTTTACGAAGGATTCGGGATTGTAGGGATTGGATTGGAAGGGAGTTGGAATGCTTAGTCGAACCCCAAAGTTCTAGACCATATGTCCATATTGGTTTCAGAACCGTATTGTACAGTAATAGTTTACTTGGTGTTGTAAGTTTCGATTTGCTGTCTAGGAGACGTAATAATTGTTTGTATCGTCCGTTAAGTTCACGTCTTTTAGTTTTCGTATTAAGGTTCCAGGTTAACCGTTTGTCGAATATAAGTCCAAGGTAACGTACGCTATTTTTTTGTGGAATAATACTGCCGTTTAGGGTTATGTCGGGAATTTGTTCTCGGCAGAGTGTGAAAGTTACATGAGCAGATTTTTGCTCATTTACCTTCACTCTCCACCTTTTGAACCAAGTTTCTAAGGAGTGGATATGGTTCTGAAGGATACTAATGGCTGTGGAAGGATCTTTGTGATGTGTCAGGATGGCTGTATCGTCAGCATATGTTGCGGTTAGGATGTTGTTGTGGCAAGGAATGTCATGGGTATAAATGTTATATAGGATAGGACCTAGGATACTTCCTTGGGGGACACCGGCGGAAATTGGATAAATGTCAGAGTACTCCATATTTTCAGCTACCTGAAAATATCGGTCTGAGAGATAAGATTTAAGGATGTGGAAATAACTCGAGGGTAGGACTCGCTGCAACTTCCAAAGCAATCCAGGGTGCCATACACGGGCGAAAGCATGCGAAATGTCAAGAAACACGCCTGGGCAGTATTCCTTTCGCTCTAGCGAACACGCTATGTAGTCGACTACGCGATGACACTGCTGGATAGTGGAATGCTCAGGTCGAAATCCAAACTGATGCTGAGGAATGACACCCTCGGTTTCAAAAATGGGATAAAGGCGTTTTAGGATTAATTTTTCTAGGATTTTTGATAACATGGGAAGGAGGCTTATAGGTCTATATGAGGTAGGAAGATTTTTGGGCTTATTGGGTTTTGGGATCATCTTAATTATGGAAAACTTCCACAGGGAAGGAAAAAATGATGTGCGGAGGATACTATTATAAATATAGGTTATAAGGACGAGGGTTTTTTTGGAAATTTGTTTCAGGATTTCTGAAGTTATTAGGTCATATCCTGGGGCTTTTTTATTGGAAAGGTGTTCTATTGTGAATTTAACTTCGGAAGGAGTGAAAAACTTAGGAGGTGGACTTATGGGCAACTGAGTTGATATTTGTCGGAATATTTGTTCGTCATGCAGAATGTCTTGGACATCTTCGTCAGGCTTAAAGATGTTTTCTAAGTGTTTGCCGAAGATGTCGGCTTTCTGTTTATCTGTTTTTGCCCAGGTTCCGTCGGTATTCCGGAGCGGGTGTGTAGCTGTTTTGTATTTGAGAATTCGTCGGGTAGCTGTCCAGAGTGATTTATTAGTTGTCAGTGATTCTGTGTATTCAGTAAATCGTTCGTTGTTATAATTAATTATTTCTTGTTTCAGTTCTCGTTGTAGTTGGTTCAGTTTTTTTTTCTCATTTGGCATTCTTGAACGTTGCCACTGGGCCCTGGCTCGACGTTTCTCGCTTATCAAGCTGCGAATTTTTTGCGGAAGATTATAGTCATGTTCTCGTATGGTTGGTTTGTTATGAGTTATGTGGGCGTTAGTGATTGAGTTCTGTATGCAAACAGTCAAGTCGTTTACGGCATCGTCTATTTCTTGTACGTTCTTAAGGCTTTGTTGTAAATGAATCTGTTGGTCTAAGTTTTGTCTAAAAATGTCCCAATCAACTTTCCCATTTACAAGTTTGGCAGGATAGGATTTTAAAGAAGGAGAAGTGTCTAGTGTTAGGAGAACAGGGAAATGGTCGGAATTCAGGTCAAGGAGTGTATCTATGGAAGTATTAATGGAATGTATGGGTGTGGTTATGAAATAGTCTAGAATATCGGGAAAGTTTCTGACACTGGTCGGCCAATATGTGGGCGTGGGAGGAGATAGGACCTCAAGAGTGGTATGGGAGAGGAGTTTTTGGAGAATCTTTCCTCGG
The DNA here is from genome assembly GCA_958298945.1 of Atherix ibis. NCBI lineage: Eukaryota > Metazoa > Arthropoda > Insecta > Diptera > Athericidae > Atherix > Atherix ibis. Next base: position 40,425,605 of record OY282606.1, read on the forward strand.
GGATTCGAAACACGGCAACCCCATTTAGGGTGCTTGGCATTATAATCTCCTCCCGCGATGAAGGATTTTCCAATTGATTTGAAGAAGGAATCAAATTGTATGGGAGTTAATTTTTTATTTGGAGGACAATAAACAGATGCAACGTTAAAGGTAAAGGATTTACATTGAAGGGTAATAACTATTGACTGAAGGGATTCGGTGGCAGTTTGTGAGTGGAAGGAGTGATTTAAGGAATTTCTAATAAGGATGGCAGTTCCACCGTGTGCTGTGTTGTCTGGATGGTCAGTTCTGTATGTTTTGTAGTCACGTATAGCAAAAAACGACCTGGACGTAAAGTGAGTTTCTGTAATCAGTGCAACGTCTATGCGTTTGTTGTGTAAGAGAATGTCTAGTTCTTGTCGGTGTAAAGTCAGTCCGTTAGCATTCCAGAGAAGGATGGATAGGGATTTATCGGTTGACGAGAACATTTATTTATTCATATTGCTTGTTAGTGAGGAAATGGCGGTTGTTAAAGCAGTTAACAGAGGAGTGAGAAGAAGAGTAATTTCTTGAATTAATTTGTTGGTTATTGTAGAAAGAAGTGTTGTTAGGTCTGAGGAGTAGGATAATGGGGGAGGAATAGGAACATGACTACCATTTTTCTGCTGTTGTTGTTGTTGCTGCTGTTCCTGGTGTTGGTGATGTTGCTGGCGCTGTTGTTGGTGCTGCTGCTTATGTTGTGGTTGCTGTTGTTGTTGATGAGGAGGTTGATGTGGATGGTTTTGTTGTTGAGGTTGTTGTTGCTGCTGTTGATGTTGTTTCTGTCCAGATGCAATCTCAGCAAATGTCAGGTTTCGTCGCACTGGCAATGATGTTAGTCCCGTCTTATTTGTGGATGTATTATTATTTGGGCGTATTTTTGTCTGCAGCATTTTATATGTGGAGCAGCCTTTGTAGTTTGCCGGGTGGCTTCCAGCACAAAGTACACACCTTGCTGGATTGTCTCGCGTTTTACTACATTCTGCGGTCAGGTGTTCCCCTGCACATTTCACGCATTTTGGCTTGTGCCGACAGTATGATTTGGTGTGGCCGTACTGTTGACATCTGTGGCATTGAACTATGTCCTTAGTGGGATAAGGCTCCTCCACTTTGATTCTTGTATAGACAAGCGTTTCCAGATCAAAAATGGTCTTGTTGTTAGCCGCTTGTCTTAACGAGATGAAAAACAGAGGAAGCGCTGCATTCCTCTGCTTAACATTTGAGATGCTAGTTACCTCGTGACCCAGCATCTCCAGTTCTTTTCTTATTTCCTCTACGGGAGTGGTGTGGTGCAGATTCCGGACTACCACTTTAAAAGGTTTTTCATCCTTCGGCTGGTACGTGTGGAAGTCCGCCTTCATTTCGTCCAAGTATTGGACGATACTTCGGTAGGCCATCCCACTATTCGCTTGAATTGCAAGGCCTTTAATATGAGCCTTGCAAATGAATGCATCAGGGCCAATTCTTTTTTCAATAGCACGGCCAATCTCAACAAAATTTACAACGTTTTTAATAAAGATTGGCGGTGGCTTCACGGTTTCATTTGGTGTACTGATTCGCTCTGGCTCGACATCCATACTTGCCAGTATTTGAAACCGATTGGCGGTGCTAGTTGTTGGTGTTTGTTTTTCTGTTTTTTTTATTTTCATTGTCTTTTTTATCACTTTTGGCGATGTGTTCGGCGTATTGGTCGATCCAGATGGACTCTTTGTCTGTTTTCTTTTTGGCCTGCCGAGTGGCCGCTGGAAATCTGACACTGACTCAGTGTCTGCTTCGGTGTCCGTAGCAGATAGCATGATTTGCCTAGCGGTGCTAGCCATTACAGTTACAAGGAACACAAAAACGAAATAAACTCGGAACTCGATAAAATGAACTCTTCCGTTTGTGTTCTAAGCAATAAAATTTTTTTTTTTTTTCCAATACTGAATCACTTTAATTTCCAGTGTTTTTTTTTTTTTTTTTAAATATTTATTATTTATTATTAATAAACGTGTTTGCTTTATTTTTTTTTCAACACTTTTCACACCATTGTCTGTACGTATTAAAAGTATAATATTATATAATATATTTTGTATTATATTAAATAATACAAAAGTGAATTATTTCACTTTTGTACTTATTTTATTTCACTTTGATTTTAATATATTTTTGCATCCGAACTGTTTAGGTATTTATTGATCGATATACGTAGAGAGATACGTACGTCCGCACTGGTACGCAGTGTGGACCAGAATCAGAAAATTGAGTTGAGATTAAAAGTAGAATGGCAATTTCTTTTGCAGTTCTGAAAAAGGTTTTTTCTAATAATAATAAATAAAAAGGAAAATCTTTTTATTAACTGTTCTATTATCATTATTATAACACATATAAAAATACCATTTACTTAGTTTAAGGTTTGTCATTTTAGATTATAAATTGTTTAGTAGAGCAAAAGATGCGAAGAAGATACGTCGATTAGGTGCTGGAACAACCAGCTATGGATGCTGATTTTACGAACAAATTTTCAGCCGCGATGAGGTATATTTTTCACTTCGTCGAGGTTTATTTCTCACTTATTTTTCATTGATCCATGAAAATTGACTCATTTTGGTACCAAGTGTCATTTGCCTGTCTTTCTTTAGCCTCTGAGCGCTATGGAAGTATGATAACCAATTTTGCCCTGAACTGGAAGGTTTACTCTGGACTATATATGATTATAATAAAACGTTGCCACAAGCCTCATAATACAACAAATTTAAGCTTTGTTGTATGCAACATTTCCACAACGCGTAATTTTCATATTTTGTGATAGAAATTGGCGTCAAAGATCGTTCAATTTGATGACGTTGGTCTTTTTATTCAATAAAGTTTGAGGCAAAAGTAAAATATTTTGGTTTTGTCGATTCCATTTCGGTAATTCGATGTTAAAGATACACAAAATGTCGATAAAATCACGCAAATAATTACAAAGTAGACTTAGCAGTCGTAGCATCACCCAGGAGCTAAAGATCGACCACAAAACAGTTTTAAACCATCTGTATAAATCTGAATTCAAAAAAAGGCTTAATGTTTGGGTGCCGCACGAATTGACGATTAAAAACATGATGGATCGAATTTCCATCTGTGAAGCCTTGGCCACACGGACAAAATCCACCCATTTCTTAAACGATTGATGAAGCTGCTCAAACAGTGGCCAAACCAGGACCAACGGTCAGGAAAGCGCGGTGAAACTGCTCAAATAGTGACCAAACGGCCGGGAAGGTTTTGCTGTGCTTTTGATGGGTTCTCATGGAAGAAATTCCATGGGATCTGGAGGTGCTGCGTGGAAGCATCCACTACCGTCTACGAAGAGGTTCAGGATCTTGAACGAAGAGATTCAGGATCTTAGTTCACGCCAGCGGCGTAAACTGGTCCTGAACAGAATGTATGAAATTTGGCAACGTCGATGGGATGAAAGTGTAAATGGCAGTTGGACGCAAATGTTCATTTCGGATGTGTGCTTTACATCGTTGTATGGATTTGAATTTGATCTGTAAATTGGGTATTTACTCACGGGGCACGGCACTATTAATGGGTTCATGTACAGGTGAAAATACACTGATACCGATTTAGGTGAGGCGCATGGCAGCAACGTAGTGGTTGTGGTTGATACCAATATCGCGGGTACGGTCTTCGGATCGCTAGTGGGAGATACTGGTAATTATCTTAGGCGCTGTCACTGCTAATGACAGTAGATGTTTAGGTAGTTAAAAGACAATTAAGTCACATTAAATAAAACATTATAACTGTGCTTTTGGTGAGACTGGAAAGGAATCATCTACTATGAAATGCTTCCATATGGCCAAATACTAATAAACACTGTCAATAATTGGACCGTTTGAAGCTAGCGATTGACCGGAAGTGGCCAAAATTGGCCAACAGGAGAGTTGTTGTGTTCCATCAGGACAACGCTAGGCCACACACATCTATAGTGACTCGCCAGAAACTCCAGAAGCTTCTTGATAATAAGTGATGTTACAGAGAGCTTAATTACCTTAACCATCTTTTTATATCATCGAAAAACTTGCTAAGTGATAAGAAATTGACATCAAGAGAAGATTGTGAAAATCGCTTAGTCGAGTCTTTCGCCAATATGGACCAAAGTTTTTCTAGGAGAGGTATTATGAAGTTATATTTAAAATGGACTCATGTTAAATAAAAACTTGAAATACATAATAGATTATCCCCCCCCCCACCCCCCCAAACTATTATTTTAAAGTACTCTACTCAGTCAACTCTTTGTATTTTTTTAATAAATTCTTATATCACAAAAAATATCTTTTATCATAACTAATTTTTTTTTTAAGTTTAAAACTGTGGAAAACATTTATTGTAGATATTTAACAAATAACCTATACTATTTACACTTAATAGTCTGTTAAAATTTACTTTTAAATAAAATCTTATAAGTTTTAATGGTATCTATTGTACAAAAGATAGCAAAAAGCACTGATATATTCTGATTAAATTGAAAAAAGAATATATACAATATAATTTTGTGTCAATAAAAAAATCTTTTTTGGTAAGACTTCTTAAGATTGTGCTCAGGTATTTATCAAATTTACAGTCGTTTACGATAGCAATCAAATGTTCCATTTCCTTAGAATCACGTGCGACATTCAAAAATGACTGACGATATTACTCGTATATCCGCTTTAGATTCTATTCATTACGATTGCTGCTGTCGTCTTTAAGAAAAATTAATTTCTTGAATGAATAAACAATGTTTGTAGTGGAAAAAGGTTCTGTATTAAAGTAAAATTTGTACGAAATGTTAGCAAAATTAAAGGGGCCTCTGTCTCTGTAAGTGACATAATTAATTACAGTTTTGAGTGATTCTAATTCCTGATGGTTTTGGTAGGTTGATGAATAAGCGTTCATGTATACGAATATGAATGTACGCGTACTGACAAGGCTAAGTAATTTCCATTTCCTTCGATACCCTAATTTTTATTACCCTATTTTGGTCTGGATGTTCTGATTCTGGAATCCCAGCCAGAGGAGCTTTGACATTGAAAAATACTCACTTAGAAAATGAATAAAACCTTTTCGCTTTTCGAGTGGGATTGTTTTGGGACTGGATGAGCATAAAATTTTTATGAAATTCAGTTAACTTGTCTGTTTCACATTCAATTACGTTTATTTGTAGAATTAGCTTGGTAAGGGTTTCGCGTACAAATGCCATATCGAGATGATCAAAATTCCCGCGAGGCTTTTTTAGTCGGTTAAACGCGGACGAAAATACCATTTAACTGATAAATAAATAACGTATGAGATGTGCACAAATGTCCAAAGGGCTGAACACGTAATGTCATCGTGAAAAGTTAATGGCATTTTTCTAAATTAGCGACATAAGAACACACTTCTGCGCAACCCCAAACTACCCCAGTGCGAACAATTAGTTAGCTCCATTCAAATGCTCATCCTGATAATCATCAGAGTTCTGGTTCAATTATGAGCACATTTACACATACCTAATAATGTGTCTAATAACTCTTACTATAACTGTTTTTTATTTTATTGTCCTTTTTGTTTTATCAGTGTCCCTATTTGTCTCGCTGCAAACAAACTTTTAATCTCTATAGAATTTCTATTGAGTGCATATATGTACATACATTAACAAAAATATGATGAGTAGTTGTTCATTTTACGTGTTCGTTTCATAAAACTTTTACATAAACATTTATATGACATTTATAAATTTTTTATGCATTTCAAATGCCACAGTATTCGAACGTATACTGCTATGAGAGAGAATAGTGTAAATGTGTATATACAATAGAATAAATTAAAAACTTCCACCATAATGATAATAATGTTTTTTATTTGCTGTCTTTATTTTCTTATATCCTCTTAAAGTGAAGAGTTCTATTTTTACAACTTTAAAAACATGAGTATCCCTATTAACCGAATCAAATAGATGCTCAGAAGATTATTAATTTTCAAAACGATCTAAAATGAAAAGTTTTTCATGTCAACTATAATAAAAATTGAGGTGAAAATAACGACTCTAACAGTTTTGACATAGCAAAAAACAAAAAAAAATTGATAAATATTAAAGGTACTTTAAAAACCATTATTACAAGTACTAACTTTTACTTATGCTACCAGAAATGCTTACTATTCAGTGAAAAATTTTAACGTATAAATGTTAGTCGTTTAGACAAAGTTGGAGCAAATTTGAGAAGTAGTCATAAAATTGTAAAAAAGTTGTAAAAATCAAAGTTTTTACAATAGTCGGAATAATTTTTTCACAAAATCATCATCAAATATCATTTGGTATGTTTTAGTCTAACATATTTTTTAGTTCTTTTTTATACGTGATTTTCTTTTTTTATCATATTTTTAAGGATTTATTCTATATATCCAGAATATATAAAAATTCGATCAAACAGTATTTTTAAAAATAAATATTAAAGGATTGTCAAATTCGTAAAGTGAAATAAGACATACTTAAAATCCGCATTCGATCACCTAGCCCTAGGATTTCCGACTGGTCTCTTATTGTTCATTTAACTTAGGGGTGCTTTTTTTTGCTATCCGAGTATCTGTCATCCGCTAGGAAATCTGGGACTTTTATGTTTGGTGGTTGTATTTTAACTGCCACTGCTTGCTTTATTTCCTGCGCCCGAAAACATTTAGAGCATTACATTCTTTTACGGAAAGCATCCACGTGACACATCCATAGGTTAAGATGGTTCTTTTGATGGTGCAGTAGAGCCTTAGTATAGTCTACCTGTGTACATTTATAGACCCCATCATACTTTGTCAGCATTATTGATTCTTCACTGACCTTCTATTATTACGTTGTTGTCAGATAATTAGTTTGACCACAGATAGACGATGTCTGTCACCACCTCCAAATTTGACTTTTGTTTTTGACTCGGTTATCTCAAGATCGACTGATATCCCTATTAAATTAAGATAGCCTGCATTTTATTGGATTTATAACGTATAGTTGTGTTTGGGTAGATTGATGGTTTTCGCACAACGTACTTCAGAGGCAAGTTATATACCTTGACTCAACATCTGCGTCATTTCACCTTGACTCAACATCTGCGTCATTTGAAACGATTCGGAGAGCTTCTCTCCGTACATGAACATGGTTTAATGGTTTCTGCATGGTAAGTCCAATCAGTCTGATTAGCTTCCGCGGGTTACGTATATTAGATTTTTGATTTTTTTTGTGGCGTTATGTTGGTACTCATGTCTCTCACTTATGCTGACAAGTTCGTCTATTTTGAATGTTCAGTTAATTTTTGACAGCTGATTTGCTTACACGTGTTTTGGCTCGCCTTCGATTTTTCCCATTCCAAAAAATGTATCAAATAATCTTTATCAAATTTTGTGTGAAAAACAAAATTAATTGCGCGGACGAATTCCGAATGTTGACTGTGGCATATGGTGAAGCTACCTTGGACCGAAGCAACTTTTATCGGTGGTACAAAATGTTCTCAGAGGGCCGAGAAGATGTGAACGACGAAAAGCTTGCCAGCCGCCCGAGCACGTCAACAACAGACGAAATCATTGATGAAGTGAAGAAAATAGTATTGGCCAATCGTCGAATCACCGTTAGAGAAGTTGCTGAGGACTTAAACATATCGATTGGCTCGTGCCATTCAATTTTTACCAATGATTTGGTCGTGAGACGGGTCGCCGCGAAATTCGTACAAAAATTGCTCATTTCGACCAAAAACAGTATCGCATTAATATTGCTAAGGAGATGTTGGACTCTGTCCGCGACGACCCAAAGTTGCTCTAGAGGATCATAACTGGTGACGAATCATGGGTTTATGGTTATGACTCGAAAACCAAAGCTCAATCATCCCAACGGGCGCTGCCGCACGAGCCAAGATCGAAAAAAGTGCGCCAAGTTCGGTCGAATGTGAAGGTTTTGCTTACAGTTTTCTTCGATTGCAGGGGCGTGGTGCATCATGAGTTCTTGCCACAGGGTAGGAATATTACATGCAAGTTATGGGCAAGTTGCGTGAAGCAATCCGCCAGAAACGCTCGGATTTGTTGAAGAACAAAAATTTGCTTTTGCATCATGATAACGCCTCTGCTCACGCATCGTTGCTTGTGGCGAATTTTTGGCCAAAAACAACACACTAATAATGCCCCAGCCACCGTATTTCCCAGATTTGGCCCCCTGTGACTTTTTCTTGTTCCCGAAACTGAAATGCCCCATGAGAGGACGACGCTATGCTACGATTGAGGAGATAAAGACGGCATCGAAGAAGGAGCTAAACAAGATCACAAAAAATGATTTTTTTAAGTGCTTCGAGGATTGGAAAAAACGTTGGCACAAGCCACAATATCTGGTGGAGATATCTGGTGGAGATTACTTTGAAGGGCACAAAATAGATATTCATGAATAAATAAATAATTTCTGAAAAAAAACACAAAATTCGCGATACTTTTTGAATAGACCTCGTATGTGCTGAAGTTTGATTCAGTAAATGCTACCACATACGTCTACATTGACCTCGGAGGCCTTCTCTAAGACGTGTCGGACGCAGAATAATTCATCGCCCGTTGATCAGCCCGCTCTAAAAATCGGTTTGATATTCAACGATTATCTCTTCTGGCAGATGTTGTTGTTGTTGTCTGTAAGGTTTCTTAGACATGTGCAAGGGGCCACTTCATAGCGCCATGACCGTGAGGTCATTTGACGACTTTATAGTACGTGTGGGAAGTTATCTGAAAGAGACTGGTCTGAATTTATTGAGTATTCTAGAATATTGAGAATTTTGTTATATTTTTAGAGCAGATTAGTATGTTGTAAAAGTTTAAATAGGGGATTAGAGAATGGAGTTGTTGGGTCCAGAAGCTCCACAATGGGAGGAATCCTTCTCGAGAAGTAATTTTTGATTATGTGGCATTCATATAGAATATGGATCATAGTGAAATGAGTGCCGTAGGATTGGCATAATGGACGATTGGTGTTACCAAAAAGGAAGTTATGAGTAAGAGCAGTATGTCCAATCCGGATTCTGAGGAGCTTCCGCGCTTTTGTTGAAAAGACTGGTTTATTGGTGGATATCCAATGAGTCGACAAAAATGTATTGCTATTGGTCCAGTTATCGTGTATGGTTGAGGCAGATTGGGAATGATTATCATGACTGGTCGACGGAGTGTTTCTCCAGCCAACTTTATCAGCACTTTCATCGCCCACAATTCTCACATGCCGCGGCACCAATTGATACTCGACACTCCTATTGCTAACTAGGCTATGACGAATTGCGCTAAGTACTGGGTCACTCTATGAGCCACAAATGCCTTTAAGGGCGGCAAGGATATCGCTAAATATAATAATGATCTGTTGGCTGAGAATATTGGTCGCAATTTCAATTGCTGTTTTGATGGTATACAGCTGCCCGTAACATGGAGTTGCCCTATAAGGGAAAATTCCACAACAAAGTGCGCGGGTGCTGAAGCCAAAAAGTTTAACGAATGAAAAATATATAGAATCGGTATCAGCGGAGGCATCCATGAACAACGGTCGATGATCTTTTAAGCCTTCCAACTGGTCAAGGAAAAGCTTTCTATATGTGGACAGATCAGTACTAGCCTTCTTAAATCTCTCAAAAGAAGCAGTCACTTTCAAATTTACTGTTAACCACGGTTTCCAATCTGGGTGCGGAAGTGAAGTTTGGAATACGAGCGGGAGGATGGAGGAATTGCTTTCAAGATGGTATATTAATAAGAATAGCGATAATGATTTCCTTTTTGAACTGGCGGAGATGATAATGTTTTTGATTAAAGTGTGAAGGGGGTAATTTGGAGGGCATAGGTTTTTGTAAACTAAATTTAGGCGAGCTTTTTGAAGATAGAATAAGATGGGTTTTCGACCAGTTTTTATCAATATGGATTCCACCGGAGATGTCCGATGTGCTCCACTGGCTAGTCTAATGCAACGGTTTACCGCTGCCTCGACTAGCTTTTTCCCTGCTATTGGCAGACGGACATATATAGTGAGGAATTATAGAGTAAGTTTCCATCCAAAAGTGCGTTGCTTACTGTAAAAACTTTGTCTTACCTTACCTTTGCTGCTGACTAAAATTTTAACCATTCGGAGAATGGTGTTAATTTTGTCAAGAGAATTGTTAATCTAAAGATTCTATATTCCTCCACGGGTAATTGAAATACCCAGGATTTTCATGAAATCTTTTTAGTGGGGAGAGAAGGAGCCCAGTGACAAATCAGATACACTACAATTTTTTTTCTGTATACATGAAGACAAGATGTGTTCGATGTACAGATTACCGCACCTTTTATGCTGCTCCAAGTGTTGATGTTGCGGATGGAGTTATTAATTTGTTGTTGAAGATGAGTACCAGATACAAGTACAAAAATACTGTCAACATATATGTAATGGTTGAAGTATGATAGGAGGTGAGAAAGGGAGTGAATATATATATTGAATAGGATCGTAGATAGAGGGGAACCTTGTGGGATGCCGTTTTCCATTTCGCGCTTTGGCCGTGAAAGTTCTACCAGTTAGGTGCCAATGTTGCAGAGTCTACTCCATACTTTGCCAGCCGTAAGAGTACCCTGTGTGGGCAAAATCGGCCATTCGTCTTTTATTAGTTGAAAGATAATAGCAAACCAAAATGTCTACATTTGTAGCAATCATGGATTAAATGTTGTAGTTTAAGTAGCATACTCAGAGGTCCCCTGCCCGACCTGTAGGCATATTATTGAGAATTGAGTTTATTATCAAGCGCCTGGTTAAGTCTTATAGCTAAGATATTTTTCAGGGTCTTGAAAGTACAAGGCAGTAATGAAATTGGTCTAAAGTTGTTAGCTGAAGAATGGGAGAGATTTTTTTTGAGAACTGGAATGGCTGTTGCAACCTTCCAGCAATTTGGGAGATATTTCCAGAATTTTGTTAAAGAGGCTGACAATTCTAATATGAAAAGTCAAAGGTGCTTCTTTAATAATTTTAAAAGAAACCTTGCCCCTGCTATGTGTGTTTTCCTTGAAGGAATTCAACAAAAAGTTGAACTCCGCAAGTGTTACTGGCTGGTTCAAGATTAGAGTGGAGGCTGATGGAATAGGTGAGAGATTTTCTGTGAAGTGTTATTTATCTCTATGGCATGAATCACTAAGGTGGTTGTCGAATGGAAAGGAGATCCAGGACTGTGCCAGTTACTCAACGATAGCCGACGAGGAAACTTATCCAATAAGATGGGATAATCCCTTTCGGTGAAGTTCGGGAATGAATTGAGGCGGTGAAGTTATTCCAAGCTTATCGCTTGGCCTGTTTCACCACTCTTTTGACTCGAGCAGTCCTGAGTCTCAATTCGATGAGATTCGCCGTACTAGAAAAACGAGTGTAGTCTTTCCAGACCATACACATATTTCTTTCACGTCGTAATTTTGCGATTAGCTGTTTTAATCATCTTCTTGGGATGGAGGAGAAAATTTTGTATAATGTACATAGGAGCAAAATGCTTCTATAATTTTTAGGAAACTATTCGCATAAGAAATGACTCCGCAATAGTTACATGTGTATTTCAGAGCTCCATATAGTTTTGGCGAAAATGTTGCTTATTGATATATCCACCGAACGACAAATGTGCCTCACCCCACCGTCTAAACAATATTTTTTATATACAAAAGATACACCAAATGATAGCCTGGTATTCCACCAGGAATATAAACTTGATGAACTTTAATTTAAACAAATTATATCTTACATCAAATATAAGTTTAATGGCTGTGAAATGCTGCGGCTTTACTTTTTGAGTAATAAAATGGATAACCCGGTATTAGCTTAAAAACAGATGACAGAAAAATAAAAAACTACTAATCAGCTTATTAAGATAAGTCATAAACAAGAAAATTTATTAATTTGAATGTAAAAGAGTACTGAATAATTTACCTTATAACCAAAAGTTTTTGTTAGAAATTATTTATTAAAAAATTTAGCTACAATATTATATTTTTAATTTTTTTTTAAAAATTAATTAAATAAACTATTCGTTTTCTGGGATCATTCTGTTATTTTTATGACCGAAAAATGTGTATGCCTAAAAAAATATTAAATGATCCTTGTTAAAAGATTCCCAATAATCCAAAATAATTTTTACTTTTGTTAGAAAATTAATTGAATTTTGTAAATTTTCGATTTGTTTTTTTTGCCATAAAGGCGTAGCTGATTAGAATTTTATAATGAAATTTTTTATTAATGGAAAATCTCCATTTAATCATTTGTCCATGATAACATGAAGAAGAGACTGTTTATTTTGTAAATAAAATTGGGACATTGTAAGACTTTATTATACAAACTCAAGAGAATAATAAGATTTTCTTCGATTTGGAAAAAAATTAAATAAACTAAATAAATGAAAAACAACAAGAACCAGCCATAATTTATTACAGGACCGTCACGCAGAAATGTTATTTTTTCCGTCCAAAGTTATCCTTGTGGATTTTGAATAAATTTTCACCAAAGTTTCATGTCACTTCGATGTAAAGTTTTGTGAAAAAGTTTTTCTTTTCAAATTCAATTTTCTATCTTATCTTTTCGTATTTTTTTTTTAAATAATTTTTAGTTTCGGAAATGAGTAATAAGATTTTCTTAAAAAAAAAGAGAAGATTTTTAGCTTTTAGAAAATTTATACATTAATTTTAAATTCTAAAGGAAATTGCTTGTTTGTATTTAGTTATTTTATTTTTTTTCGCTGATTAAAGAGCTTTCTTATAGAAAATTTTTCTTATCAAAATTTCTGCTATTCTTATGGAAATTTTTTTATTCATAAGTTTCTTTTTTTTTCAAATCTAAGGAAAAAAAAGATTTTTTATGCAAATGATGTTATTTAAAAAGAATTTGTTTGTTCTTATTTGATAAAGAAATAAATCGTTACTTAAAGATAGATTTTCTATTCTATTTGGCCTAATTGTATTTATTATCAGAAAGTTAGTCTATTTAGAATTACATTTAAGAAAAACAAATTTTTTTCATAAAAATGTATTTTCGAATAATTTTTTATTCGAAAATACCTATAATCTGATATTTATTTAGAAGAAGAAAAGTTCATTTTAAGGTGACAAATTTTTAGTGGATTTTTTTCCAATGAAATATATAATTTAGAAATGATAAAAAAACCTTATTTTATAACTAATAAATATGAAAAATTAATTAATTGCAACTAAATTGAAATTGAATTAGTATTGACATTTTTTTTAAAAATTGTAACAAATATCAGTTATTAAAAATTAGCGACTAACAATTTTTTATAGAAAGATAGATATTTTTTAAAATTATTATCCTATTTTTTGTTCTGATAAAAATTCATAAATTAAAGTTTTTTTTTCATAAAAAGGTATGTGACAGAAAAGTAATGGCGGGAAAGTTGTAATTGGCCTCTACGGAAGATTTCTTATCAATGGCACATTTTTTCGGTAGAATAAAGCATTTGTGAAGTGTCGAAAAACAATGAAAGTCGAATTTGTCCAATGAGGCCCTCAATATCGAAAACTGATGAAAATGTGAAACGAGGGAGGCACGTTAGATTAGAAATTGCAGACACTTAGATACTTCACCATGACAATACTATCCTCATCAAAGAGTTTTTGTGAGAAAGAGGGATAACCTTTTTATCTGCAACCCTCCCATTTATGTGATTACGATATGTGTGACCATTTTTGTTCACGAAGATCAAAACCATTTTTAAGGAAATCATTTTGGTACTGGCGATAATAATTCTGTTAATTATCGTAGTATACCCAGCGTAAGCCATAATACCACGCGTCGCCTACGATCGTCGGAATTTTTATACGCCCAATCAGCACTTGCATACCTGTACTTGTATTGTATTATGCCAGCTCAGCTGACTAGATCAAGATTGTTGCCCCTGCGGATGGATGTTAAGTACAATGTATAATTGCTTCTTATCTTTGAAGATAGCATAAAAAGGTGAATTATAGCTAACAAGGGGCAAAAGTAGTTTCGTGGCTAGTAAAAGTGATACTAAATTTATAGTAAAGCCATTAATATCACACAATGGTGGTGCATGTACAAAAATGATGAGGAAGAAAGATGGAGTAGAGAAGAAGGAACAGGATGCAGGATGAGGAAAAAGGTCAGCAGGTTACAAGATTGCTGACCATTGCTCACTGAGCGGGGTACAGACCTAAAGTACTCTGATATTAAAAGTAGGTACCACGGGAACCGAGACGCTCAACAGAACGAAATTCAAAATATTGAACACATCTTTCAGGTTATGGCGTTGAAGCTGCATTTTTAAAGCATAGTTGTAGATATATCCGTATGCTAATGCAAGCTGAGTCGAACCTGTTGTTCTATGTAATATGATGAACTAGTTCTGTGCTCGATTATTGGTGAAGTTGCTTAGTCATTCACGTGGTGGCTGTGGTGAAACCTACATCGCGGGTACGATCTACGCATCGCAGGAGGGAGATAACTGGTAAAAGTAGTAATACTTTGCAATTATCTCGGGTGTTGTCACTGCTTATGTCATAAGCAGTTGAAGTGATCAGTTTGTAAGTGATTACTTACTGCTAGCATTCAGTTTATTGGTATAAAATTCGATATATTCAGTTATGGTGTGCGCTGATTGAGCGTATCTCAATCCCAATAGTTGTGGGGGACAGGTGATATTTTGTCTAAAGATGATGTATAGCACCATTAAATATATATAAATTTAATATTGTACTCAGCATACTTGTTTTACACATTCTTCTTCATTTTTTTAATTACCTCATGCAGTCGAACCGTCACACGTCTTTTATTCCTTTTCGTAAATTTCTTTTGTTTTCTTTTAATGGCACATGGCATCAGCTTACCAACTCTACCATTCTATTTATTATGGTGTGCGCTGATTGAGCGTATCTCAATCCATGAAGCAATCAAGAAATCCATCTATCAATTCATCTACGATGAGCGAGCTAATAAGTAGATTGCTCACCTAGACTTAAATTCGTCATGTCTTATGATTCTAAGGCCTCTCAACCAGCTATATCCGATACAGGCACAACAATGCTAACAGTGCGTAACTAGTTATAAGCGACTTACCGTAACTGTTGGTATCAAAGCCTACCTAATCCTCTTCTATCAGTCGTAAGACTGTTCCCAAGATACAGGTATTAACCACAGCCAACACGTTTCAGCAAGAGGCATCTTACCCAAACCACAATCAGGCTCCTGACCCCCATGGTACAACATTTTGTTTTAATAGTACGTGGTGGGTACTCCCACTCTGAGATCTATAGTAAGAACTTTGTAAATTTCAGATACTGCTAGGCCGGCTTAGGTACTGTCGATAATTTAATAATCCTTTGTTTTACGTGCCTTATTATAACGGGTCGCTTACAAACATACTTGTCCTTTTATGGATTTTGCCAATCTAACTGACTAGATCCAAATGGTTGCACACAACTCATTAATTTATCAATAATCCAGCTGACTCATATCCAATGCTCAATTTTGCTTTCCTGCTTGAAATACCTCATGCAAGGAATATATTGTATTATCAAATTCCTTCTTATTCAACCTAATATGTCGGTTCCCTCTTGGTAAGTGCTCTGATATTCCAACTCTATCATTCCATTATCAAACCATCCTTCGTGATCCGTACATGAAGCTGTCAAACGTCCACACACATTAGTTCCACCACCTCGTTCCGCTACTGAACCAGCTACATCCATTACAGGTAGGACCGTTGCTAATAGCCAGTATCCAGTTACAAGCTAGTTACCATAACTGCTGGTAGCAAGGCCTACCTAAAGCTCTCCTATTATCTGCTGTGATAGCACCCAGAATTTTGATATTCCTCAGATCCAGTCTAACGGCTACTTCTGCGAGGTAGGATTAAACCACTGCCACCACATTTCAGCCAAACTCACCTCATCTCTCTGATCAGGGTTAGAGTGTTTGAACACCGCGGGGAACCCTGATCCTCGAGGTGCCAGTTCTGTTTTAAGAGTATTTGGTTGGTACTGCTCACTCACAGAGCTACAGTAAAGAAACCTTATAAATTCCTAGGTACTGCTAGGCCAGCGCTCAAGTGCGCCAAGACTCGTAGATCACTACTGCTATTGATCAAAGTATGATCGTTCATCCAACCATCGATAATATCCAGAACAATATAACCAAAAAAACAGTGGATAACATTATTGTATAAAAATAAAATGATAGTGCTTTTCGGCCATAGCTCGAAGGATATCAAAAAAATTTCGAAAAACTATGCAAATTGACAAAAGTTACCCATAGACTAATATAAAAAGAAATTTAAAATTAGATATGCATAAATATCTGTTCATATTATTTTAATAATATGAAAAGATAAGTTTTTTTATATTAGCTATTCTGATAAATTTTTGTGGAAATTTTTTAGTCTCATATTAAATCGGTTAGAAAAGTTATAGAATAAATATAAAATATGTAAATTGTTTCAGAAGTGAAAATCTTACATAAAAATTCTGATATATATTATCAAATATAGTTTTTAAGATGTTTGAAATGTTATTTTAGATTTTTTTACATTTTACTATATAGTCTTTTTTTAATGTCGATATATAAAAAAACTCAACATTTTATACAGAATAAAAAAATAATTTGGAATCAATTATTAGATAAATATCTTTGTAAGCAAATCATATATTCAAATATTTACTTTAAAATGAAAATCACAAATGCTGAGGACGAAAAGGAATTTTAGAACAATTGAAACTATTTGTGTAGGTGTCAATGTTTGCCTATGCATGTGCATAAATTTATCCAATTGTGATTTAGTTGTTGGAGAACTAATTGTTGCATAAGATTGTATTCTACCTTCTAACAGGTGTGCACCTACCAACAAGCACTCTTTAGAGTTGCATTACTCTGTAGAATAATGTCGAGTCATAAGAATGCAAGCAGTTATTTTAAATTCCAATTAAGTTGCCTATTCTGTGTGTCCGCTTTGTTAAATCATACTTGCTGTATAGTGGACGAAACTCTATAGCAAAAGTCCTTGTGAAAGATATGTATGACGATCAACAATACACAGAATACTATTTTTGTAAGTAAACGTCTCCGAATCACATATAATAAAATGTCCTGCCATACGTACATATATATAAATATTTATATAAATGTGTATATTGCGAATTGAAGTCCTTTTTCAAGGATGTAGAAATTTTCTTTGATTACTGTAGCATATGTGATATTGGACATTCTATTCGGGCACTGTAATAAGAATGGCAAAAGAATGTACGTGAAAGGTATACATTTCGGAACATACACGTATTGTTAGGAATTTGTGCTTTTATTATCGTCCTGGATTATGATATTACAACCGCCTCTTTTATAAGAGAACGATGTCAAATTTCAGTTAAATATGATGCAATGACCTTTATTTCAATGTTATTACTTTTCACATAAAATGAACATTCTTACGATATTGCTTACCATGTGAAAATGTTCTACATTGTCTGCCATTAATAGTTTAGGCAAAGGTCAACCAACGTATTTCTGAAGAGGTAAAGTTTTTCATAAGTGGAAAGGCTTTTGTTGGAGAGTACGTAGACTATTTTAATGATGGTCACCATTTTTGTGAATTACTTTTGGCTATTCTTGTAGCGGTTTTTAAAGCTTAACCAGTACATGTAACATTGTGACCTAGTCTTGCGTACAAATCTACTTAATTGATTTCGTTTCTGTGGATACTTTGTGGATTGTGAATTTGTATCAGAATGTAGTTTGGTCAAAGGTCTTTACTGAAAATAAATCCTCTTGTAACAAGTTAAGTTGTATGGAAAAACTTTCAGTTCTCTATGACAATGATTACATTCAGTAATCTAATGAAGCTGAAACGATGATTTCATTCCTAGATGAAATCTTTTTAGATGTAATCTTTTTTTTGCCGGCTATAGCTCCATTTCCAGAATAGATAAATTCATAATAAACGAGGGTAGCCCTAACTATACTCTTGATATTATACGAGAATATGAATTAAGATAAAGAAATGGACATAAAATAAACATGGTTTAAGGCGAAAAAATAAGATAAATTATGAAATTTTTCGGAGAGATTTGTTGAAACGGTAAGACCAAAATACCAATAAAAAAATATTTGTTTTTCCTCTTGGCCTTTCTCCAATATATACTTTATATTTTTTTTATCTGATATTATTTCATTTTCCGTTTGTAATTTGATTTTTTTCAAGTTTCTATTAAGATATAAAGAGAGATTTATTAAAATGAATAATAAACAAAATACTTTATAAATAAAAAAAATATTGTTTACACCTTTCCTTTTCGTTACAACCGAATAAAATCAGAATAAATAATTTTTTTTTTTTAGAGAGAATTTTTTTCTATTACTTTAATTCGAATATTGTAAATTTTTATGGATTTTTTTTCTCGAATTAGTGAAATGAATCGAAAGTTCTTGGCATTTCAATTGAAACTTTTTCAACTGTAAGACAAATTTCTTTTGGTAAAAAGTTTTAATTGCTTTACCCCAAAATAAGGTTGGAAACAATTTAAGTAAAAGCTTATTTTCCAAAATACGAGCAATTAATGGCCAAGGATGAAATTCATGAACAACCGAAATTAAACGATTTAAAGGTAAAATTACCACTGCTTACTGTAGTAGTCGTATTTATTTTTAGTTTACAATCAAACCGAAGAGATTATCTTGGAAAATTAATTTTAAATTATATTAATTTTGCTGGACTTATTTTTTGGATTATTTAACATTTTTAGGATTTTGATTTTGGTTTAAACGTTTTTTTAAATGTTCTTTTTTTTAATTTTATTTAACATTTTAAAGACTTACTAATGAATTTAGATACAAGTATAGAAAATAGATTTATATTACCAAGTATCTATAAACACAAAAAGAAAATATTTAAAAAACCACATTTTGGTTTATTAAATAAATTTATTCTAAAATTATGAAGAAAAGTATTAAACAAAGTAATGAAAAAGGCGCCACAGATAGTCATAAAAAAGTTGATTTTCTTTAATAAAATTCAATTAAAATATTTTTATTTAACTATAAAGTTTATAAGATTAATGGTAAAATATTATAGAATTTTTAATAATATTTGTTTTGTTCATATCTTTTTTTATAGCAAATATAATGGAGAAAAGATTTATTATTTGAAATTAAAAATTTGGTTTATTGAATAATTTTAATTTTATTTATTTGCATTTAAGCATATTAATAATTAAACAGCTTAATTTAAGTGAAATTTACAAATTTTTAATTCCAGTAAAAATTTCCAAAGCTTAATGAAAAAAGAAAATAGTCAAAAAAATTGCAATTTCTTTTTTCAAAATTAGTATTGGGCAGATTTATATATAAATATTAATTAACGTGAACGATTTAGGGAAGTAAACATCTATCGAAATATTTTCCAGCTTGCGAGTACATTTGTGAACATAAATTTAGTAAATATTATAGGACCCGGGGAACCTTTGAAGTTTTAGTCATCAATGGCAGTTTTTAGGGTAGGAAATGGAGGATAGCTCTCGACTAAAAGAAAATTTCAGTTCAAGATGCATAATACTATTGTGGACATTAAAGCGAGCATCCAAAAATTTACGAAGTATTTTTGACTGAAAATATCAGATTCGATGGGTTTTGGCAAAATTAATAGAACTCCAGGATTCTAGTCCATAAGTTCATATGGGTTTCAGTAGGGTATTTTATAAAAGTTCTTTGCTGTCTATTGTAAGTTTAGAAAGTTTGTCCAGAATTCGAAGTAGTTCTGATTAGTTCTAGGTACCGAACTTTAGTGTGTTGTGGTAATATTTCACTCCCTTTAACAGATTTGAGAGGATATATTTTATATAAGTTACGTGGACACATTTGCATTCGTTCAATTTTACTCTCCGTAACCAGTTTTGGAGGAATTAGATTTGGGTTTGAAGAATTTTGGAAACATGTTGGAGATTTTCACTATATGAAAAGCAGGCCATATCATCCGCATATGTTGCAAAGAAAAGGTTTGGACAAATTTGAATATCGGATTTGTAAATGTTGTAAAGGATGGGTTCAAGTAATCTGCCTTGCGGAACAACAGCGATTATCGGAGTAATATTTGAGAGTTAGTTGGATTCATTGACTTGAAAGTCTTAGTTTCAAAGGAATTATTTTAGTACTAAAAATCTAGGATAAAGGGATCCTTTGAGTTTCTAGAGTAAGCATGGGTGCCAGGCTCGATTAAGAAATACAACCGTACAATTTCTAAAGAGGTTGCAATAAAATCAACATTGCTGGATAGTGAGGTGTTTGGAATGGAAACAAAATTTATGGTTGGGATTGGCATAAGACTGGTTGATATGTATAAAGTAGGGCAATTTATTACTTTCTTTGGGTTTGAAATAATTTTGATATGTTGTTCGAAGGATGAATTTAAATAGTGTAGTAAAGAAAACTATCACCCTTTTAGGGAGTTTTTGAGGTATGTTTGAGGTAATCAGATCATAGCCGGAAGCTCTATGATCTGATTACCTCAAACATACCTCAAACATTTGCAAATGTTTACCTCAAACATTTGCAACTTCGATAGGAATTAGAAAACTTCGTAAATACTCCTAATGAGCTAAGTTAAAAATTATATCAATTACATTTACTTGAGAAAAAGTCTCATGCGAAAACCTGTGAAGACATTATATTACAGATTAGATACTTTTTTCTAAGTTCAAATATTATTTATCATAATTATATGCACATAATATATAATAATCAAATTAAAATATAATTGAATAGAGAAATGTACTTTATTTTGTAAATATTCAAGGTTTGCCATTTTGTTGAATAAAAATAAGTTTTAAAGTTCAAAAGTCAAAATGAGCATAGGGTAAATTCAAGTGTAAATGCCTACAAGTTCTAACAATATACTTGAAATTAAGGAAATTTTCTTTAATTCAATTTAAAGATAAATTTTGATAAGAGACAAATGATTAAAATTCATCAAATTGAGTTAGTTTAATGATTTTCTAAAATATTGTCAGTTTGTTTGTGTTTATTTTCTTGTTTAATTTTATTATCATTTTCTAAAGTGAGCCAAAGATAAGAAAAACAAAGGTTGAATTTTGTATACATAAATAAGTTGGAATAGTTTTGTATGTACTAATTTAAGGATAAATATAATTTACAAGAAGCAAAGAGTAAGAGATAAAAGATAAATTGTAATTTGTTGTAATCTGATTTATTCTATTGTATTTGTGTTTGTGTGTAAAATTGAATGTTTTTGATTGTGGTTGATTTTCTTTTCAATAATTTTACTAGAACTTATTTTCTTACGTTCACTTTTCCAGCAATAAAAGCTAACTAATCAAATAGTTTGAATTCTTTAAAACTTAAATAAGAAAAGTTTTTTATTGTTTACATGATAGAAATGCTTACAAGTTGAAATATGTCTAGTACTGGAAAAAATTAAACAAACAAAAAACTTAGATTTTTGTTAAAAAAGTTTATAAACCAGTTCGAGCTATTTATTTTGTGCAATATTATAAAAAAGTTCAATTCTGGTAGATTCCATTTAAGTTTTTCATAAATAATTTTTTATTTAAAAAATTCTAATATCTTCAAATAAAGTAAAAATAAAAATATTCGAGAGTATTTTTTTAAAATTATATTATTTGTTTAGTAAACTTACATGAGATTTGGAATCAGCATTTTGATAAATTTTATATCATTAAAAATTGAAAAGTAACCCACTTTTCTTAAATATATATTAAATTAATAGTTTTAATATAAGTTTTGATGACATTAAACTTAAACGTTAGTTTAATTTTGAACCATTTTCATTGACTGTACACCTAAAACATTTATTTTCTTTTATATCGAACCAAGTTTTTTTCTATTTGAACCGAGTATCTATAACTGGGTCAATAATAAAGTTTGTTTACATTCGAACCAAGGTCATTATTAACCGCGTATTCGAACTGGGTCAGTAATGAAGTTTTTCTTACATTTGAACATAGATCATTGAATGTGCACCTCAAACTAGGTCAACAATAAAGTTTGTTTATATTTGTAGCAAGGTTATTGATCGCGTATCTTGGCCAAGGTCAATAATAAAGATTTTTTTCTATCTAAAATGAAGGTCAATAACCGCTCACGTCCAACTATGTCAATAACAAAGTTTGCTTACATTTGAAACAATGTTATTGACTGCGCACCTGAAACTGGATTAATAACAAAGTGGGTTTTACATTCGAACCAAGGTCATTATTAACTGCACAATCGAACTGGGTCAGCAATAAAGTTTTTTTTACATTTGAACATAGGTTATTGACGGTTTACCTCAAACTAAGTCAACCACAAAGTTTGTTTACATTTGTAGCAAGGTTATTGATCGCGTCTCTTGGCCAAGGTCAATAATAAAAAAAATTTCCTATTTAAATGAAGGTCATTAACCACGTATATCCAACTATGTCAATAAGGCAGTTTTCTGTATATTTAAACCAATGCCATTTTGGTACTCTTACAAAATTAAATTACAATTTTTTTTTATTATTCAAGAATCTTAAGATTTTTTTATATATTTTTGGGTGATTTTATTTATTTTTATTTTCTTGACACTTCGAAAGATGGACTAACGATGAGTTAGCATTAAGAGTGTCAAAATATATTTTTTCAAGGCTAGTGGTTTTTAACAGGTCCATTGTCTGATCGATGGTTATATGGGAAGTTTATATACAAAAACGCCATCTTATAGGAATTACACGTCGTTCGGAACTATAGCTCGGTAACGCTGTTCTATTTCAATATAAAAAAAATAAATAGGAAGCAACTATCCTGTCATGGTGCAAGACACTAAATAGTGAACTAGGCCAATAAATATAATTTTGGATTTTCTCGAATTGACGGCATATGTCCGAGGTAAATTTGAAGTATTTTAAAATGATGTTCAACCATTCATAATGAAATGGCAAATTATTAATCTTTGATAAATGACAGCTTATTTGATAGCTACTGTATCGAAATTTTTATCATACTTAAAAAAACAACAACATAAATTCGTTAATTTATTCATTACTGTAATAGTAAAATAAAGAATGTTAGATGTCTTTGCCTTTATTTTAAGAATTCTCTAATCAAACTGATTTTATTAAAGTATTTTATCTAAAATTATTATTAAAGTATTCACTTCTTCAGAAAGCATGCACTCCTTCTGATTACTCTACTTATGCATCTATAAATACTGATTTCTTTATAAAATAATAATCGAAAATATAGAAAAAAAAGCTTTGGTATTTTTAATAATAAATCGTTGAGATTCTTCTTCTATAGAATTACTAAATTTTTCAGTAAGATAATATATAAGGTGCTCAAAATAATTTATCATTATTGTACAAAAAAAATAAAAAAATAAGGTAGCAAGCGGAAACATTGTAGTTTCTCAGCCAAAAGAAATATTTCTTGTAACTATTATCTGAACATATTCATAATAGTTTTATAAAAAGTATTTAAGAATTTCCTTCATTTTATTTGCATACAATTTTGAGAGAGCTTGTAAATGTCGAAAAAATTTGAAAATTAAATGAAAGAACACTTTTTCTTGGCAGTGTGATGGATGAGTACAATGTAATATATCATGCCATTTGACACCACCATATACATATGTCTGACTGTGCACCTTCAGCCATCTCAACAAACAATACAAACTTGTTATCCTTGTGATTGATATCCTTTTATTTAGGCAAACGTTTTGTAATATACCAGCAACAAGGATACCAGCTTGTGAGTAATTGATGCTCTTTGCATGTACACAGAATTAAAAATTTATCGTTTTTGCTGTGAAACGTGCTATTAAGTGTCCTGTGAAAATCTCTTCAATCTTCTATAGTGAATATGTTTTATTAAACAGTGACCAAACGAATATTTAGTAGTAAGAATGCTATAATAAAAGTGTAATTTTCATTTGATTTAATACTTTTATTTTTGTTCATAAATTTTTATAATCATAAACGAATCTATAATTCCAATATAATAGATAAATATAATTTTTAACTCTTCAAGTTGCTATAATTTTTTTTTATTGAAATTCATAGTAAACTGCATTTTAAAATTTAATTTGAATTAACATATTTGAATTATTATATTCAATGAAAAGCTACAATAAGTTTCATATTAAATAATTTTATAATAATAATGATGAGACTAATTTTTATTATAGTCTATTTTATAGTCATTACGATCATGAAGAAAAGCAAAAATATTCTGTTTTGGTTAGCTCGAAAAATTATATATCGATTTTCCCTGTTATATGTGTACAAATAGAAGAAGCACTTCAGAAATTCTTCTATGTATATAATGGGGATGGACGGTTTCTTTTTCATCAATATCCAATACAATCGTATACATTTGTCAACTAGACAGAAGAGAATGAATAAATTAATTCCTTTCCTAGTGGACTGAGTTAAATCCATTTATAGCTGGTGTTTGCATAAGGTGATTTTAGGTGAATCAATTCGGAAATCGTTTCTACTCTATCGGCACATGCCATTCCCTATAAGTATTGTTACTTGTAGTTACCTATTTTTGCAGGTGGATTTCAAAAGTCGTAGAGCTTGTGTACTTTAGGGTCATGTAATCTAAGACCATCTTGTCTATAATATTTGCCATTCACCCTTACCGCACATGAATTGCAGTTTAATCGACTTGAGTGTTTTGCAAACATTATATCACAGTTCCGAATAATTAAATACGACTTTATGGCCTATACGACTTAATCCAGCTATTAATGGACAATTGTCCTTGTTTCTTTTCTTTAGTCCGGCATTCAATAATGGCTAGATAGTAGTATTGATACTCTTACAGAAGAGTGGGTCAAGATATGGATCCAGTCCATTCGGTATTCTCATCAATATCAAAGGCATTTTATTAGAATGGCCTGTATTATTACTAACTATCTATTTTGTATAACATTCATAATACTTATATAACTGAGTCTATTTATGCAACTTTGAAGTATGTAAATATGTATGTATACAAGTTTGCCAATATACTATACAAAATGTTTTCGCTTTGAAATTTCCTATAGATACTGTGAGTAATCAAGAACAATTTCCATTCTAGTATGAAAATAAGCTAAAATATAAAAAGGTGATGATAAGAGAAATTACGTTGAGAAAGCTGAAAAAGGGAAGTCACATACATAGAAATAACTAAGTATGGTATAGGATAGAATTTTTATAGTGAAGCGTATTTAGATAAATGTAATATCAGGTTGGCTAACATTAGTTTGAACAGAATTCGAAGGCTTTGACCCAAATTCGAAAAAATTGTTCTTTAGACAAAATTGATTTCCTAAACTACAATATATCCTTGGCCTAATATAATAAATTCAATTTCGTAGCTGAATCATTCTACGGATAAGAGTATGATAAAGTTAACAAAAAATAATCTAAATATATTCACATTCAAATTTCCAGAAATTATTCTAGATATTTTATCTATTTGAAATGAATTTGTATAATTATCTTATCTGTAAGGTTTAAAAACTTTAATTATATTGCTACCTCCGTTGAGTGAAAAAAGTACTTGAGTAATTTGCAAATAGTACAAATGTGTCTGGTGCTCCAACTTACTCTGGAAATTGAAATTATTCCGTTATTATACTAACTCATACCTATCACAATGGTATCCTTAATATCAGCTTTAATCGTCGGTCTTCCTCAGGGTAGCTTCCTTAGCCCTATACTGTATAATATCTACAGTTTCGCTATTGGGGTCTGTTCAAAAAGTATCGCGAATTTTGTGTTATTTCAAAAATTATTTATTTATTCATAAATATCTATTTTGTCCCCTTCAAAATAATCCCCACCAGATATTATACACTTATACCAACGTTTTTTCCAATCCTCGAAGCACTTCAAAAAATCATTTTTTGTGATCTTGTTCAGCTCGTTCTTCGATGCCGTCTTTATCTCCTCAATCTTACAATCGTAACGTAGCCTTGTCCTTTCATGGGGCTTTTCAGTTTCGGGAACAAGAAAATGTTGAAGGGCACCAGATCTGGGGAAGACGGTGGCTTCGGCATTATTAGTGTATTGTTTTTGGCCAAAAATGGCAAAAGCCAATTTTTGTTCTTCCACAAATCCGGGTGTTTCTGGCAAATTGCTTCACGCATAACTTACAGATAATATTCCTTGTTGACCATTATACCCTGTGGCAAGAACTCATGTTGCACCACGTCCCTGCAATCGAAGAAAACTGTAAGCAAAACCTTCGCATTCGACCGAACATGGCGCTTTTTTCGGTCTTGGCTAGTGCGGCAGCTTCCATTGGGATGATTGAGCTTTGGTTTCTACGTCATAACCATAAACCCATGATTCGTCACCAGTTATAACCCTCTGGAGCAAATTTAGGTCATCGCGGACAGAGTCCAACAGCTCCTTAGCAATGTTAATGCGATTCTGTTTTTGGTAGAAATTGAGCCAAAATCGAAGACGAGCCGAAACACGTGCAAGCAAAGCAGCTGTCAAAAATTAACTGACCATTCAAAATAGCCGATCTTGTCGGCATATGTAAGAGATATGAATACCAACCAAAGGCCACAAAAAAATATACGTAACCCGCAGAAATTCAAAATTCGCGATTCTTTTTGAACATACCTCGTACTCGCTGCAACGTACGCCGATGGTACAGACTTATTAATAGGCTACGAAAATCCCCTTTTTGCTTCCAATATTTTACAAAACTATAAGCTCAAAGTCCAAAGCTTCCATTTTAAAATAGAGAGTAAATGTAGATGAATAAAAACACTTTCAAGTTAATTTTGCTTTTCATAATGAATCATGTTTCTCCGTCAACCTAAAGCTTAATGCCAGTGTTATTTCTCAAAAACACCAGCACTTGCACTTTTCATCATCATCAGCAACGGCCCAACAACCGTGGCCCGGCCTAGGCCTATTGGATAAAAGAATTCCCAACGTCGCAGCTTCGTGCCACAGTTTTACAGTTCGACACTCGAAGGCAGGGCTTACTTTATTGTCTGAAACCATAAATTGAGCCACTGTAGACTTTCCAGGCAGGATATTCCTCATACATACGGATTAATTGTGCAGCCCACCACAGTCTATTGAGGTTAATTTTAGCCACGGTCCAAGATCTCATCGTTAAATAGGCTCTGGAATCGTCCATTCTCAAGCAGGAGGCAAAAAAGTTTTTGGAGGATCCTTTTTATGAACGCGGAAAAGAATTCCCAATGGTCTTTACTAAAAACCCTAGTTTTCGAAAAATACCTGAGGACTAGCAAGACTATTGTCTTGTACAGCATACGTTTCGGTGTTATATGTTAGTTAGAATTTTAACAATAATTTAGAGTGACTGAAGTGGGCTCCGTTGGCTACCAGCAGCTGGGCATTTGTCATGCTTACTTAGGACTATACACAAACAATTAGCATAGAACCCACATACAAGACTAAAAATCCTTGAAATGAAACAGACGATACAATTAATTATTTAGACAATTGGACTCACGTTCTATTTGGTCCTATGAACTTTTGAGCCTTTACCAAGACCGCCAATCGCAGCCATATCCAACCCATTCAGCAAATATCCTTTGTAGCTAACTGTTTGTAGTTATTAAAAGTTCTTTCCTCATTTACAATATTGTCCAAATTATCTTGTAAGTAAACTACCCTCACTTACCCCACTTGAGATGGGCAATGGCCACAAGACTTTTTAAGCTAATCGAACGTTATCCTAATTTAGTTGCATTAGTTGAAGTGTTAGTTCAAGTCTTCATATTCCACGATATTATAATAATAATTTTAACTATAAATCTGTTTGTTAATTATTATTTCTTTTAACTATAAATCTGTTTATATATATAACTTCCACGCACATGCCTCAAATTGTAGAAATTTTATCAGTAATAATTATCCAAATATTCTTAAAATTTGATTTTATAATATTGAAATTATTTTTGTACAATTTTAAATAAAAACTACTTTTTTAAAATAAATATATACCCATAATTTTTACACCCAATTTTATGTTATGCTGTAAAAGAAATTTTGCGTGTTAAAAATGTGAGAGATTTTATTGCTTTGTAATGTTTTACTGTTCATACTTGTAAAAGTACTAATAAAAAAAAAGTCCTTTTAGATATCAACACTAGCAAATTTAATATGCAATATGTAACATGGATGCCTAATTTGGAGCCAATACTAACTAGATGACATGTGTAAATAATTGGACATATTTTATTTTGTATATTTTACAGTATAAAAGAAAACAAAATTTATTTTTGCATACATAAATATTTCTTATAAAAAAAAAAAATGATTTCAAAAATATTTTTGTGTAAAAGTAATAAAAATATTCTAACATGAATTTGAAATTTGAAGAGAGTACAATTTAAGAGGATTGTGATGTTTAGTTTAAATAATTGTAACTTTTATACAATTTGAAGAAGTCAGACATGTTAACTGAATAAACACTAGGGAGTGATTCTTCATAGTGGAAAATGTAAAAATATGATTTACTAACAAAACACACACACATATGAGCATATATGTACATAAGAAATTTTGTCTGGTAAATTTGTTGAAAACCCCTTCCTTAAAAAAAATATATATCAAAAATTAATGAGAAAATAAATACTTTTAGTTAAATGTATTATACATAAAATAAACTTTTCTAAACTTAAAAGCTTTTTTTCTCACATTTTTTTTTTATACTAATTTTATATTAATTTTAATTTTAAAATTTATGAATCCCTACAGTAAGAATTGTTACCAGTTTGATCAAATCTGGAGTTCTATTATAAAATCATGCAGAATATATTTATGTATACATAATATCGTGAAAGGACTATATAATCTAAATACAAAATACGAATATTTTTGAAGAGAAAGTTTTCTGAGCCGACTATCTTATCAATGCCCAAGTGTTCAAAATGTGCATCAACTGAAAATATCTAAAATTTAAAACGTTCAAACTTCTCTATTGAAAGTTTGGAATAATTTTTGGAATTGTTTATGTTAAAGTTCGTAAACTAGTTACTAAAGTCTAATTGCATTTGGCTTATAAATATATATATAAAATATAAAATTTTATTTAATATTCTTATTCGTATTATAAGTTTCTATTTAGGATATGACCAAAAATATTTAGACCCAAAATAGTCCTAATGTATTGTTACGATCTTATGCAGATTTAATGGATGGAGTAAAAGACTATTTTTGTTTATTTACTATTTTTATGTTTGTGAACTGAAAAAAATCCTAATTGAATTTTTTTGGAAATGAATTTCCATTTCACACTGTATTTCTACGATCTAACTTAATCCACTGATCTCAAATCCGGCGTCATATTTTTTTTGGGAGATCAGTATTTATATTGCTCCGGCGAGCTTCTAGAACATTTTGGAATCGAACTTTCTGGAATACTTTCCGCTTTCCTATAATCTTTAAGAACAGGCCATAGCCATATTACATATGATTTGATTTTGAGTATCCTTCATAAAATTAATTACAACAATCATTTATATTCTTATATTTAGTAAATACTATTTATAGAATATTATCTATACTAGCTGTCATAGCTGATGAAATTAATTTACTTAAATATAAGTTCTAAAACTTTTAATACAGTCTTTAATATTAACCGAAAAAAATATATAAAGTATCTTTAATATTTATTTATACTTTCTAAACGAAAAGAATAGATTTTTTAAGAAAAAAAAAATGTACTTGGACTTACTAGAAATTTTTTTTTATTCGAAAAGAATATTAATTTTTTTGCTATAAGTGTTATTTTGAATTATATGAAATATTCATGTGTTATTTTAATCTATGTTTACAACTACCAAATATATTGTAACTAGCGGATTTACATCACAAACTAATTAATAACATTAAGAAATTGTAGTAAACACTTAACGAGAGTTAGAAAATTCTACCCAATCTTGAGGCAACTCCAACCTCAGCCTCCGATGAGTGTTTTTGGAGAGGTTTACAGAAGAAATTACACAGAACCTGAACAAAAAAAACCATTTAAATTACAATTTCATATATTGTATTGTATTATTACAAATATAAAAGGAGATATCAATAATTTGGTGAGTTTTTGTTCGAATATAAGGACTGGGTATGATAGAAATTGAAACGTTTCGTTTAGCCGCAAATTCAATTCCATAAGTTCAAATAGGTTTTAAAATTGATAAAGTTCAGTAATCTAAGTAGTACTTGATTGAAGTCCTTTTAGGTAGTATATGGGTTTTATTCAGTGTATAAGAATTCACAGTTTTATTTAGTTTACAGATCATTTTAATAACTAAAAATTTCCAATATAATGGAGAAGAGGGTGTGTGCAGGATATAATTTTTCTTATAATAAAAATTATTTGAATAATCGCGATTTAATATTTTAATTCGGATTTATTCATTTTTTATCATTTACCTTCAAATTGATTATAGATTGCCTATAGTTGATATATGAAGGCATTAGTAATTGCCTATTAAAATAAATATGCAAATTCAAATTTATCCAATTTTATATGGTAGTTTCAGAATTGTATATATTTTTTTAAAGTGTAAGTATTTTAATAAATTGTTTGTGTCTCAAAATACATCAACACTTAACTTGAGACAATATTTGGCATAAAGTTTTGTGGTAACAAAATACCAACGGTACGATTATTAATTATAAGAACAAAATTTTGTACTAATATTGACTTCAATTACTTTGCAACACTCTCTGTAAACTAGTTAAACCTTTCTGCAAAACGCCATTTTCATTCCGAAATGTAGTCATAATAATGCCTAGAATATACAAGCATATAGAATGTTTTTAATGAAGAAAGCTAACGTAACATACAATCATGTGCCTGTTGCCATTCATATCAAAGGTAAACATTTCAGAATAGCTAAGAATCCTTTTTAACGAGATTTGCCTTTTAAGACACACTCTAAATTTTAATGGAATATTTGCCTTACTTGAATAAACTTATATGAATAGACAATTGTGTTTGTAGTTCAATAAATTCTATTATACAATATATGAATACATGTACGTCCAGTTATATACGTTAATATTTATCCTTTTGAACTTGAGATTACTGCAAATATAGTACAAGAAATGAAATAAGAAGTTTAGTATAGGTATTAAAGGTAGATATTGTATGTAGTTATGGTTATACTAATTTTATTTTATTAATTTTTTATTGCAAATATTTCTATTTTCATAAATGAAAATTCTAATATTTTTTTTATATCATCAAATTTTTTTTGAATCAAAAATAATGACAAGAAATTGGCCAGGATCAAATTTTAATATATTAAAAAATTTGACCGGAATCAAGAGGTTGCCGGTCGCTATTGATCAGTTGGACGAGCCCGAAGAATGTTAATTTGGCTATTCACGGATGTAGCGACCGACCTATTGGAATTTTTAATGGACCCAACTAAGTGATCTACATTGTGCGATCTTTCTATAAAGTGCGGATTTGTACTGTGAAGAGCTGCGGGTAATATCATCTAAACTGACAGCTTAATTGCTCTCAAAGATATTCGCAGCCAATTGAATGACACCGGACTCAACGAGATTGAATAAAATCTTCTTAACAGTTTTTTTTTCTACCTGGGCAAGGGAGCATTTCTGTAAGACACTGTAGAGATCCCTATAGTAAGAAGAATTTTTACCCATTAAAACCCCCACTCCCTTTTCTTGAAATATGACTCCCCATGGGACCTCCGTCAGGTATTACTTCGTGGGGAGTAGACTGATATCAAGTTTAGTATCCTATTTAAACTGCAGGTTGCGTTGTTCTCATTCTTTCTTCCAGCCGGAGCTTTTTAATTACTCGGGATGCATATTCAGCTATCGCTATCCCCCCACCCCTCTTGCATGCCTGCAATATTATCATTTTTATTGCGATGCGCTTATGGAATATCTGTTCTTCAATTATTTTATACATTCTCTTCCTTTTTTCGTTAAAGCGTGGAGTGTGAAATAAGACATCTAACCCGATATGGAAACGCCCTGATGTGTCTGAGTCCTATCAAAAATTAGACCATATAGTGGTCCACTTCTCCACGGTCTATTCCGGTCGACGTGGCTGAGTTAGAAATGAGATTATGCGTTCATCTTTCTTTAATCGATAAATCCCATTGTCGCTGCCATATCACGACTATCTCATTTTTTTCCTCCCTGCAGATGGTGAGCTGATGGATTATATTTCTCTCCCATCGTCGGTGATATGTTCTGGCTGTTCCATCCACTAAAAGCTCGATTGGCGGCATGCTAGCGATAACACAGATAGCGTCATACGAGATAATATGGATGGCTCTCGAGATTCCCAGTACGATTCTATGATATACCACTATCACCTGATGCTGGAAAGATGGGAGTGTGGCGCTCCCATCGTTCCGATTTGAGTTCTGTCAAACTTTTTTTTGCTAAGTTGGTACATCTGTTGTTGATATTCCCTTTAAATCTTAGCGTCATAGCTCGACATTTAGAAAAGTTACGTAGCCAAGAGTACATCTATCTCTGTGTGTGTTGGCGATTTTTTACAATTTTAGAAATGGATTTAAATTTGCAACAACGAACTTGTATTAAATTTTGCATAAAAAACGGATTTAATGGTGCGCGAACGTTGGAAATGTTGGAAAAGGTTTGCGGCAACGATTCTCTAAAGGTTCATAAGTGGTCGTGAGTCAATCGAAGATGATGAACGCAGTGATAGACCATCGACATCGAAAACCGACGAAAACATTGATAAACTTAAAGAAATGTTGGTTAATAACCGCAAATTACCCATCAGAGAGATAGCCGAGGACTTGAACATTGCCTATGGATCCGTCCAAGACATTTTGGTTAATGATTTGGGTTTCCGTCGTGTAGCAGCAAAGTTGGTACCAAAAGACCTCAATTTCATGCAAAAAAGAGACCGTGTTGACGTCGCAAAAGACATGATTTGCGAGGCTGAATCCGATCCCACATTCATCAAAAGGATCATTACTGGAGACGAGACGTGGGTTTTTGAGTACGACACGCAATCCAGACATCAGGCAAGTGAATGGCCTTATTTTTTGGCAAGTGAATGGCCAAAAATTAAGGCAATGCTCACGGTTTTCACGGATTACAACGGTGTAGTGCATCATGAATTTTTGCCAGAAGGCCGAACAGTAAACAAAGAGTATTATTTGGGCGTTATGAGACGTGTGCGTGAAGCAATTCGCCGAAAGAGACTAGAATTGTGGGTAGACAACTCCTGGATTTTGCACTATGATAACGCACCGTCGCACAGTGCCATCATTATTAGTAATTTTTTGACGAAAAATGCAACAAATACCATCCAACAACCACCGAATTCACCTGATTTGGCTCCCTGTGACTTCTTTCTGTTCAATCGAGTTAAAAAACCATTACGGGGAACGCGTTTCAACAGCCGAGAGGAAGTAATGGAAAAATCGCAGGAAGCACTGATGGACATACCGAAAACCGAATATAAAAAATGTTTCGAGGATTAGATCAAGCGCTGGCATAAGTGTGTTAAAGTCGATGGGGATTACTTTGAAGGGGACAATATAGATTTAGATGAATAAACTTGTATTTTTAATTTTCTGAATAAATTCCGGTAACTTTTTATTATTATAAATTCCGGTGGTATAAGAATTTGCTTCTATCAGGTGAAAGTTGGTATTCCCTCAATATATATTCATTTCGAAGTCCACTTTTCAATTTGATCAAACCTACTGACATGCTTCTTAACGTTCGGCTGAAAAGTTTATAAGGTAACACAGTAAAAATATTTTTTTTTGCAAAATTCATTTTTATTATTCAACATAGCTGCCTTCGAGGGCGATACAGCGGTTATAGCGATCTTCCAACTTTTCGATACCATTTTTATAGTACTCTTTCGGTTTTGCCTCAAAATAGGTCTCAGTTTCGGCAATCAATTCATCATCGGTCTTAAATTTCTTGCCAGCGAGCATTCTCTTGAGGTCTGCAAACAGGAAAAAGTCGCTGGGGGCCAGATCTGGAGAATACGGTGGATGGGGCAGCAATTCGTAGCCCAATTAATTGAGTTTGACCATCGTTTTCATCGACTTGTGACACGGTACATTGTCTTGGTGAAACAACATTTTTTTCTTCTTGAAATGAGGCCGTTTATTAGCGATTTCTTTCTTCAAACGATCCAATAACGCTATATAATAGTCGCTGTTGATCGTCTGTCCCTTCTGGAGATAGTCAATGAATATTATACCATGCGCATCCCAAAATACAGACACCATCACCTTGCCAGCCGACTGTTGCGTCTTTCCACGCTTTGGATTCGGTTTGTCGCTCGCTCTCCACTCTGCCGACTGCCGATTGGACTCTGGAGTGTAGTAACGGAGCCATGTTTCATCCATTGTCACATATCGACGCAAAAATTCGGGTTTATTGCGCTTGAACAGCTCCAAACACTGCTCAGAATTATCAACACGTTGTTGTTTTTGCTCCACAGTGAGCTCACGCGGCACCCACTTTGGACACAGCTTTCGCATGCCCAAATATTCATGCACGATATGTCCAACACGCTCTTTCGATATCTTCAGAGTCTCAGCTATCTCGCTCAACTTCACTTTACGGTCATTTAAAATTATTTTGTGGATTTTTTTGATATTTTCTGCCGTAACCACCTCTTTTGGGCGTCCACTGCGTTCTGCATCAACTGTGCTCGTACGACCAGTTCGAAATTGACGAAACCAATATTCCACAGTTGAAATAGCTGGAGCAGAGTCCAAACCATGCTTTGGTTTCCACTGTATTTTTTTTTCATCAAAAAGCAATGCTTTATCAATACACGAAATTCGTCTTTATCCATTTTTTTTTTCAATAACAAAAGTTACTTCACTCAAAATGCTATATCTCACGAACCAATGGACCGATTGCTGTCAAATTTTGACAAGAATCATTTGAAGGATGGTGCTTTGTGATAATTTTTGTAAGAGACGTCAACCTGTTAAACTTTTCAGCCGAACGTAAAAATTAAATAAACTCTGCTGAGAAGTGGCTCCTAGCTCATGGCTAAGTAAGCTTACATACAAACAAATAAACAAGTAAACAAGTGCACTTTTTTCCAGTTTACATCATTTTTACTGTCACGGTCAATAGTATATATTATAAGGTTTATTGGTTTATTGTAGTACAGGTGGTAATAGTAATTTAAATCCGTTCATAGTTCATAGATAGAAAGTGGAAATAGAAGAAAACGAATTGTCACACTATCAGTTGTGATCCAATACACAATACTCATGCGATAGCGCATGTTTATTTTGAACAAAAGGTATTTTTACAATAGTATGTAGTTATTTTTTACAACAATTTGTTGAAAAAATCCACCTAATTGAATTAGAATAGGAAAGGAACTTACAATAATCGTTGGCAATGAATATTATAAACAAGAAAATTTCAGTTTAGAAAAATTCATCGAATGTAAAACAATAAAAGTGCAATTTTTATTTACAAAACCAAGGAATTTAACATAGCCAATATTTAATATGTAAATAATGTGAATTAATTATAATAATGGCAAAAATGAATGTTGATTTTCTTAAAAGTAAGTTGAATAAAGTATTAATCATGTGAATTGGTAAAATTTATTAGTT
This sequence comes from Atherix ibis, assembly GCA_958298945.1. Lineage (NCBI taxonomy): Eukaryota > Metazoa > Arthropoda > Insecta > Diptera > Athericidae > Atherix > Atherix ibis. The sequence goes on from OY282606.1 coordinate 40,461,223, forward strand.
TTTACTGATAAACTTATCAAGAAAGTGGATAGTATAAAAATTGTATAATTTGCCAGTTTCTATGTATTAAAATTTGCTAAATAAAGTAAAATAAACGTCTTAAAAAAACTGATAATGGTATATTATTTTATGGATAAACAAAATTCCAACAAATAATGAGAAGAAAATAATTTTTAAGAATATCTGAAAAGTTTTTCAATATTTTAATGAACATGTCAATGTTTTTTTTTTTATAAGTATTCAGTGATTTTTTATTTGTTTAAAATAAACTTTTTTTCTAATCATAAGCTTTTGGGTTGTTAATATTTTGGTTAAAAAATATTTAAATAAATTATTGTGATTCCCTCAAATGCCTTACTAGTGACACTTCAACTTACTGAAAAAACATTTACAATTTGATTCAAATTTAATACACATACATGTAAATTTATTTCTAAATTTCAGAAATTTTCACTACATAGTGTCTATTTGAAAAAAGTACTAAAAATATTTAACAAATTTTTAAAACACATATTCATGTAGTATATTTAATAAATCTCAAATTATAATCAATAAATATCCTATTGTTGGAATTTCGACAGATACTATTACAAATAATTTAAGAGAAGGTCTTCAATATTTATTAAACTATATTACAAGTATAAGATACTATAACAAAAGGTATTTTTAAAAGGTTTAAATTTTGATGTAACGGAAGAACACGTTTTCAACCTTGTGAAAAAAAAGAGGCTTAACTATAAGAAAACTAAACAATAAATTTTTGTTTAAATTGAATTAAGGTATTTGTAATATTGCCTTAAAAGTTTTGTATGTAATAAATGATACACTTGCACATCTACTACAATTCAATTGATTTGAATTGAATTGTAAAAGATTTAGTTTTTGCTAATATACACGATTATCCAATTTGTATTTTGATAAGTAAACTTAAATAAAATAAACTTTACTTTAGATTTATGATTAAACATGAATTTTTTTAAATTATCTTAACTTTGCCATTAAATATTAAATTATTTAAATAGCTATTATAAACTTCATGTTTTTATCAAAATAGTCGAGTTCTACTTATTTTGATAAAAATTTTCGATGACTTTTTCGTATATGGGAGCGAAATAAAGTTAAAATCTGCGGTTTTATGTAGCCTATGGTACCATTTTGTTAAAATAACATATAGTCCAGGTTAAAATATTTAAGATTAGATTAAAAAAAATTTAATTATTATATATAACGAAGCCTTAGCAGAATTACCATTTTTGATGAAAATTTTTACAATTTTAATATGGTACACGATATTTAAATAATATAAAATAGGAAATTTTAATATAAATAGTTTTAATTTTTACCATAAAATCAAGTACTTGTTTTTAAATTATTGGCATATCTTAACAAATTGTATTAAAAATTCAATAAAAAAAATTTGATTTTAAAATCGAAAAGATTAACCTCAATTTAAAAAAAAAATACTATTAAATTAACAAATATTTATATTTATTTATTATTATATAGATTGTTCGTGTATATCGGATTTATCTTCACATATACCAAAAATACCGAAAATAAAAGCTCACGGAATATTCAATATAAACTCTGAAAAGAATAATGCGGTGGAAAGTGAACGATATGTTCAGAATCATATTATCGATCGATCACAAGCTAAAATTTCAACAATATCCTCATTGGTAGATGGAGCACCAAATTACGATTATAGTTTTGGCAACTTAACAATTAATGATGTGGAAGTTCGAGGACACTCCGAAGTTAATATGACTCGTTCTAGACGAGGTATTGGAAATGATGGTGAGTCTGAGAAAGATGGAAAGAAATCGATGACATTTTCTGAGAAGCTTACAAAGCAATACAAGGAGTTGTCTGAGTTTAAACTTAAGCATATTTTATGTAAAAAAACTGTAGTTCAAAAAACTGAAATAGAAATTGATATGTATCGTCAAAGTTATGAAGAAGAACGAGCAAATGAGAATGATGAAATCCAATCAGATAAAAGTGAAGTAAAATTTCGATTCTATTCGCTTCCAGCTGTCACTGTTTGTGATAAATCGACCGAATTTTTACCAACAGAATTATCATCGCCCAGGAAAGCTAAAACCAACGGTGGAGATGATGATGATGATGATGATGATGACGATAGTGATGCTGATGAAATTGAAAGAAATAGAACACATTATCACCCTCAGCCAGCAATTGTGACACCACCGGCTAATATTAGTACACTATGGAGTTTGAAGAAGAAATCATTATCAAAATTGTCAACCTCTGTTCCAGATAACATTGGCGAAAATGCGGATGAGTCTGAGAAAAAAATTCAAAAGGCATCGTCTGAAAGTAAAATTGCTTCACACCGGCAAGCATTTAATAATATGTGTGACAGAGCAAAAAAGAGGGTCAACGCGAAAATAAGAAAAATTCGGTACCAATATGATAATAAGACAGGAGCAAAGACACCAGAGCCGGAAACGGCTGGTAGTGCATTGAAAGCTGACGTGAAGACATTGAGCACAAGACGAAATCAAATAAGACCTGCTTCGAAACATTCCTTCACGAAAACTATACGTCGACACAAAAACCCACAACCAACTCTATCATCATCCCAAGCTCCGGTAGCAAGACGTGCTTGGCAATCAGATATGAAATCTTTTAGAGAATCTTTTGAGTCAAACTATAGTGTGAATCCTTTGCCATGGAGGGGAGACTTTAAAAACTCATATTCCTCAGATCAAATTAGAGAAAACGCATCCTCGCCTCTATGGAAATCGGAGTTAGCAAATTCCAAATATTCAGTGGAATCAATAAACTCTTCTAACAATCTTACAAAACGACGTTGTCTGCAACTAGAGGATACGTTAGAAGACTATGATAATCATCTAATAATTGGACGAACGGTTCCCTCAGTTCCAAAACGAGGAAGTACACCTGAATCGGAATCGAGGACGAGTAGTCAACTGCTGTCAAATTCTAAGCAAAGTCATAGAAAATCACAGGACAGGACAGAAGTGGTCGAAGTATATCACCAACAGAATCGCAAATCGGCAATTGATTCTATTGATTCTGACTCTTGCATACCACAATCGTACAGAAAATCGAAAAGTCATATTCAGGAATCTGTTCAGGAAATTGAAAAAAACAAAGAGGCATGGTCGGCAAATCAAGGCTCAGATGCGAAGGGTTTCGAAAAGAAGAAAAGCGTTGATATATTTCTAAATAACAATAATGTGGCTTTTGATGATTTTGATGACCAGTTAAACAATGTGCCGATAATTCATATAACTCACGCATCTTTAGAAGCTCCAGTCAGCGCAATTGGGGATGTTAAATCAAGCGCCATTAATTTTAAACAGTCTGCTATTGTTGATGAGTCACCAACAAAAAATATCAACGTTAACATTAATAAGCTAATATCAAAATTCGAAATAGACGATGGACAAATTGTGCAGAATTCTCAGCAATCTATTTCACCTGTAAAACATTTCGTATCGATAAAACAACCATTGATGACTGACTCTGTACGATACAAAAAACGCATTAGTACACCATCTTCAAGTGTCGAAAGTTATCAAAGTGTTACCATGATTCCCATAAGTAAGTCGACAAAATATGCTGCCAGCTCGCATTTACCAAAACTAACTAACAAAAATCCAACCGATTCAGAAACTGCTACCCTTTCAAGAGCAAAAACTTTTGAAGACAATATATCCAAGGATAAAAGTCCAAGAAATACGAAAATTGATAGATCAGTATCACATGAAAGTGTTAACACATCCATTAAATTAGCAAAATCACCAGCTGTGTCGGTTAAAAACAGTTCTGCTTATGCTTCGAATGATAAAAAATCTCCAGCAATTTTAGCCCGAAATTCAGAGTCTGAACGAATGCATACTGTAACTTTTGCATCACCAGTAAAGCTTGTGACGCCGACACTCACACGAATAGCTTCCACTAAAAAGCAAATGACCACTACCAACTTACATCAAGTCAATGCTGAAATAACACCTCAGAACAATCCGAAGCAAATTAAAAATGAAAAAATATCACTTTCGAAGAATATCGCAACAATATCAACTCCAAATGTTAGTTTTGCAAAAAAACCAATCATCCCGCCATTAGTTCCTGTGCGAAAAGCTCCAGAACCTAAACGGGAACAAATATTGAAGAAACAAAACATCAACGAAAAAGGCCAAAAGCTAATCAATAGTGAAATAGCTGCTAAACAATCAGCTAAAGATAATCTCAAAATAAATATCATAAATGAGAGCAACGTTGCTGGTAGTATAGTACAGTCTGAAAAAATCCTTAGACCCAATTCCCTAATACAAAATGCGCCATTGATAAAAGATATTCACGCTGCAAAGAATCCGGTGGCGGCGAGCCGATCACAATCTATCCAAAAGAAGCTTGCCGGTGATACGAAAGCTCCAGTTATACTGGCAGCAAGGACAAAAACTGAGCCACAGTTATTTGTGAACAGTACACAACGTGAAAAATTTGAAAAATGGTCAACGAAATCCCAAGCGACGACGCAGGACGATGCTGATGTGTTCTACTCGTTAGACGCCGAAGATATCGAGGACGAATTCCCCGAAGGTAAGTTATTTATGTACGGACCATCTGTTTTGATATGAAGTGCGATAGTATTAAACTTTCACACCATAAGCAACAGATTAAGAAGTCCCCAAAGCGGATTAAAAACTAATTTTCTTGATAAACTTAAGTCGCATTACAAGTACGAGTGGGGGAGTTTGAGTGAAATTGTACTCGTGCCCGCAATATCCACTTACGAATACTTTTAGTTCAAGTACACAGAATTAGACTTATTGTTGGTTATCAGTTTGTATATTTTAAAAGTTTTGTGTACTTGATCTCCAACTGGAATAGTGTTTTATTCAATTTTTTTCCCCACCTTTGTTTATATTCATTTTTAACTTAACAAAGTAATATATTTGTAGTTTTAAGAGTGGCAAAATTAGGTGTAAACTTTGAAAAAAAATCGATTAAAAGATGGAGTGATTGGTACATGTGCAAATTTCTATTAATGTAAAGTTCAAACCTGATTTAATCGAAATTTGGAAAAATTAATTTTAATAATTGGAAAGGGGATTACCTGCAGGGAATGAAAGTTTGCTGCGATATTTCTCTTGTTCGTTATTCCGAGTTTAAACAAAAGATACTTTATTTAGAGTTTAGTGCTCAAAGCATTGCGTATTTATTCAATATTCTAAATTCAAGCAAATTATCTAAAATTAAAAAAACATTTCAATTAATGTAATATTTTTAAAAAAAAATATTTTGTTCACCAAATTTAGGAAAGTAATTTTTCATAAAATATAAGGTTTATCCAATTTACGCTCTAGAGAGTCTAAATTAATAAAATTAATTAAAAACTATGATAGAATTTTGATAAAATTTATATTTTGTTATATTAAATTTACTTTGCCATTTAATTCTGAAAATAAAGTTGTTTAAATATTTGGCTTAAGACTTCTTGCAGGAATCGATCCTTTTGTGGTAAGTTTCAATGAGTTTTTTTTTTTATAATTCTTGCTGTAATTTGACTATTACTTAACGGATTTTATTTTTTAAATACTTTAAAATTTTATAAATATCTTTTTAAATAAATTTTTTTACATAGTAACATATTATAGAAAAACGTTTAACGTTGTCAAATCAGAGGATTTTGCTTGTTAATTAGTATCACAAAATCTCGAAAATACGTGTACTGGAAACTTTTTGATCAATAAAGCTAAAATTTTTTGTGTTTAGTAGCATAAGATTAAATGCTTTAAGTTTCAGGTAAAAACAGCCAATTACCATATAACCATAGGGTTCAGAATTTTCAGTAAAGGTCTTCACATCTTCATTTTTAAAGAAATATGGGTTAATAATACCTCCAGACCGAAATGCATACCAAACAATCACTTTTTGACCGAAAATCGTCACTTCTGGGTTTTTAGATACTTATGTATGATCAAAATTGCTTATTAACGTATCCACCGAGTGTGAAATGAGTTTCAATTTACAAAATCGGTAATCAAAGACTGTTGTCGCGTATCTTTTATGCTATAGACATCTAATATCGTACTTAGCCTACAAAAGAAAAACGAAAATTTTGGAAAGGTGGCAATTTATTTTTCCACATAATCTCCTTCAAGCTAGATACACTTGGCCCAGCGATGCTCTAACTTTTTTAACCCGTCCAAAAAATACATTTTCTCGAGGGAAGCAAAATAGGCCTCCGTGGCGACGATGACCTCCTCATTCGAGCCAAATCTATTCCCGTCGAGTGATTTTTTCAGGTTTGAAAACAAAAAGTAGTCACAGGGGGCCAAATCTGGAGTGTACGGTGGATGGGGCAGCAATTCCATCGCCATGGCGACGGCGGAGGTGTGAGCCGGCGCGTTGTCGTGGTGGAACAGCACTTTTTCTTCGCAAAGCGGGGCCTCTTTTTCTTCAATTTGACGTCAAATCGGCCCAATAAGTCAGCAAAGTAGCGCCCCATGATTGTTTAACCCTTCTCGAGGTAATCGATGTGGATCACACCTTGTGAATCCCAGAAAACGGTGGCCATCACCTTTCCGGCCGATCGAACAGTCTTCGCCTTCTTCGGAGCACTTTTGCCGGTTGAAGTCCACTGTTTCGACTGTTCCTTGGTCTCTGGCGTGTACCAGTGAATCCATGTTTCGTCGACGGCCACGAAACGACGCAAGAACTCCGCTGGATTGCGCTGAAACAGCGCCAAACACGTCGCCGATGTGGTCTCACGGTTGCGCTTATTTTCCGGTGTGAGCAAACGCCGCACCCTTCGTGTAGAATATGATGCACCGTTCCTACTGCGATGCCCACAGTCTCAGCTATCTCGTGAACCTTCAATCGACGGTCTGCCAACACGAGATCGTGGACTTTTTTAACGTTTTCCTCCGTAGCAGCCGTTTTTGGGGCACCTGGGCGTGGCTTATCAAAAACCGACATGCGGCCACGAACAACCTCGTTGAACCAATTCTTGACGGTCGCCATCGAAGGAGAAGAGTCACCATACACAGCATCCAAGGGATCTTTGATTTCGCTGCGCGTTTTCCCTTCCGAAAACAAGAATCTAATCACCGAACGATATTGTTCTTTTTCCATTTTTGTGCAACCGACCGACACGCTCGCTTTCAAAGGCTCTCATAACAAAACTAATGAAGGAAATCGACTGATAACAAAACTAATGAAGGGAATCGACTGACAGTAGGCTACTAAAAGAATGTACTGCACGATGGTAAATTTCTTTGTGACAGCAGTTTCATCGGACGGTGAGGCTAAGTACTTGTTGAATGACCCTCGTATGTGTATGGTATCGATATTAGATGGTGTAGTATCGATACCATGAACGCAGATATACCGTATAGAATAATAACCTATGACTTTTGTGTTTTGACAAGTAAAAAAACGAAAGATATGTTATCGTTACATTTGAGTTATTTTTGAGATATAAATTTTAATATTTTAAAATTATGACCAATATTCTATAATAATAATTATCATGTAAGTAAATCGCATTATGAACTAACACAAAACGTCATTTTTACTTCCTAAAAATAACCAAACAAATCTACGTTATTTTTTAAGTCTTCTACTTTCCGCTGCAGTAATAGTATAGAAATATGGTGCTGAAGTCAGTAAAAGTATTGTGTTGGTGTAAAGAGAAATGAAGATACCAGGTTGGTATATCGGAAAACCACGAAAACATTCCGGAAATATTAATCGAATATCAGCTTCTTCAGCTGGTATTTAGCACGTATTAATTTTAAAATAGTAAAACTTCATTATTATTAATAATTATTTAAAATTCTTTATTGGTTTAACAACTGTTAAACGATTACGCTCTACTTGTCTAAAAAACTTTGTATTTTAATAAAAAGTCAGCATTTTTGTAGAAAATTAAATGGTATTATTTTAATAATAAAAAAATCATAATTTCAAATGGCAAATTTTATACTAAAAATTATTCCCTTAAATAATATGTATAATTTACTGCTGTTAAATGATAGAGTTGTATTGTATTTTCCGAACTCAATATTCGATAACCTGTTATCTGAACTTTATTCTTAAAAAAATATATTAGTCCAATTCAAAAATTTATAATACGCAAAAAAAGTCACATATAAAAATTAAAATACTTAAGAAAACTTCAAAATATTCGAAAATTGTATTAACCAATAGCTTATAGAAATTATAGTAAAATTTAAAGAAAATTAAAAATTACCATTTGCACATGTACAAAATTGTCGTAAATGCTTGTGTTTTTTTTTTTTTAAATTTATAAAAATCTACTACTTAAAGTAATAAAAATTATTTAAAAATCGTATAAACTGATAATTAAATAGTTAAATTTAGTAAATAATCGAAATAATATTAATAGTTAAATCGATTATTGAAATTTTTTTAATTTGAACATATTTTAGTTTTAAGAATATAAATAATTCAAAGAGTTATTAAAAATAATCATTAACTAATAGAATTAAAGCTAAACAGTACATTTTTCGAAAAATGTGAAACGTTTTTACAATATTGATCCTTAAATGGATATAAAATTCTTAACTGTTATACAAAAACCAAAAATATTATCAAAATTTTTAAATAAACAAATTGAAAATATTTACGATCAAACAAATTGGAACACTTAATAAGTTGACATTGGCTGAATTTATTTATTATAGTACGTTTTGAAAATGTCCAATAGAAATGAATAGAAATAAATAATAACATGTACTCGTATGTATATGTACTCACATATACTAGTGTTAAATATAATTTAATTATAATTAGTTACGTTTAAAACAAAAGAATACTTGTTATAAATAATATTGAAAAAAATTATGTTAAATTGCATTTATAAGGTTTTGGTGTAAATAAATATATTGCGAAAAAAAAATATTCATATAATAAATATTTGTTTGTTTTATTTTCAACTAAATATAACTTTAGTAGATTTCATAATCAAATTTAATAATATAACTAAATATTATACAAGTTTGTATTTCATATATATATTTCTAATTGATAGTTTCAAGAGTATATTAAAATTAAAAGCCATAATGTTCCTATTTGTTTGATTGTCATTACTAATACAACATATATCCCATGTGTGCAAATCAATCTTAATACACAATCCTTTCCAAGTAAGTTATTAGTTATAAAAAAAACTTCATTTTTACCTTATTCATTTTTCTGCTTACATAATTAAATTTTTAATACGATTATGTGGCATTATTTTATTTTGTAATCCCTTCAAACTAATTGGCTTTAAAGTAGATTTCTTTTTGTTGGCCAGAACGTACTTTCTGATGTTGCGTGCTTAGAAAAAAAACTTTGATAAATATATTCTGTAGAAAAAATTAACTTAATAGTATAAAAGGCTTTTCTCCTATAATATATTAAGTATTTCTAGTAAAGATAAAATATTTCCGTCATATGCAAAAATAATTTTATTCATTATAGTTCCATATAAAGTATAGTGTTGATATTATGAATAAGGTCAAATTTTACGAAAAACATACTATGTTGATTGTTTGTTTGTATGCAAGATCTCTAGGATATCCTAGGATATGGTACCATGAGGCCTATAAGCTAATTTTATTTACTTTTTATTGTATTTATTTATATATATTTTATTTTATTTTTATTGATTTATTTATTAATTTTTTTTCTTCAATGCAAAAAGAATTTTGAGTTGTCGTAAGTAACACTTGTGGTTTCTGGAAGTTCATATGTACTTCTAAATCTAACCAGCTGTGTTCGTACTGAGTGAATCACAGTCACTTCACTGAGTTCTTCTTTGACTGACACTTTCATTTTCTTGTCAAAGGTTCACAATTTACATCCGTAATAATGTAACCTACTAAAATTTATGACAATGTGGTCTTTGTTCCAATCTGGAATTTAAATTCATGTGGAAAATCATTCATTATTGCTTTGTTTATAGAAGCCTCAATTTGGATATAGTTACTCTATCAAAAATAAGTTAGATGCACTATCCAATTGTATCCCTATACTCCCGCACTGAAATCGTTATTACGGGCGATTTTAATATACATAATTCTTGTTGGCTTCGCTGACATCTTTATTGATTCGTACAACTGAGCTGACATTGACAGTCATAACGCTAACACATTGGGTTGGTTTCTTACATCCAATACGGTTAAATATACCATCAGTTTCTTTTCGCCTCTAGGTTAGTGACCTGAACTGTGTTATATCAGCTAATTTCTTATAAAAAATCCACTCAGTTAAAGATAAAGCTCCTTAAAGGATTATTTGGCAGTACAAGAACGCAAACTGGGACTATCTCAACAGTTTCTTAAGGAGTTTAACCATATCACTATGCTTCCTCAATATTGACGTAGATCAGGAAGCTTCTAAAACGATTTATCCGCTGATATGCTAGAAAGCTCTAAGACGATTATTTGGCAATCGGTATGATACACTTTTAGAAGCTTAGGAAGCTTCTAAAACTATTTATCCGCTGATATGCTAGAAAGCTCTTAGAAGGATTACTTGGCAATCGGTATATGACACTTCATTACTCAAAAAATAAAGAGTGTCAGTACTATGGGAAAATCATATTTCGGCTCGAACTGCAAAAGAGCTATCTGGGAACAAGGGTTAAGGATCAACCCGTCTGAGGAAGACCAGAAATAAAGGCAATACTGCCATACGTAGCATTAAATTTCTTTACGACAAAAGCTAAAGCGAAAAAACAATAGTGTCCCAGGGGTAGTAAACAGTTTTGGTCATTTGCTAATAGAAGAGTTTAAAAGCAAAATGTACCGATATTTGTTCCTTTATCTATTCTAACCCACACGGAACGTACCGAAATATTATAAGGATAAGATTTTCTACAGCATATGATGTTGAGGGATTAAGTAGCTCCACAAGTGAAGGAATTACTTTAGAAAAGAAATTTTTATTAAGATAACTAGAAATTTTCCTTAAGGTGGGGGTAGTTTATTTTGTTTGAGAGCAGAATATCTTATCCGAATTCTGAATAGTTTCCATATCCAAAATTTGGTAAGTTGCAAAAGAAATGTTTTGCTGCTTGGCCAGTCCGTGAAAGATACTATATTAATTTCCAGTCCTTTAATTATATTGTTTCATATGGCTTGTCATGGCTCCATAAAAACAATTCCAAACTGTCTTGAAGATCAATGTTTTTTAGTTTTGGATAAATAATTCGTATTTGAGGTTAATTTAATTTCAGAAAATATTTTATGTTTATTTTTTTTTAAACTGATAAATATATTTTTGCCAATAAATTTTAAAATAGTAGTATTTAAAATAAATAATTTAGCAACACCACCCCCCCCCCCCCCCAATATATTTTATACATTAAATTATACATTTCTACCTATTTTAGATATTGTTAACATAAGTTTAACTACATGAGTTTAATATCAAATGAAGGCAAGCCATTTTGTTAATGTTAAGTAAAAATCCAATAATTACAAGATTGCAACCTGTGGAGTGAATTCTCTGATAAAATATTATATATAATATTTCATGAAACAGCAGGTGATCTACTTTCAAATTTAACTTCAACATTCGCTTAAATTTTGAATATATTTTCTACTCTTTAAAAATTTCGTTTTTCAATAAATATAAAAGCTGTTCTGATCTACTTGTCCTTATATTAAAGTATTTTAGAATAATTTACATAATGTTAATATAGGAAATAAGATTTTTTTGATAGCCAAAATTCAAGCAGAATTTATAATTAGAATTAATCTTTGAAAAGAAAATGTTCGAAAACAGAATGTAGTATATTTTTCAATCATCATTTTTCAATAGTGCAGCATATTAATTATAAGTAGGCATGTTAAAGCTATCTAATGTTACTTAAATTTATTTTTAATTAGAGAAGATGTGTGACAGAAAAATAATGAGACTAATCGCAAAGAGATACAGCAGACTTTTCCATTACATAACTTGTAGTTTAGTCCCTTTTAAACGTGAAGTAAAGTTTCACCCTTTTCCGGTAACAACGCGACTGGAGCAGTTTCAGTTAGGGCAAAATAAAAATTTCTAAGCTAAATTTCTATTGAAAATTTCTACTGAAAATTTCTACTGAAAATTTCTACTGAAAATTTCTACTGAAAATTTCTACTGAAAATTTCTACTGAAAATTTCTACTGAAAATTTCTACTGAAAATTTCTACTGAAAATTTCTACTGAAATTTCTACTGAAAATTTCTACTGAAAATTTCTACTGAAAATTCTACTGTAAATTTCTACTGAAAATTTCTACTGAAATTTCTACTGAAAATTTCTACTGAAAATTTCTACTGAAAATTTCTACTGAAAATTTCTACTGAAAATTTCTACTGAAAATTTCTACTGAAAATTTCTACTGAAAATTTCTACTGAAAATTTCTACTGAAAATTTCTACTGAAAATTTCTACTGAAAATTTCTACTGAAAATTTCTACTAAAAATTTCTACTGAAAATTTCTACTGAAAATTTCTACTGAAAATTTCTACTGAAAATTTCTACTGAAAATTTCTACTGAAAATTTCTACTGAAAATTTCTACTGAAAATTTCTACTGAAAATTTCTACTGAAAATTTCTACTGAAAATTTCTACTGAAAATTTCTACTGAAAATTTCTACTGAAAATTTCTACTGAAATTTCTACTGAAAATTTCTACTAAAAATTTCTACTGAAAATTTCTACTGAAAACTTCTACTGAAAATTTCTACTGAAAATTTCTACTGCAAATTTCTACTGAAATTTCTACTGAAAATTTCTACTGAAATTTCTACTGTAAATTTCTACTGAAATTTCTACTGAAAATTTCTACTGAAATTTCTACTGTAAATTTCTACTGAAAATTTCTACTGAAAATTTCTACTGAAAATTTCTACTGAAATTTCTACTGAAAATTTCTACTGAAAATTTCTACTGAAAATTTCTACTGAAAATTTCTACTGAAAATTTCTACTGAAAATTTCTACTGAAAATTTCTACTGAAAATTTCTACTGAAAATTTCTACTGAAAATTTCTACTGAAATTTCTACTGAAAATTTCTACTGAAAATTTCTACTGAAAATTTCTACTGAAATTTCTACTGAAAATTTCTACTGAAAATTTCTACTGAAAATTCTACTGAAAATTTCTACTGAAAATTTCTACTGAAAATTTCTACTGAAAATTTCTACTGAAAATTTCTACTGAAAATTTCTACTGAAAATTTCTACTGAAAATTTCTACTGAAAATTTCTACTGAAAATTTCTACTGAAAATTTCTACTGAAAATTTCTACTGAAAATTTCTACTGAAAATTTCTACTGAAAATTTCTACTGAAAATTTCTACTAAAATTTCTACTGAAAATTTCTACTGAAAATTTCTACTGAAAATTTCTACTGAAAATTTCTACTGAAAATTTCTACTGAAAATTTCTACTGAAAATTTCTACTGAAAATTTCTACTGAAAATTTCTACTGAAAATTTCTACTGAAAATTTCTACTGAAAATGTCTACTGAAAATTTCTACTGAAAATTTCTACTGAAAATTTCTACTGAAAATTTCTACTGAAAATTTCTACTGAAAATTTCTACTGAAAATTTCTACTGAAAATTTCTACTGAAAATTTCTACTGAAAATTTCTACTGAAAATTTCTACTGAAAATTTCTACTGAAAATTTCTACTGAAAATTTGTACTGAAAATTTGTACATAAAATTTCTACTGAAATTTCTACTGAAAATTTCTACTGAAAATTTCTACTGAAAATTTCTACTGAAAATTTCTACTGAAAATTTCTACTGAAAATTTCTACTGAAAATTTCTACTGAAAATTTCTACTGAAAATTTCTACTGAAAATTTCTACTGAAAATTTCTACTAAAAATTTCTAATGAAAATTTCTACTGAAAATTTCTACTAAAAATTTCTACTAAAAATTTCTAATGAAAATTTCTACTGAAAATTTCTACTGAAAATTTTTACTAAAAATTTCTACTGAAAATTTCTACTGAAAAACTGAAAATTTCTACTAAAAATTTCTACTGAAAATTTCTACTGAAATTTCTACTGAAAATTTCTACTGCAAATTTCTACTGAAAATTTCTACTGAAAATTTCTACTGAAATTCCTACTGAAAATTTCTACTGAAAATTTCTACTGAAATTTCTACTGAAAATTTCTACTGAAATTTCTACTGTAAATTTCTACTGAAATTTGTACTGAAAATTTCTACTGAAATTTCTACTGTAAATTTCTACTGAAAATTTCTACTGAAAATTTCTACTGAAAATTTCTACTGAAAAAATTCCTTCTGAAAATTCCTAATAAACATTCCTTCTGACAATTCCTACTAAAAATTTTCTTAAGACTCAAAAGTAATGGAAAACGAATTTCAACATCAAAAACTGCTAAAAATATGAAACGAGTAAGGGCTTCTCTGAGGTCAGACCGTCGATTAACATTGAAGCTGATAAGTAGTCCTTAAAAATTAAAAAAAAAGTTTGCTTCCAAAAGAGACTTGGCAGGCATTTGAATGCTTCACGATCACAGCTTCTTCTATCACACGCGCGTTTTAATCAATGAGTTTATATCGAAACTAAGTCCATGCAATATGTTCCCCAAGATTAAAAAGCTTGGAAAGGACATTTAATTGATACTGTCGAGAACATCTAAAGGAATGTACGTGTAACCAAGGAACTGAAAGCGATTCCAGTTGAAGCTTTGCAGTACTGCTACGGAGCGTGAAAATGATGCTTCCGCCGATTTATAGATGTCCAGCGTAACCAGACTGAATAAAAAAAATATTAATGTATAAAAGTAAAAAAAAACGATTATTGCGAAAAAATAATCTCATTTTTTTTCTGCCGAAACTTATACATTTTAGCTTTTGGCATCCCCAATAGATACCTTCCTGCTTTACCAAAAATACAAATATTATTTTGATGGGAATAGGAATCCACAACTTTTCTCCTAATATCCTTTTAATGCTCTGCATTCAATGTTTGCATATCGTAATCATATCCTTTTACGTATATTAAATCCTATTATATATGAAGTAACTTGGTTAAATTTCTTCAATGAATTGAGATTTTATACTTAATGCAAGTGAATATATGACATTCTCTGATTTATTTAAAGTGAACAGTTTGAATATCTTATTTGAATTAAGATATTCACCCCTTTACCCTGTATTTGTTATATAAGCCTTTAAGAAGTACTTCACATTTTACTCTGTATTTGCTGTTTACTCGTACGAAATCTTTGTGGAAATATTTGTTGTCGGAATCACGTAAAAGTTCAGGTGAATTCTATACGAAAATTGACTTCTTCATTTTAAAAGTAGAACGATTACGTGTTCTGTAAAAATAAATTTATGAAAATTATTGAAAAGCAGCTTTTGGTAATTAGCCTTTTAGTGTTTCATTAAGTAGAAAATATTTGAAAAAATGGAAAGAGATTTAATAAGAAAATAATTCGACTATGTGGAAAAGATATTTTCTTTATCATAATTTGTTTATTAAAATTTGATATTTTTTTTGTAGTTACATATTAGATTTTAAAAGCAATTATTGTATAGAAATTTTATTATTTTGTTGTATTTATAGATATAGAAAAATCGTACATTTTAAAAGAATTCTCTGAAAAAGATTTATATTTATAGGCAAAAAGAGGGCAAAATATTTTTATTAATTTATAGATAATATAAATAATCTATTTTTTTACCCAAATTAATTTATATAATATTCAAAAGGAACATAATTATCAAAAGAAATTATTTGATGTGTTAACGTTATTTCTGATTAAATCTATTATCCATGAAAGAGTTGAAATTACTTAGAAATAGTAAAAATAGATTATATTCATAGATAAATTAGAAAGTCAATTTACTTAATCATATATAATTAGGAATAGATGTAAAAAAAAATTGTAGATAAACATTTTTTACCTTTTGAACTTTGCATTTTTTTTAGAAATTTACATGCTCTGTATTATAGTTGAGTTCTTAAAAATTTAATATCTTTAAATAAAATTTTTATTAAAAATAAATTTAAAATAATATTTTCCAATTATTTTATAATAATATATATATATATATATATATATATATTGATATTTAGTTACAATAATAATATTTAATAGGGGAAATTACATAATACAATCGTAAGCTAAAATTTTCAATATATTGTAGAAATAGAAGTGAAATTTAATGAAAAAGAACTTTCAGTATTCAATTTATTTTTCGATAAAAGACGCCTTAAAATTTGATCCTATTTTTCAATTATATAATATATTAATCTAATTTACAACCCTTTTTGAATTCTATTAAATTTACTAATTAATGAATTGGTAATAAATATATTTGGGTTTAAGGTATTCCTTTGAATATATTTAACTGATTAATTCTAAAGTATTAGTTATAAAAAATAATTTACATTACTAATATCTTAGATATTACCATGAAGAAGTCTTTTCAATTTTCACCCAGATCATATGAATAAAGAAGTTAAAGATCTACAGAAAACGATTTTCCGATGAAGATTTGTTGATGTGTAAGCGAAGGCGTTGTAATGATGTAGCATTTAATTGTCTACAATGGCTGATCTGACACAAAAAACCTTGTTTCTGAACATTCTAGGAACTGTTTTTCTTTTGTAAAATACTGTTTTGTTCTGGAGGCTCAAGTTCAATTTTTTTTAAACACCCAAATCACATGAGGGTTCTTTGCGCCCCAGATTCGAAAATCATCTTTAGCGACCAAACAAATTTTCACATCGATGGTTTGGTTAACAAATAAAATTCTCAAATCTGAGGCACGGAAAATCCGCATACATACATCCTAAAAAAGTAACTGTTTAGTGCGTCTTATGGGCTGGTGGAATCCTTCTTCGAAATTGATCGTGAAGAGGCCATTACAGTGAATTTCGAACGATATTTGAACATGTTAACGAATTCTTTGTGGCCGAAGCTGAATAAACTGCTATAAGCCATACAACACGTCAAAACATCGGTTTCTTGCGCACACACGGAATGCTGGTGTCAATTGACCGCCAAGATCTTGCGATTTGACACTCTTTGATTTCTCTCACTGTTGGAGTATTTGCCAATTATACGAAGAAATTGTGGACATTAATGGATTTTTACTGTGAAAAGTTATCGAAAATTTTGACATTCAGATGCAGGCCTGCAAACTAAGAAAAATATTATTTTTTATACATAATTGAAATAAATGTAGCTTAATATTTGTATATTTTCATTCAGTAATAAAAAAACAACCAATAGCTCATCATTTATATGCTCTTTCTAAATTATAGCAAATTTTTTTATATCTTTCAGAAAAAACTACTATATGAACTATCAGAAATTTTGCTATATTTATCTATTAAAAAAAATACATTCTATATATAAACTTGAATATCATGTTGAAAACATGTACAGACTATTATTTTTTTGCTGAAAATATGCACCGGCTATTTTTGCTTAAGCTAAATATATTTAAATTTACATTATTTTAATGTAAATATATCAAAATATTTATTTTAAAATGACATTTAAGATACTCGTAGATATGTTTGTACTCATATTTACAAGCATAATCTTGTTTTTGGTCAAATAACATGTATTAGATGATTTTTGGAATTATTTACTTTTAATTCATTCTTTTTTTTATATTTTAAATAATATCTAATAAATTTAAATTTATAAATTTTAATATAATTTTATATTGTAATAATTTTTATTATTTTACTCAATTTATTTTTGTTTTATTTAACAATTTTTTTTATAAATTTTATAAAAAAAGGTATTTGTAAAGTCATTTGAAGCAAATTAACTGTTAACTGTTTATATTTTTTTTTTTATTTCGAACACAAAAATTGTTTGATTATAATTCATTTGAATTAAAAAAAAACTTTTGATTTTAGAGCAAGCTTTGATAAAAAATATTTTGGAAAAATTATGATATTCCTTTGTGCGCTCTTAAATAATTTTGCCTTGAAATTTAAGCTATTTATATAATATTAGTAAACGTTATAGAATATTTAAATAGAAAGGACTTTTAATACAATTTTAATTTTATCATACGAATTTTTTTAAATTTCACTCTTTTTAAAAAATATTTTTTTAAAATAATAATATATTTTTAATTTAAATTTTATATTTTAGAAATTTTCAAATAATTCATAACTATATCTTATTTACGCGCATAATATGGAAATAATTTTGGTAGAAAAATTTTAAATTCTAAAATCTATTTTAAGAGATAAATACACGAATGACGGATAAAAAAAATATTTAATTCAGTATCATGAAAATTGAATTGTTATTGAATACAAATAATCAGGATTAATTTTATTGCAATTAATTAACTCTTGATTAAAATATATGTGATTATAGTAGAAATTCTATAAAAAATAATAGAAAAATAAAATATTGTGATTTGTAATTTTTTTTTAAATTTGTAAAATATATTCAGAATTTTTTTTTTAAGGATTTTTAAGAGTTAATAAGAAATTTTTCAATTAATCATCAATAATATCACAAAATTCAATTAATTTCGATATTTTTGATTAGAAATGTTTGTGTCAAAAAGAATTTAATTTATAATTATTCAAAAAATTATCACCAACGAGATACCTGACTGCTGGCTAGAATAGCTCACAGATGATTCTTGGTTATATTTTTAAACAGAAGTCGAAGTGACGCTTGAAATACTTTCTGCAGAAAAAATTCGTTTTTACCAGCTAGTATTCCGAATTGGAATTACTTGTCCGCGATACAAAAATGCAGATCGCTGCATACTATTTTGTAGTTGATTCTCTCATACTACGGATGTGGGGCTGTTGGGTGCTAGATTGGGGGACGTATTTGTGATCAGATGTTTATGGGATTTCATCTTAAAATAATTTCCTTCATGTTGAAATCAGTTCTACATCCGACTTTGCCGAGTTTCGAACGGCCAAAAATAAAACATTGTCCGTATTTTTCGACACAATTCGACCAAACCGTGCGAACGACGTGAAGATCTTCTCACAAGATAGCCCCATTTGTGTTAACTTTTCCACAAAATCACTTTAGGATATTTCGAATCGATTCGAATCTGTACGCGATATTTGTTCAAGTCGTTTAAGATAATTTTCGAACGTTTTTTTTTCAACAATTGTACTTATTCTATGAGGAGTATTGTTTTTCGAAAACTACTCACATAAATTTAGTCAAAAAAGCGCGCTCTCGAATAACAAATCCATTCATCATAAGCTAGAAGCTTTTTTCATGATGAATTATGAAAAATTCTAATCCACTCGAATTGAAATTTTTTTTTAAATTAAAATTTTTATCGATGTGGTTATCGATAATTGAATTTTTTATAAAAAAATCATATACCAATCAAAATAGTATCAATCAAAATTTGTGAAGTGTTTCCAATATTGATCAATTGTTCAACTAATTTTCTTGTATTTCAATAACTAGAGGGTAAAGTGTTTAATCAATTATTAATTCGATAGTGAAATATTGAAAATGGTTACTCTTTAAAAAATCTACTTAAAGTGATATTTTGTTTTCATCGAAATTTTATCATACCGATTTCATTCTTAATAGAAAATTTGAATGCAAAAGAATACTTTTTTCTAAATAATTTTATTACAAAATTAAATGTTTATTTTATAAATAATACTTATAATTATAATAGTAATTTATTGTTAATATTGTTAATATTTTAGAAAAGATACTTTTATATTAAAATTTATTGAAATATTTTAGCAGTTTTAATTGTAAAAATGAGTTAAAGCTTTCAATTATATATTTTATAAATATTTGCTTAAAATAGAAAATGTTATTATTGAAAATTAACTGGAAAATATGCATAATTAGTAAAGTTTCTATTGAATTCGAATTCTTAGAATAAATATGGAAAAAAATTCATTTTATGTAGTTGTTTTCAATTTGAAACATGTCAAAATTATTTTATTTTTAAATAAAATTTATAGTGTATAAAACTTTTTTTAAAAAAATATTTCATTTTTTATTAAAATTATTAATTCTAAAATTATTTTTATAACTATTTTATTTTAGACAATATGTATTTTTTTTTTAAAATTAGCTTTTTATAATGTTTGAAAATACAAATTTTATTAAAACATTAAACTTAACAATATTTAATAATATTGGTAACAAGAGGTACAGATATTTTTCATTTAATCGAATTTAATTTAATTTTATTAAAATCATATTTAAATATTTTATAAAAGAATTTTCAAATATAATTTCATTAATTTCTACCATAACTACATATGTGTATATAAAAATTTGATTTTATTTTGGTCAAAACTGAATTTTTATATTAAATTTTAGGCTGTGACATGAATTTTGTATTTAAGAATATTTTAAGTATTATCTTTAAATTTAGAAACACTTTATAAAATTGAAATAAATTTATTTCAATTTTATAATATATTTCTAAATATAAAATGAAAATAACATTAAATTATGATATTAATATTATGTTAGTATAAAGTTTGCTAAGAAAAGCTGGAAAATTATTAAGTTTTATTAAAAAATAGCTCCAACCAAATCATATTTTTAATTACATAAATTAAGTTTTTATTATGTAAATTTAAACCGAAGAATATTTTGAGAATTAACTAAAAATTAAGAAAAAATTATAAATATATTTTATATTAAAAACTTGCTATTAATACTCAAATAAATTTTAATAGGAAAAGGAGCTACTACAAAAATGACGTCAGCGCACAAAGGTGCTAGTGAATTTATTTCAAAAATAATAATTTTCCGACTAATATGATTAATAAAAAAATATTTTTTAAAAATAACATCATGTCCAAATCATATTTTAAGATATCCATTTTATTATTTTATTAAGAATATTTTAAGTATGTGTTAGTCTCTTTTGGATTTTTCAAATTCCAAATTTCATTTCTTAAATTCCATATCTTTGTATAAACATATCTTTGTATAAATTTTTTTTTTTTCATATTTAGTTCAGAAAATAAAGAGATGTATCTTCAATTTTAAAGATATTTATTTATTCTTTATCATAAGAATATCAATATTATTTCTATAAACATATTCTTAGACATTTATAAGACATATTCTTTCATTCATATCAGTTCATTCATGCTATTTTTCATTGAAATTTATTACAAATTTTTTTTTCCTTCACTTTTTTCAAATAATAATAAAAATAAAAACAATTTATCTGTAAATAATATATACGATAGTATTTTTGAATTTGTTATTTTTCAAATGTAAACAATATTTCTTTATATAAAATTGATTTTTTTCTAAATTTATATAATATCAATGCAATAATATATTTAAAATATTATTTTATGTTTAAAAAGTTTTTTTCACAATTTTTTATTTTAATAAAAAGTTAATAATTATATTAAGATATTATAAAAATAATATCAATTATGTTATTACAGACATTAAGTGGCTCATTTTACATATAATTTTTCTATATTGTCGTCGAAGTTATCAGATGTAAGAATGATACAGTCAATAGTAGTCGATAATTGAACAACTTATTCGACAATCATAATACCAATCAAAATGTCTTGTTTCTATATTTCGTTCAGCACCTAATCAGCTTATCTTCTGCGCAGTTCTTTCTAATTTTTTGATAGTAAAATTATTTTATTTTAAACTGCATTTCAAATAAGTATAATATTTAATAGCTATAAAAAAACAGGGTTATATTTTTCAAAATACAAAATGAATAATCATTAATATTTTTTCAAAATTCATTTTAAATAAATTATTTTAAAAATAAACTATAAATTTTATCTAGTCAAATTTAAAATGTATTCAAGTTCATGTTATATCTAAAATTGCAAATTGATTTATTTATCTGAAAATAAAAATCCTTCAATTGTTAATAATGTCAATGTCAAAATATTAACACCTGATTCAAATGTTAAAGCTTGTAGAAAAGGTTAGCTCCCATGAGATATCCTGAAAATAAATTTTCACTTCCAAGGCTATGAAATTCTTGATTATATTTTGTAACAGAACATTAAAATTGAAAATTAATAAAGTGTCATTAACATAATTATTTAAATGTATAAGTATAAGTATATTCGTATTTATTGTAGAACGGAAGAGAATTTCTTTAATCGATTTTAAAATGTAAGAATATTCAGTATATATTCTCTGAAAATTATTTGTGTCAGATTGTTTGGCGAATAAATTGTTTGAATAAGATTCTAAAGGTATTTTCTCACAATGAAAATATGCTGAACTAAAAATAGATATTCATAAATTTTTCGAAATTTTTAATTTTCATAGAATAGATTATTCATTATAATATATTTTGCTATTTTTATAATACAATAAATTATTATAAGAGAATTAAAAATAAATAAAATTGAATACTATGCATACTATTACGTTTGTTATAAGTTAATATCAAAATATGATTAGTATCTTTAAATGATATATAAAAATTACCATTATTTAATATTTTTGGCTTACATGTTTATGATATTTTACAAAATAAAATAAAAATTTCCAAAGTATTTACATATAAATATTAAATCAATATTTTCTTATATTTGAAAAAGTGAATTCGTTTATTAACAACGAGGTTTTTATATATTCATAGCTAATTTGGCTGTTTGCCAATTAAGTTATTTTATATAAAACATTATTAATCAATAATAAATATTAAAATTGGTTATTTGTTTCAATAAAAAGTTCTTTGACATAGCCTCAAACCAGAAATAAGGTTTTATTCATAGTTCTATTTTTTAATTATATTTTTTTTTTATTTTATTAATAAAGATATAGTTTGATTAATTTAAAATTGACCATTATTAATTATGGATTTTTAAACTACCAAATTAAATAGTAATAATATAAAAACTTTAAATAGATGTAGTGAATCTGCCGTAGGCCCTTTTAATGCTTTAAGATTATGTTCATTACCACAGATTAAATAATCTGTGTTAATGTAATAGTATTTCTATGAAAATTAAGAATGAAGGATTGTTACTCAATTTATTTACAAGCGCTATTGCCGTATGATAACCGACATTTTTTTGGACTAAACATAAAGTTATTGTGGTTTAAAAATATGCTACCACAAACCATTTTTACAGATTTGGCAATGTCAATTTGCGTCCAAGATTGTGCGATTTGACGCCATTAAACTTATTCTTATAAAGCTGAAAAAAAAACAATATAATTAAAAAAATTTAATCAAAGTCTAAATTCTCATAGTATTTTATTAAACTTAACTTTCCAAACCTTAAATTGGATAACATTTAAAGTAATTTATCTTTGAGATTTTTTGAAATTTTTCTTAAATTTTTCTTTCAAATTTCTCAATATACTGCATAGTTGTGTTTTTGATTTATTTTATATTTAACCCAAATATTTTAAGAAAAATTCAAATATTTTTTATCTAACATAATATGATTATGACCAAAAAAATTGTGAATATTTTCCTTGTAATTGGTACAAATTAGTTAACATGAATAACTCACTTAGTCAATGTGACATAAAACAAATTATTTCCTTCTTGTCATATTGTATTGTATAATTAATTATTTTCACTATTTTTAACCATACCAATTATTTAATAAAAGTAAACATTCACTTATTAAAAATTTTTTTTTAGTATTTTTAGTAATAAAGATTTAGTAAAAGTTTGAAGATGGATTTTTATGAAATTTTATTTATATACTATTTATATTGCATATAATTTTGGAGTTGCTGCGTACTATAACGAGTATAATATAACGAAAATTATTTGCAAAAAAATTAATACTATTTTTCTCAAGTAAAACTGACCAAATCTAAATTTTGAACGAAGAAAATGATTTGAATTTGATAATTTGTTTGATGAGTTAGAATTTTTTTTAAAAATTTTAATATGACCTCAAATTAAGAAAATGTTATAAAATTTTAATTTTATTTGCATTGATGATGTACATATACGTATATGAATATGAACGACATCTTTTTGTTGGAATTAAATAAATTCAACTACGATGTATGAACATATTTTCAGTAAAATATTTATAAATATTTATAATTGTAAAAATATCATTTTATTTTGAAAAAAAATATTGAAAATACTTTTTTTCTTATAAAATTTTTTAGTTTGAAAACAAAATATCACACAGTATCGCCAAATATTAAAAAAAAAAAAACTATAAACAAAAACAAATACCTGCGAATGAAATTTAAATGTGAGAATGAAATAAAATAAAATACGAGTAAGTGTCGGTTTTAATGTGCTAAATATTTCGGAAAAAATCAACATTTGTGAATTTATGTAATAATCATATGTGAAATTGTGAGAACAGATATTTAGAGATACAAATACTAGGCTATATGAGTAGGATTTTGCCCAAAAAATCTTATATGAATGTAGTCAAATTTCTTATAAACAAAAATATTAAAAATAAAAAAATTCGAAGAAAACGTTCATGTTTTAACTTATACAAATACGATTATAAAATTTATCATTTGTGAATGATTTTTGGCAAAATTCCACAAACTTTATAAAATCGCAATTTGTGTGTTCTTATTCAATGTCTTCATATATTGTGAACAGTGTCGATCTTTACCTTGATATATGCATAACTAGTCGAGCATAAATAATTGATAAAAAAGTGAAATTTTATTGATAGTATCTATACATCCGTGTTTAATAGTGGAAAAACGGAAAACGAAATCAAATCTGTTCCTATTCAAAACAATATTTTTATTTACCAAATGTCGGCTTTATTAATTGGAAAATCAAATGATTCCCAATTATCGAATAAGTCATATGAGGACCTTAATGAGGGTATCATTAAATTAAAGTTAAAAAAGCCTAAGGCTTGGAATTGGGAGCTGACTACATCGAAATCATCACCGAATATTGCGTTTCCAAGGATACTTCTATATAATGAGAAAGGCAATTTATTGGCAGATGCTCGTGAAGCAGATTGTATATACCAAGGTCCTGATTATTATTGTTCGAATCCACTAAAAAAAGCTTCCAGTTCATCGACGTCAAATGTTTCGAAAAAAACCAAAAGCTCCTCGGCAAAAACTCAGCCAAAATCAGTCAGTACTTCTACTGCTAGTATTCAACAGAAAATTGATTTTAATGAGTTCTGGGATAATAATGGAAATCGGATAGATGAAGATGGTGGTATCAATTACAAATCGAATATTAAGGATTATCGAAATGGTAATGTAACTGGAAGAAAATTGAAGCATTTCGATAGCAATAATGCGGTTGTTCGGGGTAGCAGTAATTTATCCAGTTCAATGTCTGCGGTGAACTTCTCGGAGCGTGACGAGAATCTTTCAGTAGCGAAAGATAATATCAACAAATTGGAAAAGTTACTTGATAATGACCCGACAAAGTCAAATGAAGCTTTTTCACCCTTAAGTTTAATTCCAGCCGAAAGGAGTTCGTCTTTTTTGCAACACGACTTGAATCGAAACGAGCATACTTATGATGTATGGCCAGAAACAATAGCTGCTAAAAAGAATCACGTAGCTCGACAGGTGTCTATGGAACGCACTAATGCCAACACGATCCGGGATTCAGTTAGACAAATTAATGAAGTTAAAGGATCAGATACAAAGTCACGGTTTTATTTGCAGAAGAGTAAGAGCGCTGCCGATGTGCCGGTACGAGAAAAGAAAAAGTTTCGCCGGTCAACTAGTAATGTTCAGGGAAAATTCTCGGATTCGATTCTGGAAAGAATGCGAGCTTTTAAGAGATGTTCATCGTCCTCAGAGGATCTTGATGATGAGCAGCTATCATTTAATGCAGATGGATCTGATAGAGGACGGCCAAAATATTTCCTTCGGTCTTGCAGAGCTGGAACTTTATTTGTTTGTGAAGAAAGTTTTCGACATCGGAAGGTGAGGCGGCGTCAAAAGGCTTGTCCTCGTATATCGGAACATGGAGAATATGAAGAGGATTTGAACAGATTGGAGCCAACTCGACTAAAAGTTACAAAAAAACATATTTATGCTGTACCCAGTGATGCCGAACAGAAGACTGGTTGGACTATTTCTCGAAATTATCTGCACAAGAAAGGTGGAAGTGTTCCTAATATGGGAACTGTTTCGAACAGTAGTTTACATAAAATCGATAATCTTATTTCGAATTCTCACGGAACAAAATTGGAAAAATATTATTGCAATGGAGCAGAAGAACCACAGGAGATGGTTACAGAATACGATCAAGCGGATTTCTTCGTGACTAGAAATCCAAAATGGAAATCATCGCCATCGTTGGGTGCCGGTTTTAAAAGACAGGAAATGTTTCCGATTCGGAGACCAAAAGAAATACGTGCTCATTGTGAAGGACGTGGTCAACTAGTGAAAAATTTAAATGCAAACGAAGCATCTACACGTCGTTTTCTAGATGTAAGAGATCCTGTGGATAGGGGACGAGAGCACAGTGCAAATAGTGATTGTAAAGTGAAACGCCGAAAGAAATCCAAACAGTTGCGGCGATGTGTGAGCACGGGTACAATGTCGTTGGACTGTTCATCAGACGATGAGGACCACTTAGAACAAGGTCCATTTCAAGGCAATCGCAATCGAGCCTATGACCAGAAACGGAATAGGGATGAGAAACAGAATGAATCTCGAAACCGGATGCAAAAGTGCACTCATGCCCAAGCGAGACCAATATTACGGGCACACAGATTACACAATCAAACAGGTGAGTTACAATAGAAATTTAAGTTTATGCTTTTGATTCTGGTTTTTCATGTGTAAACTTGTGCTCGTTTCCACCAACGCTTTGTAAAATTTCCAGGCATTGCCAGCAACATTTCTGTTGTAAAAATACCTTAAAAATATTTTTTGTGCCCTTAAGTTTTGGTACTTCAAATACCATTAATCGTCTCCCTTTTGAATAAATATTTTTTCACAACCCAACTCATTAAGGATGGACAATTGTTTGTTGTCTTTTAAAAAAGGAAAACTTTTTATATGAAAATTTATAAATGAATGTGGCATGTTAGGTAGAAATAAATATATTAAAAAAATTTTATTACAAAAAAGTATTTAAGATTAGCAAATAAAAATTTAAAAGTATCTTTGGAATGTCTTATTGGATTTCTTTGGTTTTATTTTGTTTGTTTTTAAATAAAAGTTTTTGCAAGATAATATTATTAAAAAATTGTAATCAGCAAAAAAACCAAACTCGGAAAAATTTTCTAATGTAAAAGATTCAGAATGCGGAAAAATGTAGTATTTTTGTAGTTCAATCAAATCTTTTCTCTACTATACAGCTCTGTCAGGAGGTTATCCAGTTTGCGGTTTGGAAAATATAGCTCTATTATTTTATAATAATTTAAGATAGATAATATTTAAGATAAAAATTGACTG
Source organism: Atherix ibis (assembly GCA_958298945.1). Lineage (NCBI taxonomy): Eukaryota > Metazoa > Arthropoda > Insecta > Diptera > Athericidae > Atherix > Atherix ibis. The sequence continues at coordinate 40,488,608 of OY282606.1, forward strand.
TTTTGTAATTTGCCATTAAAAGAACAAAAAATTATCAAAAAACGCACTGAAAGTGGGGAAAATTTCTTCAAAAGTGGTGATTCGGGGATTCTGAATGATGCTCTGAAATACCACAAGTGACTATAGAGATGCCATTGTATCCGCGAAAATTTACTGTGTGCTGTGCATTTTGGTTTGAAAATTTCTTTGGCATTTCTTTGAAAATGAAGAAGGAGGGACCGTTATCGTCAATTTTAATCGCTATGGTCGTGTGATAACTAATTAACTCGGTCTTAAGTTAAAGAATTTAATCTGGACTAAATGTGATTTTAACAAAACTGTTCGACAAGACTCATAACAGGAGCAAAATAAACAAGATTTTTGCTATAGCCACGTTTTGCCTTTTAATGGGAGATTTTTTCACTGATAAGACTAAATTTTCGCTCGGTTAACATGACAGTAAACAAGACAATTAAATATAGTAATCTGAAAAATTACAATTCACTGTTTTTTAACCATAAAAAATAACTGGCTAACGTGAATTCTGATTTGAAGATATCATTAGCCCGAATTTCTTAGAAAATGAAGACGGAAAGATCCTTACTCTAAAATTGGGACATTTTTTTTTTTGACCTGAACTGGACAATTTTAATCTTGCGGTTTTTTTTGCCTGAACTTGACCAATTACGGTTTTTACCGAATGACACCACAAACCACACTACATGACAAAATTTGGTTTTTTTGCTCGGAAAAATTCTAATATGAAGATCGTGCAATTTGACGCTATTGACATATTTATTTTGTACAAATCTTCTTTAAAGATTGTATTTATGCAGATAATTCTGAAAGTGTACAGTATTTAAAAATCAACATCCGTCGTTACGAGCATGTACATTCTCCAAAACTATGTACGAGTTCTGTTAAAAAAGAATCGCGAATTTTGTGTTTTTTCAAAAATTATTTATTTATTTATGAATATCTATTTTGTCCCCTTCAAAGTAATCCCCATCAGATATTTTTTCTCAATCCTCGAAGCACTTCAAAAAATCATTTTTTGTGATCTTGTTCAGCTCCTCCTTCGATGTCGTCTTTATCTCCTCAATCGTAGCATAGCGTCGTCCTTTCATGGGGCTCTTCAGTGTATTGTTTTTGGCCAAACAATACCATTATTAGTGTAAAAAATTTGCGCACAACCAACGATGCGTAAGCAGGAGCGTTATCATGGCCAATTTTTGTTCTTCCACAAATCCGGGCGTTTACTTTTGCATAACTTGCAGGTAATATTTCTTATTAACCGTTCTACCCTGTGGCAAAAACTTATGATACAGCACGCCCCTGCAATCGAAGAAAACTGTAACCAAAACCTTCACATTCGACCGAACTTGGCGCACTTTTTTCAATCTTGGCTCGTGCGGCAGCTTTCATTGGAATGACTGAGTTTTAGTTTCCACGTCATAACCATAAAACCATGATTCGTCACCGGTTATAACCCTCTGGATTAAATTTAAGTCATCGCGGACAGAGTCTAACAGCTCCTTAGCAATGTTAATGCAATGCTGTTTTTGGTCGAAAATGGGCAAAAATCAAAGACGAGCCAAAACACGTGCAAGCAATGCCGCTGTCAAACATTAACTGAATATTCACAATAGTCGACATAAATGAGAGACATGAGTACCGCCATAAGGCCACAAAAAATCTAAAATCGAATATACATAACCCGCGGAAATTCAAAATTCGCGATACTTTTTGAACAGACCTCGTATAAAAGTATATGTCAACTATTAACGAATTACAAAATTTATTAGAGCAGATATAAAATATTTTTTAAGCAATTTACACCAAAAAAAAAATGTTTGTGTGTACGTACCTCACATGATTAGCTAAAAAATAAATTTAAAAATAAAAATAATTAATCATCTCTTTTACTTATAAGAGAAAGCTTGTAGAAATATTCACATATATGTACATAATTAAAAGCTTCGATATGACACGTTTGCTTAGTAGGCAAATTTTTTTTTTGTGTGCATATAAGCACTTTCGCATCGGTTCGAGTAATGTCAGGTTTCAGTAACAACAAACATTTGAAAGTGTCAGCTGATACCTGAGAAGTTATGTCATTTAGGCTACCAAGTTTATAGAAGCTATTCCCATAGTATGAATATTCAATGATTGGATGAGTAAATGACACTTTTCGAGACTCTCATATGTCACGAAAATTTCATAGACTGCAAACACTCTCGTATATTGGATGTGGAGAATTTGGTTTTGTTTATTTTTCGAAATTTTCTGGCATAAAAAAAAGTTGACGCAGCTTTAACGCTTTTGTCGTTCGCTCTCTTATTTTTGTGTCTTTATAGAGAACAATTTACCGAGATGATATTTGCATGAGAACACAGTGTACAAGTGATAGAAACTTTGTAAAATTTGCATATGTAAGATAAATTCTGATTGCACAATATTGCAAACAGTCTGTGAGTGTGTGCGATGCACGTGCTTCCAACGATCCGGTTCACTGAATCGGCATAAAACACCTAAACCCCCCGTTTGCCATGCTTGACGGGTCGTATCGTTGCTTCGGCGCATTAAATCCATTTGTTTACTCCAAGAGAACCTGGGGATTTTTTGTGTAATACCAAGCACGAAGGAGAATCATTCTGAACCGCTTCAATTCTCTTCAGCAATAATACATCCACTTCTGAGTTGTATATTCTATTGTTGCTGCTCTTTTTAATTTTTTATTGTTTTTTGTTGTTGTTTTGTTTTGTTACTATTATTATTGTGTGTACATTATTGTGAATTGTTCTAAAGTCTAGTTCCCTTCCTGCCGCACCAAATTTACGAGTATTGAACTGAGACTGTAACGGTCGGTACACCCCGAAAAGAAGTTCCAATTGGATTCGGGAAGGTAATCAGAACCATCGATGTGTATACGGTACTATGCCATCGTATTAAATACCGTATTCATGTTTAAACCACTACATTTACATACCGGTTGACAGAAACATTCACACTTACGCATATTCCGTATGGAGGAAAAATTCAACTGTGATCCTGTTATCAGTTCAGTTTAGTTCAGTTCAGTTCAGTTCAGTTCTATCGTGGTTACTAAACGGATCGGTTTGCCGCGTAACGCGAGAACTTTATAAATTTTTCGTAAATTGAACGTATGGCAAAAGAAGTCCTATAATATATAATATAATATAGATAATAAATTCGTACAGTGTTTATGATAAATTGCTATGTAAACGAGTCAGTTACAACAAATTGAATTCTTCAGCATAAGGATTTTTTTTTAAAAAATCTCGAAAAAGTAAAAGACGGGATGCATTTGTAAAGAAAATAGGAAAAATAACGTTAATCTTTGCAATTTTTCCTTATATTTTACAAAGATTGATAGATGAACGTTATAATTCTTGTACCTTTAATATGAATTTGTAATTGTTCCAGATTTAAATTGGAATATCAAATATCAGTACGGAAAGCTGTATACTTTATACACTTTACACTCGAATGGAAATATTCCAAATTTTTTCTCCCGTTACATATTTACAAAAAAAACAAAATGTTTCTTCTGATCTAATCAATATTATGTATGTATGTGTATGGTATGTATATCGTGTTTAAATAAAAAACGGGAAATAAATGGGAATAATTTGCAAAACGTTTGGTATTATATTATTTAAAAGAATGGAAAATACAAGTTTATATGGGCACATTTAATTGAAAATGTGAAAATATAAAATGAAAGCGAAATTATTCATTTGCTTAACATGTGATCGGGTGTTTAATTTCCGGTTGTGATTTTTCGTCAAACTTCCTGTCATCGAATTCAAATTCAACACAATCGATCTACCATTTTACGAGCATTTTCATTAAATTTCATTTGTAAATAATCAATTAGACTGTGTAAATTTTTTTAAAAGGATCTAGCCTCGTCTATTCGCGATATATGTGTATTGTATGTTATTGTACGATATGTAAACGATACGATTTCATTTGTCGTTATCAAATGATTTGAAATTTGATCGATTCGATTCAATTTAATTTGATTTGATTTGATGTGATTGGATTTTGTTAAGTGAGTGTCATTTGTTATTAGTGAATTATTTATTGTTGTTATAATAACTTTCCTTTGGAAATAGTACTTCTTATTGGTATAGTGTTATTGATTTATACATTTTTTAAGTTAAGTACTTGGTGCAGTATAAATTTGCAAAAATTATTTTATGTTAACCTCAACCTCATCTATTATCCTTAGTATTTATGTATAGTTAAGTTCAATATAAAAAAAATTTGGAAAAAATTTCTGAATATAAAAGTGTACATGTACCATATGTGAAAGAAATATTAATAATATTCTAAGAAATTTCTAAAAGAGAATATAACAAATTTTAGTGTTACTATTTGAGTGTTACGATAAACTCTTACCAAATACTATCTAATCACAGAGATTTTTTTTATCTAAAGCGGCAACCAACGTGGAAAATAACTAACAAATTTATCTACATCTACTTTATATCACGGTACTAAATTAATCTTTTTTTTTTATAATAAGTTTATTTAAATTTAGATATAAATTTATGGAGTAAAGAATTTTTTTTTATATTTTAATATTTGCTTTGTACAAAATTGTTATGATAAGAATTTTTATTACAATAAAGATGAACTTTCTTAGAAATATATATTTATTTGTTTGTAAGTTACATAAAAAAACTGAAAGCAAAAAAAAAAAACTGAATTTTGTTTTTTATTTATCTACCATTAAAGACGACAAATAAATCGACATATATTATATCTAGTATTTTTTATTACATTCAATTTTTCTTTTACTACTATAATGAATGTTAGGAAATAAAATGTGTAATTTACTAAAATGGAAATGTCATTTTAATAAGGTTACAGTAGAATAAAATTTATTATTATTTATTATGTTGTATTCGTATTTAATTTATTGTAATAGGAGAAGTGGGAATAAATAAATAACAGAAGTATTTTTTTTTGGACAAATTTCATAAAGAGAAAAGAATATTAAGGAGAGTAAATTAGATCAATTTGTGGTTAGTGAATATTTAACATATTAGAAATATTGTAGAGAAGTTTTCTTTTTTTTTTGATCAAATAGAATTTTTATTGAAGAGTATTAAATAAAAAATAAATTATTTAAATCACTTTGGAAAATATTTTTTTTTAATTTATAAATGTTTCAATTGGAAACTAGTCCAATTACTAATTTCTCTGCACTGACTTATTATATGCAATAAACATTATAATCATATTTTTGAGATAATCTTTAAAAAGTTTATTATTTACTATTGATAATAAAGGATTATCTATTTTTTGTTTTCAAAAATAAATTTATATAAATAAAATATATTGTACTTTAAGTTCAGATATAGATAAACTTTCTTTTTTAATCCATTGCTTCAAACTTGTCATAAGTTGATATAAAAAATTTTTCAAATAGCTTCCATTAAACTTTTGGGAGAACTGCTCTCTTATTTTGGGACATTTTTTTGTGCAGATATTGGGTTTTAAATACTGTAGTTTTTTGCATAGTTTAGTAAAAAAATATCAATCGGCGTCAAATCACATTATCTTAGAGACTAATTGATATCAGCAATCCTTGAAATTTTGCGTTCTTGAAAAATTGTATGCAATAAATTATAAATTTGTCTTGATATGTGGCATGTAGCATGGTTTTGCTAGAAACTACATTTGGTTTAAATTAAAATCTTGAATTGCAGACCAAAAACAGTTATTTATCATACGGCCATAGCGCTCAAAATTAACCGTAAGGATATCTCCTTCTAAAATTTATTCAATAATAACTTTAGACTGAAATTCATACTGCAGTCACTTTTTGTAGGTACGATGGCTTTTCCATAGTCAATTTTGGCGAGAAATGAGCCTCATCGCATAGTTTAGTAAAAAAATATCAATCGGCGTCAAATCACATTATCTTAGAGACTAATTAATATCAGCAGTCCTTGAAATTTTGTGTCCTTGGGAAATTTTATGCAATAAATAATAAATTTGTCTTGATATGTGACATGTAGCATAGTTTTGCTAGAAACTACATTTGGTTTAAATTAAAATCTTGAATTTCAGGCCAAAAACAGTTATTTATCATACGGCCATAGCGCTCAAAATTGACGATAAGGATATCTGCTTCTAAAATGTATTCAATAATAACTTAAGACTGAAATTCATACTGCAGTCACTTTTTGTAGGTACAATGGCTTTTCCATAGTCAATTTTGGCGAGAAATGAGCCTCATCGCATAGTTTAGTAAAAAAATATCAATCGGCGTCAAATCACATTATCTTAGAGACTAATTAATATCAGCAATCCTTGAAATTTTGCGTTCTTGAAAAATTGTATGCAATAAATTATAAATTTGTCTTGTTGTGTGGCATGTAGCATAGTTATGCTAGAAACTACATAGGTTTAAATTAAAATCTTGAATTTCAGTCCAAAAACAGTTATTTATCATACGGCCATAGCGCTCAAAATTGACGATAAGGATATCTGCTTCTAAAATTTATTCAATAATAACTTTAGACCGAAATTCACACTGCAGTCACTTTTTGTAGGTACAGTGGCTATTTCATAGTCAATTTTGGTGAGAAATGAGCCTCATTGCTAAAGAAAATTTTTGTTTTCTTCAGCGTTGGGGTTGATTACTATTACCGGTCTATAATTCGGCCATTACTTGATAGATATTGGTTTTTAAATGTTTATAGATTTGAAAATTATTTGCTCCAAAATATTTTTTTCAGGATCACAACACTAAAAAATCTAACGCCATCAAATTGCGCGATCTTTGGAACTATTTGACGTCACGAAATCCCTGAACAACGCGTTTTGAGAACTTTTAGCTCAAATAGCCAAAATTTCTCATATTATGTGGCTTTTAATGATATTTTGTTAAAATTTCACATGATTAAGATAAAAATTTGCAATGGCAGGCTCAAAAAAGTTGATTATCATACGGTTATAGTGCCCAGAATTGAAGGTAATGATCTCTCCTTTTTCATTTTCAAGGAAATAAGACTAAATGACCAAAGTGCACACCAGATAGGAACTTTTCATAGATAGAATGGCTTCTCCACAGTCAATTGTAGGTTTTCAGAGTTCCATATATGATACTTTTGATTATATACATATCCATCGAGCGAGAAATAGCCTCTCCTTGATTATTTGTGAAAAATTGTAAGAGCACTTTTCATTCACCTCACGCTTAAGTTATCTTAATTTTCTAATAGAATAAGTATAAGAAAAAGTAAATTGCAAATAACCTTGCCCTAATTTTAAAATGTTCTTTTCCCTTATAAATATTCAATGTATGTCTTAAACTGAATAAATTTTATGATAAAAATATTCGATAAAATTTTAGTTCTGAATTTTATGTGGATCCATGTAAAATTTTACATTTAAATTAGATTTGTTCACAGGCATATAAATCGGCAGTAGTTTTGAATTTGTTCAATTAAAAAAAGGAAGAACGTCCTACATGAAATTATAAAAGAAGTTTTTTTTTTATATTTCACACGTGCAAACAGTATTTCCATTCCAAAACCAACTATGTATATCATTTTATCTTATCTAATTTGGCTATTTCGAAATGGAAAGGTAGAATACAGATAAATCTATTTGCATATTGCATAATTGAAACCAATTACACCATGCGTGTTAGTGAGAATTTTTTTTTTATTTGCTCCTGAGTCCTTTAAGCAATCTTTTGGGAATCCTTTTAAAACCAACCAATATACTTACATATTTGGAATAAATTTATAGATATATATATATATATATATAACCTTAAGTATTTCTATTTCTATAAGCACGTAAATCTCGAGAGGATAGTGTGTGAAATTCTACCCGAATGAATTTTTAAAGTTTAATTTTCCTTATTTTCACTTCGATTTACCTTTTTGGTTAGTAATAGGCCAAGTGTTAGTGTTAGTTGTGACCACATATGTATAGTAGATAAGTTTGAACATTAGTTATGTTAACTGTTTAGATTATTATTAATTTTATAGCATTTTGTGTAAATATGTTTGACTAGAAAATTAAAAGTTTTTCGGAAACTTATCCGAGTAGAAGTATTTTCGAGGAAACGATTGATCTAGGATCTAGGAAGATATAAGGGATTGTATTATGTCATATATTTAGATTAAAATTATAATATTTATGTATTTGGGTATATGTATAAACAGTAAATATGCTGAAAGATCTGGATTATGTTTTAGTTTTCAGAAATTCCTTTAAAAAGTAATATTACTGAACAATTTTTTCAAGCATTTTTTAAAACTAATTTATTTTTGTGAATAAGACAATATTTAAGACTATCTATCTATAATAAAAACTCTTATCAAAATATCTTATCTTGGGAAAGAATATTTACATTATAACATTGTTCCGATTATGTGGATTTTAGCAAAAAAAAAATCTTAATTTTTGTTTTTTTTTTTGCCTCATTAAGATAAATTTTTTAAATATTCAAATTTATTAAAAAAAAGAAATTGTACTAAAATAGTTTATAAAAACGCAAATTAAAACATAGTTTTTAGTTTAATTTGTGATTTTTACAATAGTCATAAAAATAAATGGATTTCAAAGTAAGGCAGAAAAGATATGAGACTGATTTTAGTTTTTTTCAACAAGTTTCTTTTCTTTTTATACCATCAAAATTATCCTCTTCAAAGTAGTTTCTTCCCTTCATAGCAGATTTAGAAGGTTTCAACTGGAATAGAATTAAGCTCCTTGATTACACTACTTTTAATATCATTGACAGTAACAAAATGTCGTACTTTCAAGAGTTTTTTTTATTTTGAGCAATTAAGTCACATGGATTTGGATCGGGCTAATAAAGGTTTCGGGGAACAACAGTCCTTCCAGTGTCTGCAAAGTCTAATCTGAGGTAAATAACTTTTTTTTTGAGCTGTTTATACTGTTTCAATATCAATCGACGGTCTCCAAAGATGCTTTCGGACCCCAAAGATGCTTTATGTCATCGGAAAATGTTTGCTCTTCTTAAGGAATTTTCCGATACACTCTTTGCAACTTTAAGGAATTTTCCCAATGGCTCGTTTAAACTCACGGATTTACCAGCCTTAACACAAAACTTAATGTCATTTTTTGTTGCTTCATTTATAGGGTCACCTAGTTACCGAACGAAGTAAAAATTTGTAGTGCATGTCAAAAAAGGATTTCAGTACAAGCTTTATAGAAAAGATGTCCACAGTGTTACTACATCACTCTCGGTAATACCAGTGTCAATACTTTTCTGCCACAGATCGTAATTGGATATTTATTTAAAGTTGATAAATATTAAAACATAGTCGAGAAAATTTTTCTGCAATTTGTAATTTGCGTCTTATATTAGGTGTAGTAAAAAGTAATCCATTATTTTGCCAATAGATGGTTTTAGGTCGGGTTGCACTAGAGTCTGTATCGTTTTAAAAGTGCGATCGGGTTGCACTAGATGGCGTTAGAAAGATAAAAGTTCGTACTAAAAAAGCTTTTCATACCGTTTTGTGATTACTTGACTCAGTATTTTTTTAGCACGCGTCAAAGATGGACACCAACAAAGAGAAAATACGCCATATTTTACAGTTTTTCTTAGATAAAGGCGAAAACGCAAGCCAGGCAGCTGAAAATGTAAATAGTATTTATGGTCCTGATACTGTAACAGTTAATCACGCGCAATTTTGGTTTTGTCGATTCCGTTCCGGTAGTTTTGATGTCAAAGATGCACCACGCTCTGGAAGGCCAATTGTCGAAAATGTCGATAAAATAATGAAAATCGTCGAGTCCGACCGTCACGTAAGCACTGTTTCGATTGTCCAGGAGCTATACATTGCACAAAAAACCGTTTGGAACCACTTAAATAAGGCTGGATACAAAAAGAAGCTCGATGTATGGGTGCCACACGAGTTATCGCAAAAAAACTTCATGGACCGAATTTCCATCTGTGAATCGCTGCTGAATCGCAACAATATCGATCCATTCCTGAAGCGGATGGTTACAACGTCAAGCGACAACGGTCGTGGTCAAATCGCGGTCACCCGGCGCAAACGGTGGTCAAGCCAGGATTGACAGCCAGGAAGGTTTTGCTATGTGTTTGGTGGGACTGGCAGGGAATCATCTACTATGAGCTGCTCCCCTATGGCCGAACTTCTAATTCGGACCTATACTGTCACCAATTGGACCGTCTGAAAGAAGCAATCGCCCAGAAGCGGCCAGCTTTGGCCAATAGGAGAGGAATTGTGTGCCATCAGGACAACGCCAGGCCGCATACATCGATAGTGACTCGCCAGAAGTTCCTGGACTTTGGTTGGGATATTCTAATGCATCCACCTTATAGTCCGGACCTGGCACCAAGTGATTACCACCTCTTCCTGTCTATGACGAATGATTTTGCAGGTAAAAAATTCGCCTCAAGAGAAGATTGTGAAAATCGAAGTTTCTTGCCAATAGGGACGAGGGTTTCTATGAGAGAAGCATTATGAAAACCTCCAAAATGGCAACAATTTATCGAACAAAACGGTGCATATTTGACCTTAATCGTATCATTCTATCTATGCTAAATAAAACCTTCAATTTAATGCAAAAATAATGGATTTCTTTTTACTACAACTTATATAAAAATTCTATTGAAAATTTTCTAGACCGTCTAATCGTCCTCCAAAGTAGGTAATAGAATTTTTCGTTTTGTACTCTTTATATGTGAATTTTCGTTTTGTACTCTTTATATGTGCTTTTTAGTTTTTTTTTTATTATTTTAAAATTGAAATAAAGGAGTTGCTTATAATTTAAAAAAAAAATTTTTTTCTGGTTACTTATAACACAATATATCTCCGCGTTTTTGGACAATCAACGACCTGACCTAACTTGTTCCACATTTTCATCAGTTTTCGATGTTGTGAGGCTTTCTACTGCTTCTAAGCACACCAAAAATCCTTGTGCTTTCAATAAGAAATGTTTCCCAAAGACTAGTTGCAACTTTTTGTAAGTCAAAGTTGTGGATTCACCATGTTTAACACAAAATTTGATATCAAATCGTTGTTCCAAATTTCAGTCCACTTATTATGCTCTAATGGGTTGCGTAATCTACGTTTAGGATACAACCTCCTTATGCCAGATCATACTCAGAAATGTAAGTTTTATTAATTTCCTACCACACCTTGTTATTATGAACATAATTTTTGGTTTATTTGTTTATCTAAAAATAGATTTTCTTCTTTATGTAAAAACTTATTTAAGTACGAAGTTAATATGAAATTTTTTCGTATCTTATTTACCAAAAAAAATATTTTTTTTTCTAAGTAAATTTTTCTATTTCAATTTTGTAATAAAATTTTTCTTTAAAATTTCTATTATTTTTTTATTATATCTTTGAATAAAAAATTAATAGAAATATAATACGTTATTTTCCAAAAGAAATTACCCCTTAAACTCTGAATTTTAATATTTTACAAATCACCTTATTTAGAAAAAAAAAAATATAACTTTTGGATAATAATAAGTTAATTATATGGAAATTTTATGGTTTTTATTTAGATTCAGTGTAAAAAGCTTAACATAATTGCGGTTTAATATCATGCATTACGCAACAATTTAATATAATCAATAAAGCTAAAATTTGATAGATTATGTGCAAATGATTTCCTTTTAAGAATCCTGATTATACAAGCTCTTTTATAGTATATATTATATGATTAGATATATACATATATTATTGCTATGAATAATATTGAAATTAATTATTATGAAAAAGGTCACATTTCTTTGTAAAAATAAATGTGTTTCTGCCATACTTTCCTGCTTCTATTGATAAAAATCATAATTTTTATTAATCAATGTCAGTCTTTTATACATGAATAATTTTCTATAACTTATTATAATATTTTTGAAATTCTTAGCATTCTCTTTGATATATATACACGCATTTACTTATCTACATTTTATATGTATATAAAAATATTTTAATAAGAATCGAAGAAACTAAGGCATAAATATTTTTTGCGTTATCATATTATATGCCATGTCAATTTATAGTAACAGTTTTATTATATTATGTGTAATAAATCCAATCCAATCTTTTTAATTTCGTCATTCCAAAAAAAACTTCGCCTCTCATCTTTCAGTCAATATTATCAATCAATTTTGAAATCTGGAATGAGTTTTTAGATTATGTTTTCTGTATAGAGTATTACCTCAGAAGTATCGATTCGGATCAAAATGATATCCTTTAGAGAGATTTCGATTAGGAAACTTTAGAAGAGTTCCTATTCTTAAAATCAGTACCATTTGATCATTCGACTGCATAATTTACCTTATAAAGGTAGATATTTTCGATTGACATTGACTGAATCTATTTTCTCAATTTCAATTTTCCTTAAGAGTTATCCTTTAAATTACCTATACTAAAAATAAATGTTTCGATTGAATTCGTTGATTCGAAACAGTTAACGTTTAGTTGTAAATAAATAAAAAAAGAAAACATTTGAAAATAATACAAACATTATTTCCTCTATAGAAGGATTTTCATCGGATTATTTTTTATCCAGCTTACTTTTAGTATTGAAATATAAAAAAATCCTTCAAAATCAATAAATAAAATGAATTTTTGAAAAGTTTTTTTTTTAGTTAATAAATTAATAAAAATAAAATATGAGAAAATTTACTTAATATTCGGAAATGAAAAAAAAGGGCGCGATATATAAATTTGAAATTTACTGATTTTAATCTATTTCAGAAAAATCATCTTTTTATGACACCTTAGAAATACACGTTTTTTTTTTTGAATAATGTAGAAAATTTTCTCGTTTATATATTTGAAATTTGTTTTTCTACTCTTTTGAAGAGATCATGATTTTTTTGGATTATCTACAATTTCGTTAAAGAATTAAATAAAATTGCTAGTGAATTATTAAAAATTTAGTTGAGAAAAACACAATATTTTTTGTTGGAAAAATTTATTTAAAAAAATCGATTTGAATTTTTCCATGCTGACGCATTTTATCTTAATTATTTAATTTCATGCAAATGAACATCTAATAAAGTACTTGTTGTAAAATTTAAAGAATTTTTAATGCCAAAGAATGTATAAAGACTAGTAAACTTAATATGTTTGAAAGCTAGGCGTTTCCTTATTGCCTTTAAAAATATGAAAATAATATTTTAACTTATAATTATATTTTTAATTATTTAATAAATTAATATTTAACAATATACAAAATATAATATTTTATAATATAATAAAAACATCAGTTTTCCAAATTGCAAAAGTTGAAATTTATCTTCCCCCAACAGTAGACTTTAATATTTAAAATATTTATCTTAAAATACAAAACTTTTTCTAATAATTTAGTATTTTTTTTTATAATGAAAATATTTAACTAAATAATATAAAAATATTTATTCATACAATTTTCCTATTTATTATGTTACTTTAGTTAGTTTTGAATAGTACAAAAAATTTTAAATTGGAAGATTATCCATTTTAAAGTTTTAAAAGTAAAGTTTTTATATTTAATAATTATTAATAAGTTTGAGGTAGTATTTATTTAGCCAATAATCTGCCATATTATTTTTTTATTAAATATTAACTAATTTTTGAAAAAAATGGTGATTATATAACGTAGCAACATTTTACACTGTAAAATTAAGTTATGGTCGTCAGCGATGTAGCTCAATTTTTGCTCTGTGGGAGGTGTATAAGCTTAAAGCCGATGTTTTTTAATCAAAAAAACACATGGTATTTTTTATAGAAAGTAAAAACAAATTTATTCAAAGAACTTGCTCCCGCTAGCTACACATTTTTCCCATCTCTCGGGCAATTCGTGGATACCACGCCATAAAAATTCCTTCTCTTTCGAGGCAAACCACTCATCAAGCCATTTTCGGACGTCTTCGTAAGAATCGAAGTGCTGCTCAGTGAGCGCGTGGTCCATCGACGAAAACCGGTGGTAGTCGGAAGGGGCCAGGTCTGGTGAATAAGCGGGGTAGGGTAGCAACTCCCAGTTGAGTGTCTCCAAGTAGTTTCAGACCATTTTTGACGTGAGCAATGGTGCGTTGTCGTGGAGGAAAATCAGCTTGTCATGTCTTTGTTGATAATCCGTCCTTTTTTCACGCAGAGCACGGTTCAATTTGATCAGTTGTTGGTGGTAGCGGTGGGCAATGACAGTTTCACCAGGTTTCAACATGTCATAGTAGGCGATATCCTACCAAACGCACATCATCGTCTTCCGTCCGAATCGATTTGGTTTTGGGGAAGATGTTGATGGTTGGACGGGATCAACCCACGATATCTTGCGTTTAGGATTCTCGAAATATATCCACTTTTTATTACCTGTCACAATCCGATGCAGGAAGAACTTTCTTTTTTGTCTGGCGAGCAAGATTTCGCATGTGTTTTGGCGTCGCTCCATCTGCCTATCGTTCAATTCATGCGGCACCCATTTTTCGATCTTTTAAATATTCCCCATGCCACGCAGACGCATGGAAATGGCTGGTTGAGTAACACTCAATTGCTCCGCAAGCATTTTTTGCGATTGTGTATCGTCTTCGTCTAAAAGAGCCTGAAATTGATGGTCCTCAACCTTCCTAGGTCGATTTTCACGCTTCTTGTCCCACAATTCAAAATTGCCGTCCTTGAACCGATGAAACCAATCTCGGCACGTTGTTTCCGATAAAGCACTGTCACCATAGGCCTCCATAAGCATTCGATACGATTCGGTAGCCGATTTCTTCAAATTGAAGCAGAAAAGCAGAGCTTCCCGCATATGCTCTTTTTCTGGCACAAAACTAGACATGAATACCAAAGGAAAAATGTAAGTTGTTGTACGAAATTGCTGACAATGTGCACTGATTAATGTTGACAGATGTCAAACTCATAAAAAAAAGTATGCTGTGCACATGGTAGCCTAATACGCTCACTCACGCCATCTATGACCAAACAGCGGATTTAAGCTTATACCTCTGGTAAGAGTCTCCAAAAACCCTCAATTAACTATTTTATATCCACAAAAAATGACTATCTTATATAAATTTTGTTTTTAAGATGCTATTGGATGGCATTTATTTAAGAATAAAGCAGGAGACGCGGTTACCGTCACTTCGAGCACTCTGGTTATATGATAACAGATATTATTTGATTTTAATTTGAAGATTTTGGTTTTATAAATTATTCATCTACGTCGTATAATAGCAAAACCAATATAATATAATTAACTTAACATTTAAATAAAGTCTAAATTGAAATTATATATTTTATAAGTTTACTTTTCAAAGCATAAATTGGATAATCTTTCTACATAGTATCACCACTGATATTTATAGGATAATAATTTTCTTTCCAAGTAACTATTGTATAGTAATTTTTTTTTTCTGAATTTTACTAAAATAGTATTAATATGTTATAAATCAACAACAACAAAAAATACATTATTGTGACTCATTTATATTTCATTAATTACAGATTACTGATTACGTTTCCGTATTGATTTACGTCGACAAGGAGGTATACCACCCATACTACTGATATTGAAAATTTTTAATAAAATATATTATTTTTAAAATTATTATTCACAATAAATTATAACAGATTTTTGATTACTTACTATTTTTAATTGTTTTAAAATTAGTTGAAATAAAATTAAAGTAAATATTTTAGAAAAAGATTTAAGTACTTTTATTTGTTAATTTGTATTATTTTCATATTTGGCTCTAATAAAAATGGATGATTGCTAATTTTGAAATTTTAGAAAAAAGTTTTTTCGAAGTTAGAAAATATTTTTTTAAGAAAAGAACATTTTTATTTTAGGCATTATCAATTAAGAATTTTGCAATATGTTATGATCACACAGTATGCCTCGTCGTTGTATAGTGTCGATTTTTCTATATTTTCCCATTTTGATATTAGATATGTATCTGTACCACAATGCTTATTTAATTAAAAATAAATATGAAAATAAAAAAAAAATAGAAATTAAATTTTGATTGATTTTCTATTTCACTCAGAATACTCGTAAAATACGAGTACTCGTCCTATGAACGCTCTAAGTGCACATGTAATAGTATTTAAGTTGTGATGAAAAACTGTCGAACATGAATCGTTTCATTTTTCCCCCTTCAAAAAATCAATGATCTTGAAATTTTCATGGCTTATCAACTTTTACATTATATTATATTAGGTTTCTTATATAGTAACCCAGAAGGACTAAAAGAGAAAAAAAAATCAATTTTATGGTACTGGAAAATTGAAAATTTCCAGACTTCGTGACTTCAACATAAACAAACAAAATTTGATATTTGTTTCAAATCAAAAATAAGTAAGTGGTTGCAAACGATAGACAATATCTGACAAGGATAGAAGATAATATTTTGAACATTTTTCTATTTATTGTCATAAAGAAATGAACATCTAAATATTGAAATCTTCTCTCATAATATGAAAACAAAAATATACTCCTACACTATTGTGCCCTTGTTGACATTGCATTTTATCTTTAAGTAAATATTCTTATACCCGAAATACATAAAAATTCTGTTGTTCGAAAAAATTTTATCATACCATCAAGAAGATAAATTAAATTATGTGCATGGAGTATAAGGATATTCCTTGTTGTCTTCTTTATTACCATAAAAGCAATTTACTTCTAAGGTGAATATTTGATAAGAAATATAAAGCATAATTTGCACTAAAAACCAAACTTTAAATTTTTTTTTTTTTTTGGAAGCATTTTGCAAATGAAATTGATTTCTATAAAAATATAAAATAAATTTTTATGTGAGAACATTTTTAAAGCCTCTGTATGTTATATAAAAAAAAAATTATATTTCAATTTGAACACATTGACAATTTTATTAAAAAACCGGTTAAAAATTTGAAAATTTTAAGAATCTGCTAGAAACTGTACAAATTTAGTAATTTTTCTAGAATTGTTACTAATATTAAAATGTAGCTGACAGTAAGCACCTACCAGTATATGCTTTATAATAAAAATATTAGTTTGCGATATATAAAATATGGTAAATTTATAAGAGAAATAATTTTTTCGTGCTTTTACTTTCGGTTTCGTAAAAAAAAGACGTCTTTTGAGACAGCAATTCTTTACTGAGACTTTTTAGTCAATTTTATTAATTTTTTTGTCGAGCTTTTGACCTATCTGTTATTTAAAAATATAAAATTTACTTTTTTTTGCTGTCATAAATATAAACTTTTAAAAGTCGAATTCAATAAGACACCGCTAGAGGGTTTTTTTCATTTTATTTTGTTCATTTGTCTATAGCATTTATATTTAATTTCCATTGTTAAATGGCTACTAAAACTCCTCTAGTTACATACAAGATGCTCGTATCAAAATTTTCTATAACTTTTTGGCATATTTTGGTCTATATATATGAGGGTAATATGAAAAGTCAGTGATAAATTCAAAAATGTAGCCTGGCATTATTAAAAAAATATCGTATAGCTTTATGTTTAGTTTTCAAAGCTGTTAAAAGATTAGCAAGGTTTGTGTTTTTGTTATTAATAAGGGAAAAAGTGAACTATTTTTTGAGAAAAAACACAAAATCTCAAAATACCACCAAGCTTGAATAGTTTTTTTAAGATTCCTCACCATCTTTTGAATTGAGTTCGAAGTAGTTTACTGAATTTCGTTGGGGTCGTATGAGCACAAGTGACATCCTGAGCACTCAGGACGTTCAATTAAGGTCACCACCCAAAAAAATAATTAATAAAATCCATGATATCATTTTAAAATATCACATGAAATAACTGACATGGTATACATCTAAAAAAAATTAGTAGGTACCTATCGACGAGATGGCTGCCGCGTTTGCTAACACCTAACCAAAAACGTTTTTGTGTAACAACTTTAATGAAGTGAAGTATTTAGAAATTTTTAAACGTAATACAAATGAATAATTTACCATAACACACTATAAACTTCAATGAAGTTCAGTCAAAACAGTAGGATTTCTACTTCTACTGTTTTTATACACCAGAAAAGGTAGAAATGATTCTATTGGCAGAAAAATCCATGGCTACAGTTTTCTGGGACGTACTTACTATAATCTTCATTGATTGTCTTTAGAATAGGAAAACTAATAACAAAATAGTTTTATATAGTGTAACTAGACTAGTTGAGTAGTGAAATCGCGAAAAACGACCAAATTTATCTCCAGATTTGGCGTCTTGAGACTTTTTTCTGTTTCCAAACATGACAAAATAGCTTGGTGTGAAGAAATTTTCATCCAATTGGGGAGTTATAGCCGAAATATATCGAGCGAGAAGACTATTATATTGAAAAATTATTCAATTTTTGTTGAATAAATTAATTTTTTGTTTCATTTATCACTGACTTATCATACTGGCTTTGTAATTTTGTCATTTAGCTCGGGCTTATTGAAATAGATCTTAGGTTCCATGTAGTTCTAGAAAAAGAAACTCAATGGTGTTAAATCGCAAGATCTCGGTGGTCATTTGAGATACTGTGTTCTTCGAATTTCATTCGCAATAGCGTCAATAAATTCGATCTACTCAATTACCAAGAATACTATTTATTCATGATTTTAAAAATTGCTGCTTAAAAAATGCCATGATGTATCAAAATATCTTTACGTTGATACCATTTAAACATCCTCAACACTATTTCGGATCAAGTAATTAATGTAAATATTGTCAATTTTGTAAAATGCATGTTGTTGACAAACTTTCTATAATCAATATGCTTATTTTGATGTATAGTTTGTGCGCTTACTAAAGGTAAACGAAATAAATTTGCTGTTCTATTTATATTTGAACTAAAATACTTTATCACTTTCAAGGACTCTCATAAACTTATAAGTACTGCAGAAACATTCACAACCGTGCAAGTACTAAAATTTTACTAGCTCATATATCTTGCGATTTTGTTTTGCATTTATTTAAGTAGTCTACTTATTAAAGTGTACCATGTTGTGTAAAACTAAGATTAAACTTTATCAAATACATTCATAGGTGCAAGTATACAGGACTATTATAGGCGCATGTAGAATACCATATGATTATTCTCGAAGGTAAAGCTTAGAGTTTTACATTTAAAGTTTTAGAGTTAAGCTATTATTTATGTATATAGACGATATATCAATTCATTAAAATATTGTTCAAATTAGTGTAAAGTTTAAAAGACATAATCATAAGAAAGTATTTGAGGTAAAGAATAATAAAATATAGTTTAAATAAGTCTCATATCTAAAATATAGTAAAAATATTACAGTCTCGTGTAGGTATTGCTGCTTGTAAAATATTTCTAAGTAATAAAAGTAGGCTAATTCTATTATAAATATTTTTTCTCTTTAAGCACTTATAAAAGAATAATGGCAATGGTAATGTTTTTAATACAATATTACCATAGCAATACATTTTATATTAATTGACCATTCTATGAGTTGAAAAGCTACGAAAAACTATTTTTATAAAAAATTTTTAGGTCAAAAATAACGTGTTTAAGAAATTGGTTTTTGAACTTTAGGAAGCTTGACAAAAAAAAATATTATTGTGCAAATTTCGAACGTAAAATTTTCGTGTATAATATTTTTAGGTTTGTTTTTCGTACTTTTTTGGAAAGAACTACAGTTCACAACTTTTTTTTAATTGGATAATATTAATAAACGCTTACAATCTAGAAAAAAAATATTTTTTTCCTAAAACTTGATTAAAAAAACTTCATAATCAGTATTATAACAGAAATGTAGATAGACTGGTTTTAATCAGTTAAAAATTCAAAGAACTCCAGATATCCCGGCTTTGCACCGCGGTCTCCCATGTTTTTGATATCCTGGCTAACGTCATCGTTCTACCAAATGTAGGGGGTTACCTCGCTTTCCGAGAACATAAATGGAACAATTGTAGAGTTTTCGGGTACAATCATTCTCATCAATACGGATAAAGTTTCCAGACCACCGCAGATTATTGAGCGCAAAATTTATCCACAACTAGGCGAATGCGGACCCGCTTCAGGATCTGGTCATTAAATATGTTGCAGAATTGTTCATTCTCATGCAGGGGTCCCAAAATTGTACTAGTCTTGATCCTAAATAGAAATTTGTAGCGGTTCTGGAAGGCTTCAACTGGAATCGCCTTCAACTCTTAAGTTAGACTTATTTGGATGCTATCAACTGTACCAAAATGACGGCTTTTGAAGAGTGTTTTGGTCTTGGGGAACAAGAAAAGTCACACAGACTAAATCACATTTTCATAGTGGAGCATCCAAGTGTCGGCGGATCTAAAGCGAAGACCTCTTTTTCTGAACCTTTCCATGGCTTCTTTATACATTTTTTTAAATTAAAGGTCTGCCCTCACAGAGTCCTTACTCGTTCCATATTTTTATCTATTTTTGAAGTTGAGGGCATCCCTCAGGGGAAAATATCTTTTTCCAAATTTCCAAAAATACTTCTGCTCTTGATAAGAAATTTTCCCCATATTTTTTCGAAATTCTTAAGCCTAACAAAAAAATTTTTGACATATAATTCCTCCAAATTTTGCTGTTCAAGTTTTTGTGGCAATCTCTCCTCTATATAGGATCACGTAATTAACAGGCGAGGTCTAGGAGGAACTAACCTTTAAGTCGTTACCTACTATAAAAGGTCATACACGTATTTTTAAGATTCTATACCATTTTTATTTATTCTAGTTTTATATTTTTGGAAATCTCTTAATATTATTTTAATATAGATAAATTAGCCATAATTTCCGCTTCGGTTGAAATTTCATTTAATAAAATGATAGTTTCGCAGTAGAGTTAGAAAAAGTCGATAAATTGTTACTCTTAAATAAAGAAATAGAATAGAAAATGTTAATGTAGAAGTTAAGAAACAAATGATGAGGAAATGAAAATATTTCAATCAAAAGAACCGAATGCTTATCTCGAATGATAAAAAAGAAAAGTTTTCCTATATTTGAAGCAATAGAAAAAGGACTTTATAGTAATTTGGATAAAAAGCCCATTCCAGTATTGATAATGTTCTTTGCGTTAAGATTGATACTTTTATATTGATGGTTCTATTAATGTTTTCGATAAAATCTTCGGGAATACGAACAATCTTTTATCTTTTAAGAAATTTTTGTTTGTTTGTATTCATATAAATTTTATGACAAAATTTAAAATCTCATCACTTAGTATAAGAAAACTATTTCAATTTATTTTCATTATTTAAAATATTCTGTACAGTTTAAAAAGGAAATTTATATTCTAAAATTGAAAATAATTTTTAACAAATTTCACAAATAGTGAACTTAAATTGCAGTTCAAATTATTGAAATTTTCTGCATTCCTAAAATGGAAGTCATAATAAAGATTTAAAAGAAATAATATAAAATTATATTCTTGCAAAGTATTTACTAATAATTTTCATTGAAACTTTTCAATTATGAAATAATGTTGAGGAATTTCTAGGAAATATCTTTCAGAAGATTTGAATTTTTTATTCTTATAATAAGATTGTTATTATACAACTCATATATTTGGCAGGATAAATTAATATAAAATATGCGATGAATTATTTTAATTAAATATATTTTTAGGAATTTTGTATATTTATTTGATTATATATATGAAATTTTCAAATAATAATCTTGTATAGAAATAATAATCAGAACTTGGTTGTGTAGTACTCTCATTCATGTTATATTTATTACCCTTAATTTTTTAAGGATAACTTCTTTCCTTAAAATGAATTTAGCTAAAGTTGTCCATCAAAATATTTTATATTCAGTCTAAATTATTGTAAACTCTTCACTATTATATAAATTGAAATTTATTACCAAGAAAGTATAGTTGCTTGTTATTTTTGCCACAATACACTTCCTTTCACTTTTATGATTGATTTAAACTCTCAAGTTGAAATTTATGCCACGAACTACAGTAAAATAAATGTGATGCGCACGACCAAATTTTCTTCTAATATAAATCGTGAAATAATACAAGATGAATATTTTCAGT
Organism: Atherix ibis; assembly: GCA_958298945.1. Classification (NCBI taxonomy): domain Eukaryota; kingdom Metazoa; phylum Arthropoda; class Insecta; order Diptera; family Athericidae; genus Atherix; species Atherix ibis. The sequence goes on from OY282606.1 coordinate 40,510,582, forward strand.
AATTTTCTTATAATTTATTTTAATTTCAAGTGTCAAAATCTTTTATTAGAATAAAATTGAAACCCATATTTTCAGTCCGATGTCAAGTTATGAATTTAATAATATTCAATTGAAATAGAATTTTTTTTTATACAAGGTTTTAGCATTATCCGAATTTTAATTTTATGTGTAAATATTGTTAGTGAAATATTTTTGAAAAATTTTGAAATTATATATTCTAATTTATATATGATTATTAAAGTAAGTACATTAAAAGCGTTTATTTCATAAAATCTTATAAGTAGATTGAATTCCTTAAATTGTTGTATATATTTTTTAAATAATAATTTAAGAATATGGTAGAAAAATGCAATTTAAAAAATTTTACGTGTACTACCTGAGGCAGAATTACCTTTAAAATCAATTCTTTTAAACGTTAATACCTGATGCCCCTTTAAAAATTCTTAATTAGTGACCATAAATTATATATACGAGGTGCAATGCCGCAAACTTCTCCTCCACATAGCTTGTAAGTTAGTTCCTCCTCTTCTACATCGTGCGCTAACTACGATCCTGTAGAGGATAACATAACAAAAATTATGTTTTTCTAGTGAATTATGGAAATTAATTTCCATAATTGTAACACGCAATTTTGGACCAATGATGGACCATCCAATTTTATATTAAATTTGGTGAATCCGCGAGCTTGACTAACGAAAAGCTGTAACTACCATATGGAAAATATTTCCGATTATTTTTAGAGGGCCGATAAGTGGAAAAAGACGAACCTCACTCAGACAGACCTTCAACATCGAAAACTGATGAAAATGTGGAACAAGTGAGGGCTCTATGAGATGAAACCATCGATTAAAGTTTTTTTTATAATTAATTCCTGGAATTCTTCAGAAAAAGGATCTTTTTCGTCAGATCGAACATTATAGATATTTGGACGCTCCCCCATGACAATGTGTCATTTAAAAGTTGCATTTTAAAAAGTAAATAAAAAAAATAAAGTATATATTTTGTTAAATTTCTGATTTTATTACAAAGATTGAACCTTGAAATTTAAGAATGAAACACAACATCATTTAAATAACTGCCACGGCTAACTCGAACTAATTTTTCAGTATATTTCCGTTTGTCTGGGCCTGTATCTCTTCAATGGCAACTTTGATTTCGTGTTTTAAGGCCTCAATTATCCATGGATGGCTTGCATAACATTTATCCTTAAAGGCTCCCCACAGAAAATAATCCAATGGGCTTAAATCACAGCTCCTAGGCGGCCAATTAAGAACAGAATTTCAGCTGATTATTCGGTTTTCGAAAGCAGTGCCCAAAAGTTGAATTGTTACGGTGGTTGTTTGGCAAGTGGCCCCGTCCTGTTGAAACCAAATATTGTCCATGCCATTCTCTACAACTTTTGGAAACAAAAATTCGTTGAGCATGGCACAATAGCGCTCACCATTGACCGTAACGGCGGCTCCTTCATCGTTTTCGAAGAAAAACGGGCCAATGATGCCTCCAGTCCAAAATCCGCACCAAACCATGACTCGTTGTGGATGCAACGGATTTTCCATGGTGACGTATGGATTTTCTGAGCCCCAGGTGCGACAATTTTGTTTGTTGACATCCCCAACGAGGTGGAAATGGGCCTCATCCGAAAAGATGATTTTTCAGTAAAAATGCTCATCTTCGGCTAATTGATCTTGAGCCCATTGGGCAAACCGAAAACACATCGGATGGTCATGCGGCTTTAGTTGTTGGACTAATTGAACTTTGTAAGCTTTCATACCGAGGTCTTTGGGCAAAATTCTCAACAGAGAAGTGAGAGAAATGTTCAATTCCTGAGAACGGTGACGAGTTGATGTTGATGGATTATCACGGACATTTTCAGCATTAGAGCGGGAACGAGTTGCTTTGGCAACCAACAAACCAGTTTCGCGAACTCGCTTCACGAATTTGCCCACAAATTCACGTGATAGCATTCGATCTTTACTCCTTTTTTTTTTAGAAATTTCTCACAGTTTGGGTTGAAGACTCACCACTTTGGAAGTAAGTTCTCAATATTTCCCAGTTTTCTTCAAGCGTATGGATTAGCATTTCGTAAAATTCAGACTTTTAACTAACAATCTGTCAATTCGTCATCACGATTTAACACTCAAGTACTTCAAATAAATAGTGGTTCAAAATGTAACCGCTAGATGGACCACCCTATACCTAATATTAGTAGAAACTATTTTGTAATTAAATTTAAAATTAATTATAAAATATATTCAACAATTTTGAGAAAATATTTAAAATTTTTTATAATAAATAAGCAAATATTTTCGCACGCTTTTAATTGTGTAAGATTTGGTGAATTGCTTTGTAAGCTGCAGTTAGCCTTACTCTCCGGTTATATTCACATCTATTCCATATTCTTCAGATAGCTGAAAATATCGAGATTCTATTATTTATTCTATACGTGCCGGTGTCTTACCGTCGGCATATGTTGCGGTTAGGATATCATTATTAGAAGGACTATAATAGGTATAAATGTTTTATAACATTTGCAACTATTATAGTCCTTCCCATAATAATATTCTAACTACAAAATATGCCGATGATAGAATCTTCGTTACTTACAATAAAGACCTTTTCACAGTCACAACTATATTAGAGAACCATATCCACTCCTTAGAAGTCTGATTTAAAAAGTCGAAAGTGTGGGAAAATTTTTATATAAAAAATTCGTTACCTTTGACTTACAACAGACAAACGAGTCACTATAAATCATTTGTCTGTTTAAGTCCTTACAATAATAAAAAGAAGTGAATTTTATGTTTAACACAAATATTTACTCCGACTATTAGACAATCGGTCGAAACTGATGAGAACAATTAAAATACTAGAACCAATATGGACATACGAACTCGAATTTTAAGCTTCTTATTGAATCGAAACCTTATAATCCCAAATCTACCAAGTAAATACTCTGAAACAGTGTTACCGATCGCCACTCAAATATTGCTTTTATGTTGCTCGTTATAAACAGTTCCATTCTCAATAATCCTATCATCTTAATTTTTAAACATAAAAATTGCTCAATCCTGTTCTTTCGTTTAAAATAGCTGCTGGTCGAGATGTTTTTTAAAACAATAAAAAAATCATTCCGTTCTGGAGGAAACATTAATGGGTATGTTTATGTACTTGTATTTTTTGGTTAAAAAAATTTGCTAATTATAAATTATATTTTCATTTAAAAGAAAAGAGGATAATTCAATTCAACCTGTAATTTATAGAATATTTTTGGTTTTTATATAAATAACTATTTAAGGATTAAATTTGGAATTGTTATTTTACTTTAATTATATTTAATAATTTGTATATTATCTGAACTTCATTCTTTATTAATTTTAAAAGGAAAAATATCCAATTTGATTGTAATAAGATTATCCTCTTAATAGATACGGTTCTCTGTAAAATTTCTAGAAAAATCATATATGATTGATAAAATAAGTGAATGGGTATAATTTTATATTGTCAATTTTGTAAACTTTGTCATCTTTCAGCTGAAAAATATAAATGTTTATATCGCACTAAATATCAAATCCTTTAAAAAAAGGGGTTTAAATTCTGTTATAATATTAGCGTATGTTATTATTTTTTATTTCCAGCAAACGAAGTTGACTCTCTCATTATTCCTAATACTGTTTCAAATTTATAAAGGACTAATCTCATCCTTTTGTATATTGAATTTATCTGAAACGTTTCGCAACTACAATAAACTATAGATGAAAATACAAGCATTACTAAACTTTTAGTTACAAAGACATTTTTATTTAATATTATTTAACTGATAATTTTTTTTTAATGATAAGTAGATCAGCTTAAAATTTTTAATTAAAAATTAATTAAAAAATCTACTCTACATGTTTTGTAAGTGAATAATATAAATTTGTCCAAAATAAAAAAGTTTCCATTTTGGTCGATTAAAAACAATTTAAATGCTTTTATCAAATATACTCTATCGATACGGTTTTCAAAAAAAACTGGAATCCTTTTAAATTTAGAACTTTTCAATGTAATTCAATTATTTGTTTATATTCAAAATTTATGTTGATAGCAAATAGGGTGTTTGTTGTTAGCAATTTGTGACTGGACAAAAATATTATAAAAACAAAAGCCAATAAGTTTCACCTAAGAAATTAGAATTTTTACACATTTTTTTAGCATAATTTTTTTCTTCTCTTTTTCCAAAGTTTTCAAATTGTCCAAGTTTTCAGTTTAGACAAGGAATTTAAATAATTTTGGAACTTTCAAAGTTTCCGGTTGTTGTATACAATTCAACATTCACACAATTCACCATTTAGCACCCTCTTCCCTTATATATAGAGGGTCGTACATGAATTAGATTACTTTTGTTGAATACTTTTCAGTTTAAATTGAGTTTGGCGGCAAATGAATGGTAAAATGTCATTTGTCGGACAGTTTAAAAATTTTTATTTATAAAAGAAAAATGCAAAAAAAAAATTGATATCCCTTATGGGATGGGCATTTATGTAAACAGAACAAAATTAATGTCTATACTGCAATAACAAATCTTAAATGTGTAGTATTAGTAAGTATAGCTACTTACTTAGTGGAGTACAAAGTATACGTGCATTTGATGAAGAGAAAATCTGCAAAAAGTTTCCATTATATTATTTGTGGTAGACTATGTTATATAAAGTAGATTATAATATGGAAGGGAAAAAAGAAACGTGATTGTATGCTTAGCCCTGTAGCTTCAGGCTAATTTTCCGAAATAAATTAGTTCTTGAAATAATTAATCGACTTTTCGAATGACGTTTTACGATCCTCGTATAAAATATGAACTTGTGTACTACTTCAGTTAGCCTAAATGAGTATATTTGTTTATAAAAATCTTCTATTGAATATTTATTGTTTTTTTCATTTCGGTGAGGATTTATTGTGAAAATATTATAGTAGCTTAAGTTTTTTTTTTAGTTATATTTGTTGTGTGAATAGTAAAAAATTTTATTTTTCTGTTGTCTTAATAATATAAAGAAAAGTTAATTAAAACTCTTCTCCGTAATGTTCAAAACATTATTTCTATCGAAGCTTTTAGCAATAGTAATATGTTTAGTCGAAAAGTTTTTTGTTTGTTTGGACAAATTGAATAATAGAATTATAAATTTATTGATATTATCAATTTTGGAAGTTACGACTGCTTTGAAATTTGCTCAAAGTTAGGTTGACGGAGCAATTAGAAGTGGTTAAATTTTATGGATTTTATTCGATTCTTTTGAGAAAGAAGTTAGTGGGTCTAGGAGTATTGCATTGGTAGGACCGCTATTAAAACTAAATGCTGAATGAGGTGGCATTCATTTCGGATGTGAGAGATAGTCAGTTAAATTTTGTGAACTTAATTTTTTCTAATACAGGATGTCGCAAATCTGAATGTTTCGGTTTGAATTCTTTATAACATTTTTATTTAAGTGATAATTATTATTTTTATTTTTTTTTAAAATAAATTTAGTATTTTGATTTAATTATGAAAAATGTTGATTTTTAATTAAGGGATTATTCTTGAAATATCATTTAATAGAGCCCTTGAGTCCCTTACAGTATGCGCTGCAACCCCGTTGTAAAAATATCATTTAACAGAGCCATTGAGTCCCTTGCAGTATGCGCTGTGACCCCGTTCTTAAAAAAAATTCTAATATCTTCCGATATTGAGCACTATTGATGGAAAATGCGATAACATCTTTATTTTTAAAGAAATTTGTCCAGACAATACATCTCAATAAAAAAAGAAGAAAAGTAATGGTAATCCCTATAAACTACTCTTGGATTCTCCGTAGCCCATATCCTACAGTTTTGCTTATTTACGAAGCCATTTTATTGAAAATGAGCCCATTTGGTCATTATAAAATTGTACATTTTCTTCTGCTTTTTACCCTAACTAGATAGCATAGGCCGTTGATGATGGTCTGTCAGCTTCAAGTCTTTTACAAGATAAACTTTATATGGAAACATGCCCAATGTACCTAAAATTCCCTGCCATAACCTTCTTAATAGCCCAAATTCTGTTGAAGATCTCCTTATTGATGTTTTTGCAATTTCCTGCATACTCTCCTGTACTCATTCAATATTTTCATCGGTGTGCGCCGTACGTTAACTTCCGGTACCAGCAAGGCTCCTTTGCCAAAACACTGAACCATTGATTTTTAAAATAAAGTTCAACGATTTTGGTTCGTTGTTCGATTGTGTATAGTTTAATTAAAAATTTCCTAAGTCTTATTCACAACATACTAAAATGACATTTTACAAAAAAAATAAAAATAAAAAACTTATAAGACTTTCGAACCACAACGTTCATTTTGTGCCACCCTCCATATCCACTTAAAACATATTGTTACGATCCATCGTAGATTCGATGGATAGGGTAAAAGGAAAAAATAAACTCTACACAAACTACGAAATGTCTACATAACACTTCTACTCGGACCGCTGTTCCAACTACAACTCAACTATAACTAAAACTAACACTAAACTAAACTATCACTCGAGACCAGTGCTCATATTCATACTGCTCTGGAATCGATTTTCTGGTATCTTCTAAAATACGCTCGTATTCATACTGCTCTGGAATCGGTTTTCTGGAATTTTCTAGAACACGCCAGAGCCATAATACATCGTAAAAATATTAAACTATCTCTTGGGATTGGTGCTCATATTCATACTGCTCTGGAATCGGTTTTCTGGAATCTTCTGGAACACGCCAAAACCATACTACATCGTAACACTACAAATATCTAACAATTTCTCGTATCGCTATATGACCTTTAAGGACCTGACGCTGACGCAGTGACCATTGGCGTATATTTATAGGGTACCTACTAGAAACAAATTTTCTTTAGTAATAAAATATCTTTTTTGTTTGGATTATTTTTTGTACCAAATTGAAAGCATACTTAAATCATTTAGAATTTTGATTAAATTACCCATATAATTGTTAAAATATTTATGCTTTTAGTAAAATCGGTTTAAAATCACATTTCGGATGATAATAAGCAATTTTGAAATAATATAAAAGCAAATCAATTAAAAATGCAAAAAGCTTTTATATTTAAAACATATGCCAACTATTGGACATACAATTCCTGTTCTCTCAAGAGATTCAAGAGAATTTTTGAACACAGTTGAAATTGTTACCACATAATCCAGACCATTATTTTGCAACTTCTAGACTCTATTCATTCAAGGACTTCAGAATCCTATACTCGATTCCTTGTTCAATATGTCTGCAGTTATTGAAAACGCCATCGTCTACCAAATACTAGCAATTCGATTTCATCTTGACAGTTCAAGTATTTTTGTGAACAATAATCGCAAATACTTTCCAACCCTCATCCCCTAGAACAATAACGTTGACAACTTATGGCATTACTCGAAAAACCGATGAAACGAAAAAGCTTGTCCTTCTAAACATTATCATATGTGTAAACAACTTTAGAAATATTCCCTTAAATTTATACAATTTTCTCTAAGAAATGTGTATTTGGTATACTCATACTTTTATAAAATTCACTGCTACTTAAAATTCTACGTAATTTTTCAGCTAGTATAAAATAAAAAAGATCCACTCAAGAAATTCAATTTTACATACTTTAAAGTAATAGAAAAATTTTCTATTTGAGTTCAAAGTACTCGTATGTGTTTTCTAGGATTTTTTCAAAATTTCCACACATTATTTGTATGCATTATGTGAATTTATTTCAATAATCAAAATTTTCAATAGTTTTTTTTGTACTCCTTCTATTGTATAGCAAACAAAAAACTATTTTTACAGTTTTTGTATATCTTATGACTCTATTGACATTAGAAGTACTTATTTTAAATTTTATACATTTCAAAACAAGGAAGCAAATAATATTGAAAAGTTTTTCGAGAAGTTTTTATTTTATGATATTTATCTTAAAGTGAAAAGTTTCTCAATCAAATGTCATTTTCGTTCTATTTTTTATACTATGATCTGATATTTCAAGGATCTCAGAAAACTATCACAGAAAACTACTACAAAAACTATAATACCGTCTTTTTAAAACAAATCGTCTCAAGAGGGAAATTGCTAAAAAAAAAACGCCCTTAGCAGTTTTCATTAAAAATAATCATTTAAATTGCTGAGCTCTTAGTTCTCTTCTTTTATATTTACTCGTTGATTTTTGTTCAAGTACTTAACTTGCATATAATATTATATATATATATATATATATATATATATATATATATATATATATATATATATATATATATATACTATTTTCTCTTATTCTCAGAAATTATAAAATAATTTTTTCCCATTTAATTTAAATATAGTAGATTTTTTTTTTGGAGTATATTTTTATAAAATTTTTAGTACTTGCAAATGTAATCTTAGTTCTTGTTATTAATACTCGTAGTTTTGGATAAAATCATTTGGAATTTAATGGGAAATCTCTTAAATTTCACTTAAAATTTTAAATATTTTTTTTTTTTAGAAAATATACTATTTAATGGCAATAAATATAAGGTATTATTAAAAAGAGCATGTGGTATCTTAATAGAATTTCTTTAGACTTTTTTGTGTTTCAACACTAGATTTACCAGCTATTTAAATATACCTATTTCTACCAAAACCTTAAGAAGTACTTAAGGTCTTTAAGAAAAGTACTTAGTGAGGTTTTCAATCTTTATTTACTTTAAAAAATAACAAAATAAGCTTAATAATATTCATTATAATGCATAGATTTATAGACATTATCAATTAATCAAACTTTTAGTCGTTTCTTGTATGTTACATCACTCACAATTTTTACACACGTAGATTTTTCTCTGCGTACACTTTCCGCATAAATTTTTTTTGCATATATTGCAAACAGTTGTGCTCTTATTATTATTAAAATATCCTATTTGACACCATTTACGTATAGGAAGGGTGCCACTTGAACTTGGTATATTAATTTCTTGTGGTTTTTCCCTTGCAGTCTGATATTCAGAAGCAAGTTCTTCATCTAAGCGAAACAGAAAATCTTTCCTTGATATAGTTTCACCCGTTGTGTTTTTATAGAATATCCAGGAATTTATCCCAGCTAAATCCAAGATATTGAAAAAAAAAAACTTGAAGCGGCCACCTTCTGGAACCTGACTTGACACTATACTATCGTGCTATTTGATCAGTGATATGGACTCCAAATTTAGTGTTGTTATAAAAGGACACAGTTTCGGGTAGTCTCCTGTTAGTATTATCTATTTTTACGTGCTTGTGTTTTGTACTTAGTAGAAGTACTTTCTTATTTGGTTTACTCTTGTAAAATGTAAGTGTACATCTATTTGATTCGTACAGCAATTTTTCTGTTTGCAATTTTTCGGGAGTTCCCTCTTGTTTGCACGTATTCTTCCAACTAAAGAAGTTTTTTTAGACAGTAATTTTAACGCCAGAGGAACACTAGTAAAGAAATTGTCCATTGCTATGGTCCTATCTTTCATAGTGTATGGTTCTTCAAGTTTCATTACAACAAATTCACTTAGTGGGGTCGATGAATCTCGAACCTCATCTTTTCCTAATTAAGGAAAGCCACTTACCACATATTTGGTTTTAACATCAGAGGCCAGCCAAAATTTTATGCCAAATTTCTGAGGTTTGTTTGGCATATATTGTGTGAACCTGCATCTGGCCTTCGTTGGAAAGAGTTGCTCATCCACCGTAATATAAGCTCCTGGTTTGAAGTAATTTAGGCTATTTTCAATAAATTAATCCCAAACTGTTGAAACTAAAGCGAATTTGTCCCTTTGCAAACGTTGACTTCTCTAATTTTATTCGTCGAAGCGAATGAAATGTAGCATCTCGGTGAAATCACGCCTACTCAGAGTTGAAGAAAAAAATTTTGGTCCCCATTTCTTATTCCACAAGTATTCAAGTCTCAAATTTTTTCCTTTGTACGCCCCACGTGCATACAATATTGCAATAAACGCCTTCAATTTTGCTTGCGTAAGTTTTCATTTTTTCCCCAAAACTCGAGAGGCTTCTAATTCTGTACAAGTTCTTATGACAAATGTTCTAAGATGTGATGGTCAATTAGTAATAAAAATACGCTACTTAGCTCCCCCTGCATAATTTTAAATTTTGCGTATGCTGTAGGCCCGGACTCATCCTTGAAAATACTCTGAACTGGTGATCTTCCAGTAGCACCCCCTTTTTCAATTTTTTTCCAAATAGTTCCGTCTGAAGCAATTTCAGTTTGCTGATCTTCTATATCAAAATAATATAAAGTTCATAAAACTAATTCTTCCGTTATAGCTACAAAAGTCATGATATCATTACAGGAAGAAAATGTTACATGCAGTAGGAATTTTAATTTGAACCTGAAAGACCAGTAATTTTGACTGGTCTGGTAAATCTAGTATTAATAACAGATTATTCAATTTGCACCTTAAAAGGTTAAATTAAATAAAATTCATTGAAAATTACGATTTTAAGAATATTTATATTTAAGTATATTGAATAAACCTTTTCATTATGCATTAAATGTAACGCTTTCTAAATAGTTGTCAAAATAACTTCTTGCAGGACTCAATCCCTTTTGTAGTTATTTTTAATGACTTTTTCGCATTTTTTTGGTCTATAGTTAGATCTCTTTTTAATATTGTTTTAATATTATCAAGAAAGATCTCTTTTTAATATTGATAAAAAAAAATGGGTCAATGTCAACTTACATTACACCCTAAAATACATTACAGACAGTTACTTTTTACAGATGCAACAGATTTTATATAGTTACTTGTGAGATTTGAGAGGTCCATATATATGGTAAAAATTTTGTTTTTGACATATCCTTCAAGCATTGCTATAGAAATTTTACACAAATCCTGGCTACGTCAGAATTACCACATTTTGTAAATGTTCTTACAATTTTCACGTACAATAAATGACAATATTTCGATCATTAAAATTTAATCTTTATTATGAAATTTAGTTAACAAATAATAAATGACAGGATTGTATTTTACAAATTGCAAATTGAACAATCTTATAATATTTCGAAAATAGTAATTTTGTTTTATTTTTTATAAAAATTAAAGATGATTTTCTTATAGCGAATTAATATTTTATTCAATTAAATATTGCCCAGTCTGATCCAATACCCTTTGCCATCTTTCTGGTAGTAGCATGATTCTACGATCATAAAATGTTTGTTCTTTGCTGGCAAAAAACTGATCCGAGTGATTTTCGACCTCCTCATTTGAAGTAAACATTTTACCGTCTAAAAAGACGGTTTGTGGAGACCGGAACAAATGATAATCGGAAGGCGCTAGGTCCGGACAGTATGGTGAGTGTGGGAGTATATACCATCCAAGCTCTAAAAGCTATTGCCGAGTAGTCAAAGTTGTATGTGGTTTCACATTATCCTGTTGGAACACTATAACTTTCCTATTGATTAATACTGGCCTTGTTTCTTTAAGTGAATCATTTAAAGAAAAATAGTCTGATGATAGGTGACTTCAGAATTGATCGTTGCGTTGCTTGGTAGAAGCTCAAAATAAACCATTTCTTTGAAATCCCACCAAACAGATAGCATAACCTTTTTTTGATGAATATTGACTTTTGAAGTGCTTTGAGCCGGTTCATCTTTTCTATTCCAGAATCTTTTGCAATTAGCATTGTTGTAGACAACGCAATGTTGTCGTCCCCAGTGATGATACGCTTCAAAAATGGATAATTTTCTTGGCATTTGAGAAGCAAATCACAAATGTCAATGTGACGGTACAATTTTTTTCCGTAAGAAGATGAGAAATCCATATGTCGAGCTCTGAGATTAAACCTAGCTATTTCAAATGATCATGAACGGTCGAGTTCGATAAATTTAATTTCTCAGCGATCACACGGGTTGTTAGTCGCTGGTTTGCTTCAACTAATGCTTTTATTGTGTCCTCATCAGATTCAACTGGCCTTTCCGAACGTAATGCATCTTCAAGATCAAAATTGCCAGATCGAAATTTTGCAAACTAATTTTGGCAACGGCGCTCACTTAACACATCTTATCCATTTAAGTTATATAAGCTTAAGCCCGCTGTATGGTCATAGATGGCGTGAGTGAACGTATTAAGCTACCATGAGTACGCCATACTTTTTTTTATGAGTTTGACATTTGTAAAAATTAATAAGTGCACATTGTCAGCAATTTTGTACAACAACATACATTTTTCCTTTGGTAATAACGTCTAATTTTGTGCCAGAAAAAGAGCATATGCGCGAAGGTCTACTTTTCTGCTTCAATTTGAAGAAATCGTCTGCCGAATCGTATCGAATGCTTATGGAGGCCTATGGTGACAGTGAATTATCGGAAACAACGTGCCGAGATTGGTTTCGTCGCTTCAAGGACGACAATTTTGACTTGTTGGACAAGAAGCGTGAAAATCGACCTAGGAAGGTTGATGACTATAAATTGCAGGCTCTTGTGGACGAAGACGATACCAAATCGCAAAAAATTCTCACGCAGCAATGGGATGTTCCTCAACCAGCCATTTCCAAGCGGCTGCGTGCCATGGGGAAGACTGAAAAGATTGGAAAATGGGTGCCGCATGAATTGAACGATAAGCAGATGGAGCGACGCCAAAACAAATGCGAAATCTTGTTCCTGCATCGAAATGTGACAGGCGATGAAAAGTGGATATATTTTGAGAATCTTAAACGCAAGAAATCGTGGATTGATCCCGGCCAACCATCAACATCTTCCGTAAGACCAAATCGCTTCGCACGGAAGACGATGCTGTGCGTTTGATGGGATCAGTAGGGTATTGTCTACTATTACATGTTGAAACCTGGTGAAACTGTCAATGCACACCGCTACCACCAACAACTGATCAAATTGTACCGTGCTCTGCGTGGAAAAAGGACGGATTATCAACAAAGACATGACAAGCTGATTTTCCTCCACGATAACGCACCATCGCACACGTCAAAAATGGTCTGAAACTACTTGGAGACACTCAACTGGGAGTTGCTACCCTACCCCGCTTATTCACCAGACCTTACCCCTTCCGACTACCACCTGTTTTCGTCGATGGGCCACGCGCTCGCTGAGCAGCACTTCGATTCTTACGAAGACGTTCGAAAATGGCTTGATGAGTGGTTTACGTCCAAAGAGAAGGAATTTTTATGGCGTGGTATCCACAAATTGCCCGAGATATAGGAAAAATCTGTAGCTAGCGAGAGCAAGTACTTTGAATAAATTTGTTTTTACTTTCTATGAAAAAAACATGGGTTTTTTTGACCAAAAAACAGCGGATTTAAGCTTATACACCTGGTACATGGGATAATTTGTTTCTTGCTTGAACAGCATTTTTATCTTTTCTATAGTAAAAAAGTAAAATATACCGAAAATACAGTTTTTCACTTTCCATATTTAAAAGGGTATCAACCAAAAACTACTGTACAGAATCAATTGAATTTAATATTATGTATAATAAATTATTGCTAAAAAAAATATCTAACTTCTTGTTGTTATGGTAATTAATATTTTTAATACTAAAATCCATATTATTATTATCAATTTAAAATAATATTTATAATAAATTAATTATTATATTTGTTATGCAAATTCAATTGAATAAAAATGATGTCACTTCATCTAAAATCGAAATAGAAACCTTTCCCTTCAAATAAGTATTAATTTGATCATCAATTAATTTTTCTACAAAAGAGATCTAATATGCTAACATAAAAACTAGTAATAGTCGATACCATTCAATTTTATTAGTTGAGATTTTCAGAAAGATTCCACTTAACCATTGATCCATATCGATGGTAAAAGAAAAGTACTTTTTGAACCATTAATCTTTTACGATCCAATCAAAGTTTATATGTTGACACCGTTAAATGGTAGGCATTTTATTAACAAGAAAATCGAAGACAATCCTAAGACGGCATCTTATTGGTTCTTAAAAATTATTGTTGTTATTGTTCTTTTTTCTCTTTTTCATTATTTTTTGTTTCTACTGCAGATACGCATATTCTTAAAAATTGAGGACTGCAAAAAATATATTATATATAAAAATAACTTGTAGATATTTACTGAAATTTCGAAGATTAAGTGCCACCATAACTGAAGGATCTAAAACAATAATTTTTATGATTTTCCTCATTTTGAACAATACTCCAGAGTGCTTCTAGTCTAGATTTTTTTGGCTATTGGCCCTCATGTTCCAAGTATCTGATATGCATGACTGCCAGAAATTCTATTTTACGATTTTTAAATCGTCTACCATACATGATGGGGCGCCGATCAATTTATATGGACTCACTTTAGTTAAAGAACATTCGATATTGGACAGGAATCGGAATGTGAATATGTTTCTACACTTTTCTATACACATGCATATGTGTATGTATTTTTCCAGTTCAAGAGCCAATATTTCATATATAACCTTAGCTAACGCACTTCCTAAGGATTTTCGCATAGTCGGGTTACTCAAATGTTGTATTCCACTTCAGTTTATTGGAAATTATGGACCTCTTAAATGGAATGTGAACATTTTTTTTATTTTTTTTTTTTTTGGCTTAGCAAGAAAAATGGTAAAATCCTCGTATATGGATTAAATGACCGAATATTATTAACAGTATTAGAATTTGTTGTATTCGAATTTTTCGTGTAATTTTTCTCATATATATTGTCGAAAAATATGGTTACACTCTTAAGGACAACATTCGACAATTTACTAGAAAAAAACTCTTGTTTTTATTAAAATATTTCTCAAAAATTTTATTCTTCAATCGATTAAATTGATTTTTTTTATGAATCAAGGAATATTCGTATAATCTCTCAGAACTATCCAAGTATTTGGTAATTGATATTATGGAATTGTGGTAATATCTTATAGATTTTTTTTACGTCATTCGAATTTTTATTTCTATTCTCATCTTTAGTAAATACGAGTATTTATAATAAAATATTATCGAAATTTAGAAGTGAATGTTTTTCGATAAAACAACTTTCAATAGTATATTATGACTTGTAATTTTCTTAGTTCTCTTTCAGAGATATTGTATTTTCATAAATTCGTATAACGATAAATTTTCTCCAAGAAAACGTTCAAGGATGTTTTATAAGTAATTTTCTTTCTAAACGAGAGCAATATATATACTCGTATATATGATAATGTCTTAATAAGTTCAAAAGCTTACAATGTCCACTAATTAAAATTCTCAATTTAAAAGGGTAAATTTTATTTATTTTAAAATTTTAATCATGTATTTTTTCATGCAGTTTTATATGATACAAAAAAAAATAAAAAAAATAAAAAAACTTAAATATATACTAAAGGAAAACTCTTAAAAAAAAAAGTCCAATATTGTAACAGTTAATTTTGATCCTAAATTAGTTCTATTTTCTGTAATGTACACATTTCTCTGATGTAAAAATTTTTTACCATAGACCTAAGATATGGGCATATTTTTTAACAATCGTCTTCAAATAAGAAAACATTATATTCTTCTTAATTAAAGACAAAAAAATAGGAATTTAAAAGTTAAAAATTTCAAATAAAAGAATTACTTTAAAAAATTGTATTAATATCTACCAACACCTTATAAAGGATAATAGAATAATTGTGGTGGAAAAAGAAATATTTATTTTCGCACTTATTTACTATCTTGAATTGAGAGAATTTTGTTCTTTTTTTTGTACGAAAAAAAAAATATCCGTTGAAGAAACTTCCTGCAAAGAATGAAAAAAATACTAAAGAAAGGAAATTAATGTAAAGTAGTATAAGGGGAATAGTAACGAAAATTGTGTAGATTGAGTACAAACAAGGGAAATTTAAGATATTTACACAAAGAAAAATACTCCTGAATATAATTGGGGCAAGTATTTTTTATATTTAACGTTTCTAGTTTCAATCTGAAAAATGTGTATGACTTCGCAATTTATGTAATTTTTCTAAGGAATCATAATATACAAGAATAGATCCCAAATATCTCTTTAAATCTAGGAATTCTTCTCAAAGTCTTATTATTTTTTTAGATAAAAATTTTATTAGAATATCTCTAGAGAAGAAAAAAATTAATCAGAAAATGTGTAAATGTACTCTGCAAAGGAAAATTCCAAATATTATTGTCATAGGAAAACTGAGAAAAGGGCGAAAATTATCACATATTAGTAAGAATATCCAAATAATTCTACTGCCATTGAAAAAAGGCCTCAGAAATATCTAAGGCACTAAAATATTGTAAACAAAAAATATTTTTTCAAAGGTAGAATTTCCAACCCCTCCCCTCTTTTATAAAAACGGAGATTCTGTTATCACGATAACTTTATTATGACCTCACTAAACACAAGTTCCTTCGCTTTAGAGAAGTCTTTATTAACTTTTCTTTTGCCACTAATACTTTCCATAATTTAGAAAGCACACGAATATAATCTAAACGGTAGATACGATATATATATATAAAAAATCAAGTATACTTACAAGTACACATGCATATAGTGTATAGGAGAAGAAAAAAAAACACCAAGAAAAAGCTGACAACATTCTTTTCCAAATGCTACAAGTCCAGATAAAAGTTTTTACTTAAATTAAAGTGTGGTATAGCTGCTTTTTACAGTTCTCCCAAAAATGGGACAATATCAAGTAGAACATCTGTTCCTATTAAGTTTTTTTTTATCGTTGCCACCGACATCTACTCTAAAATATTCATACACACTCTTCACCCTAACGATTTTAATATACTTACTCACGAAAAGCTTCCTTCATAATCAATTTACCCCACAAGGATTCTGCACAAACACTGAAAATACAATACAAATTAAATCCATGTATAAACACCAACAGCCCCACATAAAAAAAATATATTAATCAGGAAAAACCATCTTAGAGATTATTTTTTTTTATTTCTCTTACTACATTTATTCTCCCCTTGCTATAATGAAGTAGAGCAAAGCTTTCGGAAAAATGTTAATATTGGTTTCAGTCACTTTATACTCTGTTTATTTTTCATATTTAGTAGCGTTTCGTAAATTTAGTGGAATTTCTGTGTTCACAAAATTATTTTTGCCACTAAATCTCTTGTAAACATTTAATCAATTTGTTAGTGTGAGAGTTTAAAAAAAAATCATCACTAACATGTCGTTTATTTCTTAGTAAACAAAAATTATCAAATTTCTTTAGTTAACAGATTTACATATGTTTTCTTGTTTTTATGAATATTATATAATATCCATAAAATAAATTTTATACATAAATTGACCAAAATTTTTATACATTTGTGAAAATTCTCCGGTTGATTCCTTCTGCATTTTCAATTCCTTTGTTGTCGATTCCCTTGCACGGGTCAAATTGTGCTTCTAAATAAAACACAGGTAATTGGTGACATTTGACACACAAGATTACTCTGGAAGCTCAAAAACTTGATCCCTCCTACTTATCCTATCTACCACTACAAGTTACGGAAAATCTCCCGGATTAATGATGGTATTCCTCACGAAAGTGTTCGTAATCCCATTCTTTACAATATCTTGTAAATATTATTCACAGGTGAATAATATTTTAACTGTGACATCATCAATAGCATAAAAACTGGGAGTCCGGTTTAGACCTTCTAAAGCGGGCTTCACGCCGCTGTCCCCTAGTTTGACACTTTTGTGGCTAACACCGTTGCTCCACCGAAGACAGCGCCTATCTCTTTTACTTTTCTGGGATACCGAACTCTCTCATGGATGTGTAGAGTCTGACACGGCTATATGATCATAAGCGGCTTTAAGGTCAATAAATCTGTTCATTGACCTTAAATCTGTTGAACTTAGCAGATCTGATCTGTGGCTGCTTTCCTAAGAGTGAAGCCCCTTTGGTATGGGTTAATTATTTTTTGAGCGAATGGTTATATTCTGCTCTGTAAAATAGCGGAGAATATATTTTAGGTGGGACTCAGTAACATTATTATTATATTTATTTGACAGGTTTTCATTTTCTACATTTGTACAATTTTTAACACATATATGCATTTTTTTTTATACACACATAGTCATGACAACACAGTCGCTCCTATGGAGCACATAGCGGCACTAGGAAACTCCGTTAACTCTCTTCCGTCTGCTTCTGCCTTGGGTTTTTTGCCTGAGGTACGGTCTTGAGGTACGGTCCGGATGCTTCCGTGAACTCTCTTCCATCTGCTTCTGCCTTTTGGGTTTTTGCCTGAGGTACGGTCTTGGGTTTTTGCCTGAGGTACGGTTTTTGCCCTGAGTACGATGAAAGCCAAATGAGTTCTTGCCTGAGGTGCGGTCCGGATGCTTCTTCTAGTGCTGTTTCTTTGATAGGGTGTGTTTTTTATAGCTTGCGGCTTATCAGACCAGCGAAGCAACCTCCAGTGACGTTAGGGGACCCTACGGACTACATATATAAGGCTTATAGTCAGGCCTTTCACCCCGGCACCAATGCCAAGATGGCGGCAGCGGGAATGGAACCCGCCACCTACCGAGTGTGAGTTGGTCACCTTGACCATTGCACCACACACTCGGTAACATAATACGTCTATAATTGCCTACACTCTGTGACATCTAAATTATCCAATAGTAATATGTTGTCCATCTTATAGTTCGTAAATTTCAACCCAACCATTTGACAGCTGCCAAACGTATTTATAATTTAGCAAACAATTTTCTATTTTCCTTCAGGATTTTTTTAATTATTTAAAAAAAAAATTCCAGTAATCCTTCAGTATTTTGGGTTGTCTTACGACATGTTATGGCGCATCTTACATTTGGACATACGAAGTCTGCTCAAAAAGTATCGCGAATTTTGAATTTGACTGCTGCTTTGCTTGCACGTGTTTTGTTTCGGGAACAAGAAAATAATCTGTTCGGTAACAAGAAAAAGTTACAGGGGGCCAGATCTGAAGAATACGGTGGCTGCGGTGTTATAAGTGTGTTTTGTTTTTGGCCAAAAATTAGCGCACAAGCAACGATGCATGAGCAGGGACGTTATCATGGTAATATTGTGCATAACTTTCTTAAGTTATTGTGCATAACTTTCAGGTAATATTCCTTATTACTCTGTGGCAAGAACTCGTGATGCACCATACCCCTGCAATCGAAGAAAACTGTAAGCAAAACCTTCACATTCGACCGAACTTGGCGCGCTTTTTTCGGTCTTGGCTCGTGCGCCAGCTTCCATTGGGATGACGAAGCTTTGGTTTCAACTTCATATCCATAAACCCATGATTCGTCACCAGTTATGACCGTCTGAAGAAAATTTGGGTCATCGCGGACAGAGTCCAACAACTCCTAGCAATGTTAATTCGATGCTGTTTTTGGTTGAAAATGGGCAAAAATCGAAGACGAGCCAAAACACGTGCAAGCAAAGCAGCTGTGAAAAGTTAACTGAACATTCAAAATGGCCGAACTTGTCGACATAATTGAGAGATATGAATACCAACATAACGCCACAAAAATCGAAAATCGAATATACGTAACCCGCGGAAATTCAAAATTCGTGATACTTTTTGAACAGACCTCGTATGTGTAAATATAGACATTAACATAATTATTCATACAACTCTCTAATTTGTATAAGTTAAACTTATGCCAGAATTGTACTCTGCTGAGCACGGAATGCGCAGTAGATAAATGGATTAGGTTCTGGAACAACTGACTTTGGATGCTGATTTTTTGAAGCAAAAAATCAGCATCCAAGTCAGTTGTTCTTCAGCATCCTTCAAGATCGTACAATTTGACGGCGCAAAATAATTTTTTGTAGGTTTAAGCAAAAGATTTTGCTTACATAAGCAGTTCGAAAACAAATATCTTTTCAGTAATGGCCGAATTACAGCCCAAAATTTGCGAAAACATCATAAGAGATCCCCTCAGAAGAATCAAGTCCTGCAAATAGTTTTGTCGTAAGCTTTTATATAAGACTATATATTTGTGTATAATGCCAAGATTTGAATAAAATCCTAAAATAAAAGTTCATTAAACATCTGCGATTTAAATGTATCTTATTTAACTAATATACAGAAAAGACACAAATTGGATAATCCTTTAATTGTTACTTCTTATTTACAATAGATAAATATATTGACACTAAACTCAATTACACGTATAACAATATAAACCATAATACACAAAAAATTAGAATGATTATTAAGTTAGTATATAAATAAATAGATATAAGGACAGTACAAATATCTTATATTTCTTGAAACTTTTGGGTGTATGTGTATATATCTTATTGTTGAATAGAAAAAATAGAGAAACATTCAAACATGCTGAAATAAATAACAAACGAGCAGTTTTATCATTTTAATAATCATGATTGTCATCATCATTATTGATTTTTCGTTTTGTTATCCTGTCCGGAAATCATCTTATTAAATCCATTACAATCACCATCTCGACTCTAGTATAGAATTGCCGAGACTTGACAACAAAATTTCGTATTATTTCGTCTTTATTTTCAAGCTGCTGTTGAAAGCGGTCGAAAATTTATTATTTGACAAAGTCGAGAAAAATCTGACTATAATCCCATTAAATTTAAGAACTTTGTTATTTATGATCCCATCAGTATAGTACTAGTACAGTTTTTCATCCTTTACCAAGGAAATGTTATTGTGGTTTGCTTTCACACCCAAAAGTTCCAACAAATATAAGCTAACCAACCGAATCAGCTCTATCCATATAAGAAATTGTACGATCCTATAAATTTTACAGGAGTTGAGGAAACCACTTTATAATAGCTTTTGACAAAAAGGGTTTATACCAATTGTTATGGAAGGTGAATTCAACAACGAATATTGGATGAACTCTTCGTGTCATAGTTTTATACAATCGCACACTATCCAAATTTCAGCATATATGTACACTGAAACATACACGTATTCGTAATATACTCTTGCACTCGTAGATGAAATGCTCGAAGATCCTTTATTCACAAGTATCCGAATTCGATGAATAAAATTCAAAGTAAATTCTCGTACGCATAATCATATTACCCTTATTTCACAGAGGGTTAATCAATGCCAATTCTCTTAGCTTTCATATATTAAGACGTATTTCCTTCATTTAAAAAGGCAATTCTCATTCTTTTGTTGGTCATCATTTTCATGTAATGGTAAATGCTTTGAATATCTACTTTTTTTCAATTTTTATTGATGTAAATGGCTTTAAAAAAAAATGTCTAAAATGAAAATAAATAATTTTTCACCCTGTCAATCCTTATTGAGCATATCGTTATTATAGCTTTTCTTTCAAGAAAAGTGCCATTTTCTATTCAACTTTTATTTTCACTTTTATTTTTCTAACAGAATTTGATATAATTATTATAGATTTATTAGACATTGATGAATCAAATAAATTTTCTGTCATTTGTAAAGAATATAAATGAACTGAAACTAAATATTATTTACAATAGATACACGAATTTATTGATTGTCATAAACTCATATTAAAAGAAAAAAAACGTTTTTCGCTATAATAATAATTTATTTTTATTTTGAATAGAAATTTTAATAATAATTTATTGAATTTTTATGCAATATTTTAAATACATTAAATTAACATGAAATTCCTTTTAATGAATTTTAGATAAGTTATAATAGGTAAATAAAGGGACTTGGTTTATTTAAGGATATTATTAAAAGTATCTGAGAAATTCTAATACTTTAACTTCGGATTTGATGAGTTTTAATTTACATACTGGAAGTGATCAAAAAATTTATATTTAAAGAATATTTTGATTTTTAACAGCTATTTAATAAATTAAATAAAATTTAATAGTTTAAAGAGTTATATTCTCAAAATGTAGTCAGTGGAGCATATAGGACTTCTCAGGTGTACTCAATCCTAACACTGAACCCATTAGTTTAATTTATGCCAACTTTTGGCCTCTTGGCACTGCCCCCTACCACAATTTATTCTCTTAATTTATTAAGAATGTCAATATTAGAGACAGATCCTTTCAATTTCTCTCTACACTTCGAAATTTTCCTTTTGCATTCATATTAGAAGTTGTGGTAGAGGGCAGTGCGTCAACCAGTTCTATCTACACAAAACTTCTATCTACAGAGACGAGCTTGAAGAATGTATACTCCTGAACAACGTTGCGGTGATCGACCCCAATACAAGTTCGTTTACAGTTATTGATTTTTATTGTGAGGCTTGTGGTTTTTTTTTATTTATTAAGATCCTTGGTTTTTATTGGGGGGTTTCTATGTACTATGAACAACTATACATAATAAAAACAGTGGTTGAATTTTTTTGTGCGGTTTATTCAATTGACGAAATATTATTAACATCACTCACAGTCCAACTGTCATTAAAGCTATAAAACTCATTGAAATTTGATATAAGTTACTTAAAAATAGGAGTGAAAAATTACGTTGGCTACCAGCCCATATGGAAATTATAGGAAATAAAAGTGCTGATCAGTTTAATATCCCTAATCTGCCATGCACACTAAAAGAATGATAGATAATATCCTCAGCCATTCGTAGAAATTCAGACTGGACTAATAGTGAAACCTTCTTATTGTGCCACTTATCGAAAATCTGGCCACGCAAACTTTTCAGAATCTGGATATTTTATTATATATCCAGATTCTGAAAAGTTTGCGTGGCCAGATTTTCATTCAAAATAATGGATTTTTTCTTACTACTAATGGTGTAATAAAAAAAAATCCATTATTTTTGCATTAAATTGAAGGTTTTATTTAGCATAGATAGAATGATACGATTTAGATCAAATATGCACCGTTTTGTTCGATAAATTTTTGCCATTTTGGAGGTAATTCCATAATGCCTCTCTCATAGAAACCCTCGTCCCTATTGGCAAAAAACTGGGACAGTCGATTTTCAAAATCTTCTCTTGAGGCGAATTTTTTACCTGCAAAATCATTCGTCATAGACAGGAAGAGGTGGTAATCACTTGGTGCCAGGTCCGGACTTTAAGGTGGATGCATAAGAATATCCCAACCATAGTCCCGGAACTTCTGGCGAGTCACTATCGATGTATGCGGCCTGGCGTTGTCCTGATGGAACACAATTCCTCTCCTATTGGCCAAAGCTGGCCGCTTCTGGGCGATTGCTTCTTTCAGACGGTCCAATTGTTGACAGTGTAGGTCCGAATTAAGAGTTCGGCCGTAGGGGAGCAGCTCATAGTAGATGATTCCCTGCCAGTCCCACCAAACACACAGCAAAACCTTCCTGGCTGTCAATCCGGGTGACCGCGATTTGACCACGACCGTTGTCGCTTGACGTTGTCGTAAGTGACCCACTTTTCATCACCAGTAACCATGCGCTTCAGAAATGGATCGATATTGTTGCGATTCAGCAGCGATTCGCAGATGGAAATTCGGTCCATGCGGTTTTTTTGCGATAACTCGTGTGGCACCCATACATCGAGCTTCTTTTTGTATCCAGCCTTATTTAAGTGATTCCAAACGGTTTTTTGTGCAATGTTTAGTTCCTGGGGAATCGAAACAGTGCTTACGTGACGGTCGGACTCGACGATTTCCATTATTTTATCGGCATTTTCGACAATTGGCCTTCCAGAGCGTGGTGCATCTTTGACATGAAAATTACCGGAACGGAATCGACGAAACCAAAATTGCGCATGATTAACTGTTACAGTATCAGGACCATAAATACTATTTACATTTTCAGCTGCCTGGCTTGCGTTTTCGCCTTTATCTAAGAAAAACTGTAAAACATGGTGTATTTTCTCTTTGTTGGTGTCCATCTGTGACGCGTGCTGGTCACTGATCACAAAACAGTATCAGAAGCTTTTTTAGTACAAAATCTTATCTTTCTAACGGCATCTAGTGTAACCCGATCTCACTTTTACAACTGGAGCTACAGACTCCTAGAGCCATCTATTGGCAAAATAATGGATTACTTTTTACTACAACTTATACTTATTTATAAAAATATTTATTGTTGAAAGGTTACTTCGAAGTATAAAATTAGGATGTTAAGATTTTATTATTAACACTTGCACTAACTTTTGCTCCACATGATGATATAGAAGACAAATCGCATACTAACAAAATGATCAAAGAACTAATGTTTCCAGTCCCTATGAGTCTTCTTCGTAAAAATTTTAAGCCCTCGAAAATTAAATATACTATTCTGCGCCTTCCCAATAAAAAAAACTCCTGGCTATGATCTAATAACAGCTTTTATTCTGAAGAAAATTTCCCGAAAATCTTTAGATTTATTTACATTAAATTTTAATAATATCCTGCGCACAACCTCTTTTCCTTTCACCCTGAAATTTTACTCTGTCATAAAATGATTCCTTAACCAAATAAACCCATAAATTCTCCTTCCTCCTATAGACCTATCAGCCTCTTACCAATCTTTGGTTTTTTAAAATACTCTTATTAAAACGACTACACCCTGTCCTAGTTAATGAAAAAATTATTCCTGATCACCAATTTGGCTTCCGATCTGAACACTCCACTATGCAGCAATGCCATTGCATTGTTGATCATATTGCAACCTCTCTTGAGGAAAGAGTATTGCCCAGGAGTATTTTTAGATATCTCTCAAGCTTTTGATCGTGTGTGGCATCCTGAACTCCTGTGGAAACTCAAAAGCTTTCTTCCTTCAACATACTAGTACTACCTTATCATAAATTCATATCTCTCCCAACGTCATTTTCAAGTTCAAATTAACTCAGAATCCTCGGAAATATATCCTATTCTAGATGAAGTCCCACAAGGCACTATCCTTGGTCCCATCTTATATAATATTTATACCCATGATATTCCATCTGATCATAATACTTTCATTGCTAATTATGCTGATGATACGGCTATACTTCCTACCCATACAAATCCTGACATAGCTTCCAAAAATTTACAATCCCATATCCACAACCTTTAATCCTGGTTTAAGAGATGGAGAGTGAAGGTAAATGAACAAAAGAGTGCTCACATTACTTTCACTCTTTGTCAAGGAAAACCTATCCCTTCATATCTTAATAGCAACATGATTCCACAATATGGTAAAAAACGTTATTTGGGAACGTTCCAATTCCTATCGCATCCAGGCCTTACAATCCAAGATCCTCCGTATAATTGCTGATGCCCCCTTTTATATTCATAACTAGTCACAATCCGATGCAGGAACGACTTTCTTTTTTTTCTGGAAAGCAAGATTTCGCATGTGTTTTGGCGTCGCTCCATCTGCCTATCGTTCAATTCATGCGGCACCTATTTTCCGATCTGTTCAATCTTCCCCATGGAACGCAGACGCATGAAAATGGCTGGTTGAGTAACACCCCATTGCTGCGCGAGCATTTTTTGAGATTGGGTACAGTCTTCGTCCAAAAGACCCTGCAATTGATGGTCCTCAACCTTCCTACGCCGATTTTCACGCTTCTAGTCCCACAAGTCAAAATTTCCGTCTTTGAACCGACGAAACCAACCTCGGCACGTTGTTTCCGATAAAGCACTGTCACCATAGGCCCCCATAAGGATTAGATGCGATTCGGCAGCCGATTTCTTCAAATTGAAGCAGAAAAGCAGAGCTTCCCGCATATGCTTTTTTTCTGTCACAAAACTAGACATGATTACCAAAGGAAAAATGTATGTTGTTGTACGAAATTACTGACAATGTACACTGATTAATGTTGAAAGATATCAAACTCATAAAAAAAAGTATGGCGTGCCTATGGTAGTTTAATACGCTCACTGACGCCATCTATGACCAAACAGCGGATTTAAGCTTATACACCTGGCACATTTATTTAATGACGAACTTTTCACTTTTTCACCACTTTTTAGATAAAATAAATAACTAATAGCCATTTGAGCACATCACAATTAACATTTTTGTTATTTTATTTAATAAAAATCAAGATGTCAACTTACCGACAGAAAGAAATTCCCGGTTTCCTCACTAAATCGAATTTCTAGCAATTTCTAATAAATTACTTAATTTTCTGAAATAAAAACTTCTTATTAAGTTTCATTAACAATATAACTATTTATAAAAATACATATAATACTTTTTTGTAATTATTTCCAAATAGATAAAAACTACACTTTCACTTGCACTTTCCGATGTGACAAAATAACAACTTCAAGAATAGTTCAATATGTTCGATATGTTATCACTCTCATGGAGAGTTTTAAATTTTGAAAATCTACAAAATTGAGGTGCTCTATATTTGATTGATATTTATGAAATGAATAATAAATCTAAAATAGAATTCCATTTCATATCAAAAGATTATACAAAAAAAATAAAAATTGCCTATCGTTGTGTTTAAATTGTATTTTTATTTCCAATAAGTGAATTAAAATGAATATAAATTTATGCTTTTGCAATTCAATAAATTTCTATCACGAAAACTAGATGGCAGTGGGTGTCTTGTCTACATAAAAAAATCTACACAAAAATATCTAATAGCTTTATTCAATTGGACCAATTTTGCTACTGCCAGGAGTTCTGGCTGTCATCATCTACTCTACCTCGAACAAATCAGTACATTCCCATAGTAGTTGCGCATACAATTTACGGTAGGGTATTTTAGTTCCCAAAATGAAAATAGATGGCTTAGCGGTTTCGTTGGTTATGTGGAAGAGTCATATTTTTGTCAGTATTTTTTATGTGTGAATAAACTCAGTTTTTATTGTTTATGAATTGTTGTTGACTATGGTTGTTGACTATTTTAAGGTTATATTTTACTACTGTCAGGAAATTGTGCGTTCTGTTGGGAATCTGCTGGTCAGTAGCAAAATTGGTCCAATGAATACAGCTAATAATTGCCATTTCTCGCCGCTTCGCAATAATTCGGCCACAAAATTGTGTATATATATACGGTAATGGCCTATCCAGATATTCATTAATCTAAATTCATCATAATCCACTTGTGAGAGAATTGCTACGAGTATGTACTGCCCTACCCGGTAACACTCATCGGAGCCTTAAGAGATAATAGCCTAGATATTTTCTAGAGTAATCTAACTTCCATTAGTTGGAGAAACGCCGATGGATATTTACTATCACTTCATGACGCACAAGATTGTAAATTAAAATGTTATGTAAATCTGCTTGTTATAATACAATTGTAGTTGCTGATAAAAAATAAAAAAGTACTTGCACTTGACTTCGAATTTTTTTCTTTGAAATGTTTTTTTTTTTTTTTAATTATGATTATAATTTTATGTTTTCATATATTTTCATTCAACAATAAGTTGAGCATAGATATTTTCTGTAACCATTATGTCATATTAAATGGATCGTTAAACTTACAAGTTAAACAAATATTCAGCTTTGCACACTAATGAAAAGTTGGAAATCAATTCCCAATTCGTAACTCAAATAGTCTTACTGTTTTGGATCTAAAGATATGGAAATATATTTGAAAACTTCTATAGACATTTTCTTATCAAACATGTTAGATTTCACGTATTATTTAGTCAATATACGAGTAAGTATTATTGTCATTTGTTCCTTTAACGCTTCATTAAATTCTGTACCACTAATAATCTGCGTTGGCACAATTTCCAAACAAAATCAATTCAATGTTCAATAGACTTGTAATATTGTGACGTACTATGTACCAAAACATATCACTTTGATTACGTAAAATATTGGCAATTAAATAGCAGAATAAAACCTTTTATCCTATTTATTTATGGAATACATAAAAAGATACTCACATGTTCGTATGTGCTCGCACAAGTATCTATGTCTATATTCCGATATAATTAAATTATGCTGGACTAAATATAACACACACAAACAAGCTTTATGTACTCTTCTAAAAACACCAAAATTAATCACTAAATCAAAAATGAAATCTTTCACTAATTTTCATTTATACGAGAGTATGTTTGAGAATTAAATAAAAAGGTAATGAGCAGCTCAATTACTTTCGACATAAACGGAATAGATAGTTTTCGTTTTTTCTTTTTTTGTTGAATAATCAACATTAACCTGACAATCTTTTATCCGAAAGTATTCCTTATATTTAGCTTATTACGTATAGAAGTTAATAAAAATCTATACATAAAACGAAGTAGTTTTATTTATGCGTCAATATAATGAATCTGATGAATTTACGTCCACAAGTAATAGCTAACTTCAAATAAAAAAACTTTTTTATAGACAAAAATTTATTATAATTTAGATAAAATACTTTGTTCCTGTTCTAAAGGTACTCGAGAATAATTTTTTTATATATAAATTGGTAAATTTACTACTATTTTTTTACTTTTGATTACCACTTACATATGAAATTTTCCCATAATATTTTTTAATTAAAAACTACTGTAATTTTTTTAATGATTATTATATAATAAATGAATGTAAAAATGTTCTACTATAAATAAACTTAAAAGTATTTTATTAAAAACATATAATTATAAGGAAAATATCTTTTCAATCCTGCACTGGCATTGCTGAGACTGGACTTCCCCTCTGCATACCTTATACCTTAGGTCTTTTTAACGTGCAGTGCAAGTTTGAACCTTAATTCCTTCTGTCGCGTGTACAGTAGAAACATATTATTTAACATGACTTATCTGTTGTTAAACATAAAACCGATTCCCGTAGTACCAAATTTTGTTTTAAGAGTACTTCGTTTTGTACTCTGCTTATTGAGCTATGGTAAGGAATTTTTTAAATCCCTAGGCAGCGTTAAGCCAGCTCAGGTATGCGGGTTTGCCAAGACCCGAAAGTACAACCGGAATCGACCTTGGTTTTAGCCATGTTGCGTATCATTTACACACTCATTCAAGCACCATTCTCGCTCTCCTCTTAAAAAGTGCCACGGCAAATCTAATAAAGCATTCATACCGTTCTCTCATACCTGACACTCCACTGACATCCACACTATCATCATTCACCACGATTCCACATGCACCTAGGTAACGCAAATTCCCAAACAGGCTACACTGAATGAGAAGGTGTTTAGCATTCTCCTCCACCGCCCTACAAGGGCATCTAGCCACCGCAGCTAGACCACGCCTGAACAGGACACCAATTCATACTACCATGTCCCGTGAGTAAATACCCAAGCTACAGGCCAAATTCAAGTCCATACGCAGAGGCAAAGCACACATCCGAAATGGACATGTGCGTCTATCTGCCATTCACACTCTCATCCTATCGACGTTGCCAAATTTCATACATTCTCTTCAGGGTACCAGTACACGCCGCTGTCGTGGACTAAAATCCTGAACCTCTTCATTCATAACCGAACAACGAGCAAGCGGGATGCCCCACTACAGACGGTAGTGAATGCGACGCTGTGGAGTACTGCCATAATATTTTTTTATTTTGGCACATTGCGCGTGTGGAAGATGTTAGAGCGGGTAAAGTAAGGGAAGGAGGCCGGTTCACTTTACTCTTATATAGCTTTTTATTGTAATGATTTGGCAAAACCGAATGTGGCAGAATATTCCACATTCAGATGGAACGGTTGAAAAAAGGATCTCAAAATTTTAAAATACTCGTCATAGATAGCGTGAGTGAGCATATTAAGCTACCATGGTTGAAAAAGGATCTCAAAATTTTGAAATAAGTTTAGTCATAGATGGCGTGAGTGAGCGTATTCAGCTACCATGGACACGCCATAGTTTTTTTTTATGAGTTCGATATCTGTCAACATTAATCAATGAACATTGTCAACAATTGCGTACAACAACATCCATTTTTCCTTTGGTAATAATGTCTAGTTTTGTGCCAGAAATAAAGCATATGCGGGAAGCTCTGCTTTTCTGCTTCAATTTGAAGAAATCGGCTGCCGAATCGCATCTAATCCTTATGGGGGCCTATGGTGACAGTGCTTTATCGGAAACAACGTGCCGAGGTTGGTTTCGTCGGTTCAAAGACGGAAATTTTGACTTGTGGGACTAGAAGCATAAAAATCGGCCTAGGAAGGTTGAGGACCATCAATTGCAGGCTCTTTTGGACGAAGACGATACCCAATCTCAAAAAATGCTCGCGCAGCAATGGGGTGTTACTCAACCAGCTATTTCCATGCGTCTACGTGCCATGGGGAAGATTGAAAAGATCGAAAAATGGATGCCGGATGAATTGAATGATAGGCAAATGATGCGACGCCAAAACACATGAGAAATCTTGCTTTTCAGACAAAAAAGAAAGTCGTTCCTGCATCGGATTGTGAGAGGCGATGAAAAGTGGATATATTTCGGCAATTCTAAACGCAAAAAATCGTGGGTTTATCCCGGCCAACCATCAACATTTTCCCCAAGACCAAATCGCTTCGAACGGAAGACGATACCGTGCGTTTGATGGAATCAGCAGGGTATCGTCTACTATGGAATGTTGAAACCTGGTGACACCGTCAATGCCCACCGCTACCACCAATGACTGATCAAATTGCACCATACTCTGCGTGGAAAAAGAACGGATTACCCATCTTATTCCCCAGACCTGGCCCCTTCCGACTACCACCTGTTTTCGTCGATGGGCCACGCGCTTGCTGAGCAGCACTTCGATTCTTACGGAGACGTCCGAAAATGGCTTGATGAGTGGTCAAATCCACAATTTGCCCGAGAGATGGGAAAAATGTGTAGCTAGCGAGGGCAAGTACTCTGAATAAATTTGTTTTTGCTTTCTATGAAAAAACATGTGTTTTTGACCAAAAAACATCGGATTAAAGCTAATACACCTGTTATTATCAGCGAAACACTGGATTATATTCGAAATAATAGATAAAATATCATTTATGAATATTAGAAAAAGGGTCGAAGAAAGAACTGGACCCTGGGGAACATAAGCATTTTTTTGGTGGACTGCAGACTTGAAGTCATCCAAAACAACTTGTATTGAACGGTTTGAAAGATAGATTCTAATAACATATGCACGTATTTATGATAAAAGAGAATAATATAAAACTCTTTCAAATACTTTTTAAATATCAAGTGCAAAAATCCTCTACTCCCCCAAAAAAAATGAATAGTGTGGTTTCACTTTTTGGCTAGATTTGCTATAAAAAAAAGATCTATTGCTACAGGAACGCTATCGACCGTACCAGAGGAGCTTCAATGATTCAAAATATTTCATTAACTCATAGTTTATCAGTATTTCCATAACTTTAGAAAGAAGGGACGTTAGTGCAATGGATCGCTATTTGGAGAACGAAGAAGGCTCCTAATTTTGGAAATTATTTGAACAAATCCTTTTTTCCATCTATTCAGAGAAATTCCAGAAGAAAATGTCCGGTAAAAAATCTTGCACAGTGGTTTTGACAGTGTGGAAGAATGCCTCTTCAGAACCATGAGGCTAACTGCTGTTCCTGTTGCACAGTGCGAAAATAAAATTGCTCCATAGGAAATTTAATGCGTTCTAATACAAACGTAGTCGAAGCACAATTTGAGTTGTAAAAACTTTGAAAAGTTGTAAAAACCCAATAAAGAATATTTCTTATAAAGAGCAAAAGAGCTTTGATCAGGGAGGCATTCAACTTCGCGAACTGATACCGATGAATATTGAAGTTGTTGAGTAGTCCTTGAAAGGCTCTGATAAAGGTTTCTGCATATCAGATCGGATATTGCAGCCACTTGGATCCATCAAAATAATACCTATCACACGGATATTTCCATCAATGAGTTTTTATTGAAAAAAAAGGGATTCCTGTGGTTTCCAAGTGCTTTCGCTCTCTATGCATGTGAAGTACCTACGAAGAGTAAAATGAACGCATCCGCCGATATTTGATGTATAAAGAAACTTCTATGAAGAGGATAACATTGATGTATAAAGATAGATTAAAATTGTTGCTCAATACTTTTCTGTAATACGAGTATCTCGAATTTTAATTTTTTTGACCTTTTAAGCCATCAATAACTCTAGCAAAATTACAAAAATCTCATTTTATATAGTGTCAATAATCCAACAGGTAAGTTCTACTAATGAAATATTTTCATCTTATTCTTTATAATCAATTATCTTTTTTAATAGTAATAAAAGTTTTCTTCTAAAGCTTTATATTCATTACTACATTTGTGAAGAATTAATTAACAATATTTTTTATAATATATTAATATAAATAGTTAATATCTATCCATGGATTTATTATGAATTTATAAAGTTTTAATTAGCGTGTATCAATTTGAATTATGACAAATACAGACTATACAATTAATTAAAGTTTATTTTTACTTCAAATCAATATAATTAAATTAAGTCAACAACATATCGAAAATAGGAGGATAAATTTTACGGAAATTCCTTACAGGCGAGTATTTTGAAATTAGAATGACTGACAATCACTTCCCAGAAATGCTTAAATAATTTTTCAATATAACAAATCAATTATAGTTGTCAGTTTGATATGATGATGATATGCTCGGTTGCAAAGGTTCAGGCATCCCTTATTAATCAGATAAAAATATAATTAATCTATCAACTATCTGTTATCTATACCTTTTTTCTTTTGATTAATTTATCAAATACTAGTATAGTATTCTTTGACACTTCACACCGACATTAATTGATAGTGATGCTTTTTATTCTTTAATAACTTATTTTTATATACATACGTGTATTCTATCGATAATCAGTTTATTATATTACAATAGTAGTGTCTTAACTAATCAGAAATACGATTCAAAACACTACAAACATAAACTTATAGGGTATTTGAAAAAAATCTACCCACAACTTATTTTTTCCTCGAAAAGTTTTTCTCCATTTAAGATTTTACCAATTTTTTTCTATACTTCTAAATACTATATATCTTCTATGATGAAACAGTTTTTCCGGATAGAAACTTATATAAGAATAGAGAGGGGGAAAAAAAGGCCAAATGAAATCGTCTGAAAAAACGTACTCTGCAATTTTTTGCCACCCTGTAAAGAATGAAGTCCTCCGAAAAGACGAATGCTAACAGATTAGCTTTCTCTCGTGAGTCAAAGATAATGGATATCATTATTTAGGGGCGAAAAAAGCTGGAGACGTGATAAATTATATTCAACTTCTTGGCCATTTACCAAAATTTACAAAGACTTATAGACTTGTAAAAGTTTTGTATCTTAAATATCAAGTATTGTAATTTATGCTCTACTAACGCTTGATAGTCGACATCAAAATATTATCATTTCACGCCCTAATCAAATATTTAAAAGAAATTTTCAGGTGTACTATCTAATACATTCTCAAGAGATTATTATCTCCACTGCGATAAAGAGTTAATATATTAAAAACTCGAACGAGAATATTCTATATTTTCCAAATCCATTTGGTATTTTTTTCTTTTTTCTTTTTTCCTCTGAAAAATGATAATATATTTTTCAAGATGATTTATAACAAAATAATTTATTCAGTATAAAAAAAAACCAGTTTTGTATAATTCCATATATAAGAAAATAAGATTTCAACCAAAAAAAAAAAAAAACTGGAGAAAAGATAGTGATATCTTAAAATGTGACAGATGTAATTTTCTACTATATTGCGAAATTTTTCAGGGTATGTAGAAGATTTACTTCAAGCAATTTGAATAAAGAAGAAAATTTATCTAAACCAACTATTTAAGGTAAGATTAAAAACTAAGAATTCACCTTATTTTATTTTTTTTTTTAAAAAAACTTTACATTTAGGATAATCCATTTTTTAGTATAAAAGTCAAGCCCTGTTATTTCATATCTGTTGAATATAATATATCAATAAGGGTAGAAAATATTTAGCTTAAGGTTTGTCCTTTTATATTATTAATCGTTTAATAGACCATGGAATGTGCAGAAGATATGCGGATTGAGTGCTGGAACAACAGACTTTGGATGAGAAAAATGACAGTGTGGTGTCATTGGAAAATATATTCCGTGTCATAAGCAACTTTTTGAGCATTAAACTTTAAGATTTTACTCTGGCCTACATAGGATTTCAGCAACGTGGTGACATAAGCCAGACAACATGGCACATTTTCTAGAACACATAATTTCAAGATTTGGTGTTGTCAATTGACCTACACTATGATACGATTTGACGCCGTGGAAAAAGTTGCACACAATTATTAAACTTGAAAGGATTTAAAAACCAACATCCTATAAGTAATGACGAAACTACAGTCTGAAGTATGTGAAAAAGTTGTTAAAAATTACCTTCAAAGTATTGAGGTCTACAAAAAAGCTCATGCTAACCATTATATTGGGTTGGCAACTAAGTGAATGCAAATTTTAAATAAGAAGAAAAATTCAAAATTTTGGCTAAAAAAAATTTAACTTTATTTAATTAGATATTGTCCGTTTTTGTCGATGATCCTTTGCCATTTTTCAGGAAGTATCATAATTCCGTGTTCATAAAACTTATTACTTTTACTAACAAAAAACTGAGTTAAATGTGATTTTAAATCATCAGCGTCATTAAAAATTTTACCATTTAAGGAGTTCTGCATGGAACGAAATAAATGGTAATCTGAAGGCGCTAATTTA
Organism: Atherix ibis; assembly: GCA_958298945.1. Classification (NCBI taxonomy): domain Eukaryota; kingdom Metazoa; phylum Arthropoda; class Insecta; order Diptera; family Athericidae; genus Atherix; species Atherix ibis. Next base: position 40,544,977 of record OY282606.1, read on the forward strand.
GGGCTAAAGGGTTGATGTGATAACACATCCCAACCTAATTCCAATAATTTTTGGCGAGTGACCAAAGATGTGTGCGACTTTGCATTTTTATGACTCTTACGATTTGCCAATTGTGGCCGTTTTTCTTGAGCTGCATTGCTCAGTTTGACGAGTTATTGAACGTACCAGGTGTATAAGCTCAAATCCGAATTTTTTTAGTCAAAAAACACATTTTTTTTCATAGAAAGCAAAAACAAATTTATTTACTTTCCCTCGCTAGTTACACATTTTTTGGTGGATGCCACACCAAAAAATTCCTTCTCTTTCGAGGCAAACCACTCATCAAGCCATTTTCGGATGTCTTCGTAAGAATCGAAGTGCTGCTCAGCAAGCGCGTGGGCCATCGACGAAAACAGGTGGTAGTCGGAAGGGACCAGGTCTGGAGAATAATCAGAGTGGGGTAGTACCTCTCAGTTGTGTAGCTGCAAGTAGTTTCAGTCCATTTTTGACGTGTAAGATGGTGCGTTATCGTGGAGAAAAATCGGTTTGTCATGTCTTTGTTGATAATCCATGCCTTTTTCACGCAGAGCACGGTGCAATTTGATCAGTTGTTGGTGGTAACGGTGGGCATTGACAGTTTCACCAGGTTTCAACATCTAATAGTAAACGATACCCTACTGATCCCATCAAACGCACAGCATCGTCTTTCGTACGAAGCGATTTGGTCTTGGGGAAGATGTTGATGGTTGGCCGGGATAAACCCACGATTTCTTGCGTTTAGGATTCTCGAAATATATCTACTTTTCATCGCCTATCATAATCCGATGCAGGAACGACTTTCTTTTTTGTCTGGCGAGCAAGATTTCGTATTTGTTTTGGCGTCGGTCCATCTGCCTATCGTACATTCATGCGGCATCCTTTTTCCGATCCTTTCAATCTTCCCCATGGCACGCAGATGCATGGAAATGGCTGGTTGAGTAATACCTAATTGCTCCGCGAGCATTTTTTGCGATTGGGTAAATCTTCGTCCAAAAGAGCCAACAATTGATGATCCTCAACATTCCTAGGCCGATTTTCACGCTTATTTGCCGTCTTTGAACCGATCAAACCAATCTCGGCACGTTGTTTCCGATAAAGCACTGTCACCACTGACTTCCATAATGATTCAATGCGATTCGGCAGCCGAAGTCAAAATTGCCGTCTTTGAACCGACCAAACCAATCTCGGCACGTTGTTTCCGATAAAGCACTGTCACCACTGACTTCCATAATGATTCAATGCGATTCGGCAGCCGATTTCTTCAAATTGAAGCAGAAAGCAGAGCTTCCCGGATATGCTTCTTTTCTGGCACAAAACTAGACATGATTACCAAAGGAAAAATGTATGTTGTTGTACGAAATTACTGACAATGTGCACTGATTAATATTGACAAATGTCAAACTCATAAAAAAAGTATGACGTGTCAATGGTAGCTTAATACGCTCACTCACGCCATCTATGACCAAACAGCGGATTTAAGCTTATATACCTGGTACACGGTGAAATTAATCGTTTGGTTTTGGTAAATAAATAAAACTTTCGATTCTGGTGCGAAGAAAATCTACAAATTATTCATGAACACCCATTACATTTACCTAAATTGACAGTTTGATATAGTTTTTGGTGTGGTGGAATCATCGTTCCATAATTTTTTCGAAATGAAGCTGGTAACACCGTTACTGTCAATGGAGAGCAGTATAGATCGATGATAACCAACTTTTTATGGCCGAAATTGGAAAAAAATTATCTTGACAACATCTGGTTCCAACAAGTCGGGGCTACGCACCACACAGCACGTGCAACAACCGAATTATTGTAAGAAAAGTTTAGAGATTCGATTATTTCAAGAAATTGTGACATTGAATGGCCTCCAAGAAGTTATGATTTAATACCATTAGACTATTTCTTGTGGCGTTATTTGAAATCATTGGTCTTTAGCAAAAAACCAGACTCTCCACAAGTAGTAGAAACAATAAATAAAAACCATTTGAATTTCCTTAACAATTAGTTGATTTTTTTTTAAAAAGAAATCATATCACTCTTTTTGGAAAACCCTTTATCTAAGCTTAAATATTAACAAGAACCTCAAATTCAACTCTGTTGTCATGGATAAAATTTAAAATTAAAATCCTACGTAATGATACCAAACTGAATATTTATAAACAATTTATAAGAGCGTACTTATGCTACGGCTTCCCCATCTGGTCATCTATTTCCCCAACAGTAGCAACGGAACTGCACAGGTTGGAAATGAAGATCTTACGAAAAGACGCATGGCTTGGCAGATCTAGACTGACAAAAAAGTTTATATCAAACGTCAGGTTTAACAGGGAGGCAGGCGTTTTCCCATTTGTAGTATAGCAAATGGGAATAATGCACAAATGGGTTAAATCAATAGCCCATCATCAAAACAGATCAGTAAGGCATCTAACGAAAAACAACTTACTGGAGAGCTTGAGAAATTCCAAGAGAGCAACGTCTCCAGATCTACAAGGAGAAGCCAAAGGGACAACATCGAGGTTAGCAACTACATCACACAAGGTCGGGAGCACCGAAGGGATTCAATAGGATACAACAAACGCAGGAGTTGCCGGATTTAAATATAGAATATAGAATTTAAAATTTAGAATTTAGCTTTTAGTTTTAAGATTAGTTTTAAGAATAATTGTATAAAAATGCATGTTTAGTTTATAAGAGTAGATTTAAGGGTTAAGGTTAGATTAAGGATGTAAGCATGTTTTTTTTAAATATCATAAAAAAGATAAATAAAATATTATGTATGTATTAGATTAAATTTAAGGAGAGCAGAAAACTTAGAACCAATAAAGACAAAGATTGAGTTAGGATTAAATATTCTTAAGTGAAAATAGTATTAAGATTATATTATAAGAAAATTGTTAAATATCAAGGATATGTAATAAACACAAAAAAAACTTACTAAGACATTTTCACTGAATGAATTGGATACGACTGGAGTTGGAGGGAGTTAGTAGAACCCCAAAGTTTTAGTCTATAAGTCCAAATAGGTTTAGATGCTATTTTATAAATAATTTATTTGCATTGTAAGTATTTAATTGTATCGTCTGTTCATTTGTAGTATTTTTAGTCCCGTATGTGAAATTCCATGTTATTAATTTTTATATAGTCCTAAGTAACGCACTTGCTGTTTTTGAGGAATTTCACTGCCCTTAAGGTTTAGGTAAATGGCGGGACATAATTTATTATGAGGAGAACAATTTACTTGAATGTTTTTTATTCTTCCATCCAATTCGAAAATGAGTTTTAAAGTTCGATGGTCTGTTCAAAAAGTATCGAGGGTTACGCATATTCGATTTTCGATTTTTTGGTACTCATGAGTCTCATTTATGCCGAGAAGGTCGGTTATATTGAATGTTCAGTTAATTTTTGGCAGCTGCTTTGCTTGCACATGTTTTGACTCGTCTTCGATTTTTGCCCATTCTAAAAAATGGATCAAAGAATCTGTATCAAATTTTGTGTGAAAAACAAAATTAATTGTGCGGACGCATTCCGAATGTTGACTGTGGTATATGAATTTGTACCAAAATTGCTCAATTTCGACCAAAAACAGCAACGCATTAACATTGCTAAGGAGCTGTTGGACTCTGTCCGCGATGACCCAAATTTGCTCCAGAGATTTACTCCAAATTTGCTCCAGAAGCATCGGTTTATGGTTATGACGTGAAACCAAAGCTGAATCATCCCAATGGAAGCTGCCGCACTAGCCAACACCAAAAAAAGCGCGCCAAGTTCGATCGAATGTGAAGGATTTGCTTACAGTTTTATTCGATTGCAGGGGCGTGGTACATCATGAGTTCTTGCCATAGGGTAGAACGGTCAATAAGGAATATTACCTGCAAGTTATGCGTAAGTTGAGCGAAGCAATCCGCCAGAAACGCGCGGATTTGTGGAAGAACAAAAATTGGCTTTGCCATTTTTGGCCGAAAACAACGCACTAATAATGCCGAAGCCACCGTATTCCCCAGATTTGTCCCCCTGTGACCTTTTCTTGTTCCCGAAACTGAAGAGCCTAATGAAAGGACAACGCCACGCTACGACTGAGGAGATAAAGACGGCATCGAAGGGGGAGCTGACCAAGATCACAAAAAATGATTTTTTGAAGTGCAACGAGGATTGGAAAAAACGTTGGTACAAGTGTTTAATATCTGGTGGGGATTACTTTGAAGGGGACAAACTAGATATTCATGAATAAATAAATAATTTTTGAAAAAACACAAAATTTGCTATACATTTTGAACAGACCTCGTAGCTTTGGAGGATATTGGAGGCCGAGAGAAGCTTGGATTATATTGGAAAACTCCAGTTCTCAAAAAGTTTAGCTAGCATCGAAAGTAAGCTTATTGGACAATATAAATAGAGCATAAGTGCACGGGTTTAATGGGTTTAGGTATTGGACAAGTAGTTAAAGGATTGTTTCGACACATAGCCTAACCAGTCTACTCGAAAAATTCACCAATATTTTGGGCATGGAAACCGCTCAGAATTCGGATAGCATATTCTGCTCTCACATATAATTTCCTCCTTGAAAACCATCCATGTACCATCTGCTCTTTTCGTTTCGTTCAACTCACTACCCAATATTTCCTATCTAAAATTACCTTACCCAATATTTCTTATCTAATACTGTACAAAATTTAACCACCCATAATTGCTCCATCGAACCAACGAAAGCCAAATTCCATCTAACGCACACAATTACAGGTCGTCAAATTACCTCATGGTTGTGGCGCTGCATCGTGTTTTCTGGCTCATGTCCTAGGGACCGTACACGCAAACAAACAAATAAACAAACAATAGAAAAGAGAGGAAAATGTTTGTTGATAAAATATTTGAGAAACAAATTAAATTTAGCATTTTTTATATAATTTACAATAATTAGTCCAGTCTCGAAATATACTCAAATTACAATAATTAATACAAGAATATAAATGGAGACAGTTTCAATTGCTATGTTTAATTACTATTTAATTGAATTTAAATTATTATAGTAAGTATTCTCTCTCATCTTTCATTATAGCAAAAGTTTTTCTACAAATATTTCAGATTCTTAGAATTATTAATAGTTTTATAATGTAAGCAAAACTTAACACCCCAAAAAAATTATTAAATTTAATATTAAATATTTAATGAAAATTTTTACTTTATAATCAAATACAAATTATTTAATATTATATATTTAAATTGTTGTTATAGATAATTTTTAATGAATATAAAAGTTTCAATGAAATTTTCCAATTAAATTAAAAGTATGAGTTATTCTTGTGGAATTTGTCTACTGTATTTCTAACAACAAGTTTCGTTTTATGGAAATATATATATAAAAAAAAACTTAATTTGTTGTCTCTATAAAGTTTTATGTTTTTAATATTTTATATAAAAAAGTGGTACAACTACAATAATTCGCTCATATTAGTACGGACGCATACAGAAACTATGTCACAAATGTTTCAGCAACTTTTCCGCATTAATAATACATACAATATGGTGGCAAAAAACAATTTGCATTTTAATATATTGTAATTTTGGTTTTTTTTGTTATAATATTTAAAATCATGTGCATACACAGAAACCAAGTGCAATAATTTAATCAAAAACTTGTACAAATAATACAAATTTTGTATAATTTTAAATGTTAGTTCAAAATTTTAAACATATTTTTATTGTTATGGAAAAAATATGCTTTTATGCAACAAGGCTAAAACGTCAAGTTTGAATCTAGAAAATTTTCATTATAAAATAATGTAGAAGAGGGAAGTATTTAAGAATTAAAAAAATCCTACTTTTACAGTTTGGATGAAATTATGAGTGGTAAAAATAAATAAAACCGCACAGCAAAGTACGAAAATTATAGAAAAAATTAGGACAATCAATCTACTAGTCTAAAAATGGAAAATTTCATTTAAACTTAAACTAAATAAAATCCATATTATCCTTATGCAAAGGATATTAAAGAAATTAACAACAAGTTTTCACATTTTTCCAAAATAATTGATAAACATGACATGATTTGAAAGAAAATCTGCTACTATAAAAGCAATAAAAAAAATCTCTCCTTAAAAATGATACTTAACATCTGCTTTTGACCAGAGTTTACTTTTTATATAATTTGTTAGATGATAATTATCATAAAATTTTACTTATACGATTATTATATAAGAAAAAGCTTTTTATGTACCAGGAAAAATATTTTATTTTCATATCGTCCGTATTCTGACAATGTATTTTGGATTATTTGTGCAAATATTTTTTTTTTATAGAACAAAAATTACTTTATCTATGGAAGTGTAATAAATTTGTTTATTGTCGAAATTGGTTGCTAGTAAAATACTCTATTATTTGTGTCTGTAAGGTGAGATCTAAGAATATATATAGAATAGTAAAATGTAGTAGAATAATTGTCTTGAGACCGTCTGGTAGTATATATTATTTATTATAAAGCGCATTTTTTTCAATGTTGTTAAGGTAAATTGAGAATCATTATAATTTTTTCTATTGTATCGATATTTTTTTAAAAAGTATTTGAAGAAAATATACTAATTTTTCTAATAATAGTTGAAGAATATTCTATGATTGCTTAATGATTTCAGCATTTATACAGTCTTATCTAATCTGTGCTTTGGAAGTTGTAAAAAAAAATAATTAAATACATTTTATGTATAGATTTTGATTAAATTTTTAATTATATATTTTTTGAATAAATTCTGCCATTAAGAATAAAATATAATAAAAATTAAGGCTTCATACAGGACTAGATTTTTTGAGATTATTTTTTCACATTTCGAGCTGTAATTTAACGATTTTTTAAGATCATCTTTTATAAAGATCTATAAAAAAAAGTTAAACAGCATCAAATTGCACGATCTTGGACGCCAATTTATATCGTATTCTGGGAACTTTTAGCGCAATAAAGACAAAATTTCTGGTCTTATGTTTCTTATGGCACTATCTTATTAAAACCACATATAATCTAGATTAAATGCTTTTAAATTTAAATTAAAAAATTATTTCTTAATATTTTTTGATTAAAATTTAAAAGCATTGAATCTATTGTAGATTATACTCTCCAAAATAACATCACACCCACTAAAACTAAATGACGTTAACTGGGCAAAAACAGACAGAGAAAAAGCCGAAGTATTTGCTAAACATTTGGTAAATACTTTTGCTCCCCATGATGATATAGAAGACAAATCGGATACTAACAAAATTATTGAAGAACTATTATTTCCAGTCCCTATAAATCTTCCTCCCAAAAATTTTAAGCTCACGGAAATTAAATGTACTATTCTGCGCCTTCCTAATAAAATAGCTCCTAGTTATGATCTAATAACAGCTCCTATTCTGACCAAATTTCCCGAAAAGCTTCCGTTTTAATTATATATATTTTCAATGGTATCCTGCGCATAACCTATTTTCTTTTACTCTGGAAATTTACTTTTATTAAAATGATTCCTAAGCCAAATAAACCAATTAATTCTCCTTCCTCTGATAGACATATCAGCCTCTTACCAATCCTTGGTAAAATTTTTAAAATACTCTTATTAAACCGACTACCCCCTGTCCTAGTTAATTAAAAAATTATTCCCGATCACCAATTTGGCTTCCGATCTGAACACTCGCGTTGTTGATCATATTGTATCCTATTTTGAGAGGAAAGAGTATTGCACAAGAGTATTATCAGATATCTCTCAAACTTTTGATCGCCTGTGGCATCCTGAACTCCTCTGGAAACTCAACAGCATCCTTCCTTCAACATACTACCTTATCATAAATTTATATCTATATCAATATCCTATTCTAGCCGGACTCCCACAAGGCAGTATCATTGGTCCCATTTTATATAATATTTATACCAATGACAACCCATCTGATCATAATACTATCATTGCTACTTATGCTGATGATACGGCTATACTTCCTACCCATGCAAATCCGGACATACGTGTAGCTTCCAAAAATTTAGAGTCTCATTTCCACAATCTTCAAGCCTGGTTTAAGAGATAGAGAATAAGGGTAAATGAACAGAAGAGTGCTCACATTACTTTCACACTTTGTCAAGGAAAACCTACCCCTTTATACCTTCATAGAAGTAGGATTCCACAATATGATAAAGTACTTTATTTGGCATTTTACCTGGACAAGACATTAACATGGAACTCTCATACTAATTAAAAAAACTTGAAGCCACTAAACGTTACAAACAACTTCTTAGACAATATGGAATTGAACCTTGTGGTTTAAGGAAACGTTCCAATTCCTATCGCGTAAAGACCTTATAATCCAAGATCCTCCGTAAAATGGTTAATGCTCCCTTTTATGTTTGTAACAATGTAATACATCATGATATAAATGTTCCATTTGCTCAGGACTTGTGCATTTCCCGCTATCAAAAATTAAATAAATGACCAATAACCAAATTACAGAATGTAAACAAACATTCCTTCGTTTTCGTGATAAAAATAATTCTTATTTATTTTGCTCCTATCAAGTTTGTCGTTACCTTTATAATAGAATTCTTTAACATACTATTTCTATTTATTCCTAAAATACCTATTTCCATTTAATGATATTTATTATTGTATATTTTCGTCAAATGATATTATTGATTTTTATATGACTTAAATTCTATTCTTCCCTCTTTATTTTTCTAAATAATTTTTGATTGATATTATTAATTTTCATAATACTATTTATGTTGATTTGATTTTTATTGATATAAATACAATTTTTCTATTTATTATTGGTTTATTTATTAAGTTATATGAATAAAAAATAATATTTCTAATATGTTTTCATATTTATCAAAAGCTTAGATTGATATTTCCAAATAAGTAGTAGCTTTTGATCTTTTGCTTTTTATTATTTTATTTAAAAGAAAGTCCTTAATATTATTTTCATAATCAATATTTTTACCTATTGAAATTTTTATACCATTTCTTCAAAGTATATTTTTAAATCAATAACTTCATAACTGAGTTCCCAAAATAATTATTTTTCTTACGTTTTGTTTGTTGTTTTTAAATGACATTTGAAATAAAGAACAGATCAGTTTTTTTTTGACAAATATTTAGATATTCTAAAGATGAAAGTGAATATAGAAAATTAAAAATATTGATTACAAAAAAAAAAATTTTTTAAGAAAATTATTTTCTGAGGTTAGATCACAGGTTTTATAAAGATTATAGAAAATTTTCTTGTAAAATATTGATATGTCCAAATTGTTTAAAGTTTTTCTTATTTTCATGCTTGAAAATGATTTTTTTTTTTTTTAAATATATGTGGTATATTATCGTAGAGTATTTTTCTTTATTAAAAATTGAAATGAAATATTACATTTTTATAGGTTTAATAAATATAAACCAAAAGTTTCTTTAATTGTATTTTCCATATGAGTATGTGCCTTTCATATCAATTCAAAATATTATATGTAGTTGGGATTCTATCAACATTTTCTAAAATACCAACTACCTACATTTTCATAAGCAGCAGTCATTCAAAAATAAGCTTTTGAGATCCAGTGACCTTTCAACCCAAATCTGACAAGAAAGGTTACATGTGTAATCCCATATTCTTATGATATATAGAAATATTTATATCTATTATAGTAACTACTAACGAATTCAGTTCATTTCCATTTCTACTAATAAATTTATAATATTTTATTCATTTAATTTTGTTACACATAGTTTTTCGTTAAGCCTAATTATTAAAGAAAATAAGTAACTTTTATGAACATTTAATTTAAATAAAATCTGAAATGGCTTTAGAAGAGATGAAAAATTTCAAAATAAATTGTATTAAAATATATACTTTTTTTTCTAAATTTATACTCATTTTTATGGATTAGCATAGAAAAAATGATATATTCTGGCACATCCGGTCTGAGAAATATATATTGTTGCTCATTAAATTTTTTTATTTTCTTTAAATATGATAAATAGATGAAAATGATAATAATTTAATAAAAATATTTAGTTCATAAATTTTTTATTCGATAGTATTAGAGATGTGGCAAAAAACTTAAATCTTTGCATTATCAGATAAGCAAAAGTACGAGTAATACAAGGTGTCTGCCACAAATGTAATGAGTCTAACAAGTGGCGATTCTGTGGGCTTTCCCTACAAAAAAAAACCCTTGCAACTTTCCATTCTCGCTCTATGACTAAGCGGCCCTTTAAAACAAATTTGGAGAAAAAGTGGAGCGTTATGAAATATGGAACAGCAAAGTTTGATATGTCATCAATTTTTTTAATAAGCTTGGTAAATCTACGAGTTTGAATTGCCAAAAGTTGCAAGGCGCTTATGGGGGGCATTTCTTATTAACAAGCTTAACGGTGGCATGAGGCATTTTTAGAGGGCCGAGAAACAGTGGTAAAAGGACCTTGCCCAAGAAGATCTTCAATATAAAAAAATGATGAACAAAGTTCTTGAAAGTCTCGGGAAAAAGGAACTACTTTGAAGATTCGTCAAGGTCAAAAACATTTGAAAGGACTTCCACGCCGGGGAAATTATATACGTGAAAAGTATATTATCCTTAATGATAATTTTTTTCTTATTTGTTTGATTATTTCATTTACAATAAATGTTCTTATATACTATAAACTATGTTGTGATAAATATTCACAATGAAATTAAAATTAAGTTTAGATGTTTTTTTTATAGTAATTCAAAACGAAAATTTCTACATTTAAATAAAAATATGACAAATCCTAACAATTACTCTTCTAAAAATTATTGGAAGAAAATATAATTGAATGAACATTTTTTTTTAATATTGTAGAATAAAAAGTCATCCTTTCGAAATAAATTTTAATTATATTTAAACTTTTTGAATTTATTTTTTTTAAATGCATAAAATTATGAAATTTTAGTAAATTTTTTTTATTATAAAAAATTCTTCTTAAAATTTTCTTCAATATTTAAAAATAAATTTTTATTAAAATTTAATATATCTCAATTTATTTTTTAAGTATATACACAATTACTGAAAATTCATTAATTTTTTTTAATAATATTATTTTGATAAAAAATCACTTTTTAAATTATTTTAACTTTTTACCATTAATACCTTTGTGAGTAATGATTAACATTTTTATAAATATACAAATCAATCTTAAAATTGTAGTTGGAAATTAAAATAGGATAATTATTCTTCAAGTTTTTTTTTCAAATTAAAATTTACGGTGGGAATATGTTATAAAATATTTATTGCTGCCATACGATTTTTTACGCAAAATATTGGTTAGTCGAAAAAGTTCATGGCGTATTTTAAGAAAATTATATACGTGAAAAGTAGATTGTTTTAAGTATAATTTTTTTTCTTATTTGTTTGATTATTTCATTTACAATAAATATTCTTATATACTATAAACTATGTTGTGATAAATATTCAAAATTAAATTAAATTTAAGTTTAGATGTTTTTTTTTATAGTAATTCAAATCGAAAATTTCTATATTTAAATAAAAATATATCAAATTCAATCAATTATTCTTTTAAAAATTATTGGAAAAAAATATAATTAAATGAAAATTCTGTAGCATAGAATTAAAAGTCATCCTTTCGAAATAAATTTTAAATAAATTTAAAATTTTCGAATTTATTTTTTTTAAATGCATAAAATTATTATTATAAAAAATTCTTCTCAAAATTTTCTTCAATATTTAAAAATAAATTTTGATTAAAATTCAAAATACCTGCATTTATTTTTTAAGTATACATATATAGTACCGAAAATTTATTAATTTTTTTTTTATAATATTATTTTGATAAAAATTCACTTTTTAAATTATTATTACTTTTTACCATTAATACTCTTGTGAGTAATGATTAACATTTTTATAAATATACAAATTAATCTTAAAATTTTAGTTGGAAATTAAAATAGGATAATTATTCTTGCACTCTCTTTTTCAAATTAAATTTAAAACTAATCATTAATATTAACACTTTCTAGTAAATAATTTTTATTCCAGAAGGAGTACACAATCCATGTCAGTATTCCTCTTGATAATTTCCTTATTTTTTTCTCTTTTTTAGCGTCCGTTTTTTGATGGGAGCAACTTAATTACTAGAATTAAATGGAAAATAGAAACAATATTAAAAATAATTAAAGAAAGTTTTTTTTGTATAAAATTTATAACCAACCTTATCAGTTGCATTTAATTTTTTACGTAGACCACAGGCATTTTTGGACACTTTTTCAAGTGGGTATTCAGTGTTCGTGGTGATGCGTATGTTTTCTCACAATAATTGCATACCAATTTCAAATAATGCGATTCTAGATGCTGAAGCATATTTTTTTTACGTTTGTAACTTTTCTTGCAATTTCTACAAGGAAACATAAATGCGCTATTATCAACAATAGGACCTTTTTGCTCTTTTATAATAATAGTTTCGTCCTTATGCTTGCAAAAGTCACATCTACCTTTACCACAAGTAGAATTTTTCATTCTCATCACGTGTTTTTCTAATCCTTGAGATGTTTTAATAAGGTTCACTTTGGCTGCAGCAGTGGTTACTAAATACAGTTTTGTTGATGGCTTCTTTTTAATTATGTCAAATAATTCGGAAGAATTATTTTCCTGCATATCAATATTTGGAGAATCCGTGCAAATTCTGTTTGTGCTTAGGATTTCGGGAATTGGTTGGGGAAAAATTTTGCATATGGTTGCGTGAGTTCGCAATGCCCTCGCCAACAAGAACATTTTTCCGCAACCATCACACGTATATTGTTTCTTATAATCTTCATCATCATCATTTTGAGGATAGTCCACCGAAGTTTCCGGTGGAGCATCGGACGGATAACAATGAAATACTTTTTTGTGGTCGGTGAAATCATAGCTTGGTGTTCCCCCTTCTTCGTTCGTGTATCTGGTATCAATATTTGGCATTAGTTCATCGTACGATTCTACTTTCATAAGCTGACCATTGGAGTTTTTTATTAACTTCGAGAAGTAATTGGCATCTTCGGAGTCTATGTCAAACATGGAGTCGTATTTATTTTCATGTCTGGTGATGCTTATATCTTGCATTTCAATATCAGCATTTTCTAAGTTTAAGACTGAACTTGCATTGTCTTTATTTATATACTTTCCTTCAAAAATTTCGGCTTTTTTTTTATTATAATTGGTTTCTAAATCATAATTCTCATCTAATTCAACATTTTCTGAATTGTGAACTAATGGAATCTTAACTACTTGTTCGGGCATTTCATTATCTTCTGTTGTTAACTTTGAATTAACTTTGATATCCTCATCTTCAGTTTCATAAAAGTTTTCAAATACATTTTCAATATTTGTTTCATCTTCACTTTCTAAATCGGACTCTGTCAAAAATGGATTTTCATGACTATATTCTCGACGGCTACCTTTCTTCTTCAATACTGAATTTAATGTATCCTCTTTTTCTACACCAGACTCAGATTGAAAACAGGATAAATCCGTATCCTTATTGGTAGAAACTTCATATTTATTTTCAATCTTAAAGCTATTAACTTCATTTTTAATATTTAAAGAAGGATTGGTATACGTCTGTTGTTCAAATAATGATGGTAAACTTAAATTTGTTGTGCTACTTTGGTCGAAATTTTCATCCTGATGGTGAAAAATTGTCGACACCTCGGGAAGGTTTTTATCTGAATTTGAAATTTGTATTGGAATGCATATATCATGTGAACTTACCATTTTATGTTCTGGAGTAGAGTCTAGTTGAGAAAGTGAATTTGATCCATTTTCGTAGAAATTTCTGATAAACTCCTCAGTTGGTGGTGCTGACTCAGTATTATCCGATGTGAAGAATGTACGTGTAGATGTTAAATTGGAATTACCTAGATTTGGATCTTCCACTTCCAATTCAACTGGGATACAATTATGAGTTATTGTAGGTTCCGAATTGTATTTTTGATTATCTTTTTGTTTTAATATATCGCCCTTTTTTTTTGATGAAAATAGATCGTCTCGTAAAAACGTACTAACATCATTAAGGAAGTTTCCGAATGAACTTAGCCAACTGTTTGGCTTGGTTTTTTGAACACCAGATGACTCATAATGAGCATTATTGATCTCACTTTCGGAAGTAGATCTTGATAAAATTGATATTCCATTATTATATACAGTATTTTGAGATGATGTCATAACTTCGCAATCGAAACAATCTTTACTATCAATAACTTGACACTGCTCCAAATTGCAATCAGAATTCGTATCAATCGAAGTGGAAATATTATTTAATAATTGAAATACGCTCTCATTTGTATTACCGTTTGATTGATATGGTTCTAAGAAAGAGTTCAGTGATATTTCTGAAGTGTCATCAAAAAAATAATATGATGCAGATTGATCATATCTATTATTTTGGTAAAGTGCTCCTCCTTCAACCTGAGTATTATTTAAGTATAAATTATTTAAATCTGGTGAGTTTAATCCCGTGGAATTGTCAATTTCTTTTAATTCAATCGGAATGTTTTCTGCTAATTTTTCATTCAATATCTTTGAATCTTTGCATAACGTTGATAAATCATATAATCCCAAATCACCTGATTCTAAATCAAGAATATTTGGTGAGCTCATTACGCAACTATTGTTGGTTACATATTTCTCTATAATCTCATTATGTTCTTCTTCTAATGTTCTATTATTATATCCAGTTTCATAGGCTAATGATATTGGTATATTCTCTTCGTTATATGAATAAATCGGAGATTTTAAAAGTGTTGACATATTCGACTGACCCAAAGTGCCATTATCGGACCCATTGAGCCATTTTGTATGTGGAATACTATAATCATCAGCAGAATTATCATCATCATCAGTAGAATTATCATAACCAAATAATTCGGGAATTCTAAGTGAAAAGCTTTCAATATTTGATAATTTCTTCTTAGCCAGATTTGCTTAAAATATATTAAAAAATAAACGAAATACAATAAAAAATCGAATAATTTCTCTTAAGTATACTTGCATTTTTAAATTTAATATTTTAAAAAAGAATAACTATTATTTAATACTTACAATTTTTACTGGAATTGCTACCCATTACATTCGATTTTTGCTCTGTATTTATTGATTCTTGTTTATCACTGTCAGCTTTGGACCTAAATAAATATTTTGCAAAGTTTCTTGTAATTAGCCTAACCAAGAAAATTATCTATTAATAATAGTTCAAACTTATATTTAAATATTTCACATAATCACTTGATCTAAAACTTGTCGAAATATAAATATATAATATTAAAGAATCATTCGTATATAATTTGTTTCTTTAATAGAGAATTTAATTTAAAAATATCAATATATCGAAGTGAAAATTATTTCAAAACTTACAGTATTTCTTCATCAAGCTTATTATTTTTAGATGCAAAATTTCCCATTGCAAAAGAAAAATTAACACAACTGATCACTATACCTTAGAGATTGAACCTGAGTAAGATGAATTCACTCCTTACCTACCATAGATGAAAAGTCAGCGACTGCTTCAATCACTTACAAAACTTTTTTTTTTTAGGTTATCACTTTGCGTAATATTTTTTCAAATAGTTGGCCTTTGCTTTTCGAAATAAATCTACAGTAGTTTTTGGTTTTTTTTTCAGCATATATAATTATAATTATATTATTTAAAATATGGTAATTCAATTTAAATTATAAATCAATTATTTATTAATGATTATAAGCAGTTTTAATCGTTTAAAAATAATCAGGCGATAACACAATCAATGAAAAGTTTTCAAATATTTTTATGGCATAACTTAGTTCGGTTTAAAAGATAAAATTTCAAATAAACTTCAATTGAAACTATTTTGGATAATACGGCATTAATTTCAATTCAATTTTGATTTGTTATTATTAATAAAATAATTAATGTAGTTTATATTAAAATAAATTAAAAAATATTTCGCATAAAAATTTGCAACTTTGATAGGAACAGCTGTTATAGCGCTGTCAATTTGGCAGTACTGTAGTTGCTGTTCCTACACGTATAAAAGCTTATAAGTTGAAAACATAATTAGAAAATGGCGCTGTCATTATCTCAAAATAAGATTGCATTGTGTCAGAGGTAGATATAGTTTGTCTCCGGCTTGCATTAGCTATTATTATTGGTTTTTTTACTATCTGCGTCTTTTTCACCCAACTTTGAACTATTAAAAAATCTTATTCCCGTCAACAAAAAATATATTTCTAGTTTTTTGATTTCACAAATATAAAATTCTTCTTCAGGCATTTAACCCTACCGTCTATTGTATGCGAGATCCAAAACTGATGACAATCGTTCCTTGTCTATCATTCGCGTTACCTGCCTTCAGAAGCGACCAGTTGTCTCGTTCGACTTCTTGTTAGCAGTAAATCAAGCGTCATAATTGAATTAGGGTTTCTTCGGTATTCGAAATGCGATAATATAAGGGAGATGTACAATTATTTGGGTCAATATTATTTTTCTTACATAATATTGATAGGGTCAATACATACGTAAGATTTACGTTGTTGCTACATTTTATTTGAAAATAATAATTTTAATTCTGAAAAGTCTGCAGTTTAAACACGAATTTTGCTGAGTGACCATTGTGAAATTTTTTTAAGAAGGTTAAATAAACATGTCCTGATTGAATATACCATTTAGATTACTATTGTATATAATATTATTATTAGATAATAAAAGGTGTTCTAAGTTAATATATTGAGTATCTTAAATTGTAGGGACTGGAAGCGATAACAATTGAAAACATTTGCCTAATTAAATTTTATAGTCAATTCTATAAGTCCAAATAAGTTTTATTATTGCATGTTATATTAAAATTGAACTTTTTTAGTTTTAGTATAATAAATAGTAAACTTTTAATCTATGATACAATGCAATTATAAAACAGTAATCTTAGTAGTTGTCGATAAAGTATCTCAGTTTGAAATATCTTTAGTCTAGTTTAGGGGAGTCGAGTTAATAATCTCTCGTTCGGATCAAGTTTTAAGTAATGCACGTTAGTACGAGTAAATTGGGGACTCGTGGTGTTATAGAATCATTAAAGTATAAAGGATTGGATGGATTTTGGCAAAAAGTTAAAGTAATGTGAACACCTGTCTTCACTCTTCATATTGTAAATTAAGACTGTAGATTGTGAATTTTAAATTATTAGAAGCTTTGTCAGGATTTCTATGGTAACAATGATGGGCTGGGGGGAATCAGATAAATAATAATATAAAATGGGACTAAGTATACTAACTTCTAGAGCTCAAGATTTCTGAGTTTTTAAGTTAAATGCAGATGCTTAAGACAGAAAGTTCAAATCAATTTATTCAAACTAAATATTCTCCATAATTATCGAAAATGTTTCACCATTTTTCGGGCAGAGCCATAATTCCATCAATATCGAACTCATTGAGTTTTTCGGTTAAAAAGCCGAAAAAAGTGATTTTCGCAGGCCTCTCTTGAAGCCAGCTTAATTCCATCAAGAGAGTTCTGCAAACATCAAACCAAGCGTTAGTCTCACGGTAAGAGAACTTACCATGAAAGCTCTCTTAATTTTTGATCAATTCTGTCCATTTTCCCTCATTCGTTTTGCGTAATCTCTCGAGTTGCCCAAAATACAGCACCGAGTTAACACTGTGACCGAACGCTACCAGTTCATAAGGAACGATTCCTTTTCAGTCGCTCTATGCACACAGCATAGCTTTGTTGGCAGTCAATCCTGGCTTTGAAATTGTTTGTGATTATTTATCTCTCATTTCCTTGATCTCTTACAAATGATGTTCTCGTATTTTATCTCTTTTCATCGTGAGTTTTGATTCGCATCACAGATGGCTTGATGTCAGTGCGCTGCAGCAGCTTATCACAGATGTTAGGTTGGTCTCATCTTGTTTTCCACAGTCAATTGATGTGGAACCCAAAAAACGAGCTTTTAGTTAATACGAAGCAACTGGTAGTGGAAATGGAACTTTTTTGACTAACTCATAAATTTCATATAAATAAAAAATACCAAAATTTTCACTTCAAAAGTTAATTTATACGAGGGTCATTCAACAAGTACTTAGCCTACAAAAGAAAAACGAAAATTTTGGAAAGGTGGCAATTTATTTTTCCACATAATCTCCTTCAAGCTCGATACACTTGGCCCAGCGATGCTCTAACTTTTTTAACCCGTCCAAAAAATACATTTTCTCGAGGGAAGCAAAATAGGCCTCCGTGGCGACGATGACCTCCTCATTCGACCCAAATCTATTCCCGGCGAGTAATTTTTTCAGGTTTGGAAACAAAAAGTAGTCACAGGGGGCCAAATCTGGAGAGTAGAGTGGATGGGGCAGCAATTCGTAGCGCAATTCGACCAATTTGGCCATGGCGACGGCGGAGGTGTGAGCCGGCGCGTTGTCGTGGTGGAACAGCACTTTTTTCTTCGCAAAGCGGGGCCGCTTTTTCTTCAATTCAACGTCAAATCGGCCCAATAAGTCAGCATAGTAGCGCCCCGTGATTGTTTTACCCTTCTTGAGGTAATCGATGTGGATCACACCTTGTGAATCCCAGAAAACGGTGGCCATCACCTTTCCGGCCGATCGAACAGTCTTCGGCTTCTTCGGAGCACGTTCGCCGGGTGAAGTCCAATGTTTCGACTGTTCCTTGGTCTCTGGTGTGTACCAGTGAATCCATGTTTCGTCGACGGTTACGAAACGACGCAAGAACTCCGCTGGATTGCGTTGAAACAGCACCAAACACGTCGCCGATGTGGTCTCACGATTGCTCTTGTTTTCCGGTGTGAGCAAACGCGGCACCCATCGCGCCGACAGCTTTCTCATGCCCAGTTCTTCGTGTAGAATATGATGCACCGTTCCTATTGCGATGCCCACAGTCTCAGCTATCTCGTGAACCTTCAATCGACGGTCTGCCAACACGAGATCGTGGACTTTTTTAACGTTTTTCTCCGTAGCAGCCGTTTTCGGGGCACCTGGGCGTGGCTCATCAAAAACCGATGTGCGGCCACGAACAAACTCGTTGAACCAATTCTTGACGGTCGCCATCGAAGGAGAAGAGTCACCATACATAGCATCCAAGCGATCTTTGATTTCGCTGCTCGTTTTCCCTTCCAAAAACAAGAATCTAATCACCGAACGATATTGTTCTTTTTCCATTTTTGTGCAACCGACCGACACGCTCGCTTTCAAAGGCTCTCAAAACAAAACCAATGAAGGGAATCGACTGAAACTTTGATAGTAGGCTACTAAAATAATGTACTGTACGATGGTAAATTTCTTTTGTGACAGCAGTTCCATCGGGCGGTGAGGCTAAGTACTTGTTGCATGACCCTCGTAGCTCAAATCTCTTACAATACGATACAACCACAACAAAAAAATTTGCCAACTAAAATACATACATTAATTAATGAAAAAAGAAAAATAAGAACGCAGTGGCAACGCTTACAAATGCCTACCTATAAACAGAAACTTAACCAACTACAACGTGAACTGAATATGGAAATTAGAAAGCACCATAATGAACGGCATGAAATTTATACAAGATCGCTTAGTCGGGGAAGCCACTAGACGAATACTCTCGTACAAAAAAACATAACACCCACTGAAACAAAATGACGGTAAAAACAGACAAAGAAAAAGCCGAAGTATGGTATTTGCTAAACATTTGGTAAATATATTTGCTCCACATGATGATATATGTTAGAAGACAAATCGCATACTAACAAAATTATCGAAGAACTAATGTTTCCAGGCCCTATGAGACTGCCTACCAAAAATTTTGAGCCCTTGGAAATTAAATTTACTATTCTGCGCCTTCCCAATAAAAAAAAACTCCTGGTTATGTTCTAATAACAGCTCCTATTCTGAGCAAATTTCCCGAAAAGCTTCAGTTTTAATTATATATATTTTCAATGGTATTCTACGCACAACTGTTATTCCCTTACTCTTGGAAATTTTCTGTTATTAAAATGATTCCTAAACCAAATAAACCCATTAATTCTCCTTCCACCTATAATCCTATCAGCCTTTTACCAATCCTTGGTAAGAGTTTTGAAAAAACGGTCAAAACAACTCTACCCAGTCCTAGTTAATGAAAAAATTATTCCTGATCACCAATTTGACTTCTGATCTGAACACTCCACTATCCAGCAATGCCATCGCATTGTTGATCACATTGCATCCTCTCTTGAGAGGAAACAGTATTGTCCAGGACTAATTTTAGATATCTCCCGAGCTTTTGATCGCATGTGGCATACTCCTCTAAAAAATCAAGAGCTTTCTTCCTTCAACATACTACCTTATCATAAATTCATATCTCTCCCAATGTTATTTTCAAGTTGCAATTAACTCAAAATCTTCGGAAATATATCCTATTATAGCCGAAGTCCCACAAGGTAGTATTCTTGGTCCCATCTTATGTAATATTTATACCCACGACATCCCATCTGATCATAATACTATCATTGCTACTTATGCTGATGATACGGCTATACTTCCTACCCATAAAAATCCTGACGTAGCTTCCAAAAATTTACAATCCCATATCGACAACCTTTAGGCCTGGTTTAAGAGATAGAGAATAAGGGTAAATGAACAGAAGAGTGCTCACATTACTTTTACATTTTGTCAAGGAAAACTTACCCCTTTATACCTTCATAGCAACATGATTCCACAATATGATAAAGTCAAGACATTAACATAAAACCCTCATACTAGACTATCAAAAACTTGAAGCCACTAAACGTTACCTACAACTTCTTAGACTACTGGACATAGGCTCAAAACTAACAATCAAAAGTTAACTTTTAATTTACAATACAATTTTAAAACCTATTTGGATATATGGAATTGAACTTTGGAGTTTTAGGAAACGTTCCAATTCCTATCGCGTCTAGGCCTTACAATTTAAGATCCTCCGTATAATTGTTGATGCCCCCTTTTATGTTCGTAACAACCTAATAAATCGTGATCTAAATGTTCTCTTTGTTCAAGACCTGTGCATTTCCCGCTATCAAAAATTTCCCTCTCGTTTATCCTATGTTATCATCATAATCCACTTGTCAGAGAATTGTCCTGTACTGTTCTTCCCGGAAACACTCATCGGAGACATAAAATACAATGGCCTAGGAATCTAACTCCTTGAAAAAAATACATTTAATATTTTAGTACTGTTTCAGTCCTTTTATCTAATTTTATTAGTCAAAAAGTTTTGATATGATAATATCAATATTCCAATATCTTAGAAAATTCTTTAATTCATTAAATATTCCACAAAAAATAAATATTTCTAATGCTTAAAAAAAAAACTAATTAAAAGATAAATTTTTACTAAAAGTAAATATTTTCCTTGACCTAAATACTCTAATACATTAATAAGGTTTTTTCTTACAACAGCATATATTTATTCTATTTTATTGGAATTCAATAAAAACTATAAATTTTTATTAAAGTTTGTGTAGAATAAATATTTATGTAGTTTCTAAAAATATTAGTATAAAAAGATAATAGATATGGTAGTTTTAATATTTTTTTTAATATCACAAATAAACATTCATCTCTAGATAGAAAAGAAAATCGTACATATTTATATTGATACTTGTACTATTTCCTATTAGTGCTAGTAAATATTTTATGAATTAATCATAATTTATTTTACTGTAAAGGAAACCGAAACCAAAACTAAGACCACTGAAACACGATATGATTGTTACTTAGTAAAATATTCAACGTAATTTGTTGTGTTTTGATAGCGATTATCTTCTATTCCACCATTATTTGTATTTATAAAATTGACCCAACAACGATAAAGGATAAAATATAGTCCATCAAGAGTTCGCAAATTACATCATCTATGGCCATTTATTGGGTGCCTTCTATTGCTTCAGCATTATTCGTACGATATTTATCAAGTATTTGGAAAATAGTGAAGATATTGTACAATGGCGCCACATATTCATATTTGAATGAAATTTTTATCTAATGTATATATTTATCAAAGTTATAACAACTATGTAAATATTGCATAAAATGTACATTTGCTATCGATTAGTTTCGTTGAATAAAGATCCTGTTTTCAGTGTTTATATTTGAAAATATCAAAGATGGTAAAAATGTGACTGAGAAAAACTTGTTATCTGAAAATGCTGTCAATAAAAATATGAAAATTCAAGTTAAGCATAGCCTGAAAAACTCATAAAATGGAAAACATTAAATAATATAGAATAAGTGCCATACTGAAGGACCAACAAAAAATAACACGTTTTTGACATTATTTCCTTAATATTTTCCTAACTATATAAATATTTTCATATAATTTCTAAGTGTTTTGATTAATAAACTCATATATTTTTCAAATTATAAACAGTTTTAAAGATGTTTCTTTTAATTTCTAATTAAATAACATATAATATTTTCGAAAAATTATTATTTACACTCATTTTTTTTTGTACCAATTTAAGTAATATAATATTTTAAGAATAAAAATTTCACCATATTTATAATCAAATTAATTATCTTAGGAAAAAATTAATTATTTTAGGAAAAGATTTATTTAAAGGTATTATTATAAATATCAAAGTATCCAAAAATTTAATGATGTTGAGAAATGAAAATACATTTTAATAAGTATTACCACAAATATGAAGGTACTTATTTATGGTATTTAGATTTTCAGGCAACAATCAATCGACTTATTGGAAATTTATTTTATGTGTAAAGGTTGATATTTGAAATAAATCCTAATTAAATTTTATTACTATTATTAGGGAAATAATTTTTGTTGTTGATTAAAGGAATTTTTACTAATTGACTATCGTCGATAAATAAAGCTTAGAATCTACTCAACAACCACTCCGAAATTCTGGGCAACGAAACTTTTTAGTTTCCTGATAGGTCATACTACATTAACCTATGAATTTCTATTCGGTAGATAATCTCGTTTTTCATGCCATTCCTGTGACATAAAACAACTCACCATTCCACATATTTAAAATTAATACCTTTCAACGCAAACTATTTTTCTGAGTAGAAATCCTTTTATTGTGGTGCCTTTGGACCAGAAAATTTTATTGAGGCCCTTTTATTAAACTATCTTAACCATTTAAATATATTCTACCCTAACTTTATATCAGTTTCATTTAGGAAGCTGGGGCAAGGCGAATCCACATGAGATATGGACACCTTATATATAGAGTTATCCAATTTTCGCTTTGAAAAATGAAGCTAAATAAAACACACTCAAAATTCTGATTTTGATAAAATAAATTTCATTTATTTTTTATTTTTTGAAAACCTGATACTTTTGTGATAATTTTTTGGCATATTTTGGTCTGATTTGTGGCTATTACTCAATGGAGGTTTGTTTTTAAATGATTCAAAGTTTGAAGTTTATCTGAGTGAATACAATATTTCATGTAAATTCATAAGAAAAAGTCTAACGGTGTCTTGTAGCATAATATTGGAGGTTGTTGAAATAACTACATCTTGAAATTAAGCGCCCTAGAAACTTATTGCGCAAAAAAGCCCTAGAACTTGTTATGTTGTGTGACTTGTAGCACTGTTTTGTTAGAACCATACATCATACCGATTGAAATCTTCAAGCTGAAGCCAAAAAATTATCAGTTATCATACGACCAGCAGTTTTCGCTTCTTCATTTTTAAAGAAATATACGTTGAGACCAAAATACTTTTCAGACAGTGACTTCTATAGGTTTTCCAATAAGAGTGATATGATTTCTAAGTGATTTTTTGGCCATATGTAATATGTTATGATTTATTCATTGTATTCAGTAATATTTACAATTTTATCATGCAGAGATATACGTAAGAACAATGTTTACAAATTATTTAATTATATTATCAAAATAATCGTTCTCCAATTGCAACTTTTCGTGCGCTTTTGCCATTTTATTGTCGTAATAATCGTCCAACTGTGCTCGCTATTCATCGAATTGTTAAAAATTTCGAGCGTATATTTTCTTTACATAATGTTCAAGTGCTAATAAGACAAAGAACCGCTCGAAGTAATGAAAATATTACTGCCGTTCAGGCAAGTGTTGCTGAAGACCGCAATTTGTCGATTCCAAGACGTTTTCAAGAATTGGGACTGTCTCAAACCACAACCTGGCGGATTTTGAGAAAGGATTTGGGCTTACAGCCGTATAAAATTGTTATCACTCAAGAACTGAAGCCATTGGACCACCGTAAACATCGTGAATTTGCTGATTTTGTCTTGGAACAACTTGAAAACGATAACGATTTTTTTAAAGAAAATCATCTTCTCCGATGAGGCTCACTTTCATCTGAGTGGTGCGGTAAATAAACAAAACTGTCGATTCTGGTGCGAAGAAAATCCACAAATTATTCATGAACACCTATTACATTTACCTAAATTGACAGTTTGGTGTGATTTTTGGTCTGGTGGAATCATTGGTCCGTACTTCTTTCGAAATGAAGCTGGTAACATCGTTACTGTCAATGGAGAGCGGTATAGATCGATGATAACCAACTTTTTATGGCCGAAATTGGAAGAAGTTGATCTTGACAAAATCTGGTTCCAACAAGATGGGGCTACGTGCCACACAGCACATGCAACAACCGAATTATTGCGAGAAAAGTTTGGAGATTCGATTATTTCAAGAAATTGTACATTGAATGGTCTCCAAGAAGTTGTGATTTAACACCATTAGGCTATTTTTTGTGGGGTTATTTGAAGTCATTGGTCTTTAGAAATAAACTCTTCAAGCTTTAGAAGTTAATATTGAACGTGCTATTCATGACATACACATACGACTTGATTTAGTGGAAAAAGTGCTCGAAAATTGGATTAGTCGAATTCGTTCCTGCAAAAGAAGTCGTGGAAGCCATTTGAATAACGTTTTATGCAGAACTTAATTGTATCGATTGTACTTCACATTAAATAAAAAACATTTGAATTTCCTTAACAATAAGTGTTTCTTTAAAAAAGGAAGTCATATCACTCTTATTCGAAAACATAGGGGTTTATAGAGCCCCATATACATATACAATATAACAATTAAGCTTATTGACATATCCACCGAGAGAGAAATGAACATTATATCTGAAGTAAAGTTTTCCCGAATTGTGGATACGCCGGAATTATTTTACCATATATTTGTGGAAAGCTTTCCATTCTTAAAACGATTGAAAATATAAAATGGTAGTATTTAAGCTAAATAAATTTATTCTTGAATAAGAGGGCTTTATTTTTTAATTGTATTTTTGCACAACCAACTTCACACTTAAGCTATATAATCATATGTATTTTGATAGCTGACATAACAAGGCTTGCTTGTTATGTCAGCTGTCAAAATACATATGATTATATATTGTAGCTTAAGTGTAGTTTTTGGTTGATACACTTTTAAATATGGAAAGTGAAAAACAGCATTTTCGGCATATTTTACTTTTTTACTATAGAAAGGGTAAAAATGCTGTTCAAGCAAGAAAAAAATTATCCGATGTGTATAAAGAAGATGTGTTAAGTGAGCGCTAGTGCCAAACTTTGGTTTGAAAAATTTCGATCCGGTAATTTTGATCTCGAAGATGCACCACGTTCTGGAAGGCCAGTTGAAGCTAATGAAGACACAATAAGGGCGTAAATTGATGCAAACCAACGAATAACAACTCGTAAGATTGCTGAGAGATTAAATTTATCGAATACGACCGTTCATGATCATTTGAAACGGCTAAGTTTAATCTCAAAGCTCGACATATGGTTTCTTCATCTTCTTACGGAAAGAAATTTATGCCGTCGCATTGACGTTTGTGATTTACTTCTCAAACGCCAAGAATATGATCCGTTTTTGAAGCATATCATCACTAGGGACGACAACATTGGGTTGTCTACAACAATGTTTAGCGCAAAAGATCCTGGAGTAGAAAATATGAACCGGTTCAAAGCACTTCAAAAGGCAATATTCATCAAAAAAGGTTATATTATCTGTTTGGTGGGATTTCAAAGAAATCGTTTACTGTTAGCAACACTGAAGTTTACTGTCATCAGTTGGAGAAATTGAATATAATTCACTTAAAGAAAAAAAGGCCAGAATTGGTCAATAGGAAAGGTATAGTGTTCCAACAGGATAATGCGAAACCATGTACAAGATTAAGCACTCGGCAAAAGCTTTCAGAGCTTGGATGGGATATACTGCCACACCCATCATACTCTCCAGACTTAGTACCTTAAAAGGGAAAATACCACCGGACGAGCCAGCTTCCTATCGTCCACTTTCCATGCTGGATTCGGACGGGAAGAACTTGAAGCGGATAGTGGCCGACAGATTGGAGCAATACATCGATCCTCAACTTTCCGGATTACAACTCGTCACGAACATTGCAAAGGAAGCCATCTCAGGTAAGAGATGGAAAGGCGGTTCTAAAAAGTATTGCCTCATTGTCACCCTGGACATCAAAAATGCGTTTAACTCGGCCCGCTGGGATCGAATCTTGGAGGCTCTTGAGAACATGGGGGTGCCCTACTACCTACGGAGGATGGTCAGATCATACTTCAGTGATCGACTACTGCAATACGAGACCGAGGATGGACCAGCGGAGTATGGGGTCACGGGAGGGGTACCTCAGGGCTCTGTCCTGAGGCCACTCTTGTGGAACGTCATGTACGACGACCTACTCCATCTGGAATTATCGACGAACACAACACTCGTGGCTTTCGCGGACGACGTAGCGGATGTCCTTGTAGCCAAACACCTGAAGGAACTGGAAGCCGCATTCTCCACCACCATCCGGAACATAAGACAGTGGATGACATCGGCAGACCTATCTTTGGCGGAACATAAGACCGAGGCACTCCTTGTGAGTAGCCGGAAGAAAATGGAGACCATCATCATAAGAGTAGGCGATCATCCGATAGCTAGGAATGGTCTTGGATGCCAGACTCAACTACAAGGAGCACATCTCCAGCGTCAGCAGGAAGACATCAGCAGTACAGGGCGCACTTTCGCGGATAATGCCCAATATCGGAGGCCCCAGGCAAATCCGAAGGCGACTGCTGGCATTTGTGGTTACCTCCGTCCTGTTATACGGAGCACCAGTGTGGGCGAACTCGCTAGAGCTAACAACATACCGCAAGACAATGACATCAGTCCAGCGGCTCTCAGCGATCAGAGTGGCGTCAGCATACGAACGGTATCAAACGATGCGGTCAACGTCGTGGCATCATGCCCACCCACCGACATCCTGGCAGGTGAGCGGGAACGCCAACATCGTAGGAAGAAGGAAGAGCGGCGAAAGGTCCTCTGTGAAGAGGAGAGAACCGAGAGTCTTCGCCTCCGGCAAGAGAGATGGGACAACTCGACGAAGGGTCGGTGGACTCATCGGCTGATCCCACATGTTACCAAATGGGTCACTCGCCTGCACGGGGAAGTCGGGTATGACATCACCCAGCTCTTAAAAGGGCATGGATGCTTTCGGGCATACTTGAACAGATTCAAGAGAACTGACTCCCCAAACTGTCATCATTGCCGCGATGTGATCGAAGACGCAGAACAAGTGTTCTTCCAGTGCTTCCTCTACGAGGGACGCGGGTGGAGCTGGAGAGAAATCTCGACCGTTCCATCAGTCCAGAAAATATAGTGGAGTGCATGCTGAAGAGCCAATCGGCTTGGAACAGAATTGGAGAGTACGCGGAATCCATTATCAAGGATCTCCACACAACGTACGAAGAATAGGGCGCGAGGCGTCATAACATCGGGACAGCATTAGCATCAAATAAGGACGCCCCGGCGAAGTGGTATTTACAAAGAGTGCCGCCGGGGAACCATCGTTACGGGAGCACGATCAGAGGTGCAGGTGAGGTTTCAGCGAGGTAAAAATCCCGCATAACTCGCCTGGCAGGAAAAATTTCCAGGCGAGTAACTTTTGAAGGTTTCCCCCTGTACCTCATAAATCTAAACATAAAAAAAAGACATAGTACCTTCCAATTATTATTTGTTTCGATCTCTACAAAAATTTTTTAGACTTTAAAACATTTAATTCAAATGAGAGGATGTCAAAAATCACTTGGATCAGTTTTTTACGAGCAAAGAACAAAAATTTTATGATCGTAGAACTACCAGAAATATGGCAAAGAGTATTGGATGAGACTGGAAAATATTTAATTGAATAAAATATTAATTCACAATAAAAAAAATCATCTTTCATTTTTATAAAAAAAAAACGAAATTACTCTCGAAACAACCCAATATTTAAGATCGCTAAGTAAAACGTAAATTTAATGAGTCTCTTTATTAGCCCAAGTACCATTTATTTTAATGATATAATCTTTTCTGATACTAGCATATATATTTGTAGAATGATATTTAAAAAAACTGGTTTATTTATAAAAATAAAATAAGAAATGATTTGCTTTTCTTAAATATCCAATTTGATAATTGAAAATACTATAAAAATTAGTATTTACCTGTAAAAAACTATGCCGAAAGGTGAAATAGTTAGAATCGCGTTAGAAGTTTGTCCTAAATTCAATTAAATTTAACTCAACATTATTCTGTATCTACCAAAACTACCGATACCATAGGGACCTGTTTGTTTGTCAATAGTTTTTGTTGCCTCTACGTGCTAGTACTATGAGCATCTGGTAACAAACTCATACAACAACTAACGTTTCCCATATGCCAGATTGTCGGTCAAAGAGAGTTCGTCTAATGAACTTATCGAATCCAGTACGCGGTTAGTACTCCCGCATACATATAAACTCGTACAATTTGATATTGATTTTTTCCACTCTAATATTAAGTTCACTCATGAATTCATATATAGTCGTATAAATACAGATGTACTATTTTTTCTCACGTTCAGTTATTTCGAATCCATATTATTGCATTTTTTTTTTCATTTTAGAAACATTTCCATTTGAATGCAATATGTTGCGAAACATACGATTTTTCAACAAAAAAAAAAGGAAGGAACAAACAGGAATGGCAGCCATGAAGAAAATTTTGATATTTTCACCAAATATTCTATTATATAACACATTCAATACTATACTTACTCACTTGGCTAAAGTCAATGGAAAACAATCTAGACAATGTTCATTGGTACTATTTAAAAGGATACGTCGCAATGTTTATTATACTATTGTATTGTAAGCCATGGTATTTGTTAATTGCACTGCTGTAACTATAAATGGTATTAAAATTTCTACCAAATCGTTATATAACAAATAAACTTATAAACATTTAAATTTGGAGTTCTAACGAGTTAAATATTTTCTTTAATACCTTATAATTGTTACTTTGTTGAATACTGTTGGATTTTAGATTTTATGAAAATATGTTGTCTGCAAATATTAAAATGAAGGGAATTATTTTATCAAAAGCTTTATCAAATTGAAAATGTCTAGATTAACGTCTGTATATACACATTTATGTATATATATATATATTATGATAATTATGGATAAATTTATTAATTTGGACTATTGGTTATTTCGTTTAGAAGACTTTTATTACTTCAACTGGCATGTTAATGTTCTTTAAAAAATTTCTGGGATATACAATATAAGTACTGAGAATAGCATCATTTAGAAACAGTATATTAAATACTGTGAATTCTGGCAGTATGTTGAATACAATGGATTTGCTCTCCACACAGCCCATCAAGACGAGAAATAAAAGTTTCAACCTCACACAGTTCTGTAATTTGATTTAATCATCCAATGAAAAATTTATTTAGTTCGAAGATTTGTCATTTTATTTTTGGAATTATTTAACTACCACGTTTCGGAAAAAATTTCCTTTGCCGATGTGGCTCAATTCTTGCTCATGTTGGTGCAAAAGTTATGACGGTTTTTAATGATCCCAGGTAAACAATTTTTTTTTCAGAAATAATGAATAGTATCTTCTTTTAAATGATTGCATTATATAAAGGATACTTTCCCTCAACTTTTTATTTAGTTTTGGCCTGGCCAGAGTACAGTGAAGAGCTCTTGTATTGTTTCAAAATGTCGGTCGGTAAAGTGCATTTACATCATTGTTTACTTTATGAATTCCGTAAAGACAATACCCGCGAGTGTGGCAACCAAAAACATTTGCGAAGTGTATAGAACAGATGTCATCAAAGTTCGGCAGGCACAAAGATGGCTTACAAAATTCCGATCTGGGGATTTTTCACTAATTGATAAACCACGTACCGGGCGGCCATTGAAGTCTGATGACGACAAGTTAAAAGTCATAATTGTTACCAATCCACGTCTTACCACCAGGGAGATCGCGTCGATGATGGGAGTCAACCATACAACCGTATTAAGGCATTTGAAGCGTATGGGGATGGTTTCGCGGTACGACGTTTGGATACCTCATCAATTGTCGGCTGCCAATTTATTGGATCGTGTTTCAACGTGCGTTCCTTTGAGTGCGAGACAAAAACATGAACCTTTTTTGCATCGTTTGGTAACGGAAGATGAGAAATGGGTCGTGTACAACAACGTGACAAGAAAAAGACATTGGACTATACCTGGACAAGCCCCATTAACAACTTCGAAAGCCGAAATCCATCAAAAAAAAGTTATGCTTTGTGTTTGGTGGGATTGCAAGGGTATTGTGTATTTTGAACTCTTGGAACGCAATCAGACAATTACAGCAGAACGATATTGTCAGCAATTATCCAAATTGAACATCGCCCTTCAAAAGGATAGACCAGAATTGGTAAACAGAAAAGGGGTAGTGTTTCATCACGACAACGCGCAACCACATGTGGCTATGATGACCCAACACAAGCTGAATGAGTTGAATTGGGATGTTATCAAGCATCCACCGTATTCTACAGATCTTGCTCCTTCCGATTTTCATTTATTCCGATCACTGCAAAACTTTTTAAATGATAAAAAATTTCATACAATAGAGCAGGTAAAAATATCCCTTTCTACATATTTCGCATCAAAATCCAAGTAATAGTATTAATAAGTTGATAGAAAGATGGGAGAAGGTTATAAGAACGGATTGAGATTATATAATTGATTAAATAAATAATACAAATTAAAAAAAAAATGTTTAATTTTATATGTAAAAAAACGTCATTACTTTTACACCAACCCAGTATTTGTTGTATATACTCTCAAAACCCAGAAGCAATTGTAACAAAGCGATTTTATCCGTTTCTCTAAAAAAAACCCCCATTATTTCTGAGCACTATGGCTGCATCATTATCGATTATTTTTATCTTGAACTTGAATATTTCAATCTGGACTATATGTGGTTTCAACAAAACCGTACCACAAGCCACATAATACGATATATTATGGGTTTTATTGCACGTTAAGTTAGTTAATCTCTAAAATTGTGTCATTTGACACCGTTGGATTTTTTCTTATGGGTCTAAGTAAATGATTATGTGTACACAGATAATCTTTAAACTTTAAAGGATGTAAAAACTACCATCCGTCAATTAATGGGCGTATTACTACCCGAAATATGCAAAACTATCATCAAAAGTTACGTCAAAAGGATCAAGCTCTTTTACAATCATTTAAAATAATGGCAAAGTTTTAAAAATGAAAAAAAAAATAAAAATTTAATCAAAATTGTAATTTTAATTTTAGTTTTTAAAGCGTATGTTGGAAAGCTTATATGTAAGGTCTTTTGTGCCAAATATTGTGGTATAAAATCTTTTTAGAGGACCGATAAATCTCGCTCAAACAAGACTTCATCATAAAAAAAATTATAAAAATGGAGAAATTATTTCAGGACTTTTTTTATGAAAGTGATATCTTTTTATCAAGAAGTCCTTAAAAGGATTATTTGCGTTCAATCTAGGCTTTGCAGATAGTTCGATGTGCTATCACAGCAAGGTGCCCATGTATGTGGCCATTTTCGTTAACTCCTGGTACTCCATTTCCACTCCACTCCCCTATTCAACCAATCAAAGTCCGTGTCATTTTGTTTGGTGTCTAAAATAAGAAAACTTTCAAAAGGACATCATCTTGAAACTATCGATAATATCCAGAGAGAGGACTGTAATGCAGGGGATGAAAGTGATTGCGATTAAAGTAGCAGCACTGCTACGAGGAGTAAAAACAATTCCGTGTTTATAAAAAAAAAAAAATATTATTGCAAAAAACAATTTGCATAGCTTTTCTGTTGCACCTCGTATTTATTTAGAAAAATTAACAAAAATATAATTTATATACTTTCGAATAAGGACATATTTTTCTCTCATCACCACGTAGAAATATCAAATTATTTTAAACGTCTTTAAATTATTCTTAAAATAATTTCCGCAAAAATAAAAAGCACCAACATTTTCGATTCAAGAGTAGATTAACTACAATATTTTAGTATTTTTCTTATCCTTTTCATTACAATTAAAAAAATATAGGTTTTTTTTTTAGATTATAAGAGTATTATTTGAATATCTCTTTCAAATCTTTAATTATGCTAACATAACAAAATATCCAGAGTAGGATAATATGCAGAGGAGTGTAATCAAGGAGCTAAAAGCAATTCCAGTTGAAGCTTCCAGCGCTACTACGAAGAGTGAATACAACCCTTCTGACAATATACCATATATTGTAGCTGCCCAAGGGAATTACTTTTGAGGGTGGGTAACATTGATGTATAAAGAGAAAATAAAAATTGTCGGAAAAATTATATCAGTTTTCTTATGCCTAATGATGGTATTTATAAAATAATATTATTGTTATATAAATATAACAAAAAGTCCATTTTTAATAATCACATATCTAAAAACTATACAATAGATAAAGAATAATACATTATTGGTTTATGGCTTGTTTTAATTACTACAGTAGTTTATGGCAAATGGCGTTTCAAGGATACAATTCGTCTGCTAATTATATGATATAGTTCTTTTACATATAAGTGTTGGAGAGCAATGTCAAGGCACATTAAAATTTTTATATAATACAATAATTAATTTTTAATAAATAATGGTTGATTTATCTGATAACATTAATGTTGCTAATATATCCTTCACAGTTGCCGAATACATTTCATACAAGGATCCATTATCACTAATAATAGCTACTAATATCATAATTTGGTTAAATTTTTAGCAAATAATATAAATAATATTACGATTCTATGCTTATAGGCGAAGATTAAAAAGACTATTTATCAAAACAAAATAAAAAATCAAAAAAATCAATTAAGATAAAGAATTTTTGAACATTATTCCAAATAATTGAGATAAATTTATGAAAATGAAGATACAATAATTATAGTAAAATTTCAAAGTAAATAAATTTATTGAAATTTTGCCACATCATCAACAAATATAAATTAATGTAAATTTAAGATTTTAATTATCAAAATAATATTAAATCATCTTTTCTTATCGTCTAGTATCAAAATTGATTCATTTAATTATTATTTGCCATTATTCATCTATTGTTCACGGATAATTATTTTCATACTATACCATTAAAGATTTTGAATTTCTAGTAGATAAATCTAGTCCTATTAATTATCTAAAAAGATAGCGATTTGATTAGTTTCTGTCATTATTTCTAAATAGCTCTGTTTATATTGTATTGTATATAGAAATTTACAGGATGAATTCTGTCATTTGAATTCGTAATAAAATAGACTTAGTATTGTCTGTATTCTAGTTTAGATATTAATTAGATCATTTTGATAGGAGCTTATCAAATTGTAAGTCTAAATGAGTTTTTTTCTTCGGATAAGTTTCTGTAAAATGTATTATCGTTAATAGAGGTGAAAATAGAAAGTATTTAGTTACATGGTCGTAGTGATAGCAAATTTCAATCAGATTGAATTTTATACAAAATAATTATAATGATATAAGTGTATTGATTTAAGAAGATAAATGAATAAATAAAAATAAGAGAAGAATAATATTAAATGATTAAAAATGAAAAATTGAAATAATTTTAATGAAAAATTATATTTACCTACACTATTGATTATGTATTGGAATGTAATTTTATTTGAATAAACTCTTTAAAATAATTAACGTATTAACTTTTTATAGCTGAAATAAATAAATTTGCTTGAAATCAGAACAATTTAATTTTTGTAGTGGTAGAAATGAATCGATTCAGGAATTAAACAGACTAATTGGATTATTTGGCAAGTCTGACTATAAGACAAGGCTGGAAAAAAATATATTTTATTAAAAGCCGATTATTTATCAGAAAAAATTCGAACAGTTTTAAATCTGTATTGAAAATATATGTAGGGCTTGGTAGTTTTCATTCGAGAGCAATAGAGTTTTTAATTTTTTCATATATCCCTAAAGTGGATTTTTTTTATTACAGATAAAAAATGATTAATTTAGTTTTATTTTAAATCTACGTTCAATTGCGACAGTACAATCTATCTAATTTCTGTTAAAAATATTTTTAAAACTATGACTAAATATAAAAATTGAATTTTACAAAAAAATTTAAAATTTTATTTTGTCTTTTAATATTGTTTCTTAAAATTGAAAAGTAATTTTCAAAACTACGTGTATATTTAAAAAAGTTTATCCAATTCGTATTTTGTAAAGTAAAGTAAATTTCATATAAATTTCCTTTTATTATATTGCGTAAGCTTTGCCATTACGCAAAATAAAGAGTTTAAATTTCTCCCATAACACTTTTTGCAGGCTTCGATATTTTTGAAGGAAATTTTTAGTGCTTTAAAGTTTAAAAATTGTCTGTTTACATAATATTTTCTACAATTTTATAAAAAAAAGTTCGATGCTAATTAGCATCACCAAATGTCGCGTCCTTAGAAATTTTGTGGGGTTATGTAGTTTTTGGCGTCATTTTGTTAAAATAAAATATTTATGTTTATTCCAAAAAAACTGGTTATCATATCACCATAGTGCCAGACTTGACTGTAACAGACTCTTTTTTCGTTTTGAGAGACGAATGACACCTTCAGACCAAAATAATGCACAATGGCTTCTCCACAGTCACTTATGCGATATTTTTGCTTATTAACGTATCCACCAAACGAAAAATGAGCCAATCATATAATAAACTTTTTGTTCAAAAAATCAACAGTCGAATCCTGTAGTTCCTTTATCCAGTTGGTATATCTTTTATGCAATTTTTACGTTTTGGTTGATAATTAAACAATATCTAATGGCAAATTTTATAGTTCAGAAATGTTATTTTATATAATTTTAATCGAAATATTATAAAAATTAAAAAAAATGTAAATCTCTCGTCGCCTAAAAAGGACGCATGGCCTTGGCGCCCCATCGTAACCTTGTAAATACTGTCTAATATTTTAGAGATTGTACAAAAAAAAAAGTAATCTCTGCTTTTTTCATATGCTATCGTTAGTTATAAAACAGTTATGTTTTTTTTAAGATTTTATGTGCAAGATTTTAAACGCAGTAGTTGATGTTCATGCGATATCATTTTTGTCAAAGGTAACTTGAAGACGTCGAACTGTAAGAAGATTTAGCTCAACTGCTCGAGGAGAATTTTTCAACTGTGTTAAATATTGGTAGATATACTATCGGTAAGCGTTTGCATATGATGGGAATGGTTCAAAGATAAGAAAATTCGGTTTGAAAGAGAGAGATATCAAAAGATATTGGGGTACATGTGAAATGCTACTTGGAGGACAGAAGAAAAAGGGTTTTTCATAATGCATTTGATCTAACGCATATACAAAGTCAGAAGAACCAGATTCTCTTTTCATGAAATTATCAAAAAATTGGTTGATATATGAATCCAGTCAAAAGAACAAGAATAAAACCAGAGATTGCCAAAAGTTGTCTCTTTCGATGGGGGCTATTTTGAATAAATTTACTTATATAAATAAATGACAAAGTTTATTCAAAAAAGTGCACATCTTATATAGAAAAAAAATCACTAGTATATTTTCATATATTAATAAAATAAAATAACTTAAATTTTACTACCATCGATTTCAGCAAAATCTCTACAATATAAATTTGCTTGTATTGCAAAGAAAAATCAATGATATAATATCGATCTAATTAGGATATCAAATAGATCCAACTATCTATGGAAATTTAATTAATCTTATCAGTATTACCATAAAATAAACTGCATTAAAATGCATAGAAAATAACTGCAAAATATGCAGAAATTTTGCAAACTGAAACTATTCAGTCTACACTACACTATGTGCATATCTTGTAATAGATATGATTCGTGATGTGATAGGAATGGAAATTATCATTTATCAATTTTTATACAAAATAGATAATATCCTTATATGAAATTGAGAAATATTCAATTGAATTTTAAAATTATTGATTTAATGTTGAAATTAGAATATTTAATTTAAAGGAAATTGGAAATCGAGACGATTTGTAAATGATTAGAAAACTTTTTTTTTGTAATAATGAAAGGAAAAATTATATGGATTATTAATATGGTAGTTTGCTAGCAAAAGTCATAAATTAAAATTATGAAAAAAAAATTTAATACCAAACTGATTTTGATTAATTAACTTTATTCAAATTAATTAGTTTACTCCACAAAAAAAAAATTGAGCCTAAGCAATTTTGAATTTATTTAAACCAATCTAAGTAATTAATTTTGTAAATATTTATAAAGAAATTCTATTGAAAATTCTCAAATGTACATTTTACATGATCTAAAAAATATAAATAAATCATTTGTTATTTAATGATTTAGATGCTTTCTCATTGTACGAATAATTATTATTAATTAAAATACGTGTGTATTCCCCTAAAAGCCAGTAAATAAATTTTATCAAATAATACAGATAATGTTAATATTTTGTATAAAATGAAATTTATGTTAGAGGAAAATCATTATGAATTAACAAAGAACAAAAAAGGAGAAAAAAAAGATGGTAGACCAAAAAATATTCGAATATTATCTTTGTTCTCAGTAATGTTATAGTCAATTTCAGTAAGGAAATCCTATTATCCAGTTTTTTAGTACCTTTTCAAATGATTGTTTTACTAAAACATACATTAACCTTACCACAATAATGTGTCTCTAGGGTTTCCTAATTTTACATTAGCCAACCATGTTGTATTAAACTTGTTAAAATGTGGTATCTAAAAATTCAAATATAAGATACTATCGTATTTAGGAATATAATCTACGATAGAATGTGCCATTTCTTATTAAATGGAAAATTTATATTCCATCTGGTATATTGAAAATAAAATAAAAAAAAATAAAAAAAACTTTTCTTTATTTTAAAATATCAAAAAATATTGTATTAAACAAACTTGTGTATTTAAAGGATATAAGGTAAAAAGACTAAAATAATCTTTATTCAATTTGAATAGACAAAACCCATTTCAAAAAGAAAATAGACAAGAAAAAATCATTTATAAATTATATTTGCCAAGGTTTGGTATAACTTTTATGCTAGAGCAAACAAAATTCAGTTTAGATAGTTTTTGATAATTAATTACCATTTCAAATATTTATTTTTATATTAAATTCACATTTAAAAAAAAAAAAAAAAAATTAAATGACAAAGGACGAAATATTCACTAGAGTAGAGGACTATCGTGTACTGCTACTCGTATTTTAATTTGAATGGCGCAGAAAGTTGGTGGGAGAATTGCAAAATTTATAGTAATACTCGTAGTGTACTCACATCAACAAAATAAAAAAATCATACCAAAAAATACTGAGTTTCCTTTTTTCTTGGAGGAATGAACACCTTCGAGTGTCAATTAAAATATCAAATGAATCAATAAAAAAATTTAGAATTTCTAATAGTATGGAAATGGATATAAGCAACAGTTTTGGAGGATATAAAAATTATAATTTGAATAATAGGTGATAAAATTGTTTTAAAAATTAGGCAAAATACAAAGAATAGTCTGGAACCCAAAATAAGGAATCACCGACTATTGTGGGAGAGAGCTGAACTCTTAAAACAATTATTTACGTATGGCACTCCTAAAACAATTATTTAGATTGCCTTTTTATAGATACCATAAACGATAATGAACAATCTATAAAGAGGCAATCGTTAACTTTAGGCAATAAACAAATCTTCGAAACTTGAGATAAGGTATTTGGTGAAATTGTTTTGAAGATTTAATAATGTACGAGTAATATATATATTTAAAATTATACATATTTATAAATAGTTGAACTAAACATTTTAATGGGTCTATTAAAAAAAAATTAAAAAATTTTTAAATATTCCAATTGGAGTAGAGTCCTCTACCGAAAAATTTCTCCCCATATGAAATTAATTATTTAATCCATCAGATTCCTAATAAAAAATCCTCTGGTTATGATTTGATAGCCGCTCGTATCCTCGAATAAATCTCTCAGAAAACTCGTATTCATAACCTAACAGTTCGGCTGAAAAGTTTAGAACGTAACGCAGTAGAAATTTTGTTTTTTGCAAAATTCATTTTTATTATTCAACATAGTTGCCTTCGAGGGCGATACAGCGATTATAGCGATCTTCCAACTTTTCGATACCATTTTTATAGTACTCTTTTGGTTTTGCCTCAAAATAGGCCTCAGTTTCATCATCGGTCTTAAATTTCTTGCCAGCGAGCATTCTCTTCAGGTCTGCAAACAGGAAAAAGTCGCTAGGGGCCAGATCTAGAGAATACGGTGGATGGGGCAGCAATTCGTAGCCCAATTCATTGAGTTTGACCATCGTTTTCATCGACTTGTGACACGGTGCATTGTCTTGGTGAAACAACACTTTTTTCTTCTTCAAATGAGGTCGTTTATTAGCGATTTCTTTCTTCAAACGATCCAATAACGCTATACGTATATAATAGTCGCTGTTCATCGTCTGTGCCTTCTGGAGATAGTCAATGAATATTATACTCTGCCGACTGCCGATTGGACTCTGGAGTGTAGTGACGGAGCCATGTTTCATCCATTGTCACATATCGACACAAAAATTTGGGTTTATTGCGCTTGAACAGCTCCAAACACTGCTCAGAATCATCAACACGTTGTTGTTTTTGGTCCACAGTGAGCTCACGCGGCACCCACTTTGCACACAGCTTTCGCATGCCCAAATATTCATGCACGATATGTCCAACATGCTCTTTCGATATCTTCAGAGTCTCAGCTATCTCGCTCAACTTCACTTTACGGTCATATAAAATTATTTTGTGGATTTTTTTGATGTTTTCTGCCGTCACCACCTCTTTTGGGCGTCCACTGCGTGCTGCATCAACTGTGCTCGTACGACCAGTTCGAAATTGACGAAACCAATATTCCACAGTTGAAATAGCTGGAGCAGAGTCCGGATAACGTTTGTCAAACCATGCTTTGGTTTCCACTGTATTTTTTTTCATGGAAAAGCAATGCCTTATCAATACACGAAATTCGTCTTTATCCATTTTTTTTCAATAACAAAAGTTGCTCCACTCAAAATGCTCTATCTCACGAACCAATCGACCGATTGCTGTCAAATTTTGACAGGAATCATTTGAAGCATGGTGCTTTGTGATAATTTTTGCAAGAGGCACCATCTAGACGTCAACGTTCTAAACTTTTCAGCCGAACTGTTATATATGCAATAGTATTCTTCGTACCATCTATTTTCCCTTACTTTAGAAAATTTCAATTATCGAAATGATTTCAAAACCCAAAAAACCAGTATATTTCCCATCTTCATATAAACCTATCAGCTTACATATAATCCCTGGAAATTTTTTTTGGAAAACTTCTCTTAAAATGACTTCATCCGATCCTTGAATATGCCACAATTATCCCCGATCATATATTTGGTTTCCGTTCAGATCACCACAATCCAACAATATCTTCTCATGATTTATTATATTGCGTCCTCTCTTGAGCAAAAAAATTATTGCCCAGGCATGTTTCTAGATATATCTTATGCCCTTGATAAAGTGTGGCACCCTCTGAAAGCTCAAGAACTTTCTTCCCTCCACATACTTCCTTATTTTAAAATCATATCTATTCTAACGCCATTTTCAAATTACAGTTACTACTGACTATTCTAAAACATCCCCTATCATTGCTGGTGTGCCACAAAGTAGTATCCTTGGTCCACTCCTATACAATATTTATACCTTAGCAACATCTTAACAAATTTAAAAACTTTGACAGCGATCTTTTTGCATCCCAATCCAATATCCAAATAGCCTCCAAATACCTACAAATCCATAAAAAAAATCTCCAAGACTGGTTAAAGAGGTGGAGAGTGAAATAAAATGAGCAGAAGAGACATTCCTATATACCTTAATGGCGACACCATTCCACCAAAAGTACGCTATCTGAGACTTAATCTAGATAAACGACTAACTTCAAATTTTCACACGAAAGCACAAATACTTGAACTTACCAGACATTGCCGATTACTACTTAGATTACTGGACAACTGATTAAAATTGACTCTCGAAAACAAACTTTTCATTTTCAACACAATTTTAAAACCGATCTTGACATACGGAATTGGACTTTGGAGTTCCACTAAACATTGTAATTCCAATCACATCCAGTCCCTTTCATCCAAAATCCTCCATAAAATTGTTGATGGAAAACACAACTTATGTGTTTCTCGTTATAAAAAGTTTCATTCCTGATTATCCTCTATAATCCTCTTGTTAGAAAACTCTCCTTCCCTACTTTCCCCATAAACACTTTTCGGCGTTAAAAGAGAAATTTGCCAAGAGGTCTCTTACGGTGTTAATATAATATTACTTGTTAAATAATAACCGATAGGTGTTTACTATAACATGTTTCGGTCGGTTCTGTTTCGGGTAGTTCTGTATGCATGCCTGAATGTTTGTAGGACAGTTTCCACCGATGCAATGCTGGTCTTACTGGGAGAAATCCCATGGGATCTAGAGGTGCTCCGTAGGAGTATTCTCTATCGGATGCGGAGTGGCATTGTATTACTGGATAGCTGTCCTGTTCTAAACGAGGAAATTCGGAAACTGGGGGAGCGCCAAAGACGGGCTATAGTCCTGGATAGAATGTATGGAATCTGGCAGCAGCGCTAGAATGAGAGTGAGAAAGGGAGATGGACTCACAAGTTTATCTCATGTGTTAGATTTGCCTCGGCAAACAAGTTTGAATGCGGTCTGTTCCTAGGCTATCTGATAACCGGGCATGGTAGTATAAATGAGTTCTTGTATAAGAGAGGATTGAGTGAAAGAGAAGAGTGTCTGTGTGGCGCACTACAGGAAAGTGTATATCACCTCTTAGTAGATTGTGCTTTATATGAGGATCTCCGAGATTTGGATGTTTGTGGCATTAGAATGGATGATGGTCAAATGGATCTGGGTGGTGCACTTGGTACAACCGAGAGGAGGGAATGTCTAGCTGAATTTGCCAAGGCACTGTTTGAAAGAAGATTAGGATTAAAGAGTAGGTAGGTTAATGAGTGAAACGCAAGGTGGCTACAACTGTATGAAAGACCAAGGTCAATTCCAGTTGTGCTTTCGGGTCTTGGCAAACCCGCGTACCTGAGCTGGCTTAGCGGTGCCTAGGAATTAACAAGATTCCTTACCGTAGCTCAATGAGCGGAGTACAAACCAAAGTACTCTTAAAATAAAAATAGGTACTACGGGAATCGGGGTGCCCCATGGTGTTAAAACACACTGTGCCCGATAATGGTGAGGCGCCTTAGGCAGCAACGTAGTGGCTATGGTTGATACCCATATTGCGGGTACGATCTCCGGATCGCAGGTGGGAGGTAACTGGTAAATGTAGTAATGCATTGCAATTATCTCGGGCGTTGTCACTGCTTATGACAGCAGAGGTTTAGATAGTCCTCGCCACCAGCAGTTGGAGTAGTCAGCTTGTAACTGACTACTGACTGTTAACTATCATTTATGGTAGTGCGCTGATTGAGCGTATCTCAATCCCAATGGTCGTGGGCGACCGTTGCTATCTTGTCTTAAGATGCGGCATAGCACCATAAAATATATAGAGACTTCTATAACATGTTCATCTCCTGTCATTGTTATGTCTTTGTCATGAAATCTGCTTATTACAATGTTTGCGTAGTTGTAGATATCAAAATAAAAACTAAAAAAAATACTATTTGAAAATTTTATAGAGAATTTTTTACTTTTTA
This sequence comes from Atherix ibis, assembly GCA_958298945.1. Lineage (NCBI taxonomy): Eukaryota > Metazoa > Arthropoda > Insecta > Diptera > Athericidae > Atherix > Atherix ibis. The sequence goes on from OY282606.1 coordinate 40,586,995, forward strand.
TTGAGAGTTTCTAGAAATTGCTTCAACATAAACTTGAGTAATTACATAGATACTAAATCGGTCCTACACATTTTCTTGGTACTTCTTGATTAAAAATCATTATGAAAAAAAATACTCCAATTATTTAAATTGAGGAAAGTTTTTTTCTTTAAGATTGTATTTTGCAAACCATTGGTGTGCTCTCAAAAATTAAATTTTTCAGAATTTGTTGAGCGGTTTCATTTCCATTTTTAAGGAACTTTGCATAGTGGTCCTGTTAGTTGATAAAATTTATTGTCTAAGCATTTTGTCCCAAAAAAAAAACAACAGAAAGATCGAGTGACTATTCACTCGATCCCTATTACCGCAAGAGGATCTATATCGTCCTTTACAAAGGTCCTTTCGACCCCTATTACCGCAAGAATGATGAATACAGAAGAGACGTATCTGTTATTAAAACCCTTCTAAAATATATTTGTGATATACCACGGTTATATAATTAAAACATTTTTGTGGGTAAAAATTTTTGGCCTTGGCAAAAAAAATACATTTTGTGGGTAAAAGTTATTTTATTTTTCAAGATTATGTCCTTATTACTCCATACAATTTAGTCCAATATTTTTGTGTCACATGTACGATCTGTACAATACTTCAAAATAGGCGTTTGTTTAAGCAATCGCCTAATTATTTTGGAGACATATTTTTTCGCCGAGCTATTTTTACATATTCGGAAATAGGAAATAATCGCTGGAGGCTAAACTTTGAAAATATTGTGGATGAAGTAATTCATATTATAACTTATGGAATTTCGCTATGGCATTTTGCCGTCATTTCGTTATTCAACTGGTTTAATAATGGTGTATAATATAGTTTTTCTTTTTTTCAAGTTAGTGGATTTAAATTATACCATGTGCATCCACGGACACAGTAGCCATAATCTTTCTTGCCGATAGAACCATTTGTGCCTTCTTTGGTGCACGTTTGCTAGTATAAGTCTATTATTTGATTGAACTTTGATTTTTGGTGTATAATGGTTAATCCATGTTTGATCAACAGGTATATTCCGATGCAAAAATTTATTTAGATTTCGTTTAAAAATATGCAAATACGAGGTCTGTTCAAAAAGTATCGCGAAATTTGTGTTTTCTTCAAAAATTATTTATTTATTCATGAATATCTATTTTGTCCCCTTCAAAGTGATCCCCACATGATATTATACACTTGTGCCAACGTTTTTTTCAATTCTCGAAGCACTTCAAAAAATCATTTTTCGTGATCTTGTTCAGTTCCTCCTTCGATACCGTCCTTATCTCCTCAATCGTAGCGTAGTGTCGTCCTTTATGGGGCTCTTCAGTTTTGGGAACATGGTGGCTGCGGCATTATTATTGTATTGTTTTTGGCCAAAAATTCGCGTACAAGCATCGATGCGTAAGCAGGGACGTTATCATGGTGCAAAAGCCAATTTTTGTTATTCCACAAATCCGGGCGTTTCTGGTGGATTGCTTCCCACAACTTGCGCATAACTTGCAGATATATTCCATATTGACAGTTCTACCCTGTGGCAAGAACTCATGATGCACCACGCCCCTACAATCGAAGAAAACTGTAAGCAAAACCTTCAATTTCGACCGAACTTGGTGTGCTTTTTTCGGTCTTGGCTCGTGCGGCAGCTTCCATTGGGATGATTGAGCATAGACCTATGATTTCATCACCAGTTATGACCCTGTGGAGCAAATTTGGGTCGTCGCGGACAGAGTCCAACAGCTCCTTAGCAATGTTAATGCGCTGCTGTTTTTGGTCGAAATTGAGCAATTTTGGTACGAACGTCGCGACGACCCGTCTCACGCCAAAATAATAAGTAAAAATCGAATGGCACGAGTCAATCGATATGTTAAAGTCCTCAGAAACTTCTCTAATGGTGATTCAACGATTGGCCAATATTATTTTCTTCACTTCATCAATGTTTTCGTCTGTTGTTGACGTGCTCGGGCTTCTGGCACGCTTTTCGTCGTTCATATCTTCTCGGCCCTCTGAGAACATTTTATACCACCGATAAACGTTGCTTCGGTCCAAAATAGCTTCACCATATGTCACAGTCAACATTCGGAATTAATTTTGTTTTTTCACACAAAATTTGATACAGGTTCTTTGATCCATTTTTTGGAATGGGCAAAAATCGAAGACGAGTCAAAACACGTGCAAGCAAAGCGGCAGTCAAAAATGAACTAAACATTCAAAATTGCCGAACTTATCGGCATAAGTGAGAGATATGAGTACCAATATAACGCCACAAAAAAATCGAATATACGTAACCCGCGGAAATTCAAAATTCTTGATACTTTTTGAACAGACCTCGTACGAACATGTTTTTTGTCAAGTATTAGTAAATGTGGCATCCACCTCATTAATAGCTTTCTCATCGATAGAATTTCATGCAAGAAGTTGCCTACACGTTTTTCTGAGATGACCTAAATTGGACGTCCTGGGCACTCAGTGTCACTTGTACTCGTACGACTACAACGGACGTTAGTCAAATACTTCTGAATCATTACTTATAATGGCGAAGATTCCCCAGAATACTTTTCAATTATAGTTTTAGTTTTATATTTCGTAATTTTCCTTAAAAAAAGATGTTTAATAACACACGAAATTCACCTTTTTTTCATATTAATAAAAACACTAACATTGTATATTTTCAATAGTTGTCAAAACTAAACCAATAAGCAGATGGTAATAATATTTTAGATAGTATCTTTTTAAAAATACCAGAAAATAAAAAAAATATCATTTTGCTAATATTAGCTACAACTTTGTTATAGCTAATGACTTATCATATCGCCCTCCTATTAATAACGTCTTCTTTTAAACATCAGCTCATAAATATCCAAAGCACACAAATTTCCTCCACCATGTGTAGCAGTGCAAACTACGCATATTTTCTGAATCCTAATCACTATGAATAAATATGTATAGTATCTTTTAATCTTCAAATTTCTACTCATCACTCCGAAGGACCTTCTTCCAATTTATCCAATAATCAATGTTAGTAATCTATTATCCATCTTAACATTTTATGTAAGATGGACCCTGTTTTAGCTTCCCTTTCGAAAGTCCTGTATATAAGTATTGAATAATTAAAAAAGTATTTTTATTATAAAAGAAGAAAATATAGTAAAAATAAAAGGTTAAAACTATATGCGGAAAACCTCAAAATATCATATTGTTCAAGAGCCTACGAGTATTTAGTAAACTTTTATAATTTGTATTCAAGATAATTACTATTAAAGATATATAAAATTACATTAAATAAGAATTTTACCCTATTTTTTAAACAATCACATGTATGCAAATAATAAAAAAACATAAATAAAGGGGTTTAAATTATAATTGACGTATTTATTAAAATGCCAATAGTTTAATTAAAAAACTTTCTTTTATTTACAAATATGAATTTAAAAAAAAACCTATAAGTATGCCCAAATTAATAAAAAACATTTTTATTGATAATAAATTATATATTATAAATTTTATATGAAAAACATAATATATTTTTTGTTGGACGTATTATAGTGGTTAATATGCCATCCTTGTGTATATAATTTTTTATTTAATATGTTTAAATAATTTGGATATGAAAAATATAATATCAATGACATATGCCATAAATAGCGTGCCAAAAGACTACGATTAAAATATCAATTAATATACAAAATAAAGACAAAAATATGCATTGTTTTATAATTTTAATAATATTCATATTTATCAGTACTAAAATTGAGATTCAATATTTATGTATAATTATAAAGAATTTAAATTGTGATGACAAATTTATAATTAATTTTAAATATGTATGCCGAAATTATAAAATAAATTTTAAATATATTTTAATACTTGTTCGTTATTATATTCAAAAAACTATTTTTTTAAAATAGATTATTCTCAATATAAAAATTATCCTTTTTTAAAAAAAAAATAGAAAAAATTGCTTAAATTAAATTATTGTCTTCAGCGTCTTTATTTTGCCGATTTTTAGATACAAGTCAATCCTTAGATCAAGTCCGTCAACTGGGCTTATTCTGGAAATTCAAAAACAGATTTTTTATTTCATGCATTACCGAAAACTTAAATCAATACTTACCGGTATTTTCAAATAAATGAAGCTATTCCCTGATGATCCATTAGGTAGCATGCTAAAGCCCATTCAATCTAACATTTAAACACATGGTATTCCAATCCATCGTTATTTCTTCTTTTCTGAATATGCAGGTAATACGCCTGTACCTAGAATCAAGCAAAAATACCTAACCTAATTCTGAAATTTCCTAAGCCCAAGTACAAAATCTCCGAAATTGGAGATTGAAAGGTTACCATATGTATCCTCGCAACTTTTACCGTCTGATATGAATCATACCCTCTCTTTTCTCTTACAGACAGTGCCATAATACAAAACATTGCAATACTTAAAGGACTAGATACACTTTATAAACCTATTTGGACTTACAGACTAGAACTCTGGGGTTCTACCAAAACCTTTTTGGACTTAAAGACTAGAACTGTGGGGTTTTACCAAAATTTTTAATTTACCTTAAGTAAAATACCTTTCAGCGAAAATAATTCGGAAAATTTCTACCAAGCTTTTAGTGTTATTCGTTGTGACTCTAAAGACCCATATAATGTGTCTCGATATAAAAAGTTTCATTTTTATTTTTTCAATGATACTAATCCTCTTGTTTGAGATCTATACTCCACTTTCTTTCCTAGATAAACCCATCAATGATTTGAGTATAGCTGGTCGCCTGGCCTTATAAAATAAAGGACTTACTCCCAACAGGACTTACTTAGATTTACTACCCAAAATCGTTCACATTAGCTATTACTACCATATAAATCTATTTGGTATTATGTTGTAGCTACAAATATATATAAAATTTAAAAAAAAAAGAATAATATCCCTTAGAGTATTAGAGTAAAATAATTGTCCTTTTATACAAAATTCAACCATAATTTCAACATAATAATTTTAATTTGCTCCTAGTAGTTAGGCTATTTTTGCATTTGTTAACATTTCAAAGAAATCTATTAAGAAGTTTTCTTTAAAAAAAATAAAATAAAATAAAATTATTAATTTCTATTTCTTTGAAAAGTAAAATTATTTATTACAATTTAATTAGATAATTACATAAATTCTGAAAGTGGAGCTTTTCAGTTTATTTGGTTTTATATGGAAAAATTTTGTTATACTTAAATAATGTAGAAAATTTAAGAGAATTTCAAAAACAGATAATACTCATACTTGCAGTTTTAGCTTTTTTTGATGATAGTTACTTTTTTTTTTGAAAAGAACAATTTTTAATAATAACTCCGCAAAACAATAACAAAAGGAATACAAAATTTATCAAAATTATGTTTTCTTTAAATGATTTATGTTATCGAAATATTTTTCTTTTATGACTTAAAATATTTATAAAATTGAAATAATTTGGATTTGAAATATTAATTTTGACCTTGATGAAAATTTCCAGACAAAAAACAGAGTCAGTCATTTTAGATGAAATAATCCATGCTGCGTTTATATTAATAATAATGATTATTATTTGGAAATAAGTACCCGTAAATATAATTCAAAAAAATTTGTCAGAGAAATTGTTTTTATTTTTGTGAAAAAATAATGATACTAAAAGCGATAGAAATTCTTAATTACTTAAATTCTAATAGTATTTATCAATTGTAACTAATGCATGTGTAATGCCACATTTAATTAAAATTGATTGAATGCTATGAAAAAAAAATTCCAAAATATACAAAAAGTTTTGGTTTACGAGTTCCGGCAGAAAAGTAATGGTATTGGTTTTTCTGTTAAAACAATTGTACGAGGTATGTTCAAAAAGTATCGCGAATTTTGAATTTCCGCGGGTTACGTATATTCGATTTTTGATTTTTTTATGGCGTTGTATTGGTACCGATAAATTCGGCCATTTTGAACAGTCAGTTAATTTTTGAAAGCTGCTTTGCTTGCACGTGTTTTTGCTCGTCTTCGATTTTTGCCCATTCCAAAAAATGGATCAAAGAATCTGTATCAAATTTTGTGTGAAAAACAAAATTAATTGCGCGGACGCCTTCCAAATGTTGACTGTGGTAAATATTAAAGCTACCTTGGACTTAAGCAACTTTTATCGGTGATACAAAATGTTCTCAGAGGGCCGAGAAGATGCGAACGACGAAAAGCCAAGTTCGGTCGAATATGAAGGTTTTGCTTACAGTTTTCTTCGATTGCAGGAGCGTGATGCATTATGAGTTCTTGCCACAGGGTAGAACGGTCAATAAGGAATGTTACCTATAAGTTATGCGCAAGTTGCGGGAAGCAATCCGCCAGAAACGCCCGGATTTGTGGAAGAACAAAAATTGGCTTTTGCACCTGATAACGCCCCTGCTCACGCATCGTTACTTGTGCACGAATGTTTGGCCAAAAACAACACACCAATAATGCCGCAGCCACCGTATTCCCCACATCTGGCCCCCTGTGACTTTTTCTTGTTCCCGAAATTGAAGAGCCTCATGAGAGGACGACGCTACGCTACGATTGAGGAGATAAAGACGGCATCGAAGGAGGAGCTGAACAAGATCACAAAAAATGATTTTCTGAAGTGCTTCGAGGATTGGAAAAAACGTTGGCACAAGTGTATAATATATGGTGGGGATTGCTTTGAAGGGGACAAAATAGATATTCATAAATAAATATATAATTTTTAAAAAAAAAACACAAAATTCGCGATATTTTTTGAACAGACCTTGTATTTGAATTTTATACATTAATGTTGTCGCTTTTAAAGTAATTGTCTTGGATAGCTATAAATCATAGCAGTATTGGAAGGTAAAAATACTAAATGACTTCAGCTCTTCCGTTAAGCCCAAAATGACCTCTTTTCTATTTGTTTTTGATCTTGTGGAACAAAAAAAGCCACACGGACTTAGGTCAGGTGAATGTGAGCGCTGGAGTGACACAGGAATCTATGTATCTGCAACGTATGGTTTGATGCAAAAAACTCTTTTTCTAAGACTTTTTTAAATATTAATCGACCTACAAAAATACTCTTTTCAATCTGAAATCTTATGACTATTTGCAACTATTTGTAAGTGAAACTTGTAGATTACGCAAGCTTAACACAAAATTTGTGGGTATATAATTGCTTAAAAATTTGAGATGCCATTTTTTGGAGCACTCTGTTAAGCACAATTTCATTTTTGATGCTCTAAATGGTCGTATATTTACCGGAATAGTTGTTATCATGGTGGACCATCGAAGTGTCTGTAATATCTAATCTTACACAAAACGTTCTTTTTTCTAAGCCTTTTAATGGCTCATGAGCTTTCTAAGCCTTTTAAGGACTACTCATGAGCTACAAAGTTACTCGACGGTTTAACCTCATAAGAGCCCTCACTTCTTCTAAATTTTTATTGGTTTTCGATGTTGAAGATAAGGTTGGTCGTCAACTACTCAGTGAATTCATAAAAATTTAATAGCACCTCGTTGCTCCACATTTGTGTGTTCCTTGCGTATAAGCTATGTGGGGAAAAAATCGCAGTATTGCTCAAAAATGTCACAGCATATTCGTAATTTCGCTCAGACACATGAAAAAAATCTGTAAATTCTAGCATTAATTAATCGTCTTTTAGGATTTAAATTTTTGTGGTATAATTTCTATGCAATATCGCTAAAGTGAATTTCATTAATAAAAATTACATAAATTTGATCTCTTAAAATATTATTCCACCTAATGAAGCTCTTAGAAAAATTTTTATATGCATAAAACATTAACTATCAAAATGAGTTTTTTTTAAGGTTCTGAGAAAATTTTTCTAAAATTTGTAATTTTCTTCATAAATAATAGTTTTATTCAAAAATTTCTAGACCTTCTCTTCTCATTATCCTTCAAAGTAGGCATTAGAGCTTTTTTTTAAATACTCGTTGTTGGTCTTTATATGTTTGTGTTCCATTTGAATTTTTTTTTTTTTTAAAATTAAAAGTAAAACAGCCTTCCTTGTCTGTACGTTTATAATTTTTTTCGAAGAATAATCTTCCTAGTTCTTTATAATATTCCTCCATAATTTTCTATTTGAATTGGATAAACAACAATTTCATTGAAAGGATTTGCTTAAACTTGGTTGAAAATAAATAGCGATAGTTGCATCCGAGTTATACTATATGATATAAAGGAAATTATGATGAATGTTGTGCAATTCTTTTGAGAAATCCTCGTTGAAATTAAAAAATTTGTAATAACAATAATCGCATCCAGAGAAAATGGTATCATGTGAAGGAAAATATGCAAAAATTATTTTTTTTTATCTGAAAGCTTTCATAAAACGAGCTTTAAACGTTTCGAAATGCATACAAAGTGGACCATTATTCAGTTGGTAGCATTTTTTCTGTCGGTTTCTGTTGTGTTATTTTGAATTTGTAATTTAAAAATGGAATAATAATGTTGCTGGAAGTCACGTTATAATATTTTACAAAAAGAAAAAAAAACATGGAAAGAATTGACAGGCGATATAAATAAAAAGTTAAAGCTAAACCAAAAATCTACCAAGGATACGGATTGAATATCCTTAACATTTATGAATCCTTATTGTATTATGTTAGCATGAGTAAGTTGCAGTCGTGCATACACTTTGCCTCTGGTGATGCGGACAATTTAAAGGAGGTACGGATAAAAAGGAACAGTCCTAGTAAAATACATAGTGCTTTGGTCTCCATTGTATTATGGTCATCCATTTACACCTGTTTGGTGGTAAAGTTTTATGCAATAATCCATTGTAATACAAAGACTGTGGGTCGTGTCGCGTCGTATGCTTTCACATTACGATACAATAAAATATCTAAGCAACTTACTATTTCTACCGACAATTATTTATTATAGCACGAATCCTCCTTAATAAGAGTGTACATTTTCTTTCGAGGCAATATATAATAAAGTGGAGATGATTTGAAAGCATTAATACAATTGTTTAGTTCATTTGCATAAGCACCTTAAAACAAAAACCATCTTTGAATAATAAAATGATGAAAAAAAAACCAACTGAATAGCTATTTTGTAAAATTTACTGATGACAATAATACGTAATTTGGATTATTTTTATGCTTTTAAGGATTTGGTTTTGAATTGTTGAATAAAAAACAAACTCTAGAATATAAATAATTATTTTATCCTAAAGTCTTATCGGAGTAGGGAAAATATTCAATGGTTTTCTCATGTAGGCAATTTTTTATTTATTTTTCAATAATTCTAGTGTAAAAAAATTTTTAATTTATGTATATTATTAAAAAACCTAATTTATTGGTACAATCAGATAAATTTGAAAGGAAAAGAAAATACATTTAACGGAAAGTATTTTTCAATACTTATAAAAAATGAAGATCTCTAAATATTAATATAAATCCAAAAAGGATTAACTTAAAAAGAAAATCGCATATAAAAAAATGCGTTATATTCAAATTCCCAGGTGTATAAGCTTAAATACGCTTTTTTTAGTCAAAAAAAAAGCGGATTTAAGCTTATACACTTTTGCTATCTCTCACACATGGATTTAAGCTGATGACATTTTTGCCATCTCTCGGACAATTTGTGGATAGCACGAATTCCTTTTCTTTCGAGGGAAACCACTCATCAAGCCATTTTCGGACGTCTTCGTAAGAATCGAAATGCTGCTCAGCGAGCGCGTGGCCCATCGACGAAAACAGGTGGTAGTCGGAAGGGGCCAGGTCTAGTGAATTAAAGGGGTGGGGAAGCACCTCCCAGTTGAGTGTCTCTAAGTAGTTTCGGACCATTTTTGACTTGTGCGATGGTGTGTTATCGTTGAGGAAAATCAGCTTGTCATGTCTTTGTTGATAATCCGTCCTTTTTTCACGCAGAGCATGGTGCAATTTGTTCAGTTGTTGGTGGTAGCGGTGGCCAGTGAAAGTTTCACCAGGTTTCAACATCTCATAGTAGACGATACCCTACTGATCCCACCAAACGCACAGAATCGTCTTGCGTCCGAAGTGATTTGGCCTTGGGGAATATGTTGATGGTTGGCCGGGATCAACCAACGATTTCTTGCGTTTAGGATTCTCGAAATATATCCACTTTTCATCGCCTTTTACAATCCAATGCAGGAACCACTTTCTTTTTTGTCTGGCGAGCAAGATTTCGCATGTGTTTTGGCGTCGCTCCATCTGCCTTACATATTGTATAATTCATGCGGCACCCATTTTCCGATCTTTTCAATCTTCCCTGTTGCATGCAGACGCATAAAAATGGCTGGTTGAGTAACACCCAATTGCTCCGCGAGCATTTTTTGCGATTGGGTATCGTCTTCGTCCAAAAGAGCCTGCAATTGATGGTACTCAACCTTCCTAGGCCGATTTTCACGCTTCTTGTCTTACAAGTCAAAATTGCCATCTTTGAACCGACCAAACCAATCTCGGCACGCTGTTTCTGATAAAGCACTATCACCATAGACCTCTGTAAGCATTCGATGCGATTCGGCAGGAGATTTCTTCAAATTGAAGCAGAAAAGCAGAGCTTCCCGCATATGCTTCTTTTCTGGCACAAAACTAGACATGATTACAAAAGGAAAAATGTATGTTGTTGTACGAAATTGCTGACAATGTGCACTGATAAATCTTAACAGATGTCAAACTCATAAAAAAAATATGGCGTGTCCATGGTAGCTTAATATGCTCACTCACGCCATCTATGACCAAACAGCAGATTTAAGCTTATACACCTGGTCAGGTAAAAACTATTTTTTGTTGTTGCTTCGCTTTAAAAAAAAATTAACTATTGTTTTACTCTTTTAATAATTATAAAATAAATATTTTTGGTTGGCTTAATTTTTACATGAATTTTTCATCACAAGAAAAGTGAAAAAATAAAATGCATGCAAATAGACCAGAAATAAGATCTCAATTAAATTTTACCTGGCAAAAATTGTTTCGTTAATTAATAAAATAACCTCAAAAATATGAAGATGAAATACTTCAGATCTTATTTAATTACGAGATCTTGGAGTGTTATCGCAGTCGCCCGGTTGTGGATAAAATAAAGCTAAAACGACTACGGCGTGCTGGACACTTATTCTGTATGGATGACGAAGATCCTGATCGAAAAGTGTACTGCGGCTTCATTTATGCTCCCAAAAAAAGGAGATAGACCCTTTCTTCGGCGGAGCGACAGTTTTAAGCTATTACACCAAAAATATACAGGGAATATCAAATTGGAAGACTGCAGTATGAAGCCGATTGTCTTGATGATGAAATATTTTTCAATCTATATCTTAAATTATTCTTTAAAGAATTGACCAAGTAAAAATTTACTTTTTACAATAATTTTGTAGTTGTACATATCAAACAAATAAATATAAAAATTAAAGAATATTAATAAATATTAATATAGAAATATTATTGAAAATCATTGAGTTGGTCTTATGATTATTAATAAGTCATACACAAAATATATCCTTAAAACATTGGTAATAAATAACTGATACAAAACCTATAAAATTATCTGTGCTTATTATGAATACTTAAAATAATTCTTCCTTTCATATTTTATTTTATACTATAATTGTTTATTTTAAATTGTTTTTCCTAAGTTAATAAAGCCATTATCTGTCTGATATTCATTGGTGTTCCACTTTACTTATTTCAAATGGACATAATGGAATATTATGGAAAATAAAAATGGAAATGTGTCCACGTAACTTTTACTTTTTGCCATTTATCATTGCCTCTCACATATCTCACAGGCAGTGCCATACCACAAAATTTTGAAGGTCAGCAGCTAGGACTGTACACATATTTGGACAAACAAATAACATGGAATCCATACACAAAACATAAAGCACTATAACTAATCAATGTAGACACATTTTTAAACTCAAAATAGATAGAAGAGTACTTTTTACACAATACCCTACTAAAACCATTATGGACTTACAGACTAGAATTCTGGGGCTTAACTAAGCTTTTAGTTTCACTCTTTTATGTTCCAACAGTGTTCTTTTCTGTAACCGTAAAGACTCATATATTTATGATTTGAATGTCTCTCGTTATAAAAAGTTTCATTCTCGCCTTTCCTCTCACAGCAATTCTCTGCTTCAAGAACTACCCTCACAACTTACCTGCATATAAATATTTCTCGACGACTCTCTTTAAATTTCTCATTAAATCTATTTAATATTTAATTAATAATATAAATCTATTTTTACTATGCAGTAGTTGTAGGTCTCTGTAAATTATTTAAAAAAAAATATTTTCATTTTTTTTTACTAAGCCTTTTTTATAATATTATTAAAAACGTTTTTTTTTATATGTTTTATTTTTAAACCCATTTTCTAACTACAAAAATAAAAATATTCTTTATTATAGAGAATATTCTATATACTCTTTCTATGATTACGATCATAGTTAATATTTAATTTTTTACAAGATGACATTTGCTATGGCAACCCAAAATTTTCAAATGCTTTCGTTGAGAAAATTTTATCATTTCGAGAAGCTAAAAGTAATTTGATTGCCAATAAACATTGCGAAATTTATTATTCAAAGGATTTTAAAGAGGTTTTCATACGATTGAGTATGTATGCTAGCAACTCATCCAAAAACATCCGGTAACCCAAAGTTACCCAGAGTACATGTACTTGAATAGAGCTGACCGTATTAGCATGTACTTGAAAGGTTGTGCAGAGCTTGGTCGGCCGACTTTTGGTTGCCATTGGGCAGAATAAATCCGATGATAGTAAACGAACTAACTGAAAACCGCCGCAGGTTCTGTAAATATACACATATAAACAGAATTAGATATCGTTTGTCTAGAATACGAAATGTGAAGAACAAGTTCGATGCTATTCTATCCTGTAGAGTTTTCAAAGTTCTGTTCTATTTTGTCCTGGAGAGTATTCTCGGATTTCATTTAAAATTCCTGCACAACTCAGGAGCATAAATACGGTGTACACTAGTATTTTACACTCGATCAGTACTAGTTTGCGAATTTTTGAAATGGGTTTGTATAAATAAACGAACGTTATAGATATTCATACAAATCGATCCGTAAATGGACAAAAACATCAATTCTATTACTGATTGGAGAAGTGTTTGAACATTTTATGAAACAACTTATATTATCGGCTAACAGAAACTGGTACGAGCTTGAAAATGGAAAACGAGCAAACATAAATTTCAATTTCTATCGAAAAACTATATCAATTTAGATGCAAACGTACGGCAATGCTCATACGTATAGTTTGGTAAATTTTCAATGGAAGATACACGTATTCGGAAGAGAAAATGAATAGTTCAATTGAATATCATCTTAACAAGGACGTTGATATTGGTCCAATAAATTTAACTTTGCACTCCGTTTTGAAGGTTGCAAATCAGAAATTCTTGATTTAAATTGCGGATAACCAGAGGTGTTGATAACATGACTAAAATCATAAACGAGTTGATCAATTGACAAGACGCCAGCCAATGTAAGCTTTTTTGAATTTAATATTCAGAAAGTTTTTAGGTTTATGATATTATTTTTGTTTTTATATGAACTTTCATATATGCTTGATTGTAGTTTGTATTTTGATTCTTAACTATTATTTACTTTGTATCTGACTATTACAATTTCTAATAAGAAATCTTATATTAAGAAAATCTACTAAAAATAAAGAAAGTTTATTTCAATTTAGAATATGGAACAAGGTCGATAGTATTTTTCTTCTTCTGCTTAATAAAAAAAATGAAGGAAAATTTAATATTCTAAGTGAAAATATATCGTATATATATATATAAAAGAGAGTATCTTTTATGAACATTTCTTATCTTATCAAAATTTATATCATTCAATTTAAATGTTTGCTTAAAACTCAAAGATTTTAATATATTCTCTTAGCTCTTATGTTATAAGAAACTAGTATGATGATAATATTTTAATTATTCTAAAAGTATATTTCTTTTTTAATTTTATTCACTTTTAAAAATTTGAATATTTTAATGTGCCATTTTGATAAAGTGTTCTTTGATGTTAAAGAGAAAATTCTATCTTATTTCTTACTAAAGGTATTCACTTAATTTTTATTATTTTTTTCAGTTCAGATTGAATTTTTTTTTTTGCAAGAAATAATTTTATATTCAACTTTTTAATAGTTTTTTTTTAAATAGTAAACAATAATTGAATAAAATTAGATTTTTTTTGCTTTGCATAAAAAGTTTTAATTTTAAGATAAGTTATTTTAATTACGACAATATTCATTAATTTAATAAAGAAACTTTTTGCAAATTTTACAAATTCTATAAGAAAAATTTTCATATTTTATAAGGAAAATGTTCATTTTTAATAAATATTTTAATATCAAATCGATAAATTATTATTAGTATACTTCACTACATAGTGTGTAAGCAAATGTTGAGTACTTTTGGAACAGTAACAATATATTTTGTAAGAACACGACAAAGTTGAAAATCAATTAAAAGTTTCACATCCGATGTTAATTTTTAATGTTCATCGTAAAAGTTCAACAGATTTTCGTTTTTTCTTCATAGAGTTTTAAATTAGTTACATTTATTTATGGTATGTAAATGATTAAACTTTCATTTAAAAAAAAAAATCCAGTACAAAAATATACAAAGTTAATTTTTGATAATTTCATTTGCTATGGAATTTTGCATTTCTTGAGGGGTAGTTTTCAGTTCTTAATAATTTGGAAATTTACTAACGCAAGTAAAATACGCTAAATAACATTAATTGATTTAATCGTAATTGAACAATCTGCCAAATTAATATATTTCAATTATATCAAGACTATTACTCTATATAAAAAATATATACAATATTAAGGACTATGGAGAAAAAAAGAGTACACCATTTATTTAATGAAGTGTTAAATTTCTAAGCAAAAAGATATTCAATAAAAAAATTAGAAAAATAATTTTAAGGTTAGTTCGATAAAAGAATTTTCATTAATTAAACCATTTTTTTAAACGTTCATCAAAAAATATTATCATGCAGGCTTGATTTTAGGATTGTACAAAAAATATGGCTTCATATATTTATATAAACTAGTTTAGATTATTTGGATAGCAGAATTTTTGATAATATCAGAACTATTCCCATGTTTGATCTTTCCGGATAAATGAGGGAATAGTCCTTTGCCGCTTTACTCTATGAGGAGCTGTGGGCAGTAAAATCAGCGATTTTTAATGACAGCCGAGCAACCCTAAAAGCTGCTGAACCCAACAAATATCACAATCGGGTTCTTCTGAGAGAACGATCAAATTATGATCGATACAAGAAGTGACTTTTACAAGGTTCCTTAATTTAATGTTAATCGGCCGTTTGACCTAACCTGATATTTTTATTAGTTTTCGATGTTGAAGGCATCTCTGAGCAAAGGTCGGAACTCCGAAGGTGCAGTGCATGGAATTAATAAGGTTCTTTATTATAGCTCTTTGAGTGGAAATGCATACCCTATTACTCTAGAAACAAAATCTGGCACCATGGGTATGGGACACCATGGGAATCTAGCACCTCGGGATGTATTGGGTGTAAGGGAAAGTTCTGTCGTTTTTGAATACTTGCATTTGTATGCATTGTCGATTCGTAGCGAGAGTTTTGATTTTACTGCAATTAATTTAAATCGTTATATTACTGTATGATTGATGGTTTATACATATTTTTTCGTATTTTTGTCACTTGTAAAACAGTCAACATGTGTGAAGAAAAAGTGCACTTAAGACATTGGTCGAGGTCTGTTCAAAAAGAATCGCAATTTTTTTTTTTTTTTAATTTTATGTATTCATGAATATTTATTTTGTCACCTTCAAAGTAATCCCCACCAGATATTATACACTTGTGCCAACGTTTTTTCCAATCTTCAAAGCACTTCAAAAAATCAGTTTTTGTGATCTTGTTCAACTCCTCCTTCGATGCCGTCTTTATATCCTCAATCGTAGCGTAGCGTTGTCCTTTCATGGAGATCTGCAGTTTCGGGAACAAGAAAAAGTCACAGGGGGCCAGATGTGGGGAATACGGTGGCTGCGACATTATTAGTATGTTGTTTTTGACTAAAATTCGTGCACAAGCAACGATGCGTGAGCAGGGGCGTTATCATGGTACAAAAGCCAATTTTTGTTCTTCCACAAACCCGGGCGTTTCTGGCAGATTGGTTCCATCAACTTGCGCATAACTTGCAGGTAACATTTCTTATTGACCGTTCTACCCTGTGGCAAAAATTCATGATGCACCACGCCCCTGCAATCGAAGAAAACTGTAAGCAAAACCTTCACTTTCGACCGAACTTGGCGGGCTTTTTTCGGTCTTGGCTCGTGCGGCGGCTTCCATTGGGATGATTGAGCTTTGGTTTCCGATGATTCGTCACTAGTTATGACACTCTGGAGCAAATTTGGGTCATCGTAGACAGAGTCCAACAGCTTCTTATCAATGTAAATGCGATGCTGTTTTGGTCGAAATTGAGCAATTTTGGTACGAATTTCGCGGCGAACCGTCTCACGCCAAAATGATAGGTAAAAATCGAATGGCACGAGCAAATCGATATGTTTAATTCCTCAGCAACTTTTCTAACGGTGATTCGACGATTGACCAATACTATTTTCTTCACTTCCTCAATATTTTCGTCTGTTGTTGACGTGCTCGGGCTTCCGGCACGCTTTTCGTCGTTCATATCTTCTCGGCCCTCTGAGAACATTTTATACCACAGATAAACGTTGCTTTGGTCCAAGGTAGCTTCACCATATGCTACAGTCAATATTCGGAATCCGTTCACGCAATTAATTTTGTTGCTTACACAAAATTTGATACATATTCTTTGATTTTTTTGTGTGGAATGGGCACAAATCGATGAATAGCCAAAACACGTGCAAACAAAGCAGCTGTTAAAGATTATTCAAAATGGCTGAACTTATCGGCATAAGGGAGAGACATGTGTACCAACATAACGCCACAAAAAATCGTAAATCGAATATACATAGCCCGCAGAAATTCAAAATTCGCGAAATTTTGT
This sequence comes from Atherix ibis, assembly GCA_958298945.1. NCBI lineage: Eukaryota > Metazoa > Arthropoda > Insecta > Diptera > Athericidae > Atherix > Atherix ibis. The sequence goes on from OY282606.1 coordinate 40,604,023, forward strand.
TCGGGTGATTTGTCTTTGAAAGATGAACCCAGATCAGGAAGGCAATCAGATGTCAATGAGGAAGTGCTACGCAGTATGATCAGTACACATTCTATGTTAAATTCCACAGAAGTGGCCTTTAAGCTTGAAATTCATCAGACTACTGCTTTAGAGCACATTTGAGTGCCACACGAACGAAGCGAAAAAAATTTAATGGATCGAATTTCAATATGTTATGCAAATCTTGCTCATCATAAAAGGGAAGCGTTTTTGGACCACTTGGTGACTGGTCATGAAAAGTGGATAGCTTATAAACATGCGGTAAGAAAAACGGTATATATTTACAAAGGGGAGACACCACCGACCACATCCAAAGCTGGAGTGCATCGAAAGAAAGTTATGTTATGTTTTTGGTGGGATCGGAGGGGTATTGTCCGCTATGAATTGCTGAAAGAAAATTTTACGGTCGATGCTGATCGTTAATGTTCGCAACTTGATGTTTTGAATAAAGAAATTCAACGTAAACGTCAATATTTGTCCAACAGAAAGGGTGTAATTCTTCACCATGACAACACTAGACCGCACAGACAAGAAAAACCGTACCATAAATTTCATAGTTGGGTTGGAAAACTCTACCTCAGCTAGCATATTCTTCAGATATGCTGACTATCATCTGCTCAGAATGCTGCAACTAGTTTTGATGGAAATTAATACTATATATAAATTATGAGGGTTTAGAAATAGCAGTGGAAGAATACTTTGCATCCAAAAACAAGGACTTCTTTTCCAGGGGGTTGGATAAGATGCTAGAATGCTGGCAGACAGTTGTAGCTAATAAAGAAAATTATATTTTGGACTAATTTTTAAATAAAATGTGAAAAAAAAATTTTAAAAAAAAAACGACAAAACTTTCCTTACACCCAATATATTCAACTACCACACCCCAGCATGCCTGGGATGTACTCATTTATGTCATGATGCGCTTCTGGAAAAGTTGTTGACAGATTATTTTCTTTACTTTTTTCCCTTTCTCCACTAAAGCGTTGACAGTTAAAGAAGATAGTTACCGCATCTTAGCTTTTGTTCCGATAATGTTATATCAACTTCTACTTTAATGGGTTAAAGGAATGACCTGAAGCATATAGGACCTGTCAGAAATTGGGCCATATAGTGATCCACTTTTCTATGGCCTCCTTCGTTGCACGTAATGTTTAATAATAGTATATGTAGCTAGTTTGGTGGATGAAGATGGAGGCTGAGGAGATAACGAGTTCTATGGTGTACTGGATGAGATTGTTCACTGTTGAGCAATTGACGAATGCTTAATACATGAAACAAAAAAGCAGTTTTGTGAGTATAAAGAAGGAAATAGAATGGTAAACTTGTATTTGGGGTAACTAACCATAGAGACTAAAGTGAATTAGGTTCTAAAAGTGAAAGAGGGTATTGGATTGAGTTCAAAAAGTACAAGAGCACATGAAATTTGTATTAGGGCAAGCTTGATGCAAACGTCTAGACCTCGTCAGCATGGTCTTGGTTTTTAAAATAAATCGTTATAAATAATTTAAATATCCTAAATTATTTTTAATGGTTATTTTTAAAAACAAAACTACTAAATCAATACCACAAAAAGTTTGATTAAATTTAAAAAAAAAATTACTAATGCTACTTAATTTGTTTTGGTGTCGATTATATAACAATTATTTTGCACAAAATCTGTATTTTCCACACAAAAGTACGACTACCCCAAATAATTACAGCATTATTGGTTAATTACATTCAATTAGAATGGTTGCACGAAAGTGTATTGCATCCTAAAAGTGCATTGACAATCTCTTATCCATGTTAATGTAAAATGTGGTCTGGTACGTAGGCTACTATATATATTTCTGGCCTAGGCAACACTAAGTGTTGCCAGGTGCGATCTGACATTTCCATTGGAAAGTTTGACATTTTTTAGCATAAACGTACTCAGAACGTTTTGACGTACGACTATCATTTGTGTTGTTTACAGTGACTTGAAAAAATCAATTTGGCAAAAAAATGGAATTAACTCGTGAACATTTTCGTGCGATCATTTTTCACAACTTTCGACGTGGATTATCACGACAAGAGTGCATCGATGAACTTAAATCTTTGTATGGCTATGAAGCACCATCCTATAGCACTGTGAAAAACTGGTACAACGAATTCAATCGTGGCCGACGCTCGCTCAAAGACGAATTCCGTGAAGGTCGTCCAAAAACAGCCGTTGTTCCAGAAAACATCGATGCCGTACGTGAACTGATAATGCAAGACCGTCATGTGACATACCGTGAGATAGAGGCATGCCTAGGCATTTCTCCCACCAGCATACATTCGATATTGCATGAACACCTGGCCGTAAAAAAGGTTTGTTCTCGTTGGATCCCGCACAATTTGACAATCGCTCAAAAAAAGGCTCGTGTGGATTGGTGTAAAGAAATGCTGAAAAAATACGATCGCGGTGCTTCAAAAGACGTTTATAAGATCGTCACAGGTGACGAATCATGGATCTATGCGTATGAGCCCGAAACAAAACAGCAATCGACCGTGTGGGTCTTCCAAGACGAGTCAAATCCAACGAAAGTTGTTCGTGGAAGAAGCACTTCGAAGCAAATGGTCGCTTGTTTCTTTGGCAAAACTGGTCATGTGGCGACTGTTCCGCTTGTGCAACGTAGGACGGTCAATTCTGAGTGGTACACCACCATTTGTTTGCCTGAAGTCTTCGGAGAAATTCGAAAAACGAACAAGAGAAGTCGAATCATTGTGCACCATGACAATGCGAGCTCTCACACATCGGCTCAAACCAGCGCCTTTTTGACCGGACAAAACGTCGAATTGATGGGTCATCCTCCGTACAGCCCTGACTTGGCACCCAATGACTTCTTTTTATTCCCACACATCAAGAAAAAAATGCGTGGTCAACGATTTTCGTCGCCAGAAGATGCTGTTGAAGCATTCAAAAACCATGTTTTGGAGGTGTCTCAATCGGAGTGGAAAAAGTGCTTCGAAAATTGGTTTGAGCGCATGCAAAAGTGTATAAATCTTGATGGAGAATATTTTGAAAAACAATAAAACCTTTTTCGTTGATAAATATTCGCATTTTCATTATTAGGCCAGAAATATATATAGTAGCCCACGTATGTGGTCGGATATTGACAACTGGAGTGGGTATATTCCATATCGTAAGTATAGTAGAAAATATAAGCGTAAGAGAATATGTGTTGGGATTTGACATTTATATATCTCTATGAGCAAGGATGTAATTAAATTGTACCCAGTGGATTTAATCACATGGAATATAAGTAATTATCCAGCTTTCATATGGTTACAATAATGAGAATTGTTACTGAATATGTTTTGATGCAATAAAGTACAATGTTGTCTATTCTATTAATTTGAAACAGTTAAATAAAGGACAATATCCCGAAAATAATAGACATTGATAGTAAATGATTATATTGTATGGTTGATATATTGATGAATTAATTTGGTGTTCATAAATGCAACGTTTATTTAGTTGTTTTTTTTTCCATGAGAAAGATGAACTTTTTTTTAAATTTATGTCATTTAAGTAATAATAAACATAAAACATTTATAATAACTTTAAATTGTATAATATGTAATAGATTTTTTCAAAATTATATTAACATATGAGGTGTGTTAAAAAAGTAATGCGATTATTTTATTTTATATGGGGTTTTCCAATAAGAGTGATATGATTTCTAAGTGACGTTTCGGCCATTTTTAATATGTCATGATCTATTTTTTTTTTCATTGTATTTAGTAATGTTTATAATTTTATTATAAAGAGATATATGCAAGAACAACGTTTACAAATTATTTAATTTTATTATCAAAATAATTGTTCTCCAATTGCAACTTTTCGTGCACTTTTGCCATCTGAGTGGTGCGTTAAATAAACAAAACTGTCGATTATGGTGCAAAGAAAATCCACAAATTATTCATGAACACCCATTACATTCACCTAAATTGACAGTTTTGTGTGGTTTTTGGTCTGGTGGAATCATCTGTCCGTACTTCTTTCGAAATGAAGCCGGTAACACCGTTACTGTCAATGGAGAGCGGTATAGATCGATGATTACCAACTTTTTATGGCCGAAATTGGGAGAAGTTGATCGTGACAACATCTGGTACCAACAAGACGGGGTTATGTACCACACAGCACGTGGAACAACCGAATTATTGCGAGAAAAGTTTGGAGGTTCGATTATTTCAAGAAATTGAACCTCCAAGAAGTTGTGATTTAACACCATTAGACTATTTCTTATGGGGTTATTTGAAGTCATTGGTCTTTAGCAATAAACCAGACTCTCTTCAAGCTTTAGAAAAAAATATTGAACGTTCTATTCATGACATACGACTTGATTTAGTGGAAAAACTGCTCGAAAATTGGGTACATCCAATTCTTTCCTGCAAAAGATGTCGTGGATGCCATTTGATTGACATTTTATTTAGAACTTAATTGTATCGATTGTACTTCACAATAAATAAAAAAATATTTGAATTTCCTTAACAATTAGTGTGTTTTTTTAAAAAAAGAAATCATATCACTCTTATTCGAAAACCCTTTACATCAAGGTTATCACTTTTAAAGTTTATAATTGCTGAATGGTTTCAATTAGAATCATCTTCAGCTCTTTGGTTACAATCCCTTGAATTTTTTCGATAGTACTAAGGTGATGTCCCTTCAAATGGTTTTTGATCTTGGATGATGAAAAAAAATTTCACAGGCTAAGATCAGAAAGCAGGGGGCTGAGGAACTACAGGCAACTGGGAAAACCTTGTTGATGGGAATAGACCGTGTGACCGGGGGAGTTGTTAGGGTGAGGCATCCTAGTGTCTGCAATACTCGATCTAATGCGAAGAGCCCAATTTCTGACAATTTTAATCGATGGTTTGACCTTACAAGAGCTTCACGCGATCTATATTTTAATCAGTTTTTAATATTGAAAGATGTTCCTGAGTCAGCTTCATCTGTAACTACTTTTCAGACCCTTAAATGATGCTTTCTGCCACCAAAAAAGTAAATAACTATATGAAGTTACTATTTGTATGTTAAGCTCATGGATTTACCAAGCCTAATACAGAATTTGATGGTATTCATTTGCTTCAAATTTTACTGTTTTATTAAGAGGGGAAGTTTGCAATATTGCCAAATTTCGGTCAGTTAATTTTTTTTCATTCCTCATATTAAAAAACGTTTTGGTTATAAATCATATAGAATATATTCTATCAATAAGAATGCAAACAATTTATGAGTTTATAAAGAAATTACATTGTTGTTTTTGTAATTTTTTTTCTCGTAAATAAAATTAATCAGAATATTGGTAATTGCAGAAAACCCTTAAATTTGCTTAAGAGTAAGATATAAATATGAAACTACTTCACTATTCCAAGGAAGATCCTATGTTACAAATTATAATACCTCATGTGCCCTTATTTGAAGCTTATTACAAATATCAGATGAGAACGAAATTTAGTATCATCATCAAAAAATGGCGTACTATTAAATATGTTCAATAAGCCATGAATACATACATATTTCCATTAACAATGGGTCATGTATTTATCATAAATTTATTGGTTCACTAATTATCGTTATCATTATTCATCCTCTCATAAGCAAACGAATCCCCATCGAGCGCACAATGCTACTACAATAGATGAAAATCGGTTTACGTTTCATATAATATTACTAATGAATTGCACAATTTTGATATAAATTAAAATCTATTAAATATAAAGTAAAAAATAGTAATTGATGATGTAATTAAATATTTTCGGTAACAGACGTAAATAATTGCAATGTAAATATCGATTTAAGTAGCTTCTTTGTCGGTGTTTTTTGAAGCATACTATAATGAATTATTTGTTTTTAAATAAAGTTTTTAATAAAAATTTTAATTATATTTATATTAGTTTAAAATTTGTTTCACTTAAATAATATGAAATAGTAATTCTTAAATTTAAATTTTTATGAAATAAATAATTAATTTTTTTATTCGACTCTATTATTTATTGGAAAATTTAAAAGTACCTTTTTTCGAACTGAATATTTATAGTAGCTATTTTTTAGAAGAACCAATGATCACTTAAAAAATGTTCAGCTTCAAATAAATATTTAACAAGTTATTATTGATTGAATATATCCGAATATAAAATTTTTTAAATATTATTTCAGTTTTTATTTTCAAAGAAATTTTAGTTTTTGACAGAGCTTTGCTTTATAAAGCAGAAAAAAAGATCCAATGAGATCTTTGAAAATATTTAATTGAATATAGAATATTAAGTTTAAAGGTTACGTTGTCCACTTTTAGAATCAAAAATAGCATTAAAATATATGGCAAAGATTTTTGCATAATTGAATCATGATTTAAGTACATACATTATAAAAAGGATACTCAAACAAATATCCATATTTGATTGAAAATTCATGAAACTAATAATAGAATTGAATTCTAAATTATCGTATATTAGCTATGAAATGCCTTTTTATCTAAGTAGGTTCTTAATGTAATACCATTATTAAAGTCCTTTCCTTATAATTTATTTTATTTATCTCCAATCATTTTATATTTCGATAATAAGAAGAGAAAGAAAATAAAATCTTAACCAGAAAAATCTGATATACGCCTAAAAATTTGTAAAGCAAATTGGAAATTGATTTTTATGCTAGATCTAGCATAGAGGGTAGTTCAATAGTAGAAATGCCATTGTATATTCCGAGAAAGGGTAATATTGGTATTATCCTAAAGGCAGGTCAAGAGTTTATGGTATTTTAGGGTTTCACAATACATAAATATATATTCATGATGTATTAAGAGAAATCCTTTTGACTAGAATCATTTTGAATTTTTCGTAGAAATTTTTCCCACATAACAATAGGCCAAGTTACTTTTTATCCAGACTTTAATGTTCTTATTAATTTTCACAAAATATCTTTTAAAATAAATAACTTTGTAAAAATTCAATAAGCAAAGTTTTTAGTTCAAGTATTTTCCTTTTATGTAAGTATTCAAACTTAAGTTCTTTGATACAATCAACAGTAAAAATTGAAAAATATGAAAATTAATTTTAAACAATATTATATTATAAATTCCATCCTTTGATCTAACACTTTTTGAAAAGCTATAAATTTCAAATGGAAAAATAGAATTTAATTATTGAAATATGCAGAAAGTTTTTCAACAAAAAAAAGTTTGACATATTTTATTCTAACAAAGTTAAAAATATGACAGAAAGTATTTGAAGTGAATGTAAATTGTCATTAATCCTTAAGAGGCAGTTATGGTAAAACTCTTAAACAATGGTTATATGCATATATTATGTTGAAAATAACATATTTTCAACTAATTAGAATTTATAACGACTTATTATGAATAAAGAGTTCATTGAAAATGCTTTCAACAAGATATAATTGACTTGTTAAGTGCTCGTCTTCAAGGAGAATAGACTCTTCATCAAATTTATTAGAGAAATAAGCTCTTCGAAAAAATCTCATTCCATTAGAAGAATTATTTTTCCCTATTTTGAATGCATGTAAAGAAAAGTAGATAAAATCAGACACAATATAATAATCAGAATAACTTAAGTAAAAAGTTCTTAACAAACGCACACAGAAAATCTGCTTATAAGATTTTGTATTAAAAAATTTCAATAGAAAAAGTCTATGAAATAAATTATGTTATTTTATTTAAAAATCAAATTTAAGTTAATTGCAGATTATTAATAAAATTTAATTAAATTTAAAATAAGCTCAAATTTTCTTTCAATTAAGCCTTTGAAATTTGTTCTATGAAAGGATGCTCGGGAAAATGTTGTTAGTTTGTTTCTAAACATTAATGTGTTTATAAACAAGTTGAAGCTCTTACGAATGGAACAATAGGGAAACCAATATTGTTGCTTTTGTTGTTATGAGGTCTCTTAGACAATATATAAATGCCATTGTGGAGCGGCAACTTAATGAGGCCATTAGGCGATATTGGGTTGAAATTGCCAGCTTCCCTAATGAAACTGGCCGATGGTTAGTTGGAGAGAGCAAAATAGAAGTGGCTAAATTTTATGGAACATATTAATTTATTTTATCAGATTAAAGCAAGGACTTGAAAAAAGAGTAGTTGGATCTAGGATTGGAGGAGTGCTATTCAAAAAATGTATGGATTAATTGGCATTTTTTAAAATACGAGAAATGGTGAGATGAAACAGCACAGGAATGGCATATAGGACCAAGGTTGGTTACCAAAGATTGTGGTATGCCCAATACGAATTCTGAGAATTTTTTTGCATAGAGTTTCGGAATGGTTGTTCAGTAGACTAGGTTTTTTGTATTTGACTAATTTGTGCAAAAAAATATTTTCACTGTTAGTTCGCTCATTTTTTGGCTACGTATGGCTAAAGGTGTTATAGGCCATTCGGTCAGTAGGTGCGGTAAGTACAAAGTTTCAGTTAGATGGCGATGGTGTGGAGCTTCTCCCGCGTAGGTGGTCAGCTCATACATTGCAGAGAATACTAGCTTTACAGGGAATCCAACGCAATTCAACGTTTCTATTGTTTAACAGATTGCGCCGAATCTCGTTGAGCATCGGATCATTTGATGATCCACGAATAGTGTCCAAAACTGCAAAATTGTCTGTAAAAATATTTATTCTGCAATATTTGGGTAGATAGAAAGAAGAAAGATTACAAACTCGATATCGCGATGTTCACCGCCAACAAGCTGGATGACCCCTAAGAATGTTGTGTGGTCAACAACAGCGGCGTCTGTGAGCAAAAGTGTGAAATTAATTAATCCATCCAACAATTTAAGGAAAATCTTCATATAGACGGAAGGATTGGTGTTTACCTTTTCGTTTCGGCTTAGTATCGTAGTTACCCTCCACTTCGGTGCTTCTAACGACAATTTCCAATCCGAGTGCGACAGGAAAGTTTGGAGATTAAGAGAGCGGGTAGATGGATATTTTTTAAATTCAGAGATCATTGAGAAAGGGGAGGACAAATTTTATTATAAGCAGTTGGTGGAAATAATTTTTTTTAATGATTGTGAAAAGGATAATTTAGGACGTAAATGTGTTTATAGATTATGGTAAAGCGGGATTTATAAATAGAGGAGAAGATAGGCTTTTGTCTAGTTTGGGTAAGGATAGTTTAAAAGCGGTGTGCTATACTGCCTAGTCGCTGCTTCGCTGCTTCGACCTTGCTACTGGCACTCTGATGCAAAGTGAGGGCATAGAGCAATGTTCCATCAGTAAACGCGTCCGTTACTCTAATTGGCTCACTTTGTCTTATCTTACATTTTCTAGAAATCAGAATCTTTACCATATTAAAAATTGAGTTAATTCGGTTGATAGTGTATTAAATCTACAGATTCCATATTACTTAACGGGTAATAGTAATACGTATGATTCTCATAGAATCTGTCGTATAGATTAGCTGGGCTTTGACATGTATCTTCTTGGATCGCAGTTTAGTTTCCGACATACATGAAAGCACGACGGCTTTTCTATCATGAAGATGGCTTTATAATTTTATGTACAGTTCCTTATTCTAGAAATAACTTTTTCAATTAAGTTAAGTTTTTCCTACGGAGAAGATTCAGGTACCAACACAAAAAGATTCTCTGCATACAAGACGTGTGTGGCTACTGAGAAGGAAATGGATAAGGAAAGAATGCAGGTATTGAAAGAGATTGTTGAGAAAAGAGATTCTTGAAGTATGCCATTTCCCATCATGTATTTCTGCAAAAAATTATCATTTGCCTTAACCTTTAAAGTCCTACCTTAATTAGTGGTTGAGTCGACTCTCCACTAAGTCAATTGAAGTAGTATCCTGTCATATGCCTTTTGTAATTCAAATGATAGCAGCAAAACAGAGAGTCAACATTTGTAACGGCAGTGGGGTGGGGGGGGGGGGGCTAGTTAGGTTCTTGTTAATATTTTTGTCGAAAATCTGGCAGAATCTTTGATAATTATCAGGTGAAGACCGAGAAACTTGTTGTTTTGGTGTAGTAACCTCAAAAGCAACTTTCAAAAAATTTGGAAACAAATTGAAGCATTTTTAAATAGAACCGTAGGAAAACCATTGTTGTTTTTTTTAACTAAATATAAAAAATATTATAAAATACAGTCTAAAGGTATAAAAAAAATCATAAATTTATCTGAAATTTATCTTTATGATGGGATAAATAAATTGAAAAAACATATGGTAAATATTTGCATTTAAAAATAACAATAAATCAGTATTAAATTTAAAAAAAAAAAAATTTTTTTTGATTATATATATTTTTACATGAGTAATAATTTCATTTCAGTACAATCCTTTCCGGAAAATAAATTTGAACCTGAATGTAAGTTACTAAAAATCCAATATGAATTTTCTAATATTTTTAAAAACTTTTGTTTAATAATATTTTAAATAAAAGAATTTAATTAAATGTCAATGGGGATATTCATTTTAAATCATTTATTTTTTAAGTGTTTTTAATTATATGAATTTATTTGTAATTTTTAATGAATTTTCATTCCAAATCCTTATAAATATATTGATACATAATACTATAAAATTATTGGTTTTCCAATTTATTTAAAAACAAATTGACCATTTTAGGCACGTTCTATCTTCTTACACGTGTATTCTTATATCTTTGAAATAGCATGAAAAAATATGAAGTAAATAAATTCGAAGAGTGTTTTCGTGAAATTGGAAAGTTACAAGATTTCGAATACATTTGAGAAAAATCTATTGTCAATAGAAAATATATTTTTGTTTCTTAAATTAGAAATTATGCCCAAACAATCATTGATGCGGAATTTATGTGAAGTATTTTCACTCTGATTCATAGATTCTCGTATTACTACGAAATTTTACCTACTTTGTATTCATTGTTTATTGATACGACTTCTTACATACATTTTTATTGTATTACAAAGACATTTAGTCCTGAAATATCGGTAATCTCAAAAGCTATTCAAAAATGGAAATATCATTGTCAGAATAGCAACGTAGCACGTACAAATTTCGAATCGCTTATATTGAGTGACTTTTATTTTCATCTCAACAATCCAATACAGTCAGATATGTATGATTACCCGTTAAAGCACCCTCAATATTTCTTTTTGGCTTTTTCTGTAAATTCGTAAATACTCCCTCAATATAATAAAAAAAAAAACAGAAATAAAATAAAGAAGAAAAAAACTAAATATTTTGACATTAAAACTTTTCCAATAAACTTTTTATCTTCGAATTTGATATGAGAATCTTTATCGATATGCTCAAGAAAAATTGTACAATTCGCGATATCGGCAGAAAAAAAGGTAAACAGAACCATGTAGTATAGTGGATTCAACTTTAAATCGGTTTCATATAAAGTGCCATTACCATGGAGATTTTCTGATAAATACACTCTAAGTAAGAAAATCAGTTCTCGACTTGACACAATCCTTTACTTTGTTCAGGTACTTGTACTTGGCAGTAATGGTATATCGAATGATTTCAAATAAACGCACCGATAAGATAATAATCATAGACAATACAAGGATATGTTATAGACATCCATTCAATGACATAAACATTATTTTTCAGAGATTTGATTCAATTTCAAAACGATTATTATCTTTACGCATAATGTATGGTAATTTGATATCATACAATTTTGTTAAGACATGATTTCAGAATTACAATTCAGTTGAAATAGGAAAATGTCGACAGTTCTTCTTAAAAACACTTTATATTCTGTGCTTCCAAGCATTTTTTTTTATTAACACAATACATTAACAATTATGATTTTTGTTAAATTGAGAAAAAATTCAAAGTATGGCAGAAAAGTAATGAGACTGACATCATTAAAAATGTTAGTTATTCCTTTTTAGATATTTAGTACTTATTACTTTTCGTTTTGAATCTGCGCGTTTGACTTATAACTTTTTGTTTAAAAAAAACTGAGAAGCAAAGAAGCAGTGAAAGAAGAACTTTACTTAAGAAGTGCTTCAACATTAAAATTTAAAAAAATGTGGAATACTCATAAGTTAGATCAGCGTTTAAAAATCAGTTTGGAAAATGCAGACACTTAGAGATTCCAACATAACAATTCCCTTCGTCATACTCGAGTCATTCTTTAGTCTTCCTATTCACCTCATCTAAGTTTGTGTAATTTTTTTATATTCACCAAGATTAAAAACCACTTGAAAGGATATTATCTTGATACTGTCATTAACACCGAAAGGAGTATAGTTAAAGAGGTAAATAAACAGCACTGCAAATGGTCTTTATGCTTCAGTTTCTGTATCAGTTAAATTTTTTAGGCAAGTAATCAAAGGTCTTTTAATTATCCCATGGCTTACCTACAACCGTAAAGGTTGAAATACGCTCAATCAAAGGAATGCTAAATTTGATAACCAGTTACAAGTTGATAAGAAACGAGCTTCCCAAGACTACCAGCGTTCCGAAGACCATACCCTCGATGTGGATATTAACGTCAGCCACCACGTTGTAACCGAAGGCGCTTCACTAATATCAGGCACAGTATGTTTGAACACCATGGAGCACTCGATTTCCGTGGTGGCAATTTTTGTTTTAAGAGTACTTCGATATGTGCTCCGCTTCTAGAGCTACGGTAAGGAAACTTGTAATTCCTAGGCGCCGCTAAGCCAGCTCAAGTACGTGAGTTCAGCAAGAACCGAAGGTACCAACGGAATCAACTATGGTCTTTCCCTTGGTGGTGGCCACCTTGCGTTTTATGCACACTTTCATCCCCCTTCCATTATTTTTTCTCTTTTCCCAAGTAATGCCATGGGATTCCTATTCAAACACTCTTCCGTCTCACGCATACTCAGTGCACCACTCGGATCCACCCCATTTTTATTCACTCTTATTTGACACGAATCCACACCTCTCAGATCCTCAATCCACACTCCACTATGAGGTCACATACACTATCTTTAGGTGCACCGAACAGACACGCGTATTCATACTTCTGTGCCTGGTTATCAGATAACCTAGGAACATGCCACATTTAACTTGTTTGTCGAAACAAACCTGACAATCAGAATAAAGCTGTATGTCCATCTCCCATTCGCACTGTCATCCTACCGCTGTTGCCAAATTTCATACATTCTCTCCAGGACCAGAACCCGTCGTTGGCCCACTCCCATATCCTTCTTCTTCTTCATTTAGAATAAAACAGCCCTTCTTCAAGATAATATCACGCCTACTACAATAGAGAATACACCTACGGAGCACCTCTACATCTGACGGCATTTTTCCAATTAAGACCTGCATTGCATCACCTCGTACGCCATGCAAACTAAAAACAGAGTCTGCTTAGAGCCTGGCCCCCACTTAAATTTTTAAATTTGTCCCATTAAAATTAATAAAAAAAAAAGCAAAACTGTAAGGATATTTTTTTTATATTTAATAAGACAATAAATAAGGAAATAAAATTTTTTTAGTTAAATTAAGAATTTCTGAGATTTATTGAATTTTATTATTAATAAAGTACTTTAATTGTATTAAAATTATATAAATTTTTTTTTTTTAAAAAAAACGCAGATCTTAACGAAAAATAAATCTTACAATATTAATCATAATTCTTAGGTAATTTCTTTGAACGAAATAAATTTTATGCTATTAACTGGAATACGGAAATATTAATATTTATCATTAATACTTTTGAAAATATGTTCAACAAAATATCTTTAAAACGAGCAAAATGTGTGAATAGAGTTTCTATACAAAAGATGAAAATTTCGAAACCATTTAAGTATTATACATTTTCATTAAGGGTAGATACGGTGACAGAGTCAACAGAATATATACTTATATGCATGGTACGTACAAAGATAATAATTTCAGAGAAAAGCTGGCAATAACCATAGATAATTTTTATATAATTTAAAATATTGGTCAAAAAAGCACCTGCTACCTAAAATCTTATCCGTGATACTACCTGTCAGATTCTAGTTACCTACAGCCATAAACATTATTTAAGGAATTAGTAGAGTAAGAGTAGTAGCTGTATAGGTAACAAAGTAAATTGCCCGTCTTCCATCATAATTATTTTCATAAGGAAAAAAAAAAATCTTTTTCCAAAAGTTCACCTTTGGTCGGTTGTTGTATGTTGTGCTCATATAATGTGGCATGGCAATTCGTTTCGCCTAATGAAAATGCTATAATGAGAATGGAATGCGGTCACGATGGATTTCACTGCGTTCTTTCAGCTGGAATGTCTCAATCTGTCATGAACTTTTCCGGATTTGCTTGATCCATTAGTGTCTTCCACCTCCACACATTGATCCCCATTCCGGTTGTAATTTATACAAAACTTTATCCATTTGTGACCGAGGGGCAACTGTCACATTTATCCGATCCGTTTATAACGAACGTCTGCAGGGACTATAAATATGCTAAAGAAGAGAATTTTGATGGTGATGAAGTCGATTCTGATGATGGTAAAGATGATGTGATGGGAAAGTAAAATGTTGAAGATATCGTCAATGATTAACCTTTTTGGCGGTAGCGATGATAATGATGATGCCCATGAGATTTTTGGTTTTATAAAATTCTTTCGCGGTCAAAAATCCCGATTTATTTATAGAATGCCTCTGATGCGACGATAATTAGATGCTAACAATTTCTTTTCATTTCAATTTCAATTCACTTAAGACACATCAAAAGTACGAGTATATCATCAGGATTGCGTGTAACGTGATTTCCTTCAAATAAATAGAATGTAAGATTTCTACAAATGTATGCTCGTTGATAAAATACGTACAAAAAAAAGAAATCTTCGAATTTAATACAGTATCAAATTTTCGATATGGGTAGTATGAGAAAAAAACCCCATTAGACATGCTTATCCTTAAATATTCCTAAACGAGTACATATACGGATCGCTTGACATTTTTGATGACTTCGCTGGCTTATTCACAATAACGAGAGTGACAGAAGTAAGTACGTCATCCAGCTTAAATATCTTATGTTATTGGATTCCTTCGAGCATTTGGTTCATTTCTTCTGATGCTACTCGTATTCTTTGCATTCCATTACATTAAACGATACTTTCCGGTTAGATTTCTTGGGTAATTACATGAATCTACTTAATCAGGCAGCGTTTTGATGAAATTAGCTGGAATGCCATTGTATCGTGTACTATCTCACGCGTATAAACAAAATTTTGTCTACGAACGAAATTGTACGCCATCAATTTATTTTTCGAATAGCGAGACTATTTTATTCAAATTTGTCTGAGTGGCTGATTATCTTAATTGCCAAGCCATTTTAATTGTTTGAAGAAAATTCATAGAATCTATACGAAAGAAAAATTGAAAATTTTATAAAATTTAAAATGGAGAAAACATGTACATTATTAGAAAGCAATTGAATGATGATCAATCAAAGAACTGACGAATTAGCTGGGTGAGTTAAGGATTAAAACCAAATCGAGTTAATATTGGAGATTATATTGAGTAGCCTATGTTCAAACCTAATTGACTGGTAATGATGTATGGCACACGTTCGTATACACTACAATGCATTAAATAAAATTAGATCCAATTTAATCATACACACTAAAATTGCTGGGGATATTCAGCCAGTTCTTAGCGTCCAATTCATATTAGGAGTAATGAAATAAATTTTGTGGGAGTAACATTATAAAAGCCATGACCCTGCTTGTGCTTGTATGTAGTATCATTTATAGACTCCCTAAACAATTGAATTCTATTATTTACCTGGAAAATTAGTTTATGGAGCATTTTATAGCCTTTCCATGCCATTAAGCATTTCTCTTTACAATAAAGTAAATATTTGGTAAAAATTCGATTTTTCCAAATTCATAAAAATTATTATAATCACATTTATCGATGCTATGAATACTGTCCAAATATAATTTGATGTTAGTTTATTTCCTTTTATAAGCTTCAATAATCTTAAATTCATAATCCTTATTATATAAATAAAAAAAAGAAAATTCTCTTTTCGAACATAGTCTTTTTATAGTTCGCTACATTTTTGCATCCCATTTTTAAAAAACCATCTCTTCAACTCTTCAAAATAGGTGTTTGTTTCAGCAATCGTCTCATCGTTTCAATCAAATCCTTGTCCGCTGAGCATTTTTTCCACATTTCCAGATTGGGAATAATCAATGACGGCTAAATCTGGCAACTATGGTGGATGCAGAAGTGAATCGTATACTAACTCATGAAATTATTTTTTTCGCCAAATGCGGTTATTTTATTTTGATATCATTATTCAAATGCATAATACTATCCTGTTATCATTTTCTCCTTTTTTCAGTACATTTTCAGTAGTAAATGAATATTATACCATGTGCGTCTTAGAGAACAGTAGCCATAATCTTTCCTGCCAAAGGAACCACTTCGCCTGCTTTGGTGCATGCTCGTCAGTAGAATTTTATCATTTGACTTAACTTTGGTTTCTGGTATACCATATAATGGTGGATCTATGGTTGATCAACAATTATGAATCGATGTAAAATTTTATTTGGATTATGCTTAAAAATGTCAAAATATTCCATTGAAATTGTTACACGAAACATTTCATATAAGATGTTACCTACACAACACATTTTTTGGACATATTTGTCCATGTCAGCTATCTTATACACTTTCACTCTTTTAAAACAATGTCATAGACTTTATTAACTATATCTTCTGTGAAGATCTTAATTTGACGTTCTAGGAGGTCAGCGTCACTAATTCTCATACAACCACAATCAAAATCGGGAAACCACCTATTTCGTAACAATAGTAAGAAGTGTCCATAATACTTTTCAAGCATGATTTTAGTTTTAGATATTATTTTTTCCTCAGAAAAAAGTATTTTATTGACACCTGCAATTTACTATTTTCCATATTAATTAAAAATAAAAACCTTGCTTTCTTTTAATGGATTTTCAAAACTAAGACCTTAAAAAAATGCATTAAATTTTCAAAAAAAAATTACACATTTTCTTTATATTAGCTACATTTTTTTATTTACCAAAGATTTATCATATTGCCCTCACAATATCGAATCATATACGATAAAAATTAAAAAAATATTATTTTGCCATTTGATTGGTACGATATAATCAGAAGTACTGATCATTATAAATCGACATGACTCCCCCTCTTGTAACTGAGTGTCCTTTTTAAGTTAATAAGTGAATTTCTAATCGACGACCATAGAAAAATTTATCATTCAATGGCATTAAAAAAAAACAAAAATTAGGGAAATTTATTATTAATATAAAAAGTTACAATTCTGTCGAGTGCTTTGACACTTAAATTGAAAATAATTGAAAAAATGGAGTTAACCGCATGTGAACGAATTGTTAAAAAAATATGCTAAAAATTTGTTTTATAAGTTCTTCAGAAGCCCCTATTTTCATATACATATTATATCCACCTGATCTTTTTAATATATTTTCATCGTATTCGATATTATTTATTTTTTTCTAAAATTTATATACTTTTTAAAAAGAATTAAATAGAAATTTCGTATAAGTTTAAAAGTAAATAAACTTTAACTGTCATACTTAATAAAAATAAAAAAACACTAAGAAATTTTTTTTAGTAAAAAAAAACTTTGTAACACACTTCGAAAAATTACTTTTTAAAACTTTTATGGACCAAATGTAACCAAATCTACTTCAGCCTTAAAAAGAATCGAATCCTATGTCTTTCTTAAAAAAAAGATAATACTATATGATAAAAGAAATTTAAATTTTAATATTAAAAAAAATTGGGCTTATTACAATGTGCATATCTACGGGAATTTTTTTTTCTTCATAATTAATGAATGTTTAAGAATACCAAATATTATAAAATATTATACTATCGGTAATGCTAACGTCAGTGTATCTTATGTTCACATTCGGGAATAGGATATTTCGAATAAGAATTTTACTCTCTGGTAAATGGTATGCATATTCATAGTATGTTATAGTATTATTCATTTAAATAAGGATAAAAATTGTATTAACCGCATATACCGACCCCATAACTGAATATTGGAATAGAGTTAGGAAAAGATTCGAAAAAATGAGAATTAATGGGCACGAATGTACAAGTATATGAGGCAATGTTGCAAAATGTTGGCTTCAACTTTTTAAAGTTTTCCGATAAAAAAGCTTTCAAAGCAAAATAAATTATGCATGAATCTCTTGAAATAATTTACAAGCAAAAAAAAAAAAAAAGATAATCGTTCGATATTTTAAAAAGCAAGCATAGTGCATATGAAGAGTACCACTTCAGATGGAAGGCAAAGTGCTAGATTTCCTTGAGTTATGATGGTAGTACTAGTCTAAAGTGACGCAGGAGTTATCAAGGCTTTTAAGAAATTCCTTAAATGATGTGGCTGGGTTATCGTATCCGAGGTGTTTTTTTAATGCATAACACAAAATTTATTTCGATTGATTCGAAAGCATTCCGTTTATCCTTTTAGCATTTTATTTTTTTTTTTTAAATATTTTTTCCGTATCAAAAATGTATTCAGAAAATTTTCTATAGCTTCCAGACTACTTAAGACGTGCTTTTGCTACTTATTGAACTAAAATATGCATATTTGCTATGGTGTTTACTTGTTGTCCTTGACAACGTCTATAAACAAAACACTATATTGTTATTATAGAGAATTTGCTGAGTATTAAAACCAAAACCTAAGACTGGGTAATAAGATCATGATACAATAAACGTGTATTGTACATACTCGTACGTACGTCTGGCTGGTGAAACATTTAAATGTTGCCATAAACATAATAAGTTTTTGTCACGCTATACTTCTCCAGTCAAGACACAATAAAATGAAGGTGGAATAAATTCTAGGAAAAATCGTTGAGTATTCCACTAATTACAACACTTTCGGAATAATATTATATTAGAACAATATGAGCATTTGGTAACCGACCTATAATCATTATTTCGATAATGCC
The DNA here is from genome assembly GCA_958298945.1 of Atherix ibis. Taxonomy (NCBI): domain Eukaryota; kingdom Metazoa; phylum Arthropoda; class Insecta; order Diptera; family Athericidae; genus Atherix; species Atherix ibis. The sequence continues at coordinate 40,622,972 of OY282606.1, forward strand.
ATAAATAGTTCCCCTTTACCATATGCTCGAAAAGGATTTGAAAGGACGATGATCTTACTAAATATACACATTCGTATTGATTATTTTTTATTTAATAAGTATATTCTATTTCAGTCAATAAAGAGAATTAATCGATTTCAAACTAGAATTGTGATATTTTATTGCAAGAGCTTCTTATCCTAAGGTAAATGTTAAAATTTCAGATATTTTTGCTTATTCAAAATTACTCTCTTTTCTAAATAAATTAAGTTTAAAAATGTTTACCTAAAATATTAGCTAGTATATTTATAACTAACGATTTTTTTTTTCTGTCAATTTAACAAATCCAAGCGTTACACGATAAATATTTGTAGAAATAAATTTAACCATTTTAATTACAAATAAATTGATGATATTTAAAATTTTATTAATATTAAATATGTACATTTAATTATAGTTAGTTTGTATTTAAAAGATACTAATAAAATGGAGAATTTAATGTTGCTAAATATTTTTTTCCATGGAAATATGTTTATTTATAATTTGTTTTCCAAAACAATTGTTTTTACACATTATATTAATTATAATGTAATAATTATTTAATTAATTTTAAAAATAGTTTTTGCTATTTGCAGAAGTTAACAAAATTATATTTATATAAATCCTTTTAAGACTTTTCAAATATTTACAAATTTTGTAACAAACAAACAAGTTGTAATTTCGATTTAACTTTTGGCATTTTAAATTTTTTACTATTTGATATATTTTAATTTTATAGTACATATGAAAGGTATTTTAGAAAATATTTCTCTTTAAAAAAAAAAAAAAAAAAAAAAAAAAAAACGAAAAAAGAACATTGAATTTGGTATACTGAATTTTTAATTATGCAATTCCGATTTTTTCTATAGTTGATAAAATTTTACATTTAATATTTTGATATAAAAATTTTACGCAAAAATAATTTATGTATTAAAATGTTCGATTATTTCTGTATAAAAAAGGATGAATTAAAATGAAGGAATAATATCCGGTTTTAACAGCTTTTGAACTATGAACCTAATGAATTCGAAAGTAAATTATTATATAATCAAATAAAACTCAGTCTGAAAACTTAACGATAAATTGATGACGACGGATGTATGGATAGATTTACTTTTTATGGATCTCCTTCCTCAATAAGCACTTGACTACATAAGACATCAAAAAAATAATCCAACGCCTACTAAATAAAAAAGCAGATATTTTAAAGCAGTTATAAGAAGCATTACTCTTTTCAACATAAATTTGTAACAATATTTCCAGTACTACTTATTTTCTATTATTTTGAAAATTTGCGATTGTGAAATTGATCCCTGAACCAAATATGTGTACACCTTTCAATTTACTCTACTCTTATAGACTCAGTGTTGATCCGATTTTTGAATCAACCCATATTATTCCTAGTTACCAGTTTGGCTTCAGATCTGATTATTCCAGCATCCAGCAATGTCATCGATTTATCGATTCCCTTGAATTTTTCCTGAATGGAAAAATTTTGTTTAGGTGTGCCTCTAAATAAAATATATGTATTGATAGTAAATGGTACGCTGGATTACTCTGAAAGAACAAGATAATTGCACCTCCTACTTTTTCTATCTACCACGACATCACTTCTAAGTTATGGAAATGTCACTTCACCGAAGGCAAGGCCTACGTCGTGTTCTAGGACCAGAAATGGAACCACAACCACCTTGATCAAAAAGTTCCCGGACATTTGAAAAAGTTACGTAGCCTAGAGTACATCTATCTCTGTGTGTGTTGGCGATTTTTTACAATTTTAGAAATGGATTTAAATTTGCAATAACGAACTTGTATTAAATTTTGCATAAAAAATGGATTTAATGGTGCGCGAACGTTGGAAATGTTGGAAAAGTGTTTCGGCAACGATTCTCTAAAGAAAACGGTCGTTTACCAGTGGCACGAGCGGTTGAAAAGTGGTCGTGAGTCAATCGAAGATGATGAATGGAGTGGCAGACCATCGACATCGAAAACCGACGAAAACATTGATAAATTAAAAGAAATGTTGGTCAATAACCACAAATTACCCATCAGAGAAATAGCGGAGGACTTGAACATTGCCTATGGATCCGTCCAAGACATTTTGGTTAATTATTTGAGTTTCCGTGGTGTAGCAGCAAAGTTGGTGCCAAAAGACCTCAATTTCATGCAGAAAAGAGACCGTGTTGACGTCGCAAAAGACATGATTTGCGAGGCTGAATCCGATCCCATATTCATCAAAAGGATCATTACTGGAGACGAGACGTGGGTTTATGAGTACGACACGTAATCCAGACATCAGGCAAGTAAATAGTGTTCACCAAATGAGCCGAAACCAATAAAACCACGTCGTTTTCAGTTAAAAAAGAAGGCAATGCTCACGGTTTTCATGGATTACAACGGTGTAGTGCATCATGAATTTTAACCAGAAGGCCGGACAGTAAACAAAGAGTATTATTTGGGCGTTATGAGACGTTTGCGTGAAGCAATTCGCCGAAACAGACCAGAATTGTGGGCAGAAAACTCCTCGATTTTGCACCATGATAACGTACCGTCGCACAGTGCCATCATCATTCGTAATTTTTTGACGAAAAATGCAACAAATACCATCCAACAACCATCGAATTCACCTGATTTGGCTCCCTGTGACTTCTTTCTGTTCAATTGAGTTAAAAAACCATTACGGGGAACACGTTTCAACAACCGAGAGGAAGTAATGGAAAAATCGCAGGAAGCACTGATGGACATACCGAAAACTGAATATAAAAAATGTTTCGAGGATTGGATGAAGCGCTGGAATAAGTGTGTTAAAGGCGATGGGGATTACTTCGAAGGGGACAATATAGATTTAGATGAATAAACTTGTATTTTTAATTTTCTGAATAAATTCCGGTAACTTTTTGATCAAGGTGGTATATAGGAGTATAATTTAAGTGACCAGCCCACCACACCCTATTAAACTTAATTGTATTCACAACCGTATTTTCGCAGTATCTCATTTTAATAGGCTTATTAATCATCCATCCTCATGTAGGGGCCCAAAAATCCTTTAAAGAATCCTCCTTCCGAACACAAAACCTTAAAGATTTTTTTGAGAACCCAAGTTTCCAAAGAACACATGAGAAATTTCGCTGGTATGGCCAGAATTCCGCGCAAAATTATTTAGATTTACTGAAATAGGTTCTATTCGTCATCCAAGTTGTAATGGCATGGGAGCCTTGACCCCAAATAGGAAAATTCTTTAACTATTTCTAAGCTTCAATCTCATATATCTATACGACTAATGCTAATTGGACTTGTGTTCGATGTCGAAGTTGCCACCATACACGTATGCTTTATTATGCCTTCATTTATGTGCAGCCCAAGATTTTTCGTCACCGGCTTAATCTTGATGCAGGCCTCTCGTACAGCTTTTTCTGATCGACAAATAATGCCGATATTTGTCTGCGTATACTAAATATTGGACAGACTTAATTAGGATGGTACCTTTCATACTTACTTCTTAGTCAATGATCACTTTTCCAGTGCTAGTTTAAAGAGAACCCACGAAAGTGCGTGTCCTTACCAGAGACTATTGGTACTCAGTAACGTTATACCTCTATAATTCCTAGACTATATTATATTTCATTTTTTGGGTATTAAACAGATACCACCAAGATGGAAGTCATTAGGCATTATTTGGACTATTATTTGATGAACCAATTGGTACAGTGTGTCGCCTCTGTATTCAACGGCATCGCTGATGATCCCTTCATCACTCGGTGACTTGTAATTCCCTGATGATTGTTAGGGGAAGCATGTTTTCTTCAAGTGACGGGACCTTAAAATCGTATTCTCAATGATCAGTACTGAAGAGTTCATCAAAATGATATCGTTACCTCCCATAAAAGTCCTAAAAAAACACATATTAACTTCTTATACTTTAAAATTGGTTTACCAAAAGGTGGGTGAAAATCATAAAATTTCACTCTTTTAATATTAATGGTATTTTAGTTCTATTGTAGAGGAGCAAAAGTACGATATTTAGAAATATGTTAAGATACACAACTCAGTTGGAATCCACACAAAAAATAAAAATCCTTAAATCTATCATACGTTTTTCGAAACTACAAATATATTATAAATAATACGATACTAAAACCTATTTGAACCTATGGAAATTAACTGTGGGGTTCTACCAAGCTTTTCCTATTGAATATAATCCTTTTGATCTAAAATTATTCGTAAAATTATCAAAAATAATGTTATACGCAGCGAACTGAAAATTCATTTTTCTCCGTGAATTATGTATTGCTGTTTATAAGATAATTGCATGCTTTGCGTCTCTATTGGCACAATATTGCTTTCAAACGTTAACTCCTTCTACTGCCTTCCCCAAATATACTTATCGGTGTCTTAAAAGATTTAATTTATTTAAGATTTTTTTAAATATTAGATTACGGCTGCTGAAGTAGAGGCCTATTCCAATATTACAAGTGGATGCTTACCCATTTTTGTCATTTTAAATATAACTTCTTTAGGAATATTGTTTTATATTTATGTACTTATAAATAAAAGCATTTAATATAATACTAAATATACGTGTAACCAGCGAACCTTCAATGGTCCTTTTCCAGTGAACCATTTTCCAGCAATGTGACTAGCAAACCGTCAATGGTCATTTTCCATATTTCCAGTCATTAGAAAATTTATTTGACAGTAGTAGCCCCAAATAAAATATACTAAATTTTAATGATTATATTTATATAAGCTTAACAAGAGTCTAAAGTTCGAATTCTGATTATCTACTTTCAGGAATTTTTGAATTATTCAAATTCGTTTATTTATTTACAGAATTTCTGCATGTGTCAAATGAAAATTTTCTGTTATCTATTTTCCTGATTTTGCATAAATATACTTAAAATCAAATTTAATTCGTTGAATTGTTATCATTTATATGATTTGATTACCATATAAATGTGATATTGAAATATTTTCTATTTAATAAATTTGATTTATTGTAGAAATGTGCAAAGTTTCGTTCAAATTGGATAGCTATATCTATCTTTATTTTTCATGAAATTATTTTTAAAGTTTAATTGTCACTTACATTAAGGATGAATATAAATATTTAAAAAAAATCTACAATTATAAAAAAATTCTTTAATGAAATTGGGCTACATTTATTTTCAAGTTTACAAAAAAATCTTTATTGCCAAAAAAACAATAGAATAAAAACACTTTAAGTTACTGGTAACATTTAAGGACTTTATTTACTGTTCACTGTAATACAATAAATATTTTTGATAATTTCTTATTGTGAAATGAATGATTACCTTGAGTCTGATCATAAATAAAAGTCTATCATAAATCTATAAGGTATAATCGATAAATTTGTTGTGCTTTTTCCTGAATTTCGGGATTCTGGCATATAGTCAAAAGTTCTTAGTATCAACTTCATCGATGAATGGCAGTCATTCATTTTTTAAGGAAATAAACAGACTACTCCGAATTGTGTACATTTTTTGTAAGGGAAAAAATCTAGATTTTTTTTCTTTAAAAATAAAAACGTTTTATTTTTATTAAATGTAAAAATAAAAAGTCCTTATTTGACATTAGACTGAATTGAGAGACGTTGTATAATGAGGGGTAATAAATATCCTTGTTAATATGATTTACGAGGTGTGGCACAAAAAAAAACGATTTTTTGTGCAACAATTTTATTTTATTTTTATAGACTAATGTTATCCCCTTTAAAGAAGTTCTTTTGAATAGCTATACATCAATGAAGGCATTTTTTTCTGTTCTCGCATGAATCCCCTTCAGCTCCTCCGTAATACTCCTTTGAATATTATCGACAGTACCAAAATTATATCTTTTCAAGTGTTTTTCAATTCTCTGTAACTTCACAAAATTTTTCACTTGTTTAATATTTTCATACATTTTTGACGTTCAAGGACTCTTTGAGCGAGGGTCATCTTCATCATTTTGTCGGCCCTTCAAAAATGAATTTTATCACCAAAAAAAACGTGTGCTTTTAAGAAGGAATTTTACCATAGATTCGTTGCAAGTTTTTCGAAATTAAACTCGTGCATTCACAAAGAATATTTGATAGCAAATCTTTACTCTAAATTTCTCTGCTCCGTTTTTCATAACCCACTCACTCATTCGCTAAAGGGTCGCGTAATTACCGAACAGGTCTAAAACTTGTGCACCATATCGAAGAAGAACTAACATAGAAGCTGTTGGAAGGAAAATTCTTAGTGTTAATTCTTTCTGAGTGATATGATAAAAAACATTTTTTTTTTTCATAGAAAACAAAAACAAATTTACTCTCGGGCAATTTGTGTATGCCACGCCAAAAACTTCCTTCTCTTTTGAGGCAAACCACTCATCAAGCCATATTCGGACGTCTTCGTAAGAATCGAAGTACTGCTCAGCGAGCGCGTGGCCCATCGACGAAAACAGGTAGTAGACGGAAGGGGCCAGGTCTGGTGAATAAGCGAGGTGGGGTATCACCTCCCAGTTGATTGTCTCCAAGTAGCTTCGGACCATTTTTGACTTGTGCGATGGTGCGTTGTCGTGGAGGAAAATCAGCTTGTCATGTCTTTGTTGATAATCCGTCCTTTTTTCACGCAGAGCACTTTGCAATTTGATCAGTTGTTAGTGGTAGCGGCAGGTATTGATAGTATCACCAGGTTTCAACATCTCATAGTAGACGATACCCTACTGATCCCACCAAACGCACAGAATCGTCTTCCGTCCGAAGCGATTTGGTCTTGGGGAAGATGTTGATGGTTGGCCGGGTGTCAACTTACGATTTCTTGCGTTTAGGATTCTCGAAATATATCCACTTTTCATCGCCTGTCACAATCCTATGCAGGAACGACTTTTTTTTGTCTGGCGAGCAAGATTTCGCATGTGTTTTGGCGTCGCTCCATCTGCCTATCGTTCAATTCATGCGGCACCCATGTTCCGATCTTTTCAATCTTCCCCATCGCACGCAGACGCATGGAAATGGCTGGTTGAGTAACACCCAACGGCTCCGTGAGCATTTTTTACGATTGGGTATCATCTTCGTTCAAAAGAGCCTCCAATTGATGGTACTCAGCCTTCCTAGGCCGATTTTCACGCTTCTTGTCCCACAAGTCAAAATTACCGTCTTTGAACAGACGAAACCAATCTCGGCATGATGTTTCCAATGAAGCACTGTCACCATAGACCTCCATAAGCATGCGATGCAATTCGGCAGCTTATTACTTCAAATTGAAGCAGAAAAGCAGAACTTTCCGAATATGCTCTTTTTCTGGCACAAAACTAGACATGAGTACCAAAGGAAAAATGTATGTTGTTGTACGAAATTGCTGACAATGTTTACTGATTAATGTTGACAGATGTCAAACTCATTAAAAAAAGTATGGCGTGCCCTTAGATTAAAGAATACCTGGATAGGCCCTGACCGTATATGTATACGCAATTTTGTGTCGGAATTCCCGCTTTTGCTATCCCGTTGTTGCCATTTCTCGCCGCTTGGCATAGCTTTGTTTACATTTTTGTATGTAGACATGACACCCACTGCCATCTAGTTGTCATAATACAAATTTATTGAATTGCAAAACCATAATTTATATTCATTTTAATTCAGTTATTGGAAACAAAAATACAATTTAAACACAACAATTGGCAATTTTTATTTTTTGTACAAACTTTTGATATGAAATGGAATTCTATTTTAGGTTTATTATTCATTTCGTAAATATCAATCAAATATAAGCCGCCTCAATTTTGTAGACTTGCGGAGAGTTTTAAAACTTTAATTCTCCATGAAAGGGGAGACTTAAGGGATAGCTTTGTCATTTATGAATCCGATGTTGACAGTTCAATGTTTACCATAAAATAGTACAGTGTCGGTGTATATAAACTGTGTGTAAGAAAGTTTAAGGGACCGAATTTTTCTGTCTATTTTCCATTGCTGTTTTCATTGTGTTATAATAAATAAAGTTTATTCTTTGGTAAGCTTATTATTTAAATAAATTTGTTTTGCTTGCTCTATTATACCACATTATAATGCATTTACTAAATAATATTTTTTAATTTTTTAAAAATATTAGTTATTAAGTTTTTAAGTACATTAAATTTTTCATTTTGTAATTTAGTTTTAAAACATTTTCTTTAATATTGTATACGATTAACATCTTATTGTGCACATAATTGCTTTCATATAATCAAATCATTTTTTAAATTCGTTCATTTTTTAAATTCGCTTCCCCACTTTAAAAATTCTGTTTTAATAAATAATATATAGTGAAATAAATAAAATGAAAATACATAATAAATAAATAAATATCTAAAAAAAAATACTGTGTTTTATTGCATATTTAAAAAACTAATTCTATCAAACAACAAGACCCGCAATATTAAAAAAATCGCTTCTTTACGCATAAATGATATCACCTATGAAAAATGGTTTTCAACAAACCGCTTCAATCGCATATTGAAGTTTAAAATTAGCCCCCAATGATTTACGCCGTTTCTGTTGTATTGCATGTGTGTGCGTTCTACGAATGTATTGCAACAAAATTCCGGCAGAATTTTTGTGTAGAGGCCTATCTAGTTTTTCTTTAATCTAAGGGCGTGCCCATGGTAGCTTAATACGCTCACTCATGCCATCTATGACCAAACAGCGCATTTAAGCTTGTGCCCCTGGTATTTTTTACTGAAACGACTTTTATTAACCATTCTACTTATTTAACAAGATACTATACCAATAATTATTAAATATTATTAAGTCGAAACATTTAAATAGTATTAAATATAAATTATATACTAATCTTTATGGAAATTCTAGAGTCGAAAAGGCTCTAAGACTATCACCATACATATTATTAATACTTCTTTAAAATATTTTTATAATAACCTTGCCATAATGTAATTTTTGGAATATTTCAAAGATTATTATTATTACCTTTTTTTCTTGAATATAATTTTTTGATAGTGAAAGTTTGTTAACAAATCGTTTATTTTTACGATGATAAAAGCTCATAAAATTATATGTTTATTAACAATACTTAGTTGAGTGTCTGCAATAGCAAGTTGAATAGATTTTCGTAATGTTGGTAATAATAAATTTAAAGAGGTTATTTGGAGAAAAAAAAATTTCTCTCTTATTATACTTCATATTCAACATTTAAAGGAGCTCATGTTTTCCATTTTAATCTTGTTATTATTATGGCATAGCAGTATTTTGAAAAGTAAATATTTTAATTTAAGAATTATTACATTTTTTATTCTAAATTACTGCAAGGCAAAACTTTCAAAATATCAATTGGGTGGTTTGAATTTATAGAAAAATAATTTTGTATTTGTAATTATAATTTTAAACAATCCTAAAAATATGTTTTAATAAAATTTTAGTTTCATACAAAAATTTGAAGTAAATATATTCTTTTATATAAAAGAATTCAATATTAAAGTTGGTTGTGCACATTTCTTCATTTATTTCAAAACTGTTTATAAAAACAGATCAATCTGGCAACATCACAGACTTCCCCTTGAAATAGTTTGTACTTTCATCCTTTCTAGATATTTTCCTAGACGGGACCATATCAAGGTAAATCAACAAATTTGAATTATTGTACGAAAAGTTGTACCGAGCCTATAGGGAATAATCTATTTTTCCGATCGTATTAGACATTTTTGTAATACCAAGAAGCACTCAAAGCAAACCTCGCTGAAGAAGGTCATCTGCCATCGAAAAGTAGTTTTCGATGCTGAAGGACTCTCTGATATAAGGTGAGGAACAGTATTTCTGAAAGACGCAAAAGAAGTTTATATTTGTTTGTATGTATGGTCTCTTAGGCATCAACGTCTTATAGCAACACGACCATGACGCTATTTGGCGTCTTCAAGTGTCATGTGAGTGGGCTTTACCAGTTTTATAAATGAAGTATTATTAAAGCTAATCTGTTGTTATCAGCTACGATCCTCGGCCCCAAATATTATGCTTGGATTAAAAAATTGTTTTGTTTTCTTAATAAAGATCGCCAGAACATGTAAGTATACAAGTATTTGATCAGATGAGATAGTGGACTTGGATATGACATTTTTAGATCTAGGAGCTCCATAATGGGAAGAACCCTACTCTGAAAGAAATTCTTAGTTTGCTGATATTTGCTCAGAAAATATGATAGTTAGCGGAATGCCACAGGATTGGTAGATAGGACGTGTGTGGTTATCAAAAATAAAGTTACGGGTGAGAGCTGTATGTACTATGCAAATTCTGAGGAGTTTTTGAACCTAACATTTTGATAAGGATGTTAAGTAGACTTCCACATGCCCCGGCACCTAATGTAACTTCAAAAAAAAGTTGTCTGTAGATAGACGGGTTGGTACTTGCCTTCTTAAATCTATTTAACGACGTAGATAGTCTCAAAACCGGTACTTACCACGGTTACCAATGTAGATTTGGAAGGGAAGCTTCGAAGTAGAAAGAGAGAGAGAGGGAGGATCTATCTCTGATGTAGAAATTATTAAAGATAAGAAATTGTGGATAGTCTTAGTTTTAACTAAATTATGATGGGCATAAATGGCAAAACAGAGATTATAATAAATTGTTCTGATTTGGGTTCTGTGAAGGTTCAGAAATATGGGTTTTGACCAGTTTCGATTAGGAAGAAGTTCGATGTGTTCGACTGGCTAGGAGGGCGTGGGTTGTTCTAGTGGGATTACCTTTACACAATACAGACCGTTAAATGCTCCACCATGACAACGCTCTCTGTTACACGACCATCGCAATCAAAGGGTTGTTGATCAAAACTTTCAGCCGTTTTTTTTACCTGATCTTAGTCCGTTTATTTTTTTTGTTCTCCAATATCAAGAGCCATTTAAAAAAAGGTAATTTTTATACTGCCAAAAATAGCCCCTCGCAAGGAGAAATTTTTTTGAGGAAGGATCAAACTATGATCAATACTAGAAGGGGGTCACGGGTCTTGGGGAACCCACGATACTTGAGTTGACCTACCAGTTACAGGAATTTTCCAAGAATTCTTACTGCAGCTATTTAAGTGGGAGTATCGATCAAGTACTTTTTAAGCAAAACGAGTACAATAGAGATTAGGGTGCTCCACAATAATAAAATACACTATACCTGATCAGAGAGATAAAGTGCTTTTAGTTCCAATATGGTTTAATAACTAAATCGCGGGAACAGTCCTAAGAGTGGAGATAAAAAATACCAGGATCTTGGGTGCTATCACTGTGGATGATAGTAGAGGTTTAGGTAGGCGTTGCTACCAACAGTTAGGGTAGCTAGCTTGCAACTGGTTAGTGACTGTTAGGAACGGTCCTACCGGTTATTGCTGTACCAGGATCAGATGGAAGCCCAATGTGTAAGGTAAACCGAGAGGAGCGTTCTACAGGTTATGACCGCTCATTATTAGAATCGACCGGAAGGTCTGTTTTGCTCGTTGTATGGGCGTATATAAATCCATATAGTCGTAGGCGACCCGAGGTATTATGTCTAACGATGGGTATATAGTATTAGAAGAATCCTTCTAACACTATTACGAAGAGTAGAAACAACGGCTCCACTGATACAAATACTTTAAAGGTGATAATATTGCCGTATAAAAAGAAAGTGAAATTGTTAAAGAAAAACTCAATATCATTACTTGTCAACCTTCATAAGATTAATAACTATTTTTTATCTTACTCGTATTTACATAAAGTATCAACTTATAAATTTTTGATTGATCATACAAATCTTGACAATTTGTCCAAAAAAATATTATTGCACAACATGCACAAACACATGTCGAAACTGCAATGAGTGCATACATTTACTATTTTTATTATGACAGAGCACAACAAAAATTGCAGTTGGAGCGTGACAAGAATCTTCTTCCAGTATTTGATGATGATTTCACTAAATACAAGGACGTATTTATGGAAGCAATATCTGTGAACAACAGATACGATCTCTTTTGGAATATGGAATTTTTTGTTTATTTATTTATTTTTTGTTTTTTCTTTTAAGCCATCATAAAAGAGTGCAGCACACTTACAATATGGATGTTAAACATGCAATACGAAACGTGACATTTTATGTTAAAACTGTAGGTTATAGTTAGATAGTGAATACGTTAGTACATCTAAAGAACTATTCAATGTTGATTTTGTTTAAGTAAACGAGATATAACATGTTTCTTCTGTAGAAACCAAGCTTCTCTAATTCTGCAGGCAAAAGTAACTGCTCAAGAATATTATCTTTTGCAATATGATACAAGAAAGAGCATATGAGTATTCAGTTGTTGAAAATTTTATTTCACTTCGCATTGTATTTTTTGAGCACCTGCAATGTTTTGCATTTGGAATAGCAATAACTATGAAACCAACGTCTTAAGTTGAATATTAGACTGGATGAACTTTGAGAAGACAGACACTTGTCGAAGAATAATGTCATCCAGTGATGCAGTTGGGAGCATATGACCACCTTACACCATAATACCTGACTCTGGGGGAGGAAATATGTTATGCTAATATTACAAATAAGAACTAACAATTCTTGTACATGGCATACTGATGTACTGACATTATCAATCCACTATGGTGATTCCATCAACAAAATAAATATAAAAAAATCCTACATTTTCTTATTACTACTTCTTTATTTAAATATGTAATATGAGTAGAAGTGAATAAAGTTCCTATGTCAATTTAAATATTCATCAAGAGAAGGGAGTATGTATTCTTTTAGTGCATATGTATTGTAGATATGCAAACTTTCCGAAAAATTGATAAAATTTGTATTATTTCACAAGGATGGGCAGGAATAACACAATTTTTCATAACTTTTGTAAATTTTTTTTGTTTACCTAAAATAAAAGAGAACATTTCAAAAGTATATTATGTAATGAAAAATATGTTCTGTATAACAATAAAAATTAAATATCAAATATTCTACAATTTGAGAAGGAGTATCCTTTATGTTTCTATGAGTTACAAATATGTTGTAAAATTTAATTAAATTTAAATTGGAAAATGCTTATTTTTGCTTTTAGTAAAGCAGTATTTTTAATAATTCAAATAAAGTTGAACGTTGATATGCCAGTAAGGCTATGTGAATTATTTCTTCAATTTGAAAAGTTTTAAAAAATCAAATAAAGGCACTAATATTTTATTGTGATTAAGGTAAATTTTATAATAATTTCAGTTTACATTATATTTGTGTTTTTTTTTTTGGAGTTAAAAATAAAATTTTTATCAATAAAGTCATTACAGTAAAGTCCTGGGGAAGGTAAAATAGCAAATATATTTCAAAAAAGGATTATAGTGATAGGATAATCGTTTTTTGCTCGTTATAAAAAGTTTCTAAGAATAAAACTGTTTATAACGAGGAACGCATGAATTATGATCAAACAGAACAATTAGGTCATCTTAAATTACTTTTCTACCAGCATAGAATGTAGCATCAACAATTTTTTGGAAAGTTTTTCAGAATTGGAAGGAAAAAAAGCTCTTAAGTTTCCATTGCAGTCTAGAATACCGCACATGGTTGAAGGTGTGTGATATGTTTAGGAACACTTGCGAATATTATTATTATTCAGGAGGGAACATAATGTAATCAAATACACGATGGTATTGTTGTATTGGGGAGTGTTTTGATCAAAAACCAAATTGCTAATCAAAGATAATATTGGCAGCTTCAAAAATAATATAAAAGCCTTTCAAAGTGAGTTTTTTAAGTATTTTTCCAAGAAATCTTGTAGCCAATTTGTTTTTAGACGTCGACGAGGATAAACAGGAAAGGTAAAATAGCAAATATATTTCAAAAAAGGATTATAGTGATAGGATAATCGTTTTTTGCTCGTTATAAAAAGTTGCTAAGAATAAAACGGTTTATAACGAGAAACACATAAATTATGATCAAGAAGAACATTTAGGTCATGATAACTGGCTTTGCTATCAGCATAGAATGAAGCATTAACAATTTTTTGGAATTTTTTTTAGAAGTTGGGCAAAAAAAACTCTTAAGTTTCCATAGCAGTCTACGATGCCGTACATGGTTGAAGATGTGTGATATGTTTAGGAACACTTGCGAATATTATTATTATTCAGGAGGGAACATAATGTAATCAAATACATGGTGGTATTGTTGTATTGGGGAGTGTTTTGATCGAAAACCAAATTGCTAATCAAAGATAATATTGGCAGCTTCAAAAATAATATAAAAGCCTTTCAAAGTGAGTTTTTTAAGTATTTTTCCAAGAAATCTTGTAGCCAATTACTTTTCAGACGTCGACGAGGATAAACTGGAAAGGTAAAATAGCAAATATATTTAAAAAAAGGATTATAGTGATAGGATAATCGTTTTTTGCTCGTTATAAAAAGTTGCTAAGAATAAAACTGTTTATAACGAGAAACACATAAATTATGATCAAGAAGAACATTTAGGTCATGATAACTGGCTTTGCTACCAGCATAGAATGAAGCATCCACGATTTTTTGGAATTTTTTTTAGAAGTTGGGGAAAAAAAGCTTTTAAGTTTCGATGGTGTGTGATATGTTTAGGATACTATTATTGCTTGTAATCACCTACACGGTGATATTGTTGTATTAAGGAGTATTTTCATCGAAAACCAAATTGCTGATCAAATATAATATTGGCATCTTCAAGAATAAGATAAAAGCCTTTCAAAGTGAGTTTTTTAAGAATTTTTGCAAGGATTAGTTAAAAGCTGATAGGTCTATAGGACCTTGGAGTCTATTTCAGCTAGTGAATCATATTAATGAAAATTTCCAGAGAATACTATTAAAAATGTAAATTTCTAGTTTTTAATAAGTGAAATATTTTACATATGAGGTTCTAAAAATCCACAAATAATTATGGAATAGTAAATAAATAATCAAAAAAAATTTTTTTTTTGGCGCATAAAATTGGTGGGTTATGCAACTTTGAGATTTAATTATGTTAATTTACCTTCAAATTCGTGAGATTTGACACTGTTAAAATTTTTTTTTATAAAAATGTGTAAAAAATTATGTTTTTATTAAACTTTCAAGTATTTGAAAACCAAAATCCATTATGTAATGGTCAATTGTTAACTTAAAATATGGTGAAAATGCTTTAAAAAAAATACCTTATAAGGATCGAGTCCTGCCAAAAGTTTTGTGGCAGTTATTTTAATAATGTTATAATTTTATAATATGACAAGATTTAAACATTATAAATAAATAGAAATATTATTCAAATCTGAATTATAAATGTACTCAAAGCGTAAATTTGGATAACTTTTTAGATAATCCTATTATTTGCTTTCAAATTGGCTATCTATAAATTTCATGTTAAAAAAACTTCTAATAATTTTAAATTACATAAAAAAAGGATAAAACTGCTAAAGATCATAATTTGTAAATTCTTTAGGAAATAAATAAAATTAATTGTATTAATTCAGATTAGAAATGCTTAAATATTCAGTAACAAAAATCCTCATTTTAATTAATTTGATTTTATTTAAAATTGTATTTTAATGGAATAATGAATAGTATCTAAAATGTATATACTTTTATTTACTCTATACTATTCATAGTATGAAATCTAATCTATTGTTCTGTAGGAAAATTTCCAAATACTTAATTTGTCGGTAGAGTAAATAGTTTCAGTTTTGCGTTTGTGTCAATAGTTAGCTAAGTGGTTAGGGGATATATTTAACAAAAATTCGTTAGATAGACATAAATGTTGATGGGGTTGATAACTAGCAGATCTATATGGCATTGAGAATAAAATGTCAGAAATTAAGTTTGAAAGTGTATACGATTAAACTAATGAGAATTACAATGCCGACATTTGTATAAATGGCATTTTATGTGTCGAATTAAACTTTCAATTTGTCGCTCTCTATGCATGATGAACTATTCGGAAATGGAAATTCGACTACTTCTAGTTTCCCTAAATCCCTTTCAATCCTTCTACATAATTAATGAAAGCACCAGCAAAATAAGGAGTAGAATTGTGGTGGCCCGGAACTGAAGTAATTGCAACTATTTTTCTCATTTACAATATGGTATGTTGTCGTATAAATGGAAATGCTTTGATTAAGCTGATGCCAAGTTTCTAAACTTATTTTTAATGGAACTTTATCCAAAGATAAATTTTTCTAATTTTTAATTATATTACGTTACGATGACTGAAACAATGTCGGAAATTTGAAAAAAAAAATTTAGTTAAAATATTAATATTTTTTCCATTAAATTAAAGAGATTTTCGAAATTTAAGAAAAAATATTTTTTCTTAAATTAATTAAGTGAATATATTATAATTATGGAAAATAAATTTATTCATATAATTCTTTCATTAGAGATCATCCACTTATAATGGATAAGCAGAAAATATTTCGTATTTTCGCTTAACACAAATTTTAATGGATTTCGGTTTAATACTTAAATATTACATGATGAATTTGATGTGTTATTAATGCCTTAAGTTGATTTGTTATTAATTCCTTATAAGAGGAGAATGCTTATTATTTTCGGAATAATTAAATTTAATGTATGAAAATTTTCCAAAGGAATTGCTCAGTAATTTTCCTCACTTTTTACTTTAAATAAACATACCTGAATATCTCCATAGTGTGAGTATTTTGGTATGTGAAAAATATTTCTAAATATTTAATAAAATAAATCCTAGATATAAAGTTAATAATATTTATTTTTTTATCAATTTATATAAGATTTTGTGTAAATATTTAGAAAGCTTTTTAACATCATTATCAGCACTCTATATAAGTCAATAAAACTAAAAGTCGAACAAAATCTGTCTTGAATTTGCTTCTAGTTTTGTTCGTTTTGTTCAATTTTTTTTAATACTCTCAGGAAAATATGTCCAAATATTGAAATTGCTTTTGATTTTGTTTCTGTTTATCTTTTTTTCTTCTTCTGTGGATAAGTGTGTACACTCTTTAAGTACATAAATTTTGATCCAAAGCTTCTATAGTGAAATTATCTACCTTTGACAGTTGTTTATTTTTATTAAAGTGCGGTTCATTACACTACCTTATGACTACTCCTACAGTTTACTCTAATATTTGTCTAGACATTATTTATTTGCATTTTCATAGAAGCAAGCGTGTCTACAAAAATTGTGCATTGCATCTGAAATCTTCTCTATTCGTTTCTAAATTTTTAAGCTTTTTTTGTACGTATTTTTTAGTTCTATTTTAATTGGTTTTTGTTTTTTTTGTAATTATATAAAGTGTTTTTAAGAGTTGTTCTTTTTATTGTAAAATAATTAACATTTCTTTTAAGAACTTTAAATTGAAAAAGAACTAACTTTTTTGGATTGTAGTTGTAATTTTTTTTTAAGGATCAAATTTTTTAAAATTAAATTTCTACAATATATTAAAAAGAATAGAATATAGAAAATGTAAAATAATAACAAGAAGATATGTAGGGGTAAAACGCAATTTAAAAAAAATTATATATTAATATTGGAAAAGGTTTAAAATTTGACTATTATTTAAAAAATTAAGAATTCAATTATTATCCAAGTTGTTCTTTGAAAAATGAAGTTAAAAATAAAACACTTTTTTTGGTAGCTGGAACAGATTAAAGTTTGAATTTTTTCGTGATATATGACTTGGGTAGATGGGTCAGATTAAAAGGATTACAAAAATTTCAAAGTTCGGGATTACCAAAAAATTAGTTTTCATAAGGTCATAATGCTTCGAAGTGACGAAAACTGTTTATTCTTCTTCAATTTTAAGAAAATACTGACCAATTACATCTTCAGACTAAAATGCAAACATGACCAAATTTCGCTGATACAATGGCTTCTCTGTAGTTACTTAAAGATTTTTGGAGCCTTGTTTTTACTTTTATTTATTACGTATCCACCGGTTGAATTAATATAAAAAAGTGGTTTGAAAATAATATCGGCTGAATGGTTGCTCGTTTGCACTTTGGATAGCATTTTTCAGAACGCTTTTGCAGATTTTCGGGCTGATTTCATTGATTTCTTTGCGCTTATTTTGTTAAGTAGCTATGATCGATTAATGAAGATCTTTCCTTTAAAGTATCCCCAGAGAGTAAAAATTTGCAGTGGGTCAATCTGGGTTTCAATTAAGACTACCTATTTCATCGTCAATCTCCAATTGGTCCAAATTAATAGATAGACAGTATTCCAGCACCTTTCTATATCACTCATTAGTCAACCAGTAACCGTAACAAAATTGCTAGCAGCGTTCACAAAGAATTACGGATCAATGACACCTTTTTGTCAAAATACCAGTTGTACGTCAGACTACCATTATAAAGGAAAAGGCAAGCTGCGGTCAATTGTTGTATTCGATTAGCCAGTGGAGCAGATGGATTCTATTCTTATTGGACTTCCCCGATGGACTCTATTCTTATTGAAACTATGCAAAACCCATCTTATACTACCTTTACACATCCCGTATTAATCTAATTAATAAAAACCTTAAATTCCAGAATATTCCCTTTACATAATCAAAAAAAATTGTTCTTCCATTTCGCTATTGATCTTTTAATTAGGGTCCTCCCGCATCTGGACTGGAAATACTGATTAGGTATGAAGTTGAGGGCTTCGGCATCATCCAACAGATACAATAAGGCATATACCGATCCATCTGCCTAAACGAAAGTTTTCCTTGATTTGATGGGTGATTCTACACTTCCCTTTAAGGACAAAAATCCTTGCGGTATTAGGGGTGAATATCATGTTATAAAGTGTGGAATCCTACCTAAAGAAGTTTCCCTTTCCACGGCAAACTGTGGGAAATAAGGACGGCATTTCAGACTGAAATTAATCTCCTAAAGCATCGTAGCGTATATATTGCTACCGACAAGCTCGCAGCTTTGGAAACCATTCGTGGACCATCAAATAAACCGATGCTCAATAAGATTTGTCGCAATATATTAAACAATATAATCATCGAATTGGGGTTGGGCTCCGAATCAAGCTAGTATCCTCTCCAATAAGCTAGCTGATCAGCTAGCGGGGGATGCCTTTCATCGTCATGTTCCTACTAAAATTCCGAACATACCACAATTTTTGACCAAATCGAATATAACACCTTTAGCCAGACTGCGAAGATTTCTTTGTCTTTTGGGTAAGGTAACTTCTCAGAATTCAAATTGGGCATACCGAATTTACCCACGATGTGCTCTTCGGTAACTAACATTATCACAAATTCCATTCCTCTGGCGTTCTACTCACCATTCCCCATATTTTGTGTAAATACCAGTTAACCCAGAATTTATTTTTTAATAGGATTTCTTCCGTTGTGGAGCTCATAAATTCAGCTAATCCTTTCCCGAATCCGCTCTCTAATTTTCTAAAATAAACTAATATGCTCCACAAAATTTAACCACTTCTGATTGCAACTATCGACTAGTTTCATTCCGGAAGCTAGCAATCCCAATCTAAACGAAACATGAAGTCGCTAAATGGCCTCATGATGGTGGTGCTACATGTATCTTATTACAGAGTACAACAAACTAACAAACAAACAAAGGGGCTATTTCCTGTTTGAATCGAAGTCTTTTCAATGCATCTTCAAAACATTTGCGTTCTACGTGTATTGCCGGTGGCACATATGCTCTTTGGGCATTCCATAAAACGGCTTAAGAAAGATACAATTCGTGGACGTGATGTCTTATGGAAGTTTGCGAACGCTTTCACGTATAGACTGTCCGGTTTTAAAACGACCAGGCTTACGGTCATCAAACACTCGGCTGTGTTCTTCAAATTTATTCACTATTCGATAAACAGAACAATTTCAAAAGACGTCATTCCACGTTATTTTTTCATTTACTATTCTTACCATCATATTAATTGATGAATCATTTTTGTAAAATATTTTTACTATAATGCCACATTGTTGAAGGTTATAACGCTTCATAATACGATAGTTTAGCCGTGTCTATTCTCTGTATTTATTTAATAACTATCAATTATCAACATGAAGGGTAAATAAAAAAACATTAACTTAAAGTTGTGAACTTACATACCTTTAAGACACCCCCGTACTTAATAATTAGTGAGTCGAATTGTTTTCGTGTTCTTTTTTTGTTGTTGTTGAATTCACTTATTTTCATATTGATTATTTTGAAAAATATACCCCAGACAATACTGATAAAAAGGAGTACTTGATGCGAATCTTCCAATTATTACTCACAGTTAAATTCAAATAAATTAAAGAATTTTTTCATGTTAAGAATTCATTTAATTAATTATTTATAATTATAGCCAAAAAAAAAAAAAAAAGAAATTAATTTGAAAAGAAGAGAAAAGTACAAATATTATTTTACTAATTTTACGGAGCATTTATTATTAATGTGCAAGCGTAAAAAATTGTTTATTTCTGTTGAAAGCAAATTCATATACCATACACATTCAACGAGCATAAGAAGGAATACCTTTTCAATAGAATGGAAAATATCCGAAAACGCCATGAAGTGCAAATGCTTTTCATAGTCGTATTCTGGAAACGTCTGTGAATGATAATTGCAACATCGGGCAATGAACAAGTTTTCCGATGATAGTGCTTTGGTGCCCTACTCAGTGTTTCACACACCCCCCCCCCTCGCCGCCCTTCGATCCAAAAAACGGTACAATCGCATTGCTTGCGGAACTGAAAATAATATTCATTGGGCAACCGGCCAAACTGTGGTGCATGTTAGGCTAAGTGTCCAATGTTTGTTGGGAATCAATTCCGAACTGATGGTGAGGTACGAGTCGGTAGAAGCTAAAGAATCAACAAATCTTCAAAGAATAAAAAAAAACCATTCAAGCCGGACCCCGAATGAATATTTGTACACTACAACCTTAGTGTTAGTGAGGAAAAACATAAATATTGTTCAATTAAAAATTGAAAAGCATAACAGCATAAAAGCATAAATAACGAACGTAGCGTAAAAAGAAAACCATCGCAATGAATGGTGTCCGGCGTCAAATGTTGGCAAAGGAAGTGGCGAGGCAGCAAATACAAGAAATTCCATTCGTAAACTAAAAATATGAAGTCATACCAATACGAACGTGCTTTGGTTAAATTCACGAAGCTTACACCAACATTTCAAAATCGAAATCGACTAATAAATTCAAAATCAACATCAAATGGTAACACTATGTGTACATGAATTGGAATATGTATGTATGTGTATTTTACTAAACCACCATGTCAACCGGTTAAGTGTTGGTATAATTTTGACGCACCTTTCAACTGTTCTGCGGACTTTAAATTTCATGTTGCTCTAAGTGATGTAGTCAGCTTTTGTGTTGAAGTTCATTTTATATTGAAGTGGTGGTCTTAATTGATAATATTTTGTTTTGTTTTATAATTTATTTATTTGTCAACAATTTATTGATAATAGTTCATTGGGAAAAAATAATTTTTTTTGATAATTTCCTAAATTTGATTATGTCAAAAACTTTTCAATTATTTATAAATTAAATATTTTAATATAAAATTTGGAAATTTCAAAATTTGTTATTCTGAAAATAAAGTAAAATTTAAATTAAACGCACTTAGAACGGACGCTTATATAGGGTTTTCCAATAAAAGTGATATGATTTCTAATTGACGTTTCGGCCATTTGTAATATGTCATGATCTGTCATTTTTTTTCATTGTATTTAGTAAGGCTTACAATTTTATCATGGAAAGATATATGCAAGAACAACGTTTACAAATTATTCAATTTTATTATCAAAATAATCGTTCTCCGATTGCAACTTTTCGTGCACTTTTGCCATCTGAGTGGTGCGGTAAATAAACAAATCTGTCGATTCTGGTGCGAAGAAAACCCACAAATTATTCATGAACACCCATTACATTCACCTAAATTGACAGTTTGGTGTAGTTTTTGGTCTGGTGGAATCATCGGTCCATAATTTTTTCGAAATGAAGCTGGTAACACCGTTACTGTTAATGGAGAGCGGTATAGATCGATGATAACCAACTTTTTATGGCCGAAATTGGAAGAAGTTGATCCTGAAAATATTTGGTTCCAATAAGACGGGGCTACGTGGCACACAGCACGTGCAACAACCGAATTATTGCGAGAAAAGTTTGGAGGTTCGATTATTTCAAGAAATTGTGACATTGAATGGCCTCCAAGAAGTTGTGATTTAATACCATTAGACTATTTCTTGTAGGATTATTTGAAGTCATTGATCTTTAACAATAAACCAGACTCTTTTCAGGCTTTAGAAGTCAATATTGAATGTGCTATTCATGACATACGACTTGATTTAGTGGAAAATGTGCTCGAAAATTGGGTTCATCGAATTCGTTCCTGCAAAAGAAGTTGTGGAGTCTATTTGAATAACCTTTTTTTTATAACTTAATTGTATTAATTGTACTTTATATTAAATAAAAAATATTTGAATTTCCTTAACAATTAGTGTATTTTTTTTTTTAAAGAAATTATATCACTCTTATTCGAAAACCCCTTATAAGCTCAGCTTATCACATAAAAATGTTAAGTTATTAAAAGAAATTTTTTTAGTGAATATTCTATTTTTTCCCATATTAAACCAATTATATTATTTTCACAATACCATCTTTAGAACATTTATAGTTCTTAATCCTTTTTAAAGTCGTTTTTCAATAAAAACAATTATAATTCAGTTGTTAAAATAAAAATGTTTTCAGATTATTAGTAATATTTTTTTATGTTATATATTTTTAACCAGAAAAAAATTTTCAACTAAAATTAATTTTTAAAAATTGTGAAAGTTTGGCCAAATTATTGTCATTAATTAAAAAATAAAAAAAATAGTTTCATTTATTTTAGGCAATAATTCGACCATAACTTGAAGGAAATTTTTTTTAAGATGCTTCTAACGCATAAAATTTTGTGATCTTGAATGCAATAAAGTTAAAAAAATTTTTTGTTGTGTGGCTTGTGGCAGTATTTTATTGAAACCAAAAATATAAACGATAAACATTTTAAAATCAGGCTAAAAAGACTTGATGGTAGCGGTATCTTATTCCTAATTTATAAAGATATAAGACGTTCAGACCAAAATGTATACCGGATACAGTGGCTTTTCCAAAATCCCTTGCAGGCTTTCAGAGCCCCATATAAGGCTGTTATGGTTATTAACGTATCCATACTTAAAGGTGTCTACAATATTAATCTACTATATTAAATGGCAAATAAAAAAATTTCATCTTAAATAATGTATTAATTAAATATTTTAAAAAAAAAAGAAGCTATATTTTCCGAATTTTCAAATGGATAACCCTCAAATCTTTGCAATACTCTATTTAATTAGTCATTTTATATAATTTCTCAAATTTATTGAACATTTAATCCTTATAGAACCAAAAAAATATAAATATTATCTATCAAATTGAAAATGACTATTAGAATATGTAATTTTTCCGTTTAAATAAATAATAAATTTTATACAAAAATTACAGCTTCAAGCTCTACTAAATTTAACAATTTTATTTATTGAGACATTTTTGTTTTGTTTTTGGAGGGGGAGAGGGTGGGGTAAGATAAAAGAGATTAGTTTTTTCAAATTTTTGCAATACGAAAAAAAAAATTTATTATAATTTATTCTTTAATTTATAAAAGTTGGATTTATTCGTAAATGTGGTAAGCGTCGAAATTTATACGCATGCGTTAGCGATCTTTACGTGCGCATACGATTAAAATAGCATCGAATGCGAAGAGCCTAGAGCAGATCAACAATAAATCTATAACAACAGCAACACGGCTGCAACAACAGAAATGCAAACGACAATTATTAACTTTGACGAATTTCTTCCCATTGATGTAAATTTCAATTTACAAAAATGTGTGGCAGTACTTCAACGACAACGACAAAATTAAAACAAGGTCGGAATTTTGAATTTTGTGCTACTCCATAAGATTGTGAGGGTTTTAAAAATTTTAAAAGCGACAACCACATGTTGTTCGTACATGTCGTCCGAATTGTGTTTGGGGCTATACCTGCGCAGACGATTAAAATAGCTTCGAAAGCGAAGAACTAGAGAAGATCAAGAAGCAAAGTCACAGCTACAATATTCGAGCTACAACTTCAGTAATCATAAGCGATTTTTTTTTGTTGATAATGTTTTTGGTTATTGAATTTATGCTGACCATTCTCTTAATTTTCGATTCCATAGAGTATATAAGTAAGAAAAAACTATATAATAAGAAATTTGTATTATTTCTTATATGAATTTTTCCTATTTTAAAAAAAAAAATGGAGTTATTTTTGGTAGTATTTGCAGTAAAGTCAGAGTAAAGTTCCAGAAAGACTTGAACACTGCTACAATTTAGTGTAAAACGCATAAACACTGATTGATTGAGTATTTGTTCACAACGGCAAATACAGTTGAAGATGTTAAGTAAGACAACATAAGAAACGATAAATAGCCGACATTCCTTTGCGGAAACGACGCAGCTACAAAGTCGACATCAGAGTGTGTGTATTTGTGTATGTTGCGCCTGTTGATCCTATATGATTGTGTCACGGCTGTAAAGTCGACGTTAAAGTGTGGTGTGGATTTGTTTGTATTTCTTGTTGATCTTATTTGATTTTTTTCCGCATTTTTTGGCTTTCAGGTCGTTCGGCGTAACGGCGATTGTCAGTTTTCCGCGAGTTTCTGAAGCGTCCGCGCTTTCCTAACATCAACATCAAGTCATTTACCTGAAAAAGTTTATAATTTATTTGTTTTTTTTTTGTTGTTGTTTAATATCTGTATATGTATATATTGAAAAAGTTCCATCGAAAATATCTAAATTTTATGATTAATAGTGTTGTTATCAATAATATTTCTGATATTATAAATTACAGTCATTTAAAAAATAATATATCATTAACTTCTTTTTGGCATTGTTAATTTGTGTATATAAAAATATAGTGTGTGTCAATGTACACACTGATTGAGAATAATATTTGACCAACTAACATAAAGCTTGTTTTTAAATACAATAGTTTTAGTGGTAAAAGTTTGAAAGTTTTAATAGTTGTACGTTCTTTCAACATTCTGTTGATGATAATTTCGTTTTGTTGTTGAATAGAAATTATTTTTTTTTTTTGTAAAAGAATAAAATAAAAGTTTAGAGCAGAGGTAGAGAAGTTGAATGAAATTTTATGTGCATTAGTTTGCCGCCAGTTAAAAAGTTGAAGGCTAATAAGAAAAAGTGTTTTTCGATAAACTATCATCACTAACTAAGGATTACTTTGTGCATTCTTTATCTTCCAATTCGAATATTTTAGCTGCTGCCAAACAAACACAATGGGTATGTAAGATGAAGCCTAACTTTAACATTTGATTCCAAACAAAATCCAGTACAGAAAGAAGGGATCTTGTTTTATTAGAATTAAATTCCATTGGATTTTTAGTACTATGTTTATATTAGGATCAGTTAGCTATATAGTATAAATAGGTGGTGATGGTCAATAAGCAAATGCTCACGATTTTCGAATTTCAAATTATATTCGTATACTGCAATGGATTAAAAGGGAACTATTTCGAATGGAATTTTTGCAAAGACGAAACAAAACTAAGAAACCTTGTTCAATACTATGCATAAACTGGAATAGTTGAAATGCACCCCTCTTCACCACCCCCCCCCCCACAACCCTACCACCACCATTCAGCAACCAACGTACATATAGTGTATTATAATTTCTTAACTGCGGTGCACCATCGTTATTCCTTTTATAGAAACTTACAATAAATTCACTCAGAATATTTTCAACTAGAAACGAAATTGTTTTAAGTAATTTCATGCTTAATTTCATACTACAATATTTCCATTTACAGATAGATACATGTATACCGACAATTTGTTTTTATTTTTATTTATATTTAGTACTTTTTTTTTTTATAAAAAATTTTTTTTTTATTATTATTTTTATTTTATATAAAAAAATTTAATGTAAATGCTATGGTATTTATTTGATGGAAAATTGAATTTTTTTTAAAAAGTTCCAAGACACAAAAAAAAATGACTTGATTTTCTTGAAAAAAAATTTTGTTGACAAATTTTAATTATAAAGCGTCGGAAAGTAAAGTTAAATTAACCATACTTTGAAATTAGATTTTTATAAAATTTTAAATTAAATTTATTGACTAAATATTGCCAATATTATATTGATTTTTTATCAGGTAATTTTTAACGACTTTTTCGTACTTTTTTGGTTGTAATTTGGCCATTACTTGATGGGTATTAGCATTCAAATACTCTGAAGTTTAGAGATTATTAGCGTAAATACTTTTTTTTATATAGTTTTATTAGAAAAAGTAAATTTTATTTATGTTGTATCCAGATTCAAACTTTAAGTTCAGTCCAAAAAAAAACAATAGGTTATCATACGGTCGTAGCATTCAGAATTGATGGTAATTGTCTAATGTAACGACATTTTTAGACCAAATATTCAATTTTCGTAAATACAAAAAAAAATTTTAAAAGGGTTTTACTTTCCAAACCAAAAAGTGGATAACCCAGTACTGGAAAGTTTATTTAATTGAAAATGTAAAATTTATAAAAATTCCAAGACAAACAAAAATTAGATTAATTTTCTTAAAAGAAATTTTTGTTTAACAAATTTTGGCTATATTTTCTAA
Source organism: Atherix ibis (assembly GCA_958298945.1). Classification (NCBI taxonomy): domain Eukaryota; kingdom Metazoa; phylum Arthropoda; class Insecta; order Diptera; family Athericidae; genus Atherix; species Atherix ibis. Next base: position 40,649,577 of record OY282606.1, read on the forward strand.
AATGGTTAGATAAAATAAAACTGAATAAAAATCTATTTTACTACGATTATTTAAAGTAATATAACATTTTTATAAATTGATTTTATTTTTATTGAAACTGGTACACAACGAAAAAATTACATCTGAAATTAAATAAAGATACAAATATGAATACTGTTTACTCCACCGCATTTTATTTTGTGTAGAAAAAAGTGAAAATCAAAATTAATTATATCATTCGGATGACCTAAAATCCACTCTTAATATAAATAAGAAAGTTAACCAATAAATAAATATAACTATACTAAATAAACAGACTTGCGCAAGTTTTAAAGAAGTATGGAATTCGAACATTCACATTCTTGTTGATGATAATAATAACTCGATGGAATTTTTTTTATAAATTCCTTCAAACTCTTTCGTTGATTTCTGTTCCGATTTTCATCAAAGAATTCCCATTCGTCTTAGAGATTGCCTTATTGATATTTATTTCCTATAAAATTTTCTAATGCTAAAGTTTTTTTCTATTCAATATATTTATCATATTCGATCTTTGTAGATTTAGACTATGGAAAAAAAAATTTACATTTCCTACACAGTATAATTAATTTAATCTGGTGAAATCGTGTACGATTATTTTTTGATGATTGTTTTGATTAAATTAAATTTAAGAAAATTTCTATAATACAAAGTTGAAAAATTTTTCAATTAAGATGAGTATTTACATAAATTATGTGAAAGAAATTCAAAGAAAATATTAACGAAATTCCATAGAAGGTCACTACTATTTACTTTCTTATTTGTTTTTATACAACAAACACAAGAGAAATGTATAAAAAAAATTTAAGATGCAACAGGTGTACTCGTAATTTTTCAAATATCAAAACTAAAGAAAACATAAAATTATTTTCATTTGAAATTACTATTCATTAGTAGCAGTTTTATGCTGAAATTAAGTTTAATTAAAAAAAATGTATCATGTTGATCAGAATTGTACAATAGATATTTTTTTGTAAAAAAAAAAAAAAAAACAAACAAAATAATAGCAATTCTTTAATAATGTGAAAATTCCATTAGAAAGCTTATACTTTTGCTTGGTTATATTTTAATATATAAATAAAAAATAATGTAAAAGTATATAACAAAAATCACATAATTCTTCTATTATTAACTTAACTAACGTGAGGATTTTTTTTTTAAAGTAACTTAAATTGCTATTGATGCGAACAAATTAGTATGCATTAGGTGAATGTTTACTTAATTTGAAATGTTAGAAAATAAATTGTTGCTATTTAAAATGACAACTTTTGTTTTTATCTTAAGGTGAACATTTTTATTTTATGGCTAAGGATCAATGAACTTCAGTTTTGATAATAGTGTTTACAAATTTTCTAATGTTTATCTAATTGTTTGTATTATTATTTAGGAATATACTTTTACTTAATTTTTTTTCTCAAATAAATACATACTTCTGTGATACAAAATAAAATTTTATTAAACACAAATAAAAACAGATTATAATATAAAAGGGTATTTTTTTTTTTAAATTTGACAGAATTTTAAAAATATTTTTATTATTATTTAATTTTAATTGATTTTTGTAATAAATAAAATCCTCGAAAATTGTTAGTTACGAGGGCAATATGATAAGTCATTGGTTATAGCAATTCTTAAAAAGTTTCTGCAAAAAATATTTATTAGTATCTGAAACTAAAACAAAGTATAATATGAACTTTTCTCCATTTGTATGGAATGATTCAGAAGTGGTGGTCATACGAGCACGAGTGACGCTGAGCGCCCAGGACGTCATCAGAAATTTAGGTCACCGCCGCAGCAATAATTAATAAAATCCATGATTCGTTTTAAATGACCTTCGAGTAAAAGCGTATGATATAGCTGGCATGGTAAATATCTACAAAGAATGTGTAGACAATATCTTACATGAAATTTTGGGTATGAGAAAGTTATCGCCGAGATGGCTGTCATGTTTGCTAACATCTGACCAAAAACGTGTTCGTGTAAAAACAATTCATTGGAGTGTTAGGACAATTTAAGCGCAATTACGATAAATTTTTGTATCTATTCATACATGTTAAATAATGGATTTTTTCTAGCGAACATACACCATGGAAGGTATGAATGGTTTTATCGTCAGGAAAGGTTATCGCTATTATTTTTTTGGGATGTACATAATATAGATTTAGCCCTGAGCGATTATTTTCTATTTCCAAATATGAAAAAATGGCTTATCGGAAATTGATTTAGCTCAGACGATAAACTAATTACTGAAACAAACGCCTATTTTTAAGAGTTAGAAAGATCTATTTTATAGAAAAGATACAAAAGATAGAAAATATAATGAGTTAAATGAAGCTTACGTTCAAAAAAAGAAAAATGAACTTTATAAATAAAAATAATTTTTCTTGTCAAGGCCAGGTATTAATCATATGACCTTCGCGAAATAATTCTTATAATTAACTTTCTAGTATAAACTAATATTTTCGTTAGTAGAAATTTTTGTATATATTTTATTTGATTATTAATTTGAATATATAAGATCTTGAAGGTAATATTCCTAAGAAAGCATCCATTGTCTTAGTCAATCCTTGCAAATAGGACCATATGTAAAAATATAAATATATAAATTAAAATTACGTAAATCTCTGTTTAATATCATCTAAGTAGTCTTTGTTGAATTTTTAATTTCTCATAAGCACTTATCGTTATCATGCAAAATTGAAATTCAGATAACATTCAATTTTTTCTTAATTAAATGGGACAATTTATATAAAATTCTTAGAAAAAAAAATAGAGTCATTTATTGCAAATCGTTGTTTACAAATCAAATATTTTTTTAAAGGTAATATAAGATAAGGAAATTTCGGTAAATTTTTTTTTTCGTACCACAATGCAATCTTTTTGATAAGCACATCAGGAATGTTTTTTGTATCGATCGTGTCGTATTTGATGATTCATAATGTGTTTGATTAAAGCTTTACAAGTTAATTTAAATGATGACACGTTGGAAAAATCAATATTGTCTGATAAAAAAAATAAACAAAAAATTATTAGGAGAATGTCAAGAATTTACTTTTAAAAAGTTCCTCATATGTTCATATGCTGTTATAAATTCCAAATAAATATAGTCAGTTTTTTCAATTCAATAGAAATACTTTTTTCTTAAATTTTTAGTCACTGAGCTAAAATAAACAAAGAAAAAGCTGTGGTATTTACCAAACCTTTGGTAAATACTTTTGCACCAGATTACGATGTAGAAATAAAAATCACATATTAGTAAAATAAATAACGAAAAAAATTCCCAACCCTCTGAAAATGAACAAAGAAGATATTCTTCCCTTATTCAATATAAAAAAGCTCCTGGTTAGGATGTAATAACAAATTTTATCATGAAGCAAATTTCAACAAAAAAAATGTTAGTTCTTAAATTAATGTTACGCTTAAATTAAGCGTAATGAACTTTTCCTAAAAGTTTAAATAGAATTAAATTATTACCTTATTTATTTCTATTTAAAACGACTATTTTCGTTATGATTTAAATACTCGACGATCCAGCAATGCCATCGCGTTACTGAATATATTGCACCCTTCTTTTGAGAGGCAAAAGTATTACGCTGGAGTTTCTTGAATATTTTCCGTCATTTTGACCGTATGTAATATCTTAAGCTCATCTGGAAGCTAAAGAGCTTCTTCTCTTCTACATACTATCTTATTATAAATTTATAATTCTCCCAATGTCGGTTAATACCGAATTCTCAGAAATCCGTCCTTTTTTAACTGGATTTCCACAAGGTAGTCTTTTTGGTCCCAGTTTTTATACTATTTATATCAATAACATTACACCTGACTCTAAGACTATCATTGCCACTTTTGAAGATTGTACCGCCATCCTTACTATCCAGATAAATTCTGACTAGAATTTGAAAATACTAGTTTCTAGGACGAAGATTGAAGATACCAGGTGTATAAGCTTAAATCCACATGTTTTAGTCAAAAAAACACATGTTTTTTTCATAGAAAGCAAAAACAATTTTATTCAAAGTACTTGCCCTCGCTAGCTACACATTTTTTCCATTTTTCTGGCAATTTGTGGATACCACGCCAAAAAAATTCCTTCTCTTTCGAGGCAAACCACTCATCAAGCCGTTATCGGACGTTTTCGTAAGAATCGTAGTGCTGCTCAGCGAGCGCGTGGCCCATTGACAAAAACCGGTGGTAGTCGGAAGGGGCCAGGTTTGGTAAATAAGCGGGGTGGGGTAGCACCTCCCAGTTGAGTGTCTCCAAGTAGTTTCGGACAATTTTTGACGTGTGCGATGGTGCGTTGTCGTGGAGGAAAATCAGATTGTAATGTCTTTGCTGATAATTCGTCCTTTTTTCATATAAGGGCGGTGCAATTTGATCAGTTGTTGGTGGTAGCGGTGTACATTGACAGTTTAACCAGGTTTCAACATCTCATAGAAGACGATACCCTGCTGACCCCACCAAACGCACAGCATCGTCTTCCGTCCGAAGCGATTTGGTCTTGGAGAAGAAGTTGATTGTTGACCACAATTAACCTACGAATTCTTGCGTTTAGGATTCTCGAAATATATCCACTTTTCATCGCCTGTCACAATCCGATGCAGGAACGACTTTCTTTTTTGTCTGGCGAGCAAGATTTTTCATGTGTTTTGGCGTCGCTCCATCTGCCTATTGTTCAATTCATGCGGCAGCCATTTTCCGATCTTTTCAATCTTCGCTATGGCACGCAGACGTATGAAAATGGCTGGTTGAGTAACACCCAATTTCTTCGCGATTATTTTTTGCGATTGGGTATCGTCTTCGTCCAAAAGAGCCTCCAATTGATGGTGCTTTACCTTCCGAGGCCGATTATCACGCTTCTGGACCCACAAGTCAAAATTACCGTCTTTGAACCGACGAAACCAATCTCGACACGTTGTTTCCGATAAAGCACTGTCACCATAGGTCTCCATTTGCATTCGATGCGATGTGGCAGCCGATTTCTTCAAATTGAAGCAGAAAAGCAGAGCTTCCCGCATATGCTCTTTTTCTGGCACAAAACTAGACATGATTACCAAAGGAAAAATGTATGTTGTTGTACGAAATTGCTGATAATGTGTACTGATTAATGTTGACAAATGTCAAACCCATTAAAAAAAAGTATGGCGTACCCATTATGAGTTAATACGCTCACTCACGCCATCTATGACCAAACAGCGGATTTAAGCTTATACATTCTTAAAGAATATCTTATTAACCTAACATCCACATACCATAATTTTCAATTATTTCCATAATGCCTCATACTGTTTTCGTGTACATCATGATCGTAATGCTGTTCAGGACCTGTGCATTTTCCGGTATTAAAAATGTCACTCTCACATGCCCTATCATTATAACAGACTCAAAAGAGAAGTTTCTTCCATTACGCTCCCGGCAAACACTATTTATTGAAGACAGTGGCTCCAAGATTTATTAGAATTTCTGCTTGCTTGAAGAAACGCTGATGGAATTTAAAATTGTTTGTTCCAAGTATCTTATGAAAAATAAAATTATCTTAACTATTTAATTGTGTTTTGATTTTCTACTCGTATTATATAATTAACGTTGAAGACTTTCCATGATTAATATTATTTTCTTGTCAACAAATAGTACAGTTTAGGCTATTAATTTTTTTTTTAAATTTTTATAAATTCCGAGTGGATCAAATTGATTTGATAATCAAAAATATTTAAATTAATTCGAATTTAATTTTTGTAAAGAATTTTTAGACTTTTAAATTAGTAGAATTCCATGCGTAAAATGATGAATTGAAAATTAACGGTGGGTATTTTACTCATAGTATGAATCACACGTGACAACGCTCAAATTGGTTGTCCCTAAGAATTCATATTTTTTTGTTATTATGTAATCAGTTACAGTCACATTTAGTTAAATTGAAGGTATCGGAATAAAGTTTCGTTGACGTTTGTACTCGCATTCAAAGAACCGGAAATGAAAATTGATTTTATAAGAAACACCTTCAGCTACACACACATTTTGATGAACGGTGTTTTTATCATCGCACCATTCAGAAATGATATTTTCTAACACTTCGCTAAGAACTTGTGGAATTCCTCGTTTTCCGGTAGAAATAGCGTGCCAAGATTTCATTCAAATGGCAACCAGTCAGTCAGTCAGTCAGTTAGAGCGTCATGCGGTTATGTTTGTTGGTGAGTACAAGAGACCCGACCAACCATCCAACTTTTTCCATTCGGAAATGAACGGTATAAATTGCTTCTTGCGTGGTGTCATATGCAGGTTGATGCGGAAGATGGAAACAAATCTGAGACAATAAATCCCGATTTGTTTACATAAGATATCAAATTCGATATTGGATAGCAAATAAATACGATCAACTTTGACTCTCTGTTCGTGTAGAATTTTGTTGATTTTTCCGCCACTTCTGCACTTGATGGAGCAGCAGTCATACCATATACCAGGCAAATCGGAGATGTAATCAAAAATTCCGCCAAAATAGGTTTATCGTCTATGGCTCCAGAGTTTCATAGATATAGGAATAATGTGTAGTATGTATTTTATTTTTTATCTATGAATAAACTTCTTAAAAGATATTTTGTCTATTTTTCTCGAGTGTTTAGATAAATACGTTCCCCTGGGGATCTGGAAATAGTATAAAATTACAGGAAATCAAATTTTTATTCTTTTATTCTTCCGGAATAAATATGTATATATATACACATTCCGACAACTATTTGAAACCAAACACATTTTTACAAATAGTCTGGTTTTGTTAAGTTAAATTTGTGTGCATTTTTTTTTTTTGAGCAGATAAGAAAGTTTTTCTAGTTTTAGTGAAATTTAATTTATTTGTTGAAAAATTACTGCCGGTAGTAGTGTCACAATATTTTGGATACATTTGTTATTCTTCAGCAGTTATTATAATTTAAGAATAAGAAGTTGATAAAGGTTAGTAATGAAGAGTTTTGTGAAATTTAAGCCCCTGAAAACCAATGGTTCCCAAAAATTGTAGAAAAAGTTGGAGTGTTCTTAAGTGTATGAACAGTCCAGTAAATTTTTGAGGCTACAACTTCACTTATTATTTCAACGATTTGAGGAGCCATTTCTTATTTTGTTATTGTGAATCTTTTTTTTCAGGTGGGAAAACAACTTATATTAAAGCATAAGTAGCGGCTGACAAATAAGAAAAATTAGCGGTGCAACATTTTTTTCAAGGATAAAGTACCTACTAGGACTGGCCGATACAATGTCTTGTTCTGAATATTATTATTGATGCCCTGAAAATCTATGAAGTAGTAAAGAAGTTAAAAAAACCATAAAAAAATAAATCCTCGGAATTCCCTTAATTTTTAAAAAGCTAAAATAGCCATTTTACCTGCCTGCAAAAAAAAAGTGAAATCAATTAAACCCAAAACAACAATTGAACGTGTGGTTTCAAAAAGTTGTCGTGCAATATATATGGAAATAGAATATATCGAAAATAAAATTATTTTTCTATATAACATAAATTGTAATTTTTCTATTTACTGGGAATTTTTCTATATACTGATAATCAAATTAACTTAAAGGTACAGAAAATCTGAAAAAGTTACGGTAAGGCCAAATTGGTTTTATCATTGTGTTCGGTACTATCTGTTTGGTCGGTGTATGGGCTCAATGCATTTCGACCATCCATAATAATTCACTTTATTATTTTGTAGCTAGGGGTGATTTGCACCAATAAATAAAGGTAATGCGGACACTTTTACTTGACTCTTTACTTTTAAAGTGGGTTCTGCGAGATTTTACATACGGGATAGTAAATTTCTTGAGGCTTTTTTGACATTTCTCTGTATTATGTTAGCGTAGCAATATTAGTTTGGGATTTATTAGAATATTATAGGCAGAGACATTGTGTAAAGTAGAACTCATGTGATCGATCTTATGTCTAATCTTACAGTGATAATATTTTAATATAGCATATTAAGTCGAAACTAGATGTTCTGTAGTCTACAGAGTAGTTAAAAATAAGTTTGCTTATAAAGTATTTATCCTCAATTGAATAGCCTTAGAAATATATACTAAAACAATTTTATTTGATAGTAATAAATTTATTGCTGATAATTTAGTTTAACAAGATTTAAATTAAAAAATATTTGTAAATATCTGCTTTAAATCTAATTATAGAATTTATTTGGTTATATACCTGCTCAAATATAATTTAATTATATATACAAAAAAATCATGAATCCCTTCATACGATAATAAATTTGACCTTTAAGTTGAAATTGATATTGATAGCCATCCATCACATATTCGTATTGATTTTTGTATCTAGAAGAGATCACATCAATAAATTTGATGTTCTTGTCATTCACATTTGAAGATATTTTTTCTACATTTTCTTCCTTATTTATAGGAATTTCCGGATAACAAAACATACTTATATAGATTTCAGTACCTTTAAATTACATTTAAAAGTTCGGTAAAAATACGTACAAACATTTTCGTTGGCTTTTCATAGATGTATCAATCCCTGAGGACGTGCCTGTCAGCTTGATTTGATTGAGGATGTTTCGGATTTGAAAAGTACGACAATTTTCACCTTAAAGGTATCGAAAATCAATTAGCAATCATGATACTTGCGTTTTCACCATCACAGTTTTGCACATCGCCGGAATCATATACACGGATTTTCACAGGTGTTTACCTATGTTTCGTTCCGATAAGGAATTTCGTACGCAACATTTTCATGTGTTATTTAAACTGTTGAAATTATTCAAAACTTGAAACTTTTCAATTTAGAAAATTCACATTAGTTTTAACAAAGGATTTGATTAAATTTCTATCTAAATTTTTGGCTGTGAGCAATGCCGTTAGTTGTATTTTTGGTGGAATCCTTTTTGTAGACTGAAATTGAAATCTACGCGGGAGACCACAAAGCAATCGCAAATACTCGTACAAATCAATTTAAATCAGTGTCCTATATAAGTTTGAGTGCGTTGATATTCAATAAAGCTAAATTTCGTACTTTATAAGATTATATTGGAGTATTCCGGTCTATTCATTAACCTATTCATCAGTCTAGTGGATTAACATCATGTCAGGTTTTATTACGTTGCAATCGAATCAAGCCATCATAGTCCGTAGAGGTAATAAAATGAATCGAAATGACACAACCGCAAGTGTTACACCGACCAAAATGGAAAACTAAATTTCGTGGTCAGAATCTATTTTGCTTTCAGATCGTATCCAAAATTTATTCAGAGTCCGTCAGTTTGATTAAATAGTTGAGTTACTATGGCATAGTAGTACTTTTTTTCTGTTTTTGTTTTTATTTATTCAAATTGAAATGGTAGATGGTTACCTGAACATATTTTTTTCTTTTTTACAGGTAAATAAAACCGAATAATACATTTTTTTTTATTTACGACAGAGGTGATTTTTTTTTTTTTTTTTTTATTTAATTTGAAATGTACATTAAAGATACTTTTACATGGTTTGATGATGCATATAGAAATTTGATGCGTTTAAGATAAATGTTTAAGCTAAGTTATTTTTGTTAAGTACTTTGACTTATCAAAAGAAATTATCTAAATTATACTTAATTATATCAAAAATAAGAAAGGACTCTTTAAAATTTAGTTAATTTTCGAGTAAAATATATAATTTTTCAGTATCTGCAAATTTGTAAAAAATATTTACTATTTAGATAACAAAGAATAATCGATTTTAATTATTGTGTGTTGTTCAAACTATTAAGACTATCAACTATAATTTTAACAATAAATCCACGCATTGATAAAGGTCTTACTCGTATTTCCATTTACTTATTATATAAATTTTCTCCATTTCTGGTAGATCAGCATCTTATTGCTCCAAGGGTTCACTTCCATATTCTTCCGTATATATATAGGTGGATGAATTGTTTTTAAATAAATTAAACTTTATATTTCATATCCAAAGGACTGCATTTTTTTTTAGTGCACCTAACACTACTGGTCATAAATATTTAAATATTTTTATTTTCTCGATTTAAAAACGAAATGAAAGATATTAAAAATTATTTTCTTTTATTTGTAATTTTTTTGTGTTTTTTATTGTATTTTTTTTAAGTTAGCTAAAAATTATTTTGTTTTATTAGTAATTTTTTTCGGGTCGACTGCTTCTTTGAGAGATGAACATAGATGGGAAGTATGCTGGTGGTCATTATAATAATAACAAACATTTCTATACAAAATAAGAGCGTCGATTTTAAATATATCCTTTTAATCATCCTTTGTATGTTTTCCTATTATTCAACAAAGGTATATTTTGAAAATCCTCAAAATCATATCCAAACTATAAAATTACCTTTACGCCAACATACCAACGAACAGATCTGCGCCTCTTAGACCCCAAGATGAGAATTTTGGACCCATTAACAAAGGCTAATTTCAAGTAATTGCTTGTTGTCCGAAATTAAATTGATAACGCAAAAGTCAAATAAACTTTATACGAATTTTTCTTCCACATTCGGGGGGTAACTGATAATTACTTGTCCTTGAGAAGAAAACAGTGTTTTAATGTGTAAAATTTATTTTATTTGTTATAATAATCGCTTGTTAGCTCGATAAACTTAGATCAAAATTTTTTAAATATTTTTTATCCTCTCTAAAAAAATAACATCTCTTCAACCCTTCAAAATAGAAGTTTTAGCAATCAGCTGATTGTTGAGTTAAATCTATTTTTTTCATCGACCTATTTTTCATTATTATAAATAAGAAATAATTGCTGGGGGCTAAAATATTTGCTATGCTAAATGTAGTCGTTTTGTCTAATTGTGTCCTGTTAAGTTTTTCCTTTTTTACTATAGTCGATGGAAACTATACCATATGCGTTCCAGAAAACAGTAACCATAATCTCTCCTACCGATAGAATCGTTTTTAAATTGTTTAGTGCACGTTCCCTACTAAATATAAGTTCATTATATTACTGAACTTTGGTTTCTGGCATATTAAAGTGAATCTATGTTTGATCAACAGATATGATTTGTCGGAAAAATTCATTTACGTTACGCTTAAAAATGTCCATCCACTTTGTTGAAGTTAGCAAACGCGGCAGCCATCTCGCCGATAGTTTTCTTATACCCAAAATTTTATATAAGATATTATCTACACGTTTTTTTTTCAGATTTTTACCTTGTCAAATATATCTTTTACACTCCGTCGACAGTCTTCGAAAATGTTATAATCGATTTTATTAAACAGTGCTTTATTATGAGCGCTCAGCCTTATTTGTGCTCATGCGACTATATAATGAAATTCACTTGTTTATCATTCCATACGAAGGTCAAAAGGCCCCATTATACTTTTTAAGCTTGCTTTTGATTTCATACATTGTTTTTAAATCAAATATCAGCTACATCTTTACAATAGCCATTGACTTATCATATCACCCTCGTAGCTTGCATGTCAATCCTTACTAAATGTTTTCAGCCTCTTCCAGTAACTATGCTACCCGATAGACTATGATAAGTGAAGTCGGAATTTTGCAATGACTTCGATATTTGGAGCAATGATTTCCATAAAGATTTGGCTTGGTGTTAGTAGCCAAAAACCAACCAGCTTCATCAACGAGTTTTTGTCTGATGGAGAGATTCCTATAGTAGAAACATTTAAAAAATAAATAGATCAGTCTCATTACTATAAATTCTGATGAATATTTAATATAAGGATTATTAATTAACAGAAATACTTTTACAACTTGATATTTTCAAAACAATCCCTTAAATGCATTATTATTAAAATTTTCTACTTCTTCTGTTAAATTTACTTCGATAAATAGTTATGTTTTGATTGGAAAATAAATTAACTCACCGAATAAGGTTTCGTTGACTATCAATGTAGAATGTAAAATTATTTGTTTTTATCATCTAAAAAAGGAAGAAATCTTCAAACAACCATCATTAATAGCATACTCATAGTATTCCAATAGTTTGCATTCCCATATTTTGAATATACAGCAAACCTTAGTGCTTCACTTTAATTGCGAATCTCTACTAGTTATTCACAACTATTATTTTGGTACTTATTATGAATACAAATAAATAGTCGACAAGCAAAGTACCCAACAAAAGTATGATAAATTACACGTTTTATGCACCAAAAATATTGTACTATGTTCAGTGATTTGAAAAGTTTTACAATACGAATACTGATTACTAACTGTGAGTACTATCGACCTTCATATATGCACGAATAATACTGTATTGTAAAAACAATTTTTGTATAAAAAAAAAACACATAAAAAATCAAGTGTCATTACATATAAAATAACATGTGAAAATAACACGCAAAAATATATTTTCGGCTTTTGGTTTGTAATATTTTCACATTATTCACCAGTAAAAATTGTTAAAAATATGCGAAAATTGTAAAACCAAAATAAACCATTAGCAAATTTAACACGAATAAAAATGTTGTTGATTGTATTTTCAGGTGACATGGACAATTCTAAAAATAATTTAAACTTTATACGAGAATATTTTTTTGGATCTTGTCTGTTAACAAAATATTATAAATAGTTGATTATTTTCGAAAGATGTCAAGGTGACATAAAATTTTCGAGACAGGCAAGTTCGTGGGTATAAATTTATTTATTGAGTATATCATAGCGATGGAGCCTACTAGCATGAACTCCACACTCATTTGCTTGAATAATTAATATTGTCAACCCACATTGAAGAATTTAGTAATTATATAAATAAATTGATTACAATTACATGCAATGTGAATGCAAATTTAGTTGATTCTTTTTTGTTTGCTTTTAATAGCTTTTAAAAGTGAGAAATTTATTCTGATCCGAAATCATCAAATTAATTAAATTATTTCGAACAAAGTAGAAATTCGCACATAAATTTTGTTATAATTTGTCACTTGTTATACTGTTTTTTTTTTACATCGATACAATAGAATCTTTAAGCTATAAGAAATTGACAATAGAAAAATTCTAAAATAACATTGAACTTTCAACTGACGAACTACAAAAATGAATTTGACAAATTGTTGCTCAGATAACTTGGATTAACTTGAAGCTTTATCTATGGAAGACCAACCAAATATACGACAATGTAAGGAAATTGCTTTAAATTTATACTGAACGATTTATTCGATAAAATCGTAGGTCTTACAAAGAAGTTTTACCATTTTATGCAACGATAGTCGGAAAAGATTAATTTTTCACGTTATTGAAATGGAAAAGTTTTTCTTTCCAAATACATTTATTCTTACTTAAAAATGAATGGTTTTGGTTAAGAAATTTTTTTGGGACAAAAATTGCACAATTTATTTTTATTGCATTTTATCTAAATACTCGCACTATTCATTTTGTAGGTCGGAAAGTAGTGTCCTGTCATTTGATAGCCATTTAAAATATATATCATTAAATAAAAAAATTTATTTATTTTTAACTTTGCCATTTTATATTATGAATCGTTTAATAGATCTAAAATGGATTTTTCAGTCCATAAGCAAAATTATCTTCAATTAATAAATTTTCATATATGGGGCTCTGAAAACCCACACTTAACTGTTGTGAAATTATTGTATATTTGAAAATTCCACAAGAGGGTTACTTCTAAAAGAACATAATCAATGTAAGAAATGCCATCGGGTATTGGTGAAACTTTCGGTCCTGAGCATGGAAGTTACAACGTTTCTTACTGTAACTCCCTAAATGGGAGGTCGGGTGCACCACGGTGGTTGACCACACTATCCCTGACCAAGGTGAGGTGCATTTGGCGGGCAAAGTCTTAGGATTGGTGGTGAGGGATACCAGTTGTCTGGTGTGCTATCACTGCAGATGATAGTAGAGGTTTTGGTGGCCCTGCTATCAACAGTAAAGCTAATTGGTTTGTAACTGGTCTTTGACTGTTAGCGATGGTTGTACCTTTGATAGATGCCGCTGGTTCAGGATCAGGACCAGATGGAAGCACAAGAGATGGTGAATTGAAGGCGGGATGGGGGGTTTATCGGTGAAACTGCTCACTGTTAAGATTTGACGGATAGATTACTTGATTGCGTCGTATATAAAATAGGAATCTCGTTTTGTTAAAGCTTAGATTGAGTGGTTAAGGTTCGGAAGACAACAGATTAAACCGGAAGAACAGTTTTGTAAGAGCAGAGAATGGTGGAGTAGATAAGCTGAGGCCACTTAATGTGGTTCTGAAAAAGGAGCATAAGACATACGAGGGATCAGCATGTTTGAGTTTTGAAGAAAGAGTTGATCGGAAGGAAGGTTTCGTTTCCGTAGAGAAGAGAAGATTGTATAAGTTGAGGCGACTTACTATGAGAAGAAACTATATCCCACTTAAACCAGCTTACTTAGCCACAATTCTTCATCTTCCCACGGAACCGCGGATTATTTTTCACGCTTATCCAAACATCCTCGAGTTCAACAAACTTCTATGCCTTTTATCTTTCCGCATTGAAGTGGGTGCAGTAAAAAAACACGTGCTCCACGCTCTTCACTATCCCAACAAAAGAAGGGTACATTGGACTAGAATTCAATTTAAACCGCAATTGGTAAGCCCGAAAATCTCCACGTGCCGTCAAAAATTGGGATAGGTAGTAACCAGTATCACCATAACATCGTTCTACAAACGGATCCACCGCCAAGATACGATGGCGAGTTTATCTGCTATCGGGAGCATTATACCTATAATTTGGCTACGTCCTCTTGGTGTCATTTCTTTCTTTCGTACGAGCATAGGATTGCGCCACAGCATCGTAGGACACCATTCAGCATATTCAGGCCACTCTCAATGCGCTCCTCCGGTAGACTGAGACAACTCCACCCATCCGCCTAAATCAATCAACCCATCCGCCTAAATCAGTGCGACATTTAGCTGGATTAACCCGACTACGGTCACCAAAAGGTTCTTCCTATTATCTGTGTGCTCCAAAATTCGGCATTAAGTGCGCCAGTACCATCATTATCCCGAAATCTTTCTCCCAACGTATAACAGGTGTTCCTGAAGCCGCAGCCTTACGTCAATCATCACTCCTAGGTGCTTTATAGATCACCCATAGGTACTTTGGCAAGCGCTGTGACAACAACTAATTCAATAGCATCCAATGTGAAGCGTGCCCTCCTGAAACCAAATTGGGCTGCCGATAAATCCTCTCTCAGACAGATATTAAACACAACCAAAAATAAATTGGGATGCGCCACGATACCTGCTTTTAGTGCAACAGGGGATATTTTAGTGCTCAGATGCCTTTTTATTATCGATTTTTCTGCCAGGATATCGTCCTAGATAATTCGTGGAACTTTATCACCAATTTTCTGCAAGGAGTTCGTCACTGGTTGTTGAGGGAAAAAGCCAGTGACAATTCTGCCAACCAGCTGAGGGCAGGTTGGAGCTCCCATGGAAGAACTCATGATTGAGATTGAGCTGTATTATTTGCATTTCCTCTTCCCGTTTACCTCGATGGACCTAAGAAAGACCGGGTATCTACTACTTCCTGTACCATGATTTATAGTCTCAGTATCTCTGCCGTAACAGAGAAGACAACAGGCATCCTTAAAACACTTTTTGCCAATGTGTCCCTCCTCTCCACATCTCAGCCACCGCTTAGAGCAGTCAATGCCATTGCAGGCCCAGACACCTAAAGCAGTGCAAAGGAAAGGTTCTTGTTCTTTCTCCAATCCGACAGACTATCGGGCCGATTTTCACCTTACGCTGTTCTATCGCTTTCCTAGCTTCAGCATGAGGAAGACTGACTACCGCAGTCTGGGTGTCACCATAGGTCCTACGCATCGATTTAACTACCATCGTTGTTAGCCACAGAATCGATAATAGCTGCGTCAGTGCCTCAACAACATCTTCTTTTCTTGCGATCTCGTCTACATCTTTCAGCTCGATCTGAAACTCGTTTGTCAGTCACTTTACTTTGGCAGTATGCCCTAAAAAGTTATCAACTGATTTTCTCAGCTCAGCCGCCTTACTAGTAGCTGTGCCATTCAGCTCCAACAATAGATCAGCTGCCGCGTCTCGCCTGATCTTAGTTTTGGCTTATTGGAGTATCTGGCCTCGTAGACGTTTTCAGCACATCCCTGCGGTTCTTCTTACTAATTAATTGCCACTCAGATATCTCCTGTACCTTTGGTATTTGAGTACCCCAGCTATCTACAGTGGTCAACATTACCTTAGGTAAGCTATTTTCCACTTTCTTCAGTCGGTCTATATTGCGGTGCAAAGGCTTGTATTGCTGTATAATGATTTTTGCACTCAACCACCATTATTCTTATGTCCATGTAGAGGTTATTCCTTCCTTTAATGAACACGGCTAGCTCCTCTATTTTGCTCCCGGGCAGGATCAAAGCTTTTTCTATAATTCCACTTGTCGAATTATGTGTTAGTCTGGCAAAATGTTTCACTAATACAACATTGTGTTCATCAGATATCGACGACTGGGAGCCGGCACAAATTGCCCCACCTAAGAATCTATGGGATCCACTTCCGTAGAGGAAGTCTATTTGTCTACAGGAATAGAATTTCCTTTCTTTTTATCCATTCCTAATGATCCTTAATAAAGAAACGGGTTGCATTTAAAAATATATATTTGAAACTTATTCCAAAGCAAAACAGCAAATGTTACCAAAAAAAATTTAAATAAATGATTGAATTTTAATAAAAATAAATAAATAAATAAATAAATAAATAAAATAAAATATTAATAATTGATTTAAACAGTAGTGCAAGGTTAGAACAGAAACAGTTTCTTTGTTTCAGCCCGAAATTTAGACACAGAAATTACTGCTTTTGAGCAATCACAAGCACAACCCGTTAGAAGTTTGCGTGATCACCACCATGCTGAGAGCAAATATCTGGAGCTACCCAGCTGAGAAGGTGAAATCCAAAATAAGTACAGGTCTATCTTACGCTGTTTAGACGAATCCCAATTTCTATGATCGTATGCGGCCGGTGGAATTATGTCTAAGCTTAATTACAGAATATTCCTATGTCTTTGAAAATTGACTTTCTAGCATGCATTTTGAGCTAAAGGTGCCCGTATTTATTGGAAAATGTAGAAGGAGAGAGCACGTGTCATAGCCGACTTATGTTGCCCTGAACTTGAAGGATCATATGCTATTTAAAAAACACAACACCATAGAATTTTGGATTTATTACGAAATAAGTTCTCAGGACCTATTATATGGTGATGTTAATTAGCTTGCAAGATCGTATGATTTGATGCCGTTGGACATTTGTTGTGAAATTATTTAAAAAGTCATGGTAACTCTGATTATTTTCTTACGGTAGCACATTTTTTTTTTATAGATATTTACAACTACAACATAGTAATAAGAAAATTTGAGCAGTGGTATTAATTAATTAACTTGAATGGTTGTGGGGAGTAAATATCCAATGATAATCCTGCTGCTAGCATGTGTTTCTGCCTCAGTAATTTAGTAAATCACGGGACCAGTGACGCTTAAGTCTTCGATGGGTATTTCTAGGGAAGGAAATGGAAGATATTTCTTGAACAAGAGGATTAATATGATTGAGGACACGGGAACGGAACTTTTTAAAGCGAGATACTGTCATATAAAAAACAAATGGGACTTTAAGATCGCGATGAATAACAGTATTGCGAACATAAAAGGGGGCATCGACAATTGTACGGATTATTTTTGATTGAAGGGATTGGATTGAACGGGAATTAGAAGGCTTAGTAGATCCCCAGAGTTCTTGTCCGTATGTCCATATGGGTTTCAGTAAGGTATTGTATAACAGTACTTTGCTGTCTATAGTAAGTTCGGAAAGTTTGTCTAGAAGTCGGAGTAGTTTTAGGTATCGTCTTTTAAGTTCTTTTTTTTAAGTATTGTACGTGGATTCCATGTCAAGCGTTTGTCTAGGTTCAGTCCTAGGTACTGAGCTTCGGTGTGTTGTGGTGGTATGGCACTGCCATTAAGGTATATGGGAGGGCATGTCTCACGACGGAAAGTGAAAGTTACCTGGATAGATTTACGTTCAATGACTTTTATTCTCCACCTAGTAAACCAGTTCTGGAGGTTTTGGATTTGGATTTGGAGAGTTTCGGAAGCATGTTGGGGATTTTCGCTGGATGTAAAGCAGGCCGTATCATCGGCGTATGTAGCAAAGAAGGTATTAGGGCTGATTGGGATATCGGATGTGTAAATGTTGTAGAGGATGGGTCCGAGTATGTTACCCTGAGGAATCCCAGCCAATATCCGGATGGAAAGGAATGATCTTAGGATTAAAAATCTAATCTATGACTAAATTCCATCCTAAAATATGCGAAAATTTATCAAAAATAATGTCAAAAGGAATGAGTCTTCGTGGCAGTTATTTGTATAACATCATATTTATTGTATAATGATCAGATTTGATCAATATAATAAATAAACCTGAATTTAAAGTATATTTTATTCTTTCAGGTGAATTGATAGAAATAAATTTGCATTTTCTCCGAAACAGTTCTTATTTTTAATAAGCATCGGATACTTTTATATTACATGCTATTGAAATTTAATAATATTAATAAATATTTATAATAACAAGAAGAAGAAAATTTATCTATTTTCAATGAACAAACAATAAATAGATAATTCGATTAATGTATTATAAAATCAGAATATATTTCTACAATTTGAAAATAGTTCAAAATTCCATGATAAAGATAAAATTTCGATCAAATATTCATGTTAATACTGCTTATTGAAATGAAAATTCTTAAAGGTTAAAATATCAATTAAAGATTTTTATTTTAATTTGCATAATTTACATTTAACATTAATGAATATCATAAATACTAAATAAACGTATGCTTTGGAATTAATTGAAATTATCACATCAAAGTAGTTACAGGAAATTTTCACCCTCTTTAATAATCCATTAAATGACCTTTCTATTTAAATTAACTACTTCTGAAAGTTATCCGGAATTGTTGGATAATTTTCTATGACTTCATAAATGCTATTAATTTTTAAACAGGATATTAAAAATAGCTTTAACCAACTTAACCACATTCATTTAAATAGTACAAGTAAAATTGTGGTTGTAATACGAATAGCGTACGATGCGAAATTAAAAATTACCTAGCCTTAAGGCAAAATATATACCATCAATTTTCAAACTTTTTGATGATATCCTAGTATAGTCGTACTATAATATATTATACAATAGTAGTATATAAATTTTTTTAAGGACTATTTTATAGTTTCAAAATTACGGTTTAAATGGATATTTGCTGAAGTAATAACCGAATTTATTCGAGATTTGAATATAACTGAATCTTTGTTATAGTTTTTTTTTTTACAATATTCATTTTACTCTATAAAAGCACACAAATTGCCTAATAAAATAATAGAAAAGGACCAGTAGCAAAGTATTTATGGTAATTGCTTTAATTTAATCTGTTTGCAAAAATGACTAAATAAATTTTCTCTTTATACTAAAAATATCATAATTTTGACATTAAGTATGTCATTTAAAAGTTTTAGAGTAGAATTTTTGTAAATTAATTTTGACATTAAAAATGTTTTTTTTTTTTTTTTGCATAATGCTTTCCATTGTACTTTTTTTTTATTTATTTTAATAGTGAAAAATTTTATTTATTATTTTAATATCAATAAAATAATTTTTTTTAAATTCTATTTATTCAAGCTGTTATTAATTTAGTGAAATGTAAAAAATTATTTAAAAAAAAACATTTCCTATTTTTTTAGGATTATTTTAAATACCAAAATCTATTTTAAGATGTCTAGGAATGCCAGACAAGAAAAATAAAATTCAGGTAGAAGCACTGTAGTTCTTATACTTTAGAGGGTGGAAGCCTAGGGTAAGCAGCTTAAAGAACTAGCTGAAGAGATTAATTTAATGAAAATATATTTTATTAAAGTAGTTCGATCGTAGTAAAAATGAACCATATTATAAATGAAGCTTAATTCCATAACCACATTATATAAAAAAAAATTACTTATTTCACAAACAAAAGAAGAGGTGGGTCAGCGTAAATGAACTTGAAATACGAGGGTCGTTCAATAAGTCCTTAGAAAATTCGACAAATTGCGCTCGTAGTGTCGGTAAAGATTTTTTTTGTAAGTCGAATTATCAGCAGGAAAGCTCGATCCATAGCGTAGGTCAATTTCTATCGTCGATTAAAGTTAACGACATTTATTTGTGCATAACAATGGGAAAAAGCGAGTTTAGGGATGTCATCAAACATCTCCATTTGAAAGGCTTAAGCCCGAAAGAAATCAAAGCCGAGTTGGATGCAGTTCATGGCACATCTGCACCTGTGTTTGCAATGGTTTACAATTGGGTGAATGAATTTAAACGTGGCCGTTCATCCACAAAAGCTGAACATCGTTCAGGACGCCTAGTTGAGGTGTCTACTCCTGAAATCATCGACAAAATCCACGATCTGATTTTGAACGATCTGCGAATTAAAGTGCGCTTTGTACAAGGTACAGTCGCTTCAATTTTGCATGAAAAATTGTCTGTGAAAAAAATATCGGCAAGATGGGTGCCGCGTTTGCTCTCAGAGGAGAATAAGCGCAATCGTGTAGTGGACTCTGAGGCTATGTTGGCACTCTTTCATCGCAATCCTGCCGAATTCCTTCGTCGATATGTCACTGTGGACGAAACCTGGATACACTACTACACTCCAGAAACGAAGAGACAGTCATCACAGTGGATTTTCAAGGGTGAACGGGCTCCGAAGAGGGCAAAAACTGTGCCATCGGCCGGCAAGGTGATGGCCACGGTCTTTTGGAATTCGCAGGGCATCATTTTTATCGACTACTTGGAAAAAGAAAAAACAATAACAGGAGCGTATTACGCGTCGTTATTGCAACGGTTGAGCGAGAAAATCAAAGAGAAACGTCCCCATCTGAAGAAGAAAAAAATCCTCTTGCATCAGGACAATGCGCGTGTGCACACCTGCGTTGTTTCCATGGCCAAAATTGTGGAATTGAGAATGGAATTGTTGCAGCATCCCGCTTATTCACCAGATTTGGCCCCGAGTGACTATTTTCTTTTCCCCAATCTGAAGAAATGGCTTGGCGGACGACGGTTCAATTCCAACGAGGACGTCATTGCTCAAACGGATGAGTATTTTGCAGAACTTCCGAAGTCCTATTTTTTGGACGGGATTAAAATTTCGGAAAAACAGTTGGAAAAGTGATAGAGCTAAAAGGAGATAATGTTGAAAAATTAAAAAAATATATTTTAAAAAACAGTTTTTTTCCATCTTTTTCTAAGGACTTATTGAGACTTATCAGCAATCTACTATTCGACAAGATAGATAATTAAGAAAGATACCTATGTTAACCTCTTTTAAAAGCCTAGGACCGCGAAGACAATTCTATTTCTTCACCGTTTGTCCTAAATTACTCTTAATACACTTAATTTAATAAGAAAGTAAGAAAGTTTTTTTTAATCTAAAATTGTAGGGAGCTTTTTTTTTAGTGTGTTATCTTAGGTTAGAGTTCTACACTAAAATAATTTATCTATTATAGATAAAAAAAAAAATAGTAGTCAAAAATCACTGATTGGAAATAATTTTTATATTCTTATTAGTTAGTAGCATAAAGCTTAAAAAAATTTAGTAGACATTCATTATATTTGAGTATGATTAAAAAAATCAATTATTATAAATAAATTAATGAAATATCTCTTTTTGAATATCCTAGATATTTTTTACAGGTATATCTCTACTTCATAATATTTTTATTTATAAATTAAGTTACGATTAAAATAACCGATTTTATGTTTACTTTCACAGTAATAATTATTTTATGATAGTATATAATCGGTTTGGCGGCTTGCATAATAAAATATGCAAAATGAAAACATTAACAATATCAATTATTTTCGAAATATATGATGGAATTTTATTCCTTTTTTAATATTTTGCGAGCTTTGTACATTTATATGATATAAAAATATTTTGCTTATATCCTTTTTCCAGCTAACGAAACTGAATGCTTCGAAAATAATTTTATTAATATAACTTTTTTCATATTGTTACTGCTATAAATATAATAAATATAATACATGAAATTATTTATTTCAGTGATTATTTATTCTGAATGAATCATATTATATTTCCAGTAACTGTTAGTATGCTCATATATACAATTATTTTTTAATATAAGATATATTTTTTTAATTGTATATTTTTATATGGAAATGTAAAGAAGATTTCTATGAAATAAATTTAATTTATACAAATATCTTTGTGCGATTATTTTATTTGACTTAACCGTAGGACATTTATATTAATTTATAATGAATTTCAACAAATTTTTAACGATTGAAAAAAATTGCAAAATTTTATGGTGAAAAAAATTATTATTGTATTAAACATTTAATTTATTTATTTTATATTTTATTATCAGTTTTATATTTTTGCTTTTTGACAAAATATAATAAAATGTCTACCAGAAAAATTAATGTGTTTTCTGAGCAAACAAAATAAAAAATAATTAATTAATTTCATCTTAAGTTTCCTTATTACACTATATAACCCTATCCTTAGAATAACACATTTTCCAATCCTCGGAAAATTTGACATAATAAAAATGATCACTAAACCCAATAAATTAATAAACCAACCCACCACGTACAGATCAATAAGTCTCCTAGCAATCCTCTCAAAAATCTTTGAAAAAATAGTCATCTACCGTTTACATCCCCTACTCAAATCCTTAAATATAATTCTCAAACACAAATTTGGTTTCCAGTCGGTACACTCCACTATCCAGCAGTATCATCGATTCCATTGCATCCTCTTTAGAAAGAAAAGAGTACCATTCCGGTACATTTCTTAATATAAGTTAAGCTATTGATGGAGTTGGCACCCGATCTTACTCTAGAAATACAAAAAGAGCTTATCTTCTAACTCCTTTCCAACCGACACATCCAAGTTAATGAATCCAAAGAACTCTCCAATATCTCTCCGATATTGACTGGTGTTCCGCAGGAAAATATAATTGGGCTCATCCTCTACAATATTTACACATCCGATATCCCTATCCCAATCTGCCCCAAAACTTTCTTTGATACGTACTACCTTACATTTAGCGAAAATGCCCGGAAATCTCCAATCCCAAATCCAAACCCTCCAGACCTGATTTACCATAGAGCAATATAAACCCTCCAGAATATAGAGCAATATTCTACCCACGTGAATATTGCTCTCCGCCTTGCATTATATTCTCCAATATACCTTAGCGGTACCTAGGACTGAACTAAGGCAAACGCTTGACATGGAACCCACATTCAAGACTTAAAAGACAATAATTAAAAAGATGACACCTACGAGAATAACTACTTTAATGTCTAGACAAACGTTCTGAACTTACTATAAATAGCAAAGTATTTTTATACAATACCTTACTGAAACCAATATAGACTTACGGACTAGAACTCTTAGTTCCTACGAAGCCTTCCAATTCCCGTCAAATCCAATCCTTTCAATCAAAAATCCTACGAACAATTGTCGATAATATTATTCATCGTGATCTTGAAGTCCCATTTGTTTCTGATGAGGCTGTGTCTTGTTTATAAAAAGTTCTCCAATCATACTAATACCCTTGTTGAAGAACTATTCCCCACTTCCTTTCCAAAAAAACCACCTATCGAAAACTTAAGCATCACTGGTTGCGTAATTTACTAAAATACAGAGGCTAGCAGGAGAAACTTCGATGGATGTTAACTCCCCATAACCTTTTACGTTAATTAAAACTATTATTCGAATCTGATTATTACTATATTTAAAAATTTAAAAATAAAATCGATAAGTATTCATATGAAATTATATTAAATAGGTAATTGGGCCTTTAGGTGTATTAAAAAAATCAATCTTTTTCATGTCCTTATTTATCAAATAAAATTTTTATTTTATTTGACAAAAAATTATACAAAAATATTGTACAAATTAAATATATAAAAAAAGTTACTTAAATTTTATATAAATTTTATCTAATAAAATTATCAAAAATATTTTTTTTCTTGTAAAATTTTTTTATATAAAATTTAATAATTTTACAAATGGATTTATGGTAACGTTTTTTGCTGAAAAGGGTTAAATTTGTGCATTTACAAATTGTATTTTTTTATGTACGTGTATGTGTTTCAGCACTTTTATTAAAACTATTTAACAAAAACAAACATACTGAAAGGTGGTTATCAAATTTTCCAAATGCTTGTATAGCATTTTATTATGCAAACAATTAAATATTTTGTAATTTATGTTTCTAAAGTGAATATTTATATTTATATGTGTATGTTCTAGAAGATATAAAACTAATACTGAAAGGTAGTTATCAATTTATCAGCGATTTTAAATTAGAACAATTTTGGTAATTAATTCACTCACATATAAATTGAAAAAGATAAAAATTATATGATTTTTAAGATATATTTTAATTATTAGAATATTTAAAATCTTATTTAGTTTATAAAAGTGTATTTTATAATAAAAGTTGTATTGTTAATAATAATTGAAAATGGTGACGTTTATTCAAGCATGTTTGAATTTATAATTAAAGCAACTTACACGTATATAGAATTTAGATACTCTATTCTACTATATTCAAAACTACCCGCGTTTTCTCTGGAAACTTTAGAGAATTCTTCCTTTCGACTATTACCTAATAACTAAATTATTGTCTATAAACTAGTATTTCTAATTAACTAAAAGTAATGAAGCCTAAAATATATCTCCGATATACAAAGGTGTTCCATAAAAAATCCAAAACATGTTTCGAAATTCGGCAACCCCAATCCAAATCCTCCACGGACTGATTTTCTGAGTGAAGAATAAAAGTTATCGAGTGCAATTGTGTCCGTTAAACTTTTATTCCCCGTATTCAAGCATATCATTCCATATATACATAGAATCTGGCACACAAAATTTAAAAGACAACTAAAATTGACAAAGATTTCGACTTAAAGACAAACGAACATTAGACCAAAAAGTACTTTGGCACAATGCCGAACTAAAGCCTATATGAACTTACGGAGTAGAACTTTAGGGCTCTACTATTCTAATTGTCTGTGATATGACTGTGTCTAATTTTAAAAAGTTTATACTTTATCAATAAATAATACACTCCTAATATATAATACAGTAATAAAAACCCTTTTTTAATGGACTCATGGATATGCATTCTCGTTAAACAAAGTTCCTTCAATCTGAAATTTTTTGTATAATTGTTGATGCTTCTTTTACGAGAGTTGTTGGCCTGCACAAGAAAAATCATTTTTATGGGCAAAATACATTTTACTTTTTAACATATGGTAGTCTTCTTCAAGCTCTATGCACAACTTTTTCTATCTTTTATATACCATCTACGATTTTTCCAATCAGGCGTTCGTTTCAGCAATCGTCTTGTCGTTTGAGCCAAATATTTTCCAGTTAAATCATTTTTCATATTCGGTCGAATAGATGACATGAGAAGTGTTTTCTTTGCCAAGAGCAGTCGTTTTATTTTGATTTCAAAATTCAACTAGCCTAGTAATATTGTATAATACTGTTATATTATCGTATTTTTCCTTTCTCAGAAAAGATTATATTATATGCGTCTCAGAAAACAGGAGCCCTAACCTTTCCTGTCGATAGAGCCGTTTTTACATTCTTTGATGCATGTTGAATAGTAGAAAAATACGTTCATAATATAATTATGAACGTATTTTTATTTAACAGTTATGAATCGATGCAAAATTTTCCTTGGATTATGCTTAAACATTTCCAAATACTCCATTGGAGTTGTTACATGAATATGTTTTTGGTCAAATGATAGCAAATATGCCAGCCATTTCACCGCCGTAGTTTTTCAATCATTTCTGATGTTGTGTCCTCATTTGGACGTTTGTAATGGTATTAAGTAAGAAATATGAGAATTATTCCCTGGATATTAGATTAGGGATGAGAAAGGTATAAACATTTATGAACGTGAAGTTTAATAGGAGTGTGATCAGTTACAACCATACTCACAGAATACCTTAATTTGCTAGGCATGATTGATGCTCGGCTTTATGCGGCGATCGTAGAGGAATTAAAAATTTGTGCAAAGTGGTGCTCTCACATAGCTTGACATATATAGGGAAAATGGAGATACCCAAAGGTGTTAATTTTTCTATGATAAATAGAAAAAGAACGGCAGGAAAATAATGATATTAAAAAGAGGTCAAAAGAAACTATTATAAATTGAAATAAAGAAACAGGAAATAAGGGGTAAGGTATAAAAATTGAGAAGAACACCAATTTTGAGGACTTGACATAATGATAAAAATATATATACAACAGAAAAAAATATGTAAAAATAAAAATCCTGAAAGAGGGGAAAAAGGGTGACTGTGACCATCGACGGCGGTGGAAGCAAAGACTCTTCCTGACCATGCACCAAATCCTCCCATCAGCACTCCTTTGGCAAATATTTTTAGAGTGTCCCTAATACGGCGACGATGATTCCTCTTTACTCTTCCAATAATTAAATAAGGGTTGTCTGACTGGAGGATCGGTGAATAAAACATCGGCTTAGCCTCAATTCATTACAATATTTATTTTTAAAAAAAATCCTTTACATTTGTGCTTACTACAATATGTTATTACTTTCTTTTACTATTCTACTCAAAAAAATTGCTCAGTAAAATCTGTTTTTATTATTTCAAATTTACCGTGAAAATTATTTTTTTAAATTTGATTAGTTCGGTGTTCTATATTCTTAAAAATGAAAAAAATGCAGTTAAAATTTAATTTTAATATATTATTACTCGGATTGTCTTTCTATATTACTTAGAAAATGTCCGTTAAAAATATTTTTTGATTTTATAATTTTATTTTCTATTTTATTGAACAATAAAATTTTCAATTACATTTCGTTCTTAATATATTATTTGTTATTTTATATCTAGGAAGGAAAAGACAGAAAATAAATAAGAAAAGAAAATTATTATAAGGCATAATATAAACTGAGTAATTAAGAGAAAGAAAAAGGGAGACAATAATACTATAAAAGGAAGAAGCAAAATAAGAGCGAACAAAATTATTATGTACTTAAATCCTAACATTAAATTTAAAAAATAAAATTCTTAATATATTTATCCTTAGTACTTTTATTTTTCTTCTTAAATTATTTAAAAAAAATTGATACTCGGTGGTTTCTTTGTTCTCTGCAAATTCATCTTAAACAGCAAATTTAATTTCCTTTTTTTTGACCCGTTGTCGACCTATTTCTTCAGCTTCACTATCAGTTCTCACCTTTTACTGAAATAGTCTATTAGAGCTTATAAACCTCTCTCACACACACACACAAATAACACACTCAGTGTAAAAAAAAATCGATATTCAATGATAAGAAATTTTTTTCTAAACTGGATTTAATTTATTGATGTTAATTTAACTTTTCATAGTTAATCTGATTATTTAATTTTAAAACAAAAATCTTTGAGATGCTAAGCACAAGCCTCGAGATTTATTTTTCGGTAACCTCAAATGAGATCGATTTAAATCTCACACTTTAAAATCTTAAATTGTCTGTTTTTTGTGTTTTTTCAAACATTTTTTATTTATTCATGAATATCTATTTTGTCCCGTTCAAAGTAATCCCCACCAAATATTATACACTTATGCCAACGTTTTTTCCAATCCTCGTAGCACTTCAAAAAATCATTTTTTGTGATCTTGTTCAGCTCCTCCTTCGATGCCGTCTTTATCTCCTCAATCGTAGCGTAGCGTTGTTCTTTCATGGGGATCTGCAGTTTCGGGAACAAGAAAAAGTCACAGGAAGAATTGTTCAAATAATTTCAATAGTTTGGCCATGTAATAGGAACTGATTAGTATAATTATTAAAAAATAATATAAATATTAAGTATCCAACTAAAATTGTAATTATAATTGAATTGACAGGGGGCCAGATGTGGGGAATACGGTGGCTGCGGCATTATTAGTGTGTTGTGTTTGGCCAAAAAATCGTGCACAAGCAACGATGCGTGAGCAGGGACGGTATCATGGTGTAAAAGCCAATTTTTGTTCTTCCACAAATCCGTGCATTTCTGGCGGATTGATTCGCGCAACTTGGTAATTCCTTATTGATCGTTCATGCTGCACCACGCCTCTGCAATCGAAGAAAACTGTTCTGCAAAAACTTCACATTAGACCGAAGTTGGCGCGTTTTTTTCGGTCTTGGCTCGTGCGGCAGCTTCCATTGGGATGATTAGGCTTTGGTGTCCACGTCATAATCATAAACCCATGATTCGTCACCAGTTATGACCATTTGGAGAAAATTTGGGTCTTCGCGGACAGAGTCCAACAGCTCCTTAGCAATGTTAATGCGATGCTGTTTTTGGTCGAAATTGAGCAATTTTGGTGAAAATTTCGCGTCGACCCGTCTCACGTCCAAATCATTGGTAAAAATCGAATGGCACGAGCCAATCGATATGTTTAAGTCCTCAGCAACTTCTCTAACGGTGATTCGACGATTGGCCAATACTAAATATTTTTATCACTTAATCAATGTTTTCGTCGTTCATATCTTCTCGGCCCTCTGAGAACATTTTATACCATCGATAAACGCTGCTTCGGTCCAAGGTAGCTTCACCATATGCCACAGTCAACATTCGGAAAGCGTCCGCGCAATTAATTTTGTTTTTTTTCGCAAACAATTTGATGCAGATTCTTTAATCCATTTTTTGGAATGGGCAAAAATCGAACATGAGCCAAAACACGTGCAAGCAAAGCAGCTGTCAAAAATTAACTGAACATTCAAAATGGCCGAACTTTTCGGCATAAGTGAGAGACATGAGTACCAATATAACGCCACAAAAAAAACGAAAATCGAATTTAAGTAACCCGCGGAAATTCAAAATTCGCGATACTTTTTGAACAGACCTCGTATATAATATAATTATGCCTACACACGTTAATTATAAAGAAAACGATTTCTATATTACTTCAGTCCTAAATATCGTTAATATTTTATTGTTTGATCTTAAGTTAGTTACATATGTGTTTATTCTTAGTTCTCTTCAAAAATCATAAATCACCCAGAACTCTAAAATTTTGATTTCAATTATATTCTTTTATGAATATTATCATTTATTCTCTTTATTATGGGAGCTGCGGTTCAGAGAGAGGCGTAAGGCACAAGTTTTAATGCGTTAAATTCTGATCGTCCTTTTGTTTCAATTCCTTTCTCAAACACTCTGAACACCAATCATCTGCTCGCACCGATAGTCCAACACCAAGTCCGATTTAACCTTGTACAAACAGCTCATTCATGATGATGCCGGCTGCCTGTGTGTCTTCTCGATTGTACGATCTTATAATGCCATCTCTGACGTCATTTTTGTGCACACGGCACGATCGTATGACCAGTTTTAGGCAAAACTCCATGCTGATTTGTGCGCCATCTATTTAAAATCCAGACAACGAAAAAATCATCAAAACTATCGCCAAGGCTTTAATAACACGTTCTGCATCAAAAATGCTTATATGGCTAATATTTTATGCTAAATAACGAAGGTGCAGATTCCGCAGGTCATTCGTATTCTTTTCCAAAAGCAAATATTTCATCACTTGCCGATATTCGATTTTTTCTATAATCGTAAAATCGCAAAAATTGTTCATTTTAAATGGTTGACACTAGCACACTAAATGACGCAGTTGCTTGATAATTCAACAGTCTTTTTGTGAAGCATTATATATACAAAAATTAGAGTTATTTAAATAGTAGCAGCACCATCTCTTGCCGAAGATTAGGTAGTAATCATATTCCTTTTAACCCGTTCTCATCAACTCTCCTTCCCAAAGTTACTCATTAGCACCTTAAGAAATAGGCCCTTCAAAGTAAAGTAGTCCTGACGTGTGCTTATATCTTCATTTTTTTTCAAAAACTGTTTGTTACAATAATTATCGTTAAATTTGTCAATATAATGAAAATAAATAAAACAGCTGCAAAGCTTTTTCAAATTTTTATAGTTCATCCATTGTTTATAAATTTAAAAAAATCATATTTTTAAGTTCAGATTATGTAAAACTTCTTTCTAAATAAAACCCAAGCTATAAAAATGTCTACACTTCTTCTGTTTGCTTATGACACTACATATAATTGATGTCCTATTTCTATTGTAAGAAAAAACAAAAAAAAAATTTGCACTTATTTGTAGGGCGGTCATTACTTAACTATTTTATATGTAAAACGAGCGCATACCATATCTTAGTTAATGTACACATATATGCATAAAAACTCTCTGACATTGAGAAAATAAATGTCGGAATAAAGAAGGAATTTTTATGGTAAATCTTCTATAAAAGGAAAGAAAATTGCAAAAAATTTTATTATTTAATAACCCTTTTTAGACGGAATTTTTGTATATTAGAATAATCCCTCGACAAATAATAGTCAGTTTGAGAGGAATAAGCTTCGGAGTGAAGCGATGTTCATACGGTTTTGCTACAATTTAGATATGCTATTTTCCTCTTGGTTTTTCGACATTGGAAAAGTTCCAAAAGTTAGCAAGCTTGAATAGTGTCGTTCGTAAGAGATTTCTGTCCTTAGATGTCTACAGTTTAAGCTACTGTTTAAATTGCTCCCCTAAGGGAACAACGTCCTCTTTAAATTGGTATGTCTATTGGGAAATTTTGCATTTATTCCTTATTTGCTCATATTATGCCACAAATTATGGTTCCATACTCTAACCAACACCCATTTATGCCTCATGTTGACTTTTTATCATAGTTGATACTGAATATTTACTTATATCTTTTGTTTTCAGCTATTATTGGAATATACCAAATAAACCAACGATATAAATTTTTCATCCATAATATTAGCATTTCGGCACTATCATTATTCCTTTCTAAATTATTACTAGTGAGCAATTTCTTTTTAACGAATACAAAAAATCACTTCCTTTAGGATAACTTAAATTATATAGGAAAATATTTTCTTTCTGTTTTTTAAGTGAGGAAGTACTTGTAAATCGTGACGGCGCCACTGAAATAAATATCAACCTGAAGGCATTTTTACTCCTTGCTCGTACACTGAATGAACAGGACTTGCAAAGCGTATAAATATTTCCTTTCACTTAACCTTTTCACAAATTTTGAATATTCATAGAAATTTAAATGCAAACATAACCTGTACACTTTTGTATATAGTGTTTGTAAAGAAAATTTTACTGATTAAAATAAGCCAGTAGTATTGAAACTAATCTGAGGACTTACTTGAATGCAAATTCTACTGCGGCGAAAAAGATTAATTAAAGTTTGCAAATATTTTTCCACGTTAAAAAAGGGTAATGATACTGCAATGACGGTGGTTCATGACGTGGAAGAACTAAGAACTTTTTTTGTTGCACATATCCTTACGTAAATATGTATGCTACTTTATAATGGGAACAATAGTCTCCAATCTGAGAGATTATGAAAATTTCTTTCAATATATACAACCATACATAATTTACGGATATATATGTAAGATGTTGTATATTAAAAAACATCCTATTAATATTAATAGAAATATTGTAGATTATCCTTTTTCAGTACTACTATTCAGAAGTCGTCGACTAGACTATAAATATTTGATTACATAAGGTCAACAGCCAAGTTGTTCACCTTGAAAGAAAGTAGCTTAAGAGTTTGGTAATCTCTAAGGAAGTAAATAATTCGATGAATCCCAGAATATAAGGAATTTGCTGGAAATTTTAAAGATAACAAAAAATGGCCTGTATTTGGTGATTTTCGTTTTTTCATCCTTTGTATCCTCTTTAAAAAATGCTTCAGCAATCACCTTATCGTTTGAGCCAAATATTTTTCCGCCGGGCAATTTTTTCATATTCGGAAATAGGAAATATTCAGGGGAGTTTGCTAAATCTGGCGAATATGGTGGATACGAAAGCAATTTGTCTCCTAACTTATGGAATTTTGCCATGCAGATGAAGCAAAGTTTACACGCAAGCATTGTTTTTGATGAAAGAAAATTTTTGCATCAGCAAATGTGGTCATTTTGTCTTAATATTATTATTCAACTGGTCTAATAATAGCTTATAATATTATCCTTTTGTTATTTGTCCTTTTTCATGATAGTCGATGATGACTAGACCAAAAGCGTTTTTGTCTTCTTTGGTGTATATTTATTTGGTGAGTTTTGGTTTCTGGAGTCTAATGAAGAATTCATGGTTCATCAACAGTTAAAGGTCAGCGTAAAAAATTATTTCGATTATACTTAACAATCCATTGAAATTTTTATCCAAACAGGACTTTTGTCACGTGTTAGCAAACGCTTAAAATTTTATATCAGATATAGCCCACACATTCTTTTGAGATGTTTACCATGTCACCTATCATACACACTATCACTCGAGGACCTTTTAAAACAATATCACTGATTTGATTAATCATTTCTGATCTGGTGACCTTAATTTGACGCCCTAGGCAGTAAGCGTCATTTGTACTTGCACGATCACAACGGAATTCAGTAAACCACTTCTAAATCATTCCATACGATGGTAGGGAGTCTCCGTTATATATTTTGTGCTTAGTTTTGGTGTCAAATATTGATTCTCACTTTAAAAAATAGTGATATCAATAAGAAAACACAAACTTTGTCTCGCTTCAAGGGCTGTCAAAAATTAATTAATCCGCAAATGTTAATAATATTTTGTGTGACGTCTTATTGGTCATGTGAAATGATAAAAAAAATATCGTTCTGCTGATATCAGCTACATTTTTGCATTAGCTAATAACTTATCATATTGCCCTCATATGATAGGTTCGAATAAAAGTTTTCTAATGAATTTTCCCACTGATAGTGATCTGCCTGTAATACCACAAAACTTGTATGTTATTTCTTCCTAGATGTCCAGCAAAAGTTTAAACCTTGTGCGGTTACTAAGCGACCCTGAAGAACATAATGAATGAAGTTTAGCTTAAAAAAAATGAAGTAGCAAAATTTAGAGCAATGAATTTGCAAGTTTAACTTATGAAAAGTTGCAATGAGGCCATAGACAACATCTCTTATCAAGTATTTCGTTGGCATAAAATATTTAAAAAAGAAAAATGTATTGGATGACTAAAATTTGCGCAGGGAGGCCTCCAACATCAAAAACTGATGAAAATAAGTATTTTTTTGGAAGATAAATTTCGCTCAAGAAAACCTTTAGCATCGAAAACTGATTCAGCTTCTCAGTTACAAATCCAAGGAAGTGTCATGAAAAGAATAAATGCCATTAATGTTTAAAACTATAATAAAATTGTTGCAAAAATAAATCAGTACTTTTCTAACGTATTTATTAAGTATTCCTTTTAATTAACTTTAAATTAATAAAATCTAGATTATTGTGTGATAGTTAAGGAAATCTTAGGTGGTTTCTTCAAAACGTATTATTTAAATTATATGAAAAAGGAACAGAATAAAAAACATTTGCAGGAGTTTTTTACTACAAAAAATTTTATTCATACTTTTCTTTTTCTTTTTTCTCTTTTTTTTCTTCTTTTGAAATATTTCAAGCATAGATGTTTGATACTACGACATTTTGAGCTCTTTAGTTATAAATAAAAGGGTA
This sequence comes from Atherix ibis, assembly GCA_958298945.1. Classification (NCBI taxonomy): domain Eukaryota; kingdom Metazoa; phylum Arthropoda; class Insecta; order Diptera; family Athericidae; genus Atherix; species Atherix ibis. Next base: position 40,683,160 of record OY282606.1, read on the forward strand.
TCCTAGGTATGTCACTACCTGAATTGCAAATGTTCTGAGTGTCATATATTTTTATATGATATTTTTACTCAGAATTCATATAAAAATACGATTTTTTTCAATTCTATGATAAAAATATCAAATAAACGTTAAATATTATTAAATAAAATGACTACAAAGAAACTGATGCGAGTAATATGACATTTTATATTCAACAGTTTATGAAAAAGTATTCTTCCTAAAAAATATTGCAAAAATACGCGCGGAAAACTACAAAAAAAAAATGCAACTAATAATTCATTCTATTATTATATAATATATTTGATTTTCTTTACACATTTGTATGGTAAACTTTTCAATAGTATTTTTATGAATTTTCTAAATGAAGCTTCTTGAATTCGTACCATTGGTGTGGTATTAAATTGATTTTCTTTTGAAAAGAATTTATTACAGATTCATAAAATGTGACAAATGTAATTTTTTCTTACACTTTCAATACAAAAAGTATACTTATGTAGTCTATTTAGAAAATTTATGAAAAGCCAGACAATCTAATGATTTTCTGTATGTAAGGATTTAGTGAAGTAAATGAAAATCGAGATAGATTTAGGGCAATAAATAATTCAATGGAATATGTTATCCTTTGAATTACTGAATCATTAGTGAACTTTTTTTCTTTCAAGCATAGATGAAAATTTACTTAAATCGTATTTATGTTTGTATGTACAATATATATGTTCGTTTTGATAGAAAAACAACTAAATCAGATCTGGAGCCGATAAACATAAATTATGGATATGAAAGCTTTAACTAAACAAAAAAGATATATTATTTTTGTAATGAAATTCTGAAACTATTCAAACATTAGAAAATAAATTATCAAAACAAGGAAGATTAATTCAATAACTTCTTAGATAATCAATTCTTTTAAAAATAATATTCAATCGGAAAATGAAACGAAAAGTTCCAAATGTGTTATATACGAAAAAGAAAAATAATTTAATTGTATCTAAATCCTTATAAAGAAGGGCTATGAAAAAATAATTTTAGCATATGAATAATATGAAATGAAATTCCTTTTTGAATATATTTAAGATTATTTCAAGAGATAACAATGTGGAAGGGAAGGTGATCAGTTTGATTCAGTCATATCCTAAATGGAATACCAAATTTGCACAGGGACCGTAGATTTACATCTACAAATGCTTATGTCCATATTACAGAAATGTTGTCCATATTTATTTAGGCTTAGGTGTAAGGATCCTTTTATTGGTCAATTTGAAAAAAAAAACATAGTCATAAAACGTATTCAGATAAGAAAAACTGAACTTTTTGTCGATAAGCCCGAGTGCAATGGAAAATATTTCATATCTATGTTATGTATATGAAAAAAAAAGTAAATTAGTCAATCTTACCCTTAATTTAATATAAATCTTTTAGCTCTTATTTGCACAAATATCTCTAACGTTTTGCTAGCAAAAAAAATATGTAGAAAATATACACTGTTCCAGGTAGAATATTGTATACATTACTGTATATCATAAGAGAACAAAGCCAAATATTACCATTCTTAAGATACGCTCATATTCTAAGTAATGAAAAGATAAATTTTGGATGATCGCTTTTATGGCGGCAAGTTTAAAATCAAATTACTTTTTGAATATCTGTCAAAATTACATAAAAACAAAATCCTGTGTTTGTGCAGATTGGTTTCCTCTGAGAATAAAATTTACAGAATCTAAAATAAAAAATTAAAAAAATTAATCTAACTGTATGCATTTACCCTATTTTGATTATTCAGTTGAAATTATATTTAAATAAGTATTAAACAGAATTTGTGTACTCCTATTTTTTTAGAAATTAGACCAGTTTTAGAGAAAACTCTTTAAAAAAATCAAAATATTATTTTGATTTCTTAAAGAATTTTCTCTAAACACTGTTCTTAATTCAAAAAGATAAGATTATTATTATTTTTACTATAAAAATGATTAAAACGGACATTGTACATAAGAACTACATATAAAAATTACGTTATTTTAACAAAATTGATCATTTTTCGAAACTTTTATAAAATTGATTTGAGTTGATGAAAGTTTCCTTTAATAAAATTTTATTTGTATCTATAAAAAAAACAACAACAAAAACTTCAAGATGCAATTAAAAAAAATTTTCCAAAAATTTGCACTTGTTCTTAGACATTTTTCTAAGAAATTGTGTTATTGAATATTTTTAATAATATTGCACTTTAAAAAATATGTAATTAAATAGGAAATTTTTTTAATTTTGCGTGGGCCTGAAACGATTATTAATTATGTTTGTTAGTAGTTATTCAGAATTTGTAGTCCTTACTATTGGTTGGTAAAAAATTTTACCTTAATTATCCCAAATTATAGAAAAGATACTATCTTATAGACTTAGTCAGATTCTTGCAAAGTAGCTGAGATCCCACAAAGATGCCTACTGATTTGCTCAGCAGGATCCTCACTATGCTTCTACAAGAGATCTACAGTGCGCTAAACACACTTGATACAAATGTGGTTTATAAGAGCTTCCCATTTACCCGGTCTTAAAAGAGGCTTTCGATCGTTTCTATTCGCAAAAGATTATTTTACAGTTGGCTGCTTGGAAAGTTGACTTAGCAACCTTAATCCGATAGATTCCATGAAAATTCTGGGAATCACCATTTCCCAAAAGAGGACTATACCAACTAAATCAATTGCAATTATAATATGGTAAAAATTCTAGTTGCTAGTAAATGTAACATAAGACAAAGCAACGTAGTCTATTTTTTGAGCGATCCCACGTTTATAGGAATCTGTTCTTAGAATGGGTAGATGAATTGAGTGAAGTTGAACAATTATCCAACTTGTTGGCGTTAAGTTCCGCGAACTGAAGTGTGGAATTTTACCTGGAATAGAAATTCTTCTTTCCCCGGACTATTGTGGGCAATAAGAACAGCAGTTGAGACTGCAATCAATCTCCCAAAACCCCGTAGTATATTAATTTTAACGATACTCATAGTTCTGTAGATCACTTGGTTCTTGACTACACATATGTACATTCGGTATTGACTGCTTCCATGCACTTAGCTATGATTTTCTTTTCAGGAACCAACCTCTTCCGTTCTACCATTCCAGTAGTGTTCAACTTATTATCTTTCATATCATGAACGAATGCCAATTAATCTTAAATTTCTGTCTGTTGTTTATTTTTTCAATGTGTAGGTCCTACATCGAATCATTCATTTTCTAAGCTCCTTTTTTTATTTGATTAAATTATCATAATAATTTTGTTTTTTAACGTGGCACTCCTAATTATTACACTTAGTCTACGACCGTCGGGTTTGGGATATGCCCAATCAGCTCATAAAAGACGTGTTCTTGCAATGAATTGTGCCAATCCAGCTGACTAGATTCAAAATGCTGAACCCAGCACGCTCAAATCCAACTTTCAGCAATATAGTACAACTTAAACTTATTGCTTGGATTAATTCATGCATGGAACACCTAGATCGTGTCAGCTTTACCATTCAAAACCTGCCATTCTGATCTATGCATAAAGCAATCAGACAGTTCTTCTGTCAATTCCACAATGGTGAGTGATCTCAGATAGTATACCGCTTCCCTCGTTTTCAAGTCACACCTTTTCTGCTTTCATTTGATCGTAGTCCTAACCAGCTTCATCCACTGTAGGTACGACCATTGCTAACAGTCAGTAACCAGTTATAAGCAAATTTCCAGACCCGGAATATCTGGTCTCCCTTACCACCAGTCCCAAAACTGTTCCCATAATGTAGATAATAACCACAGCTACCACGTTTCAGCTAAAGGCACTTCACCTTAGTTTGGCACTGTGTGACCAACCACCATGCGGCGTCCGAACCCCATGGTTCAACTTTTTGATTTAAGAGTAGGTGGTGGGAACCTTGCAAATTCCAGGCACTATAAGCCCAGTTCGCCAAGACCCGTAGGCACTTCTGGTATTGATCATTATTTGGTAGTTTTCCCCCTTGCGGAAGCACCCGTAAATAACAATATCTTATTGCGCCCTCCAACTTACCTTCGACCAGTTTCACTAGAGAAGCTTCCAAAGTGACCTATGTCTGCAAATAGGCTTCTGCCACTCGTCTCAGAGACCTTAAATACAAAACAAACACTAACATATTATTCGATGTTATGCATTTTTCTAGTCAGCATTTAAATTTTTATTTTTATTTTTAAAAGCTAATATTTATTTTACAAATGAATAAAAAATATGAAAATATGTTATATCCCCAAAAATATAATTACTAATCCGATAAACCATGAATACTTATGCTCAACTTGACAAAAATTATGAAAAGGAAAAGTTAAAAAAATTCAACGCTTATGCAAATCAAGTGATTTTTATTTATTGAACAAAAAATCCATTTTAATTGAATCAAGAAAAGTTTCCATATTCAAATTATATTGTATATGTTACCACAATCCCCCCATTACCCCTCTATTCAAATCACATAATGATCCAATTTAATATTATTTTACCGTTGATAAAGTTAAAAATAATAAAGATATTGCACTCAAGTATGCTATTAAGTAAATTTTATTGACGTTTCTTTATGGCGTATTATGATTTTTTTTCTGTGTACCACAAATAAATCATATTAAGGTGATGTTGAACTTCTTTAAAAAGTTTCAGTACATATATTAAACAACAAATAAAAGTGGGGGCATTAACCCCATAATTGAAATGGAAAAATGTTCTTTTGATAAGATCTCCTGAGCACTAGTAGTAAATGTGGAAATTGTTATGTACTGTGATAAGTACTCGTAGTCATCGAAATATGTTTAGTTGGGAATTTAGGTAATATGATAAATGAAAGGAAATAAATTCAAATACAGCACATTCATTAAAGTTATTTATATAAAATTTAGAAAGCAAAAAAAAAAACTTCTAATACAAGTTCTATTAGTGCTGTGTATGCATTCCAAAAATCTCGATGAGTATAAACTACGTACTTTCATCGTCCAAATGATTCAATTTGAAGTTCTTTTCAACTACGTCGAGATAGAAATATTTATTGTAGGTGGAGTAGGCTGCCATGAGGCTTAATTAACCTTACCAATGTATGCAAAGTTTCGGTATACTGAAGAAATAGTTTAGTTCCGAATTGTACAAGTAATTATATTATTACTAATTCGAAATTATATGAGAAGGACTGTATTTCAAAGCCTCCTTCACTTTGTGTTGTTGTCTTTACCTGAAATTGGTCTTAAATGTTATATTGAAGACACTGGAAATACTTTGTACTTTGAGTAAACACGTTGATTATGAACTGGTTGTTGAAAGCTGGCAAATCTAAATAAATGAATCTCGCTTATTGACTGACTGCCGCCTAGAGCCATAATCTGACTGAACTAAACTGAACTGAACCGAGAATTCATGTTGTCTGCTTATTTAGCTTGTGCTTGAAAGGTCAAATTCTCTCTTAAATCATACAAAATTCACCTTTATTACAATATGAACACATTGATGGTTGTATTGTACGTACCTATGTACATAAGCCAGTATAAAACTTTACAGCCGCAAAACGACCATATTATCTTATTTAGATTTAGAAAACTGCTAGAGTATCTTGGATCTATGAAAATAGGTGTGTAGAAGGTAAGATAAATATTCCAGGTAATCATTTTTGTGTATGGTATGGCATGGCCTAGTAATATGGGCCACATGACAAGGTATTTTGATAAAATCCGACATTCTCCTTTGTCATTTATAAAGCAATGAGAGTAAACCTATTGCCCTTGAGATATTTTTTTACTGAACTGAAAAGCTTTTACTTTAGATGCTTATCTTTAAAAAAAAAATATTCCCTACTTAGCTTCTGTTCATTCACGTTGTCCTTTATTTTAATATAATTTTTTTTTAAATATATTTAGACTAGAAATTTAGAATATACTTGCACATACATACATAAAAAAATTTACTCATATTTTCATGCGGTTTTTTTATTATATTTTTGCTTATTTTTTCATCTCTTAGAATTTTGTTAGATTTATTTATATTTTCAAAGCTACTAGTCTATTTGCAGAATAATATGACTTTTGCTCTTTCTCCTACTCTTAACAGTATATCGTCCTTTTTTTATGAATAATTTGCTATATTTTCATTCAAAAGAACATAGTATGTTTGGTTTTTTTTTTATGTGTAAACATGAAATGATTAGCCATTTTTTTATGCAAATGTTCTCAAATTTTTTCCACAACTTGATTTTTCCCTTCAATATGATAAAATTTTTAAATTTTTCCTAATTTAACATTTTAACAGAGAAAATTCTCATAAAAGAAAATTTGAAGATAAATTATGCCATTTTTGATATATTTGTTGATGGTTTTTCATTTAATATTCGACAATTTAATGAAGTTGCTTTTTGATTATTTCTATTATCTGAACAAAAATATTCGAAAATAATTGTACTTTTTAATTTGAAAAAAAAAAATATTAGTTTATGTATAATCGGAATATTTATTAAAATATGAAATATTATTTTTATTATTTTAAGATTGTTTTTAGTGTCTTGAATTTAAGCTTTTATTTGTTATTAGAAATTTTTAGTATGTTTTCTATTTTTGTGAGATTTGCGTAGAAATATTTTTAAAATGCATTTTTTTGCAGAAACGTAATGATTACGGATAGCGATCTGGTAGTACTGTAGACTTCCCTTTCATATAGCTTGTGCGTTAGTCCCAGTTTGACTTACAAAAAGAACTTATGGGAAATATTCCTTTTCAAGAGCACACGTTTTTCGGCAATATAAAGTATTTTTATAAGGTCGAGAAGCAGTGAAGAACGATGATTGAAAACTGATGAAATTGTGAAACGGGACAGGGTTCTTTGTGATGTCAAACCCTCCATCAGCATTGGATCATAAAAAGAGTTCTTCACGTTAAATAGTACAGTGCAAACACTTGGAAGCTCTACAATGGAAACGCCTTATTCACTTAATGATAATCCAAATGCCCAAATAAAAAAAAACTCTTGAAAGGACATCATTTTAACACTGTTGTTACCACTTAAAGAAACGTAGCTAAGGACTTTTCGAACACACCGCGCACCTTTAATTAGGTATGATTTTCTAGCCACCAATTCCCAGCGCCCCTATTCATCTAAAATTAAAAAAAAAACCTGAAAGGACGTCGAAAGGATCCTTATTTTGGCACAATCGATAACAGCGAAAGCATTATCACCGATGACCTGAAGGCGATTTCAGTTTAAGTAGTGTACAACTGCTACGAAGAGTGGAAAAAACTTCACCACTTATCTATACCTCCTGATGATAACTTCATGGTTTTCTTGTTTAGCTGTTCGTTGATGTATTCAATATCATGAATCAATAAAGTTGAACCAAACATCAACTAAGAGAGTTAGAAGATTCTAATTAATCTCGACGCCACTCTCTTTTTAGTCACCGATTAGTATTTTTGGGGAGTAGATCGAATTTCTTTTACGAGAGGATTATGATGATAGGATGAAGGGGAGTAAAATTTTTGCTAGAGCAAAAAATATAGATCGTGAACAGAGGAAACATGAAAATTACGATATAATTTTTTTAAAATAAAGCACATAAAAGAGGGTATCTTCATTTTTGCATCAAAGTTTAATTCCATAACTCCAAATTGGCTTGATAAGTTTTGTTTGATTTTTATTATTAGTTTCGAGCGATTATCCAGTAATATAACTTGTAATCATGTAGCTACTATGCTAACAAATAGTAGAAGTAATGTGAGCACTTTGCTGCTGATTTTCGTTCACTTTCTATCATCTTTTCTCCTAAATTACCTTCAGAATTGTAGAATTGTAGATATTGAATTGTAAATTATTCAGAAGCTATATTATAATTTGTATGGGTAGTAATTATAGATGTGTCACTTGCTTAAGTGGCAATGATATTCTTAGAATCAGAATTACTACGCACACGAATTAACTATATACAGCCAAAATAGGATATACCATATTTCTGAGGATTCTCTATTAACTGCTACTTGAAAAAGAAGTTGTGAGTAAAAGGAATTTATAATAGGATAGTATTTTGAGTTTCCAATGGAGATTAGGATTTAACATTTTGTTCAGAATATAAGAAAATATTTCAGAAAAAATATTAGGTAATTACTACTGAAAATGGTATAGTTTAAAGTATTTTCATAGTTTGAGTATTTGTAATTTTTTTATAGAAAATTATTAGAAACTAATAAATTGAAACTATTATAAGTTTGCCATGAACTTTAAGAGGATATCCATTTTTCATTATAAAAAAATGTCTAAACTATTTTCCAAGTTCATTATTATTATTAATATAATAATATCAAAAATTCGTTTTTCTACTAAAATGATTGAAAAGCATTTTCAACTAAATATATTATGATTTGTAAACTTTATATTATTCGATTATATTTTTTACTTATACTTTTATAATGGCAGCATTCCTCTAAAGGCTCACATAATCGCTTCAAATCCAATATAATAATTACAATAGCTTAAAAAAAGTTTTCGTTCTGAATTTCAACTTTTACCCTAAAAGTTTTTTAATTTACTTTTTAATGAGTACTCTATTCATAATATTGTTCTACTCAGTCTTTTCGTAAATAACAAAAAAAAAAAAAAAATTGTAAATGTATTTTCATAGATACGCTATTTTTCTTTATGGTAAATAAGGAAAAGTTTACAAACTCTTAAAACTTAGTATTTATCGTGAAATTATTACTTAAATACTTTAATGCGCTGGGTTGACTTTTTTATAAAGTGTATTCATCGATAAGAATAGTTATGAGCTATTATATAGGTTGATGGTCTAAAAGTAAAATTATCAAATAGTTAATCGAAGGATAATATGTTAACGCATATTTTGCAAATGGAAATTTTCCTACAATAATGACAATGGAAAGGCAGGCTTAATAGTTTTTGGCAAAATATTACCATATCTAATATTAAACTATAATTAAAGTAAGACTTTTGAATACTTCCTAAAAGTAAGTTATTTAAAGGATTTTAATTCGAATAAATAGGACTGAACTTTTTGAAATGCATACTTTCTCGTTGCTCTGTAGAGTTTTATTTATTCTTTAGCAATTTGTGTTTACGTCTTTTTTTGTCAAAGTACAATTTGAAAACTTTCATTTATATTCTTTGTTAATACAACGAATATTAGTTTTTCAATTTAATTTATTGAAAAAGATATGCTTTTGAAAAATCCTTTTGGATTGCCAGTTCTTTCCAAATACGTTTCACATGATCTTAGTACGTGCTATTCATTTTGTTTTATATTAAATCTAAATACAAGTAAACGAATCAGACTGTAGAATAAATACTACATACAGGCTAACTCCGCTCAGCTAACATAAAAGAATAAGCGTCCAGGATAACATAAATAGGAATTAAATTGACAGCTAAGCTTAGAGCTTTTATCGAGTAGTAAACATTGAAAATAGAAATTTTTATACTTTTTTTTTCATATTATTATATGGAAATGGATTTATTATTAGGTTGTAAAGGCAGAACAGATGTTAAGTAATCCATAGAATATGGTAAATAAATCTTTTACAGAAAATTTATAACATGCACTTTGACGTACGATTATCGTTGTAAATTATGGAAAAGAATATTTTTAATAATGATTTGCAGGTTTTTGGAAAAAGAAAAATTATTTTTTAATCAACAAATAATGAAATATTTTTTGTTTGTTTATATGTAAGTTTTCTGAGACAAGAGCCAGAGACCATTTCGTAGTGTCATGACCATGCGGCCATTTGGCGATATCATGTTGCATGTGTATTGACGTAGGCAGCTTCCTTAATGACACTAGTTGAATATATGTTGGAGGGAGAATTGAAGTGCTTAAATTTGATGCAGCATATTAGATTAATTTAGAAAATTAAAACGAGAATTTGGGAACAGAAATGTTTTGTCCAGGACCTCCATAATAGAAAGTGTCCTATTAAAAAAGATATTCTGGTTTCAATGGAATTTGCTAAGGAAATTAGATATAGTACGTTTAACACCAAAAATCAGTGTATTTGCCATTTGGTCAGTGGATGCTAAATTTTCCTTTCCATTACGTTAATTAGCATGACCGGGAAACAAATGAAAATCAAAAATTCGGTTGTTCAGTAACCATAGCAATTTCAATTGAGAGCCAGATCATCTGACGAGTCAAAAATGATTTCAAAGGTTGTGCGATTTTTTAAAAATCTAAATCATAGTAAAATATAAGGATATGTAGAAAAAACACATATTCTACAATATGTTTCCTTAAGAATGAGAAAATTCGGTTTTAAACGTCGATGAATGTATAATAGAAGAGTAAGGAGTAAACAGTTTTTTTTGCTTAAGGATAAGGATGGTAGAATAGAGGCGAATAGATTTTTTTAAATTCGTGATGCACAGTTTACGAACGATTGAAACTTTTATTTCATGATATATAATATAATTTCGTACATTACTAGGAGTATAAGCTTAAATCCGCTGTCTATGGTGACAGTGCTTTATCGGAAACAACGTGCCGAGATTGGTTTCGTCGGTTCAAAGGCGGAAATTTTGACTTGTGGGACAAGAAGCGTGAAAATCGACCTAGGAAGGTTGAGGACCATCAATTGCAGGCTCTTTCTGACGAAGACGATACCCTATCGGAAAATATACTCGCGGAGCAATTGGGTGTTACTCAACCAGCTATATCCATACGTCTGCGTGTGATGGGGAAGATTGAAAAGATCAGAAAATGGGTGCCGCATGAATTGAACGATAGGCAGATGGAACGACGCTAAAACACATGCGAAATCTTGCTCGCCAGACAGAAAAGAAAGTTGTTCCTGCATCGGATTGTGACAAGCGATGAAAAGTGGATATATTTCGAGAATCCTAAACGCAAGAAATCGTAGGTTGATCTCGGTCAATCATCAACATCTTCCCCAAGACCAAATCGCTTCGGACGGGAGACGATGCTGTGCGTTTGGTGGGATCAGCAGAGTATCGTCTACTTTGCGATATTGAAACTTGGTGAAACTTTCACTGCCCCAACAACTGATAAAATTGCGTACTCTGCTTAAAAAAAGGACGAATTATCAACGAAGGCATGACAAGCTGATTTTCCTCCACGATAACGCACCATCTCACATGTCAAAAATGGTCTGAAACTATGTGGAAACACTCAACTGTGAGGTGGTACCCCATCCCGCTTATTAACCAAACCCGACCCCTTCCGACTACCACCTGTTTTCGTCGATGAGCCACGCGCTCGCTGACCAGCACTTCGATTCTTACGAAGACATCCGAAAATGGCTTGATGAGTGGTTTGCCTCGAAAGAGAAGGAATTTTTTTGGTGTGGTATCCACAAATTGCCCGAGAGATGGGAAAAATATGTAGCTAGCGAGGCCAAGTACTTTGAATAAATTTGTTTTTGCTTTCTATGAAAAAAAAAACACGTGTTTTTTTGACTAAAAAACAGCGGATTTAAACTTATACACCTGGTAAAAAATAGACATTGAGAATTTTTGAAAGATTCGGGATTGCAAGATTTTGGATTCGATGCGAATTGGAATGGTTAGTCAAACGTTAAAGATTTAGTCTGTATATCCGTATCGGTTTTAGGATCATGTTGTTTTCTAGTAATAATTTACTTTTTATTGCCAGTTTTGACCTATTGTCTAGAAGTCGGTGTAAGAGGGTTTCAGATTATTTAGAGTTATATCAGGAGTGTGTTCTTAACAAAGTGTAAAAGTAATATGAACACATTTTTGTTCATTTACTCACACTTTTTACCTTTCGAACCAAGCTTCTAAAGAGTAGACTTATTTGTGAAGAATAGTGGTGGCTGTTGAATTGCCTTTATGATGCGTAAGAATGGCTATATTATCGGTCTAAGTTGCAGTTAGTATATTATTGAGATAAGAAATATTGTGGGAATAATGTTAGAAACGATTGGACAAAGGATATTTCCCTGACGCACACCGGCAGAGATAGGATAAATGTCAGAATACTCACTATTTTTAGCTACCTGACAGTATCGGTCTATGAGACAGAAATTTAAAAAATGGTGGCTGTGAGACTAGAGCTAAAAATTTATGTACTATGGAGGTTTGGGGTAATATTGTATTACCAAAATCTTTAATTAAAAAAGAACGTTTTCATTATATTTTTTTTTTAATTTTAAATTGTAGTACAAAGAAAAATTTCTTCTCATATAGTGTAAATTATTTAATATTTATATTGAGTTTAAAAAGAAATCTGATAATTTGATGGTCTTAAACTATTATACCATAGATAAGCCAAAGCACTCAAGTATCATTGATAATAATTAACTTTTATTAGTAATAATCACTCAAGTTTCAGCAATAAGTACTCTCGTAAATAATTATTGTGAAGTATTCTCATTTTATTTCAATTTTACATTTTCGTATTTTATCTATTTTCGACTACCATTTCAGTGAATGTTTATTTTATTACCAATAATTGAATTTTGATTAATTTCATTATTTTATGTTGTCTCCTTTTTCGTGAAGTTGTTTTCAGGACATACTTTTCAGTAATAGTTTCCTTAAGTGCAAATATTTTGAATGGAAATTTTCTTAGATTTGGAATATTTCCAATATTTACGATGTATTTATGTTATAAATAAAAAATATACTTTTATTTTTATTAATACTCATATACAAATATATTGTCAGCTTGTAAAAAGCACATCCTGTTGCTCTCCATAAAATTTTGAATTATTTATAGTCATTTTTATATGCCAAAAGTTATATAATATTTCCACGATTTCTCGTGTTTTTTTTTTTGTTGTATATAAAACAACTTAATTCTTAGTAATTTCTCTTGAATATCCAAATGACTGTTTCAATGATAACTTTAAATTTGACAAACTTTTAACATCTGATTACATACTTGTATATTTTATATTATGTGACAGAACATATTCAAAGTTCTTTAGTCGGTTTTATTATCAGATGATTTAGAAACTTTTCCATAACTGTAACAGTATAAGAATATTTTATGTGAAAGATTCACGTTCCAGATAATATTCTATTCTAGTAAAATATTGTACTTGTTCATACATACATAGACATATATCAGGAGTCAATCTACGAATATTAGGATGAAAATTTCTTAAGCAATTTATCTAGGACATGGTGTGTTGTTTGTCAAAATGTGCGTGAATCGTGAAACGATTCAATTTGAATTTCTTATTCGAATCACGAACAAAATCTATAAAATGTCAACACTTTATTTGCACCACATCCTTAAAGCTTCGCGCTCCAGAAACTTTTATTACTATTCATGAATATTATTCGATGCTATTGAGAATTGACTGGTAAAATGTCACCACTATACAAGTAAATACTCTTCATATCTATAGAAAGATATATGTGCATATGAATATTAGCTAGTAAACTTATATATATATGCATGTATATCCTTTAAAAATATAAGATCTTCTCGATTTCGTCATACCGAAACTTAGAGTCAGAATGAAACAAATCGAATTTAGTTCGACTGAATTGAACTGGAACATAAACGGATAATGTTGAAAGTTTGAATGTGATTTGTGAAGAAAACGCGAAAGTAACTTTCGATATTTTATTTATTAGTTTTGTTAATATTTTGTCATTTACAAAATATTCATAAATATTTTTATGAAAATAATACAAAAATAATCTTAAACTTAAAAGTTTATCATCAAAAGTACATGTTAGTGAGGGGAAAGAGGGGTAATTAATAATGTTTATGCTCCTTTCATTCAATCTATTCAAATGTCAAAGGATATGTTCATAATAAATCTAAATAAACAGAATTTTACGGTTGTATTATATTTATCTACATACATTCATGTCTTACATTCATTAATTACCAGGACTAATAATGTCTTACATGTCATATTGTTCTCATTTTATTTTGTACAAAACATCTTAAAATTCTTGGAATATGTGCAACTAAATTGTTTTTCTACGTTAAGACACGCCTAAAGAATCATTTATCAGGATCATTATTTTACAGAAGGATGAACTGAATTGTTTGTTTTTTTTTCAACTACAGCCTTCCAATACCTTGTAATATTAAGTAAATTACGTGTTTCTTTTTATAGAAATTCTTTTTTTCTTTGTCATAAGTCTTCGTCCTTTCATATATTTATACGGTTTATGGTTTAGTTATATATAGTCTGAACTTGAAAGTTGATATTCCTTATTATATTGGTAGAAATATAAGGAAATGTAGAAATTAGTATTTGGTAAATTCTATTTGAAGTGGAAAAAAAGTATATATATAATTTCTAAAAATTCTATTAATTAAGGATAATATGTTTAAAATTAGAAAATCTTAAAAAATCTCAAATTTATGTTAAAATTTTTTAGGTAACTTATATTAGTGCACTTCTTCAGTGCAAAGGATACATAATTGGGGATTTTATGGGATTATATTTCAGAGTGGGTGCAATATACTATAAAGGAACCCTTAAGGGAAAGTGAATTAGAAAATTTTATAGAGACGGAAAAGGATTTGTGAGTGAATCCTTTAATACTTCTTGGCCAAATTGGCTGACTACTATAATGACTAGACTAGTTGTGTTTTGTCAAGTGTAGGAATTTAAACAGGATTCATTTTCTATCTCGGATGCATTCCACTAATAAGCTTCCTGCGTGCTAGAGTAATATTGTAGGTTTGAAGAAGGATCCAGGAAGTTTGTTTACATAAGCCGTCACATGATGTAGAGATTTTCTCCATGCTATGTTGACATGATGTTATTGGTATTGTAGGAAGTATTTCAGCTCTTTATAACTACATTCCTCTCATATAGAGCCAAGTATAATAAGAACGTGCCCAGAATATTATTATAACATATTAAAACAGAAAAAATATATTTTACTATCGTAGTCCTTTTTAACTAGTACTTATCAACTGCTTCAGCTTATCAAGCGTTGATACTATTATTGTGGTATTTATGTCGTTAAGTATATTAAAAGCTTGAAAATATTATAATTATATTATAATAGATGTTTTTGAATTTTAATTACAATAGTGAATATTAATTCTTTGATAATGATTTTTATAAAATAATCCTTTTATCAGATGATATGGGAATTTTTTATTATTTTTTTATAAATTTTTATTTATTAATCTCTATTAGAAAAAGTGTTTGAAATTAAAAGCTATTTTCATAGTTAAAAAAAAGAAGAAGAAACAAATCGATTGAAAGCCATTTTTCAAGTTGATAATAGAATATTAAAATTTATCAAAGAGGTAGTATGAGATTGGTAGTATGATAAGTCAGTGAGAAATGAAAATTGAAATTAATTTATTCAACAAAAAACTATTTATTTTTCAACGTAGTTTTCTTTTAGCTTGTTACACTTAATTCAATGGTATTACAACTTCTCTAAGCCATCTGTGTATGGGGATCTTTCAAAACGTTGTAAATTTGACAACGTAGTGAACAAAAATTCAGCAAACCACTTTTAAATCATTCCACACGATAGTGACGAGTTTTTATAATAATTTTCAAAGCTTTTTCTGATTTAATATATTATTTTTTTTCTTCATATAAATAAAAAAATACAAATCTTGTCTGATTTCAATTGTTGTCAAAACAAATCTAATGAACAGATGTTTACAAAATTTTATATGTTAACTGTTTACGAATACCATACACATATGATAAAAATAATATCATTTATGTTATATTATATCAGCTACATCCTGACATTTATCATGGACTTGTCATATTGCCCCTGTAATTTTGATATGATTTTTATAAAAGTAATTTCATTTTATATAATAAATAATTTTTATACTTGACTATATATTCTGATAATTTAAAATGTTTAAAATACTTATAAGTATTGGAAAAAGTTTACTATAGAAAGTTCATTAGTGTTAGAATTATTCCAAATCTTATTTATATTGAAAACTGGAATTTTTTTTTTAATGTATACTTTATGAAATTGAAATGACGCTTATTAATTTAATAAATATTTTTTATATAAACTTGTGGACATTTTTTTTTCTTTTATAATTTTCATAATTGATGAACTTCTTATACAATCTGAGATATTGTGAAAAATATTCTTTTTAAAGAATGTACATTTTTGCATAATTTATTTATGTCAAGCTGTATAATATTTTTGACAAATATATATAAATTTAATGTATTCATAATGACAACTGAAAAATAAGTCACCTTTATCTATGTTCTATATATATATTGGAAGAATGTACATACAATCATAATTCCGTTCGTCCATTTAGTAAATATCCTTAAACTTTCACGTTAGAATTTTTTTTGGAAGCATTTACCAAATGAACAAATAGAAAAAATATAAAATTTCTTACTTTACGGAAAAGTTTTTTAATTATGAAAATTTTGTTTACATAGAAAATATTTCTTTCTTCCTATAACTATGACAGGCTTTTAAATGGGGAAAGAAATATTAATTATTTATTATATAAGAGAAGAATAAAATGATTTATATGCTTAATTAAAATTGAAAAAAAAATTATATTTTTAGTATAGCATTGTACAATATATTTGGACTAGGTACTTTAAAAGTACGAACAATTTTACTTTTCCTATCAATATTCATTATAATTTTAATATAATATACAATATTTAGAAGAAGAAAAATCCTGTTTTTAATTATGGTACTTTTATTCAATTATTTACGCTTTTGTTGAGTGTTTAAAAATTAAATATTATTCATAATTTAAATATAAAGATTGTTATTGACAAGCAAATTGGAGAGAAAATTGTTTTGTCATAATATTTAATAAATTTGGAAATTAATGAACAATCAGAACAGAGTATTTACTATTTTTCGATCATATTTATGTTCTATAATATAGAAATAAATCAAAAGAATTGGTAATTATTCAACTTTTGTCAAATAATTGCAGTATCTGTTGTTATACATAGATACGAGGTATGGCTGAAAAGTAAAAAGACGTCCTTTCAAGTGTTTTTTTTTATTTATGGATACAAACAAATCATACAGACTTAAAATAGTTTTTTTTTATTTACTGGAAAACCATTCCTAGTTGAACGTTATTGATCCTGCAAAAAAGACATTCTTAAAAGTGGTTTTTAATCTAAGGAATTCAGAAAATGTCGCTTAGCCATAGATCAGGTGAATAGAGGGTTAGAGAGTCACAGGAATTTCATGGTTATTGATACAAGGTGTGGCTGAAAAGTCCTCGGCTACATTATTTTTGAGTGCCAAAATGACATTCTTTCAAACCATTTTCGATGAAAAAAATGTCACATGATCTACGATTAAGGGAATCAGGGTACCGTTTTGAGTAATTATTAAGATGCTTTAACTGGCATTCATTTCTGACAAAAAAAACAAAAATACCACAATGAAAAGTTGAAAAAGTTTTACTCTGTCCTCGTAAATTTTCAATCCTTATTATCACCATCTGAAAAATTTTCTTTAGATGAAATCGCCTTTGTTCTTTCGTAGCATCCTTACTTATACTAAGTATAAGATTCGCTTTGTTCTATTTACTGAATTCTGTTATGTTCTGTTTATTAGTTATATTGCCCTTAATTCTTTTATTTATATTTAATTTTAATTAATTTAAAAAAAAGTGTTTTATAACAAAGAAATATGAGCTTTACTAAGTACATTTGTGTAAAATATAATATTATGAGAAATACTTTACGAAAAGAATATTTTTTTTTAATTAACTGCATATATACATGTGTTAAGGGAATGAATTCGAATATATACAATATTATTCTACGAGTATAACTATTTTTCACTTCTAAGCATATTCCGACTTTTTAAAGTTCTGAAAAATGTATTAATGGTATAATGTGTGGATATTAAAAGTATCCATGATCATGCTGATCAACAAGTGTTTGATCAGAATGATCATGGATACTTTTAATATCCACACAAGATGTGGATATCATGTTGAAGATACAAATTCAACGTTTACAAAAAAAAACTGTTCCAATTATTTTTAATAATTGGAACAATTTTTTTTGTAAACGTTGAATTTGTATCATCATTAAAATATGGCAAATGTGGGACAAGTAAGATATTCAGTTTTCCTCTATTTTGTATAGATTATCTAGAATCTTTCAACTTAATTTATTACAAACATTTTCATATAAATATCCAAATTTTGAGCATTTACAAACTAAAGAAAAAAATATCTAGATTTCTATTTGTATGTTAGGTATTGGAGACAAGCGCCACGATCATTTAAGCGTGTTCTCAAAATATGTTGACAATATTGTTTTTTGTCAAAATCAAATTTTCTTTTAATTAAATACCTAAAGACAAGAAAATTTATTATAATAATATGATCTACTTTACTTAATTTTTTTTTTGAAAATAAAAAATAATCATTGACAAAATAGTTTATAGGAAAATATGAAAAATTTCTAACATCAGCAAAAGAAATTCACCGTTCAGTATAGAAAAAGATAAAATTTGGTAGTATTTTGAATAAAGAAAGTTAATATATTTTCTTATTGATTAATTGTAAGAAAAGTATCTGTCATATTGTAATAATGTATACAAGTTAATGAGAACATCATCATCATAATTATCATCACCACTATTCATTCGTTAAGAAATTATTTTCAAACAAAAATTCCATTTGAAGAAAACATATACTTTCCTTATAAAACTGTGTGTATATTAAACTGTTTAACGAATAAGAAAATATCTAATATCTTGACTAGACACCTAATAGAATATTATTTGTACCAACAACAACAAAAAACATATTCACATCACTTTCAATCTGCTATTGTTTTTTTCTTTGTGTAAATTAATATTTAATAAGATATTGTTTTTATAACTACAGTTACTTATAGAAAGTTTTATAATCGAATAGCAAGTGTTAAGAAAACCGTTGAAAACATTAAAATTGAAAAACTTTTTACAAATACAAAATCAATGTAATGAAAGTAGAATAGAAAAACAAATAACATTACCTGCCGTCAAGGTGTCACTTGTTGAACATGAGAACTGTTATAATATATGAAGTACATACGTTCATATTATTTACTTTCATTATTTCTCCTTCATGAAAATCAATTAAAAAATAATATCTCATGTTATAATTGTACTTTTTCTTTCGTACTGATTGAAAATATGTGCTTGTACTCATAGTTTTAATGAAACTCACGTTTGCTCCAAACCATAACAGAGCAAGTAAATTTATTAAGTAATTTTAGTATTTCTATTCTTCAAATTGGGGTCAAATATGATAGGTGAATAATTTGTGCAGATTTTTTATTTTTATTTTCAATACTTTTGCAGATTTGTTTAGATTTAATACACTATATGTGTATGATGTGAAATTGCAATGCCATGAAATAAAATCTTGCAATTTTTAATTAGTAGATAATTTTCAAAAAGAATTTCCTATTAGATATAGTATCTTTAATAGTCTGTATAGTGTGAAATTATAAAAATAAAATACTAATATTACTAACAACAAAATATTAAGACTGAATAAAAACTAGATGATGATATGAGACCTAATATAGAACTTAATAACAGGGACACATATTTAATTCACTGGACTGTCTTATCCACAAAGATTTAATTTGCCACCAAAAAATATGGATACTCATGATTAAAAAAAGATGGGCATGAGCACTTTGGCAATACTCTCGTAAGGACAAGATATAAACGAGAACTTAACCAAAAATTGAATATAAAAATTCTACTCACCCACTACGTAAATTTGGTGGAACCTAGATAAAAATGGACTGAGAAATATATCAAATATATTTCTAAACTATCAGTTCTCATAAATTCTTTGCCCTCTTTTGAGATAAAAAATTGTAGACACTCCTGATTGGCTAAACATCCTCAGATGACTAACAAATTACCTATAATATTCTTATATAACTTTCTAAAAAATCAGATTTTTTAATTAGGTTGTAATAGCATCTTCTGCACCTTACATCTTCCTTTGCTATGGAAATTCTCCTTAATCTATAAAAACACCTTCATCATAAGACTAAGACACCCTATTCTACTATTGGAAATCAAGAATATTAGCAATCACCCTCCTTACTTTTTAATAATTAAAAACCACCGAACGATAATTTGAAATAATTGAAAACTGATTTTCCTCAAGGTGGAATTCTTGGTCCTCATGTGTAAAATATTATATTTATATTCAGGATATTCCATCCCTTCCTATATATAATTATAGCAATATTGTTCCATAAAAGCATCAGGTACGTTTTTTATGACTATATTTGGATAAATGTTTGAGATGAAACTGAAACAAACTGACTCTACATATAACTATAAAAATTTCTGATAAACATTACGAGGGTCGTTCATACTTCCTTAGAAAATCCAACAAATTGCGCTCGTAGTGCCGGTAAAGATTTTTTTTTGTAAGTAAAAGTATCGACAGGAAAGCTGTCAAAATTTCAGCTCGATCCATAGCGTAGGTCAATTTCTATCGTCGATTAAAGTTAACGACATTTATTTGTGCATTACAATGGAAAATAGCGAGTTTAGGGCTGTCATCAAACATCTCCATTTGAAAGGCTTAAGCCCGAAAGAAATCAAAGCCGAGTTGGATGCAGTTCATGGCACATCTGCACATGTGTTTGCGACGGTTTACAATTGGGTGAATGAATTTAAACGTGGCCGTTCATCCACAAAAGATGAACATCGTTCAGGACGCCCAGTTGAGGTGTCTACTCCTGAAATCATCGACAAAATCCACGATCTGATTTTGAACGATCGGCGAATTAAAGTGCGCGAATTAGTTGAGGCCACGGTCATATCACAATGTACAGTCGCTTCAATTTTGCATGAAAAATTGTCTGTGAAAAAAATTTCGGCAAGATGGGTGCCGCGTTTGCTCTCAGAGGAGAATAAGCGCAATCGTGCAGTGGACTCTGAGGCTCTGTTGGCACTCTTTCATCGCAATCCCGCCGAATTCCTCCGTCGATATGTCACTGTGGACGAAACCTGGATACACTGCTACACTCCAGAAACGAAGAGACAGTCATCACAGTGGATTTTTAAGGGTAAACGGGCTCCGAAGAAGGCAAAAACTGTGCCATTGGCCGGTTGCGCGAGAAAATCAAAGAGAAACGCCCCCATCTGAAGAAGAAAAAAAATCCTCTTGCATCAGGACAATGCGCGTGTGCACACCTGCGTTGTTTCCATGGCCAAAATTGTGGAATTGAGAATGGAATTGTTGCAGCATCCCGCTTATTCACCAGATTTGGTGCCGAGTGACTATTTTCTTTTCCCCAATCTGAAGAAATGGCTTGGCGGACGACGGTTTACTTCCAACGAGGACGTCATTGCTCAAACGGATGAGTATTTTGCAGAACTTCCGAAATCTTATTTTTTGGACGGGATAAAAATTTTTGAAAAACGGTTGGAAAAGTGTATAGAGCTAAAACGAGATTATGTTGAAAAATAAAAAATAAACCAGTTTTTTCCATCTTATTATAAGGACTTATTGAACTACCCTCGTAAAATTCACATAAACATACGTAATAGAACTTAGAGGATCTGCCAGGAGGCATCTCAATATTATGTGATCAATAATGTACTACTTAATTTTGCTTCTATGTATGATTTTTCTATTTCTTGTAACAAAATATTTCAATAAATAAATAAGAATTCCTCTAAATATTATAATTGTTCTTAAAAGAGTATTTTTATTTTTTTATTATTTTAAATTTAAATGATATCTATTATATTATACAATTTGTAATAAGCAGAATTTTATGTTAGATAAAACGCTCATCGATGTTTCCTTAGAAACATATCGATTTAATTATTAATTGAAAGAAATTTCCTTTTAAACGTCGACGGGTGTATAATAGAAGAGGAAGAGTGACCCAATTTCTTGCTAAAGGATTAGAATAACAGGATAAACGCTAATAATAAGCACAGATCACGATACAAATGGAATATTATATATATTACGACAAATAAAAGAGAACATTAGAGATTTTGGATTGTATGCTTTAAATAAAACCACAAAGTTTGAGTCTGTATATCCAAATTGGTTATAATTTTCTTTTTGTTGTCGGTTTTGACGTTTTGTCTAGGAGTAATAGTAATTGTTTTTATCATCCGTAAAGTTTACTTATTAATATTTTAGCAGTAAAGTTTTAGGTTAACCATTTATCGTCAATAAGCCCTATGTAACGCACACCAATTCTTTGATGGAATATTACTACAATTTACGGTAAGATTAGGAGTCTGTCTTTAGCAAAACGTAAAAGTAATATGAGCACATTTTTGTTTATTCACTCTTACGTTTCAATGACATTTACGACAAAGGTAATGGCAAAAAGTCATTCATAGCACTACCAAAAAATATCAATTCCAATACGTTCGCTGATTACATATTAATTAGTCTAATCCTCGATATCCTTGAAATATTTATTATACAGTAGATCGTACTTAGTTTGGTTTTAAAGATGCTATGTGAATAAGAGACTGAAGCTTTAATCAGTTTTCAAGTTTTAGTCCAAAACTGTGAAGACGTCCAGAAGAATGTATTCATATGTTTCGTCGACTACGAAAATGCTATCGATACAGTACAATATGATAAGCTTATGAATATATTGACTAAGATTGGTATTCATTAAAAATACCTACGATACATCAGAACCTATACTGGAACAAAACTGTAGAACTATACAGATTGAAGGTCTTCAAATCAACAGAGGAGTTTGGCAAGGCTGTATGCTATCTCCTCTATTATTCAACAACCCCTCCGAAGAGATTTTCTATAATTCCGTTAGTGACTCAAGAAAAGAGATTAAAGTTAATGGGGAATAAATGAATAACATACGATATGCTGATGATACCAATCTTATTACAGGCAGCTTAGAAGGTCTATAAGTAAATTCCTCAAGTTATCAGTATATTTTTCTACATCAAGCTCTACCTGCGTGTTATTCTAAGAAATACCTAAGCCTATTAGCCATAATTTTCGGACAATCATATATATACATATATTATTCATATACAGGGTGGTTTTTATGTTCCAGGTCGATTTTGTTTAACCGCCATTTTTGTTTGGATGACTTTTTCGGTATTAATCATATGCCATTCAGCGTGTAATGACTAATTTTGAAAATTGACGACCATCGTTTTTGTGAAAAAATCATTATGAGCGACGAAGCACAATTTGACTTGGTTGGCTGTGTTAATAAACAAAATAGCCGCTTTTGAGGCACTGAAGACCCTCAACTGATACACCAAAAACCACTACACCTTCGTTGAGTAACTGCACGGTGAGGCATTTGGGCCCACGGCATCCTTGGAGAGGCTGTAACCGTTACTGGCGACACCTATCGGAACATGTTAGAAAACTTTTTTCTGCCCGAGTTGGATCAATTAGGCTAACAGAATATGTGGTTCCAACAAGACAATACCACATCATACACAGCTCGTGCTACAATGCAAATTTTAAGAGAAATTTTTCTCGGCCGAATAAAATATAAATTATAAAATTGTATTGTATTTCGTATAAAAGTTATTATGGATCTGAAACATAAAACGCACCTTGTATATGTATAATTTGTTTAAATCTCCGATTTCCATCCACCAATAATCACGATGGATTAAAATGAGAAAATCATTGAGATTGATTTCTCAATGGAGCGACATTTGCTATGCCCACACCTCAGGCTGTAACCCCAGCTACTTACCACCATTTTTACTATAACCAGCTCGAAGCCTACGCTAATAGTGAGGGTCCATTCCGAAGAATGGGAAGCCCCTAACCTAAAATACTACGTATTTTCAAATAGATTACTCTGAATTCAGAAGGATCATTAATTGGAGTTTTCGAAGAAATATCTACCAGAATTTCGGTGATCGCATACCCGAAGCACTATTGGATATTTGGCACCACGACCTGCATAGAGGGTCAATATAAATTGCATTTATTAGTTTTGCTTCTTATTAGCTGCTGCCCATCATTGGGATGATAAGCTGGTATATCCCTAAGATTCTGCCGTAGGGGCAGAGTAATCGGAGAAATTTATATTAAAAAAACAAAGTTCATGATCATAGGCAGTAACGGAAAAAAATATAGAGAGTCCATACTGATAGAAACTGGTCATAAACCTATCTATTTCTATCTTCGAAAAGCTTGCCTAAATTAAATTTACAAAAACCTATGCCTTCCAAATTACCCCCTCCACACTTTAATTGGAAAACCATGGTTGGGAGCAAAGTTGAAAGTGACTGCTTCTCTTGACAGGTTTAAAAAGGCTAGTACTGATCCGTCCACATATAGGAAATTTTTCCTTGAACAGTTGGACGGATTAAAAGATCATCAACTGTTGTTCACGGTCGTCAAACTTTTTGGCTACAGCACCCGCGCACTATTTTGTGGAATCTTCCCTTATAGGGCAACTCCATATTACGGGGAGCTGTGGGCAATTAAAACGGCAATTGAAATTACGCCCAATATTCCCAGCCAACCGATTATTTGTGGCCCATCGAGTAATCCAGTACTTAACACAATTCGTCATAGCCTACTTAGTAATAGGAGTGTTGAGTATCAATGAGTGCCGGGGCATGTGGGAATTATGGGTAATGAAAGTGTCAGTTGGCTGAAGAAACACTTCCTCGACCATTGATCACAGTCATTCCCAATGTACCTCAGCTACTAACAGAATAACAACTAACACCATTAGCCATCTGCAATACGATGACTGGACCAATAGCCACACATTTTTGTCGAGTCATTGGATAACCACCAATAAACCAGCCTTTTCATCATGCATACCGAAATTCTTGGCGCGGAAGCTTCTCAGAATCCGGATTGGACATACTGCTCTTCCTCATAACTTCCTTTTTGGCAACACCAATCGGCTCTTATACCAATCCTGTGGCACCCATTTCACTATCATCCAAATTCTACATGAATACCACATAGCCAAAAATTATTTCGCGAGGAGGATTCCTCCCATTATGGAGCTCCTGGACCCAACACCTCCATTCTCTAGTCCCCTATTTAAACTTCTATAACATACTAATCTGCTCCACAAAATTTAACAAAATTCTTAATATTCTATACTACTAACAACAGACCAGTCTCTCTCACATAACTTCCCACACTACTATGAAGTCGCCAAATGACCTTACGGTCATGGTACTATGAAGTGGCCCCTGGCACATGTTTAAGGGATCTTACAAACAACAAGAAAAATATAGATAGAATGCACCGCTTCAAATATTTTGGCTGGGATTTAAAAGATCCCTGGACATCAGACAAGGATATTCACAAGTAGAATATTAATGGCAAAGTTAACTTTCTTCAGATACAAACAAATACTTTGCAGGTGTAATATAAACCTAAAACCTCGTATCAGATATATGGTACTGAAGCATGGACATTGAACACCACTGAAATGAGCGAAATAGAAGCTTACAAAATATGGTGCTATCGTAGAATCATTGAAATGTTAAGACGCGTCGAGAAAGACAGCGAATTACTTGCAACGCAAGATAATTTACTTCGGCTACATAATGAGAAATACCAAATATGAGCTATAGTACAACTACTAACTCAAGTCAAAATGGAATGTAGAAGAGATATACAGGTAGAAAGCAGATGTCATGGCTAAGAAACATAAGGTATTGGACAGGTATAAATACTATCAGCGAATTAATCCATGCTGTTCGAAATAGAGAAGAATTTTCCAGAATTACCTCAAATATAAATTAAAAATACACGAACATCATGTGATCCTGTTGGATGGACAGTTAAACAAACAACTCTTACGTTCCAACCTGTATTAAATATTGTAGTAGCTATTATAGAAAGATTTTTACGCTGGGCAAGAATGGGGATATCTCACAGTGACAAGGAATATTCTTGGTATAAATGTTAGAAAAGGTTTAAGGTAAATTATTTATTTTTTATAATGTCCGTTAAACTACAATAATTTTTTTTTTCTTTCGAAGAGTCAATCAAAAAGTTTGTATAAATAAAATAATTTATCAATTAATCCTAGCAATACGTACCTATTATTTACTCTTTAAAACTTTCTCTTATTTCACGGTTCTATAAACTCAAGAATTTTCAATTTTCCAAAACTTTTCACAAAAGTTTCTATAACATTTTATGCTTTATATTTTCTTCCTTTTTTCGTATCGTATATTGGATTTTTTTTTTATTTTTTATTTATTTGATATCATAAGAATATCAATTTCCTTTAATATTAGTATATACACATAGATGTATATATCTTTTAGATGGTTTTCAAAAAAAATATCTAACATTTTCGAAAGGGTAATTCAAATATGGTTTTTGCTTTCATTATTCAAGATACTCGTAGTATTTTATAAGCTGTCGAAAATGCTTTCATCATAAACTTGAAAACACAAAGGATCCTTTCCCTAATAGAAGTGTATGGAAGGAGTGTGTATTTTTGATGAGTTCAAACTTCATCCTACGTCAACGGTAAATAAAGGCATCACTTTTATGGATTCGGTTTTTATTCATTTTTTCCTTCCTTATAGAATATCCTGTCTTTATATTTACTTTTTGATTGTCATATATGAATAGATATGTAGCCAGCCTATTTTCTTCAGGATTTCAGCTTATCTATTCGTATTTATTTATTTATCTGCACATATTATTTTTGTTGGAAATGTATTAGGTATTACTACGACTTACTCAATTATTCATTCATATCAAAGGTGCAAAATTGAAAATACGAGATGGAGGTTGAAATGTGGAATTTGGTGCATGTTTGTCTGTACGAATATATAAATATTGTCTGAAGTTGTATAAGGTGATAAATTTGATTTTCCAGTCTCCAAGTTTTCTTCTATCTTACAATATGCTCGTATAGTAATTGCTGGTATGGTAAATTTTCTATTACTATTTGTTGAGAGTAGAGTTCTTGGAGCTTTCGGAACTTAAGACTTTTCTGTTTCTTGGAAATCCAACATATTTTCTATTTTCCAAGTTGGAGAAGCAAATTAAGTTCCTTTCTGACATTGACAAATCGAATGACAAGAAAACTCTTCGAAGAAATTTGGATCTTTACGAAATTGTCTGCTATGTGCTTTACGAAGATCATTTTTTATATTTTTGTTATTTACTGTTCTACTAAAGTCAATTCAAACTGTTTTATGCCTAACATGAACTTTTCTAATGAATATTATAATTTTTTTTTTCCCTTCATATTTTATCCTTATCACTTTTATGTTCTGTTTATTGATTAAATTGGTCTACGTCTCGAAAAGTTTCGAACAGATGAAATCATCAAATTTTCGAGGACAGAATATTTCTGTAACTTTTTACATACAAAAATATCATTTAATATTAATTTTAATATACCATATATTCGATACTATTTAGAAAATTTGAAAAATTTTCTTAAATGTTATCAACAAATTTATAACATGTAAGAGTTAGTATAAATATTTTCATTTATATTTTTAAATAACATTTTTCTTATAAAAGATAAATCGAAAAAGGATATGATAATGAACAAATACATTGACTTTCGTAAATATGTTCTTATACGTGTCAATATTATTTATTAAAATTCAAAGACATATGCACGTATTTCTTAATTGGTTTTTCGAAGAATTTGTACATGACAGTTTTACATTCACAGGAAGTTTTTTATTCAACTAAATTGAAATTGAAAAAATGTTTATAGAGTTATTAATTTGAATTTTCTTTCAAGGTATATAATATTTTTTGTTAGATTAGGTCGAGATCACTTTTATGTGGGCGTCAAAACGAACAAATAAAATATCCTTAAATTTCGGCTGAAAAGTTTATAAGGTTGAAGTATAGATGTCGCCTCTTATTAATTATCACAAAGCACGATCCTTCAAATGATTCCTATCAAAATTTGACAGCAATCGGTCGATTGGTTCGTGAGATATAGCATTTTGAGTGAAGCAACTTTTGTTATTGAAAAGAAAATGGATAAAGACAAATTTCGTGTTTTGATGAAAAAAAATACAGTGGAAACCAAAGCATGGTTTGACAAACGTTATCCGGACTCTACTCCAGCTATTTCAACTGTGGAATATTGGTTTCGTTAATTTCGAACTGGTCGTACGAGCACAGTTGATGCAGAACGCAGTGGACGCCCAAAAGAAGTGGTGACGGCAGAAAACATCAAAAAAATCCACAAATTAATTTTAAATAACCGTAAAGTGAAGATGAGCGAGATAGCTGAGACTCTGAAGATATCGAAAGAGCGTGTTGGACATATCGTGCATGAATATTTGGGCATGCGAAAGCTGTGTGCAAAGTGGGTGCCGCGTGAGCTCACTGTGGACCAAAAACAACAACGTGTTGATGATTCTGAGCAGTGTTTGGAGCTGTTCAAGCGCAATAAACCCGAAATTTTGCGTCGATATGTGACAATGGATGAAACATGGCTCCGTCACTACACTCCAGAGTCCAATCAGCAGTCGGCAGAGTGGAGAGCGAGCGACGAACCGAATCCAAAGCGTGGAAAGACGCAACAGTCGGCTGACAAGGTGATGGCGTCTGTATTTTGGGATGCGCATGGTATAACATTCATTGACTATCTTTAGAAGGGACAGACGATCAACAGCGACTATTATATAGCATTATTGGATCGTTTGAAGAAAGAATCGCTAAGAAACGGCCTCATTTGAAGAAGAAAAAAGTGTTGTTTCACCAAGACAATGCACCGTGTCACAAGCCGATGAAAACGATGGTCAAACTCAATGAATTGGGCTACGAATTGCTTTCCCATCCACCGTATTCTCCAGATCTGGCCCCCAGCGACTTTTTCCTGTTTGCAGACCTCAAGAGAATGCTCGCTATTTTGAGGCAAAACCGAAAGAGTACTATAAAAATGGTATCGAAAAGTTGGAAGATCGCTATAATCGATGTATCGCCCTCGAAGGCAACTATGTTGAATAATAAAAATGAATTTTGCAAAAAAAATATTTTTACTGTGTTACCTTATAAACTTTTCAGCCGAACGTTAAAGCTTAGTTGGTAATTGTTGTGTTTTGAAGTGAAATTTTAAGATATAAGGTTTTATATATATTTGTGAGCAAACCTCAAAAATTTTTAGTGAAAATAAAATTTTAATTTATTACAATTGCATATAAAAAACCATCTTATTTATATGACTATAAGGACTTAATTGTAGGACTGGCATACACTTTTCCTTTCAAATAGTTTTAAGAAAAAATTACAACAGTGTGAAAATGCTAGATGCTGTCAGCCAATTTACACTAGCGGTTCGTGAGATGTTTTGACGTGTTGTATGGCTTATATCGCCATCTTGTAGATAAAAAAATCATTCATAGTCAATTCACTCAATTAATTTTTGGTCACAAAAAATATGTTTACATGGCACGATATTATACTTGACAGCTGTAAGAGGAATCCATCACAATTTTTAAAACAAGACAGATATTTTGAAGGTTGAATAAAAAATTAAACTTTAGCATTTTCATTTCCAGCTCAAAGAAAAACTTTATAATATTCGAAATAAAAAAATCTAATTAAATAAAATTTATTAAAAAATAATATTTGTCATAAGCATTCAAAAATCTTACTTCAAATAACCTATTTGAGGGTTGAACGTTTTCTTGAACAGAAAAGAAAACCTATCTTAAAAAGGTATACCGTAGAATGACTTGTCTTTATCAGCATAAAACTGATCAATATGCTGATTTACAGCAGCATTTGAATTGAACGTCTAACCACCCAAGCAAGGAGTTTTAAAGAGATTTTATTATTGCAGCTTGCTTGGGATATGTTGCCATATCAACAAGGTCAAGCGAGTATGGTGAGTATAGCAAAACATGGCAACCAAGCTCCAATATTTTTTGACGGGTGATCAAACATGTATGTTTTAACTTATGATTCACGTTGCCAGATTTCCAATTGTGGGTGGTCTCGCGTTTTCGTGATTGAACACAATTCCTTCACGATTAGTAAGTTCCGGATGGTTCTGAATGATGAATTCGTTCAACATGTTCAATATTCGACAGCGCGACATCGAAAGCAGACATTCATCAGAGGAAGGATATGCTCTTAGTGTAGTGAATTTTTAAAAGTGTCTCAAAAAACAAGACCTTGTAAAAAACCTTCCTCTGATAAATGATGTCGGTTTGCGTACCACATTTTTTGATGTCGGTTTTCATACCACATTGTTGTAAACGATTCACACTTTATTACCAGTTATCAGTCGCTTTAAGAAAGGATCGTTTTCTCACGTTTAATGAGCATGTTGCAGATGTCTATGCGTACCGTCATATAAATTTCTTTGCTTCTTCAAATGATCGTGAGCGGTTGAATAATGGATGATCAATATTTTTGTAATCTCAAGTGTTATGTTACTCTGGTTTAACTCAATTAATGTCTTCATTTTGTCATCATAAATCTTGATTTTCCTTCCTGACCGAGAGTCGTCGTTGAGATCAAAATCGCCAGAATGGAATTTTGTGAAACCATGTGACGCTCTTATAGAGCATTATCACCGTAAGCTTTACGCAACTTTTCACAAGCTTGACACACGCGTTCTTCCCTTTACGGAAGTAAAACAATTAAATATGTCGAAAAAGCAATGTTTGGTCATTTATCTTCAACTTATCGTAAAATCCGTAGAAAATAAACAACGGGTATGATTTAAAATAAAGCTTAAACTATCAGCTGTTAAATGACATCAACAACATAGATGCGAATAACTCTAGTACTTACAAAAATGCAGAAACGCCATCTGTTCCGAAAATGCGGCTGAACTTTTCCGACAATCCAATAATTTGAATTTCGTGTATTTATTTTTCTAATAATTTACATAATTTAACCAAAAAATTACCAATGATTTATAATAAATTATAATATTTAAGAGAAAATGCCAAATACTTTATAAACAAAACAAATTTCAAACAACTTGTTTGATCTGAAAACACTTAAAAATGTTGTTTTTATTTAGAACAGAAAATCCAAATTTCAAAATCAGGCATTTCATTTAAATTGAGAACATTATTTTCTATTAGAGTCACCTTAATATGTATCTATTCTATCAAAATCTATTTTAGATTACAACACAAACTATGAACGAAGAGGGAAAAATATCCTATAAATAATCAAATATTACTAAAATTTTCCTCTGAACCACTCAACTAGCTCATGAGCATGCATTTTCTTGTATATACGGTATTTTGGTAGATCTTTATTTCCATTTTATTTAGATTCTTGTAGATTATTTTGTTATTTCTAGAATACAGGTCAATCTAGTTGAAAGAGCATTTCTCAAACTTAATGTACACATTTGGCAAGTGGCCAAAAATATTTTCCGGTTAATCTAATTAAAGTTTTTCGAATCATCGATGCAAAGCATCAAAAAACTATTTACTCGTTTTTATTAACAGCAAATAAAAAGAAAACATTTAAAAAAATTCGCTTTGTTTAATAGAATTTTCAACAACAACAAAAAAAATTATCTAAATACAATCGAATCTTTTAGTATTGGTCTGGAAAAATAAATTTTAATAAAATTCTCTTCCTAATAGTTGGTAGACTTTTTTGGAACGCATCCAATGCTATCGTATTTTGCAAGCTTAGATGTGTTCAGCTCTTGTTTTGATGCTGTGTTTATTTGTTAACGAAATAATTGCCAAAAAATTTTCCAAAACGTTCAAAAAGCCAAAACAGAAATCATGTCAGCATAAATAAATAAATTTACAAATCTACAAAAATTACATGCACCATTATTGTCTAGAGTTTTGGGAGAATTTTAGATGTTCTAGTTAAATCTAGCTTATTGCCCCATAAAGATTTGTCATCGGTCGTTATAACGTCTAATGTCTAGCGTGTAATCGAAAAGGATTTTCTGCAATAGTATTTTGGCGCCCATATAATATATTTGCTAAAGCAAAGCATAGAAATTACTCTCAATTTAACCATTATTTTCTTTTATCACGTGTAAAAGATAAGATTTACTTCAAAAAAATTTACTATTAAAAATATTATTTTTGGTTGAAAAATTGTTTTTTTTAAAAAAAAAATATTTTATGATCTTGTCATGAAGTATGCTTGAATATAAATTTTGAAAAATTGTAATGAGCCTTCAGCGATTTTGCTTTGTGAAATGATGAGATTTTGGAAAAAAATGTACTATGACTAATAGAAAAATACTGAAATATTTTTTCATATAATATTAGATGAATTTTTAACAAAAAAAAAAGTGTATGATTTGAAGAAATTTCGTCTTTAAGTGTGGCAAAAATAAAATTTCTGATATATATCCTGTCATAATTTCTTGAAAGTTCTTTGTGATATTTTAGGTTTAAGTGGATGATTTTTGAAAAATGGATGAATAATTTGGCAAGATTGAGAATTCAAATCCAGCAGTTTTGGATTCATCGCAAAATTGGTCATTGGTGAAATATTACAAAGGAAAAGTAATAATTTTCAATCTTGTCCCCATATTTGTGATAGAAATTATGTTTGCAGCAGGTATGAATAAGTGAATTTTTTTATGACGCTACTTGGGGATTACTTACTACCATGCCTAACCATTATCCTGTATAAACATAAAATTATTAGTTGGAATATTTTTTCTTAATATTTACCCAAAGTTAAAATTACTTTGAAACTATTAAACATTATAATTAGCCCGGAAGTCATTAAGAGTTCATCATAGTCTAATAGGCAAGTAAAAGGAACAGGAGACTTATAGCACCTCAAATTAGCTCTAAATTAAATAAATCCCATTCCAAAACCGTCAAAGTAACATAGTCATTGGATTGAGTATTATTCCAGTAAAATTGAACTGATAAAGACTAAAAAAATTTACTATGGACGAATGAGCCAAAGTTTCCGATTTTTATGTATTCAAAAAGGATTAAGGTATATCACCGTAAAAGGAAGACTCGATTATGGTTTCATTGGTGAATGATTAACTATGCAGCAAAATAATAATGCTAAGCATACCCCGAAATTATGCAAAGTTTTCTATACCATAAAAAAAATAAGAAGTTATTTTGGAAATTATGGCATGGCCACCACAATTACCCCATCTTAATCGCATTTGAATTTTTGTGGGATGAGCTACACCTTCAAGAAAGATCTATCCTTCAAGAAAGATCAGCTAAGAATTCTTTTGCAATGCTGGAACAATGTTTCAATGGATACTATTGTATAAAAAAAACTGATCGACTGAATGCTTAGAATTATTCGAGAGCAGTCTGATAAGTCAGTGATAAAAGAAACAAATATTTATATCAGTTCATTTGGATTATACCTAAAATATCCGACAACACCATTAAAGTCGTTTTACAATACGATTTTGGTCAGGTGTTTACAAGCACGATAATCATCTTGCCCATAGGTTGCTCATTACCAAAATTTTAAGTAAGATGTTGCCTACACGTTTTTTTTTTGAGATTCAGTTATTTTATACACTTCATTTGCAAGTATTTTAAAATAATATCATGTATATTTTTAATAATTTATTCGGTAGTGATCTAAATTGGATATACTGGGCCCTCAGTACCATTTGTGCTCGTACGACCGCAACAAAATTTAGTAAACCACTTCCGAATCATTCTATACAATGCTGAGGAGTTCCTATTATACTTTTTAAGGTTGATTTTCGTTTTAGATATTGTTTTTTTCCTCAAAAAAGTAGTTTTTAATTAAAAACACACGAAAATCATTTTTCCCATATTAATAAAAAATCATTAATCTTGTCCGATTTTAATGTCCATTAAAACTAAACAAATAAACATTTTTATATAAAATTTTTAAACGATGTTGTTTTAGAAATTCTAAATGAAGGTAAAAATAAAATTTTGCTAATATCAGCTACTTTTTTGTGTTTATCACTGACTTATCAGGTTGCCTTCGAACAATCATCAAACTAAAAAAAAAAAAAAAATTTTTAGTATTCGTAAAAAAAGAGTTTTGAGTATTTTTTTTATATTAAATTTTTACCAAGGCGGTGTCATTTTCAGCTTACATTAAATATTCCTGTACAATGGTTACTAATAAAATGAAAAAAAAAATATTTTTTGTTTTGTTTACTATATAAAATATGAGTTTAATTTTTAATAATTGCGTAAAAATAATTTTTGAACCATGAAAAAATTTGAATTCAAATGAAAAAATAAAAGTTAATTAGTTTTGCACACTTCGAAGTTAAAAAATGCAGTTTTCAAAAATAAGATATTCTCTTATCCTTTTACAGTATCATGAAAAAAACCAATTATCCTTCTATTCAATCCAAAATATAATATAATGAAATATAATTATTTCGGTAATAAATAGCATTTATAGACATTTGTTTATTTAATTAGATACGCTCTAATTAATTGGATTGAAATGGTTTTTTTTTCTTAAATTTTTAATCACATTATCCAATCAGTAAAATGCTCATTTTAGACTAAAAATAATGAACGTAAATGGTAAACTCTTTTAAAGACCACACGTGTGACTAGTTAATTAGCAAATTCCTTAGAGTTAACTATTGGAATTACGCAAAAACATTGTAACTGGTCGATAGACTTTATTTTCATTTATTTCGAGTCATTTAATATGGAATTGAATTGAATAGTTTACCGTCATGTGATGTGATGCAATATATCTACTCGAAGAATCGATAGTTCGATCGATCGAATTACGTTTGCTTCGATTTGCGCGGCGCCCTTTTCTGTCACATCCACATTAAGGTGTGTATGTGGGGGTCTAGATCTGCAAACTGATCGTACAATTTACCTTGACATAATTTTAACGTAGAATTGTATTTACGTTTTCAATTATTCTCTGCGATATCGATTGAAAATCCTCTACTTCTGGCGGTGTTTATTGAATAGTACAATACAATCGTACAGTACCTCCAATATGAAACGATGTACTATGCTACAATATAAAAATCAGTAAAAAAAAGTACAATAAGTTTTAAAAATATCCAAGATGATTTATTTACAAAACGTTTTCTACTATATTTGCATTGTAATTTTTCATTTCAGGTGACCAAATTTTGGCATTGAAGAACAATTTGTCTGATGTTCAACGAATCGGATCATCAACTGACATTATCGATGAGCCATCAGATGAGGTAATTTATATTGTTTACCTTTAATTATAGTATTATTGAATATTCTATCAAGCATTTAACATCAAATAAATTATATAGAAATGAAAAAGTAGTCGGAAAAAAATAATTGTGCATTTGTCCACAGTAGTGGCATACGCAGTATTTTTCTGAATATTTTCAGAATTTTGTTGAACGCCGCTGTTGAATAATTGTAAATTAAAAACGTGTTATTCGCGTACTATTTGAGCTTATCTATGCCCGTTTTTTTAATCTATTTTATTTCTTAGTGTTTATTCAACAAATCTTTAGTAAAATTAAATAAATAATATTTATAATTTCATGTTATTTAGTTTCTCAAATGTAAGAAAAGTGAATTTGTTTAAAAAAAATCAATATTTGTGTTTAAAGTGTTGAATTTTTTCTGAAAAAAAAAATAATTTATTTTATTAGACAAAGAAAATAAATTTTTAAGATTTTTATTTTATTAAAGACTATTAATCTATTCTGATATCTTTTTTTTAAATGATTTAATCTTTTGTAAAAACATTTTTCACATACCAAAATTAAAGTATTTTTCCTTTTGAGTTTAAATGTAGTGTATTGAAATTCTGCAACAATAAATCTATATTTTGTGAAATAAAATTATTGGAAATATTTTTTTTTTAAAACACTTAATTTTATTTATTAACTAAATCTACATATAAAAATATAAAAATTTAGTTTTAAAATAGTTTTTATATTATAATATAGATTCTAAGAATTTTGATATGTAATCAAATTAAGTTACGAGGCTTGTATGATTAATACCTAATCATCAGCAAGATATTGTGTTCCTAATTTTAAAACAATTTTATTTTTTGGAAATCTAACAAGAATCCTATCCAATTTTTAAACAACTGTGTCTCTTAGTTTGCGATACAACCTTGAATAACTTTTGTGATTTTTTAATGGAAACAATCAAATATGGATTAGTGATAAAATATTTTTTTTTTCGACTATTATATTTAGATTTTTATTTAACAGATTCTTAAGTGATAGTTTTTAAGATAGCTGATCTGGTATACATCTTAAAAGAATGTGTTGGAAAAATATTATTGTATATAAAATGTTCGGTATACGGAAGCTATCGGCAAGATGACTATCGCGTTTGCTAATACCTGACCATAAACGTGTTCGTATAACACCTTCATTGGACTATTTGGTTATCTTTAGGCGTAATCCAAATAACCGATTTTTTCTATATTTAAATTTGGCAGAGAAATATTTGGTTCTAACGAAGTGGTGATCGCTGAAACAAACGCCTATTTTGAAGGACCAAAAATCGAAATGTTGTAGAAGAGAAAAATAATAAATATAAGGCAAAATATTAAATGAATTTTAAACATAAAAATGTTCACTTCTAGTCAAGGCTATATAACAGTTCGGCTGAAAAGTTTATAACGTAACACAGTAGAAATATTTTTTTTTGCAAAATTCATTTTTATTATTCAACATAGTTGCCTTCGAGGGCGATACAGCGATTATAGCGATCTTCCAACTTTTCGATACCATTTTTATAGTACTATTTGGGTTTTGCCTCAAAATAGGCCTCAGTTTATTCATCGGTCTTAAATTTCTTGCCAGCGAGCATTCTCTTGAGGTCTGTAAACAGGAAAAAGTCGCTGGGGGCCAGATCTGGAGAATACGGTGGATGGGGAAGCAATTCGTAGCCCAATTCATTGAGTTTGACCATCGTTTTCATCGACTTGTGTCACGGTACATTGTCTTGGTGAAACAACACTTTTTTCTTTTTCAAATGAGGCCGTTTCTTAGCGATTTCTTTCTTCAAACGATCCAATAACGCTATATAATAGTCGCTGTTCATCGTCTGCCCCCCTTAGAGATAGTCAATGAATATTATACCATGCGCATCAAAAATACAGACGCCATCACCTTGCCAGCCGACTGTTGCGTCTTTCCACGCTTTGGATTCGATTTGTCGCTCGCTCTCCACTCTGCCGACTGCTGATTGGACTCTGGAGTGTAGTGACGAAGCCATGTTTCATCCATTGTCACATATCGACGCAAAATTTCGGGTTTATTGCGCTTGAACAGCTCCAAACACTGCTCAGAATCATCAACACGTTGTTGTTTTTGGTCCACAGTGAGCTCACGCGGCACCCACTTTGCACACAGCTTTCGCATGCCCAAATATTCATGCACTATATGTCCAATATGCTCTTTCGATATCTTCAAAGTCTCAGCTATCTCGCTCAACTTCACTTTACGGTCATTTAAAATTATTTTGTGGATTTTTTTGATGTTTTCTGCCGTCACCACCTCTTTTGGGCGTCCACTGCGTTCTGCATCAACTGTGCTCGTACGACTAGTTCGAAATTGACGAAACCAATATTCCACAGTTGAAATAGCTGGAGCAGAGTCCGGATAACGTTTGTCAAACCATGCTTTGGTTTCCACTGTATTTTTTTTCATCAAAAAGCAATGCTTTATCCATACACGAAATTCGTCTTTATCCATTTTTTTTTCAATAACAAAAGTTGCTCCACTCAAAATGCTATATCTCACGAACCAATCGACCGATTGCTGTCAAATTTTGACAGGAATCATTTGAAGCATGGTGCTTTGTGATAATTAAGTAATTATCAATTAAGTAATAATTAATTTTTGCAAGAGGCGCCATCTAGACGTCAACGTTATAAACTTTTCAGCCGAACTGTTATTAATCATACAAAACTCATAATATGGTTAAAAATATTAGACTAAAAATATTAATTAAGAAAATTCCCCTATAGTATTATTCAGTTTAATAGAATTAAAACAAATAGCCAAAAATTCAAATAAACACTTAAATTATTGAAAATATTTAACTAAAAGGAATTATTTAATTAACCAAAAAAGCATATTATTCTTGAAGAGTTTTTTTTCTCTCGAACAAAATAAAATTATAAATAAGATTAAAAAAGGATTAAATAAAATGTGTTAATCAAGAATTTAAGAAATTAATATTAAATACAATTTTCTTGTAGTATGAATTCTTAATATCATATTATATTTATGATAAGCGATGATAATTATTAGAGATTCTTAATGAATATTAAAGAATTTCTTCTAAATTCTATCTTAGACTATTGCAAGTTTGATAATACTTATAAAATATTACATTGCATATTTAGAAAATTCCTAATTTATTCTATATAAATTCATTTTATTTTTGATATTATATAAATTTAATATAATATTTCTGATAAATAATTTAAGTGCCTTTTAAAACCAATTTTCAATATTTCCTATGTTAAGAAGAATTTAGTATCTTTTCATTCTCATAGTAGTAAATTCGAACAATCCAAGTCGATTACTTTCCAAATGATGTACTTTTATTCTCCAGCTAAATTGCAAGTACTTTAAAATTACAAAATCCATTATTGCATTTTTTATTGTACAATTATTTGTTCAGAAAATAGATACTTTTTTCTAAAAAAAAAAGTCGAATTTATCGAACTGTTACCATTTCAAGTAATGCATAGTGTTTGTTGGAAATTCTCGTTGATTGAAACTCTAAACGCAACGAGCAATCGTTATCGAAACTCTCCCTTTATAATATGTTATTAGTGATACTATTGTAGGATAAATCTATAGTCAATACAACGATATCTATTGCACTTTATTGCAAGAACAAGTAAAGTACATAAAAGAGTAGAGATGGATCAAGAATGATATTTTTTTCATCTGCCACTACACTCGATGTCTGTCTCCTAATCGATTTATGATATATAAGATTTTCCAATAAGAGTGATATGATTTCTAATGGTACGTTTCGGCTATTTGTAATATGTCATGATCTGTTTTTTTTTGATTGTATTCAGTAAGGTTTACAATTTCATCATTAAGAGATATACGCAAGAACAACGTTTACAAATTACTCAAATTTATTATCAACATAATCGTTCTCCAAATGCAACTTTTCGTGCACTTTTGCCATCTGAGTGGTGCGGTAAATAAACAAAACTGTCGATTTTGGTGCAAAGAAAATCCACAAATTATTCATGAACACCCATTACATACACCTAAATTGACAGTTTGGTGTTGTTTTTGGTCTAGTGGAATCATCCGTCCGTACTTCTTCCGAAATGAAGCTAGTAACACCGTTATTGTCAATGGAGAGCGGTATAGATCGATGATAACCAACTTTTTATGGTCGAAATTGGAAGAAGTTGATCTTGAAAATATCTGGTTTCAACAAGACGGGGCTAAGTGCCACACAGCACGTGCAACAACCGAATTATTGCGAGAAAAGTTTGGAGATTCGATTATTTCAAAAAATTGTGACAATGAATGGCCTCCAAGATTTAACACCATTAGACTATTTCTTGTGGGGTTATTTGAAGTCATTGGTCTTTAGCAATAAACCAGACTCTCTTCAAGCTTTAGAAGTCAATATTGAACGTGCTATTCATGATATACACATATGACTTGATTTAGTGGAAAAAGTGCTCAAAAATTGGGTTCATCTAATTCGTTCCTGCAAAAGAAGTCGTGGAGGCCATTTGAATGACGTTTTATTCAGAACTTAATTGTATCGATTGTACTTTACATTAAATAAAAAACAGTTGAATTTCCTTAACAATTAGTGTGTTTTTTTTTTGAAAAAAAATCATATCACTCTTTTTGGAAAACCGTATACATATATTTTGTTCCAGAAATAT
Source organism: Atherix ibis (assembly GCA_958298945.1). NCBI lineage: Eukaryota > Metazoa > Arthropoda > Insecta > Diptera > Athericidae > Atherix > Atherix ibis. Next base: position 40,722,905 of record OY282606.1, read on the forward strand.
TTAGTTTTTCTAAAAACGTGAAATATACTCTATCAATATATACTATAAAAAAATGCAGTTAAATATAAATAATTTCCTTTTACAAACCCCAATCGTAATTCTTTTACGTAAAATTAAAATGTCAAAGGTAGAAAGTAATTATAATTTATGTTAAAATATATTCGCAGTTAATGGACGAATGAATAAATAAAGTAAATAATTGATTTTATTTATTGTACAATAAAAGGATTTCTGAGAAAAAAAATACAAATCAAATAATATATGAAAAGTTTCGTTTAAAAAACTGATTCCTTTTCATAATTAGTCGTTGATAAAATAATTTTCTCTTTCCACTATTTTTTAACAGTAAGAAAATATTTTTGGAATAATCTTAAAAGATACTCGTATGATGTTGTTAAGTTAATTAATCTGTTTATTTAGAGAAATAGAAATAAAAATTATCCTTGCAGTATTTTTTCTAATAAATTTAATATTGTTGCTTTGTCATCTATATCAACGATCAGACAACCGGGAGTCCGATCTACGTCTGCTGAATCAAAAAATTCTAGACGTCCAGACTTGGTGCTGCTTTTTTTCTGTTTGATACTCCCAGCATCTTCTTAATCCATACAGATATAGAGTGTCTAACTCACCGCAGCCTATTAAAATTAATTTTATCCACAACCGTGTTGATATCCTGGAGAGTGTGTTAACGCTCCAGAATATCATCATTAAATAGGTTACGGAATCATCCATCCTAATGTTGGGATCCAAAAATTCATCGAAGGATCTTTCTCAAGAATGCGGACAAGAATTCGTAATGGTTTTTGTTGTGAACCCAAGTTTTTGAAAAAAAAACGCAGTTTTATCCCAAAATAACAGATTATCTTATAAAGGGTAAAAATAACGCACAAAAATGCAGCTCTTCGCCAGAGATCATTGTGGATGTTAAATAGCTCTGAATTTTAGCTACTTTTTACTGTTCATCTCGTCCTAGTCATGTCCAGTCTAGTCAGCCTGATCAATTTTTCTAAGATGCCGATCTATCTTTCTGGAATGGTGCAATAATTTTATGGGCAAATAGGGCAATCCTGGCTAGTAAGATAACGGACAATATCGTAAAGATGTTACTCAGTAACAATTTAAAAAAAAAAGGATATTTTCTATAAATATCAGAGGTTTTCAAAAGTCTTTTTACAAATTTGACAATATCAAATATTATTTCATTCGTTGATGTAAAGTAAAAATATTTTCTTTTTACTAAAGCAAATCCCTTAAACATAATAATAAAACTTAGTATTACAAGATTTTTGGTTGACTCACATTCTGTAAAAAATTATTATTAAAAGCATTTTCTCTTTTAAAAATGTTTTAAATTGCAGAAACGTAAAAATTTCATTACGAATAGTTTTTTTTTTGCACACACTACAACTGCCAATGTTAATTAACGATTACAGAATAGAAATGAACGCAAATTTAATGATAGTAATAATAACAATCGACAATGTAAATATAGTAATTATAGATAGATAAGTATATTCAATCGAATGAGGTCATCTAATTATTATATTATATACTTCATCGAATATAGTAAAATTTTCATAATTGCAAATAATTATGATGATAACTTTTCAGGTTTTTCTAAGAATTGTACGTCGTCTGGCATCGTTGAAACAGCAACAGGATCAGGAGGAACAACAACTGAAGGAACAGAATCAAAATCTTGAAGATGAAGAGGAGGAATATTATCCAGAAATCGACGAGACAACAGTCGATGTTATAGACAAAAATACAATAAAGGAAAAATTAAGTGGTGTACAAGACAAAAACAACAGTGATAATAATAATGATTTGAAGGAAACTGAGATAAAATCGGTATTGGGGATAGAAAATGACATTACAGATAAAACTTCTACTAGTATATTGAATAATAGGAATTCTAGTGGGTTGACCTCTTCATCCTGTAACATAAAAGATCCATTTTATTTAGCGGAGGAATCAAGTGAACAAATATTAATAGAACAAAACCAAGAGAGATTCTATCAACCGGAAGAGAACGATGAAAATAAGAAAACTGTGCATTCAAGTGTAAAATTGTGCAAAGAAAATTGTGGATTTTGTTGCGCAACAACAAATGTGCACAATAATAATTGTAACCGGTGTCCAAGAGATAGTTACAATCTTAGAAAACAGAATTCAACTCTAGAAATTGAGAACAATGTAAATAATAATAACAGCATCAGTACTAGCGACTATAATAGTTGTAATAGTAATCAAAATATTATTAATACTAATCATAATAGAAATAATAATAGTAATAATAATAATAATAATAATAATAATAATAATAATTGTATAGAAATTAATAAAAATAATCGTATCGAAGAGAATTATCTGAATAATAATTATTGTGAATCAGTATTAAATGGTGATTTGTGCAATTCAAATGTCGATTTTGAGGCTTTTGATAATAGCAGTTACGAACCGGACTGTTTAGTGGACATTAATATGGGATCAAATGTTTCCCGTACCTCCGCTAAAGGATTATCTGGACGACGGACACAATCATCTGGTAAGTTTGAATAAAAACAATTTTATTGATTTTTTTTTTAATTTTAAATATTTTGTTTTCTGAAATTTGATTTTCTGTAAAAGTTTATCTTAAAAATTAACCAAATCGAAAATAGTTGAGAAATTTTGCCAAAATATCTAATAAAAAGTATATAATTTAAATATGTAAAATAATTAAAAAGTATTAAAAATCGATCACTAAGTTATAAGATCTTCCAAAATGACTAATAGTATGTATTTATGAATTCTGCTATTTTTGTAAAAATTCCATTATAGTTATTTAAAGTGGAATTGTTAAATTTTTTAGTACTTATTCAATGTTAGAGAATAAAAATCAACTTTAATTTTTCTAAATTTTTAATGTTTAGCAAAGACTTCTGTTTTGATTCAATTCATTTAAAAAGTGGACTACTTTATTTAAAATCTGCTCAGCTTTATTTGAAATTTGATTCTTAACAATTTTGAAGTCCGGTCTAGACATGCTAAATTAAAGAACTCGCGCCGCAGTCTTCCAATTCGACAGCATGCTTCTGTCGAGCTGTCTAACGCCGTCAATCCACCGAAGACAGGTCCTTCCTCTGGGACCATAAATGCAGATACTATGTGGCTTTTCAAACAGGATCTGCCTCACACGCAGCCTATGGAGCTTAATTTTATCTCACAACTAGGAAAATTATTTAACTTTTTCGAAGCTATAATTTTCTACCTAATGCGAATAGTGCCCATCTTTGGGCCATTAATTGATGAAACGCATTTCTTGCAATCGTTAGCCTCCGTACTTAACCAGTTATCAGCTGATCCCATCAACATCGGGTGTCCTTTGGTACGAGTTGTTAAGTTTACGAATCGCTTTTATTCTTTCCTCGATGCTTAGTGACAGCAGTATTTATTCTTCTGCTGGCGGGGACTTCCAACTTGTATTGCGATAGTTAGTATTTAGCAATTTATTAAAATCGTCCACACATCGCCTTAATATATCCATCTGGTCAGCAATCAGATCAACATCTTTGCTGCGGTATGGTGAGCATCGTGGTGTAAATCGTCGCATCCTGCTCACAGCTATGTAAAACTTTCACAGCTGGTGTGGTTGCTCCTTAAATTTTTCCACTTCACAGACTTGTTAGTTCTGCTAAGCTTTTTCCTTTTGTCAGTCAATCCCTCTTCTCTGTTTTTCCCAATTGACGATAATTTACTATGCGTACGCGCTCGTTATTCAGCATTTTTTATTTCGGTTACTCGCTTAATTCATCGCCAAACCAGCCATTCTGACTCAATTTGCTGCTGGGACCTAATAATTTTCCGGCCGTAGTAAAGATAGTGTCCTTTAGGTCTTTCTAAACCCTTTCAACATATGCTTCGTCTCCAGGGCATATAAGAGTATATTTGTTTACGTTTTTGATTATTGCATCCTCTTCAAGTTCGTACTTTGTTTAAACACGTGCATCTAGCAGGGGCACTTGTGTCAAACCTGTCATTTGCCACTTGTAAGGTAGTGATCCAAACACGTGCATCTAGCAGGGGCACTTATGGTCAAACCTGCCATTTGCCACGCCAATAAGGTAGTTATCCACGTCAATGTTGACACCCCTAAATAAATTTTCTCAGACGTTCTAAGTTTGACAGCTGCCAGAGGTCACTTTACACGTGCTAAATTTGGTTTGAAGCGGTTCCGTCTAAAGACTTCCAGGTGGTGTTGTGGATATCTTCCCGCGTAAACCAGGCACTTTAAACGATTATTTCATTTACTGCTGTTAACCTGATGGTTCGCAATCCGTTATCATTGGTATGCTCATGCTAGCTTTAGGTGACACCGTATCTCGTGAATATCGCCCTCTTCCCTATCTTGCTGTTAAAGTCCCCAAGTTGGAGCAGACGTCGATGGCTCATTTTACCATTTCGAAACAGTTGTCCCCTTCCGAATCGGCACTCTTCTCCTTAGCTGCATGAATATTTATAAGGCTGAAGTCATTGTATTTGCTAACCCGGTACTTTGACAGAGTATCCGGCAACTACTGAGCAACTCATGAAAACATGCGCAATCTTATCCACCATTTCATTTGCCATTGTTTTTGTCCGTTTTTGGTTTTTAATTAAAATGAGTTTCACAGAATGATGTTATTAATCCCTAACCCAATCTGCCTAGAAGATAACATTCGCAAAATTTTAACTGGAGAAGGCCTATAGACTTGCGGGAACACTTGGTCAGCAAAATAGTTGCAACGCTAGTGTAATGCGCGGTTTTATGACTAGCCAAAGTGTATTAGGACGGGTGGCTACTAAAGGGTAGGCCCTGACTATTTTTAACAATAAAATGGTCAGTGCTTACCTAATAGGAGCCATCCTTCTACATAGTTTCCCTCCTCCCTTTACAACTGAGCTTAGCACCGTCCTTGGCGGAATTAAGAAAAAAATCTGAATAATTTTATTTAAAATCTGATCAACTTTATTTAATAATAACTAGTCAACAAAATTTTTTAAAAATAGACTTTGTTTACAATAATATTGCTATCAAATTGTAGCATTAAAATAAATAAACACATTTCAGAAAAAAATCTACACTTTAAAAAAAAATATAAAAAAATAAGGAAAAATTCAACATTTTACAGAATTATTTAATTTAAATGAAAAATTTATTAGTTTGTTGACCCAAATTTGTTGTTTTTTTTAAAAGAAAAAAAAATGTTTTCTTTTAAAAATAGTCTTATTCGATGAGGAGCACTTTACCGTATGTTTTGATATCATTTGTAATCATTAAGAAAGATTGCAATTTTATCCATCATTTAAGAAATGATTTAAGAGTGTATTTGTATCTGAAAATTTTCAACAATAAATTGATTGAATTATATTTAGATATAAAATTTTTTCAAGTGAATCATATCATATCTTACAAGACTTAGTAAATTATTCGTTTTTTTTAATGATTTTATTGGTATTTACTATATATTCTTTAATCATACGCAATACAAAAAGCTCTTATAAAAGATCAATAAACTGGAAAATATTCATTACATTTCTTATGCTATAAAATTCTGTTGTTTATTCGAAAGAATTGAAAGTAAATTTTTGTGTAGTGCAATACTCACGTTAGTATATTTTATGATTTTTCATTACAACTATTATAAAAAATAAATTAGTTACGGTGAAAATACTAAGACATGAGTTGAAATACTTAGGAATTCGTAATGTAAATAATTAGTTTCGAATAATTCATAGTAGAAATGATTTATGAAATATTTTAAAGTTTTTTGAACTTTTTTCGATTAATTATAAATTGTATATTTAGTAATTTGGAATAAATATTTATATACACTATCATAAAAAGATATTAAATTGGAGTATTTATGGTATAAGCTATAATTATAGAATATTTCGAAATATTAAATAAATATTATAACAAGATTATAAGAAATAGGAATTTAGGTTTTATAAATGATCTATCGGTTTTGTCTGCTACAAAATCTTAAGTTCCACACCAAAAAAATAACAACAATTTATTCACAAAAATGGAGACGATGGAAGCTTGACATTATTTTGAAACTGATCACCCCACTTGCTATGGATCTACATTTTAGGCACATAACCACATCTGAGGTCAAAAATATAATCCTAAAAAGCATATCATACTCTATAAAACTTTAATACATCCTAACCATCGAAAATTGGCTTACCAAGTCGAGAGTTTACCAAAGTCAATCTTTAAAAAAGTGTCCATGTTAAATCAACTCTCCGCCACAAACTAGTTCTCTTTTTAAATCTTATTGGTAGGTCAATTTTACAAAATATACAAGTACGATACTAAGGTTAGATAAACGACTCACTTGGAACCCATACATAAAAGAAAAAGGCTTCATTACTTATACTACACGGCAACAAATCTAAATTATTAATAAATAATAAACCCAATTGAACTTAGGGACTTGAACTTTGGTATTCCACCAAGTCTTTCAATTCCCATAAAATTCACTACCCTCAATCGAAATCCTTCGTAAAATTGTTGACACCCCTCTTTCTATGTCTAAAACAATGTCATACACCGAGTGCTACAAATCCCGTTTGTCACTTATAACGAGCAATATGTGTTGCTCGTTATAAAAAATGTTTGTTTGTTTGTTGTAAGGTCTCTGAGACAAGAGCCAGATGCTATTCTATCATAAGGCCATTCGGTGTTAAGAAAAAAAGGTCACATTATTCGTCAACTCTCATTTAGTGATCTTCAAAATCACTTCCCGGGGCCTTAAGACACTTTGACCTTAGAAGTTGTTTGAAAAATTTTTTATGAATGCCTACTTTTTCTTGTTATTTTGAATTTATTTTAAAAATATTATTAAAAAAATCTGCTTTTTACAATAATTGCAATTAAAATTATCCTGAAACTTAAAAAAAATATGGTGTGTTTCTTTTTGAAAAAATAAATGATTTTTTTTATTAACAATATTGCTTTCATTTAGTATGAGAGAAAGAAAAATTGCCTATTCCTTCAATTGAGTATTTTTACACTCCCACAAAAGCTTAACAGGTATGTGTTTGATAAAATATGAATTATTGTTGAATTAATTTTAAAATCATAAATAAAACTAGGCTGAATTTTTGTTTTGTTTTGATTTTTATCGTTAATTTCTTGGGTTTTGAGCATTATTCAATTGTATCGTATTTCATCAAGTATTGTGTTAATGAAGTCTTAGTTTGTTTATATTCCATACCACAAATAGGTCAAGTGAAGTAATTCTGTTCAATTTAGCATCGTCGAAAAATTAGCAAACGTAGAGTTGCAAAATCAACTAACTACTTTCCATAAAATGATGTTAGTTACATAATGAAATGCTCTTATTTGCAATTATACTTAATTTACATAGTAAATGATAATAGTGTAAGTAATAATTTTCATTGTTGCTTTCCTTATGCTTAGATTTAATCAATAACTAATTTATTCAGATTTAATTAGAAGATAGTTTATTCAATTCTGTATATTCTCAACCAGTTTTCCATAAAATGTTTAATAGCTTGTAACTGTTTTGATGATACCTTTAAGGAAAATGTTTATAATTGTATAGGGAATTAAATTCAATATTATTTTAGTTCATCAAAAACCTTATTGCGTTTATAATTTTTTTATTGCATTATTTTATTTCTAACAAGAATATCAACACATCTATAAGCACTTAATTAAACTGGCTTGTGTATTCATAGTTCAGAGTTTGTACTGTATTCAAATTCTAAATATAAAATACATTTGATAATATCTTAATCATAGAAGATACTATCAAATTTGATAATAGTCCCTCATAGAGCAGTATTATTAAGAAATTATCTTAATTATCTATCTTTGATTATACACAAAAGGCTAAAGTAATCAAACACAAATCATCTGTTTATCATTAAAGTTGATTTTTCGATTGTTACATATTGAAGACAGTTTTCCAATGGACTTTGAATTAATTGGATTTGTATTTGTATAAAAGCTGAATTGTTCCACAAAAGATTTTATTATAAATCGTAAAAATTATAATCATTAATTGAATAAATTTCAATTTATTTTAATGTGACAAAAATCTATGGTGCAGATTTTTAATTACGTAAAATGAAATTTGAAAAAACGTGACGACAATATTTGTTTAAATTATATTAAATTTTAGTAATTTATTAACAATAAGATGAATGAGGTGTAACTGAAAATTCATTTGATTGGTGTCACTGACAGCGATCTACAATAGTAATACTGGAGACTTCTCCTTCACATAGCTTCTCCGTTAGTCCCTCAAAGGCATACAGTACAAATTACAACTTTGTGACCCTATAGAAGGTAAAATTTGGAACAACGATATGACATCAAATTTTGTGTTAAGCTTGGTGAATCTGCAAGTTTGACATATTATGCTTTGGGAAAAAAGCCCTAAGCAGCCTATTAAAATTTTTATAAAGTAGTCCTTGAAATTCTCAGAAAACGATTTTTTCATGTCAGAACGGACATTCCAGACACTCGTATGCACCACCATGATAGGCGCCCCGTGCCGCATGTCCATCTTTATCAAGAAGTTTTTATCAGGAAAACATATTTCTGCAGCTCCCTTATTCTCTCAATTTCAGTCTGTATGACTTTTTTTGTTCTCCAAGTTCAGAAAACACTTCAAAGGACGTCATCTTGGTTCAGTCAATAACATGAGTGTAGCTAAGGAATTGAAGTGAAAGCCAGTTGAAAAGTGGTAAACAACGTTTCCGTTTATATATAGCTGCCCAAGAACACTACTTTGAAGGGGATACCATATAGTTTCATATAGAATATTGGCATTATTCAATCAATAGAATTTTATACATGCTCCAAAATAGACAATAAGACATTAGTAGTGTTTTCTTTTTGAATCTTTTGATTCCAAATAATTTTCAATTTTTATCTTTCACGCGAAGACTTTTATTATATTATTTTAAAAAACATATTTTCTATAAATTATTGTATTTAATTTTCTCCATTGTCACTTTCTTGATTATCATGAATCGAAATAATTTTTATAGGTTTACTTGGGAATGAACTTGTCCGAAAAGGTGAATTATTCTATAATTTGTAGCCGTATACTTTATTTCAGAACAGCATATTTGCACCGATCCTATACAATATTTTTACATTCAATATTCCAATCTGTCATTACTCCATTTTTGTTATATATGTAGATGATATAAGCGGCCCTGGATCTAAGAAAAATCCCCCAACATGATTACGAAATACTCCAACTTTAAATGTAAATCTTCAAGAACTGGTTTATTTAGTTGAGAATAAAAGTAAGCGAACGCAAATGTGTCTATGTGACTTTTACTCTCTGCTTTATAATATGCCCTTCCATATATCTTAATGACAAAACGCATGGCTCCAAAGACTATAACTAAACAGAAGATTCTAAGGTTCTACTAAGGATTGCTTTAGTCAAAACAACTTAGTTATTTTATTGATAGTCTCTTTTATATTCATAATAAGTTAATTAATTATGCTTAAAGTCCCTTATGTCTCGTTATAAAAAGACTCTGTCTCGTTATAAAAAGTGTCCAATCATAATTCTTCTTTTAGATAAAACCTTAATCTATATTTTCTTGTTACTATGTTGTGATCGTAGATATTTCTAGAAAAAAAGATACTTTCTTTAGGACACTATTTAAAAAAAAAAATGACTTTTTGAGTTAACTAATTATATAAATTCTTTTATGATGTACAATACTTCAGTTTATAAAATTATCTGTATTTTAAATTTTAATTTACAAAGGATTTACAAAAGAGAAACAATCGATATAATCTAATTACTAGTAAAAAGTCCTTATTTAAGTGTAACGGTAAGTATTATAAAAAAAAAGTTATAATATAATATTTTCAACAACAAAATTACACAATTTTTATCCTGTCCAAGGATTTTTTTCAAATATTATGGAATATTTTATTAAACGATTAATTTAGATTAAAAAAAACCGAACAAATTAAAAATGATAAAAATAATTCGAAAATCATAAAATTTACGTAAAAGATTATTTTTCAATATAATCAAAATTAAATTATTTATATTTAAATATCATTTGAAAATCATCTCATGATTAAATGGTCATTATCAGATCAACACCAGCTTCTTTTTTTCTATAATTATTTTTTTGGTGGAAGTGAAAAGTCTATTTTTTTCAAGCCATGATTATCTAAAAAGAAGATAAATAGGAAAATACGAAAAGGACGAGCAAAAGATAGTCAAATAAAAAGCTTAAATGTACATAAAGAAAATTTAAATACAAAAGGCTATTCTGGGAATTATCTTTTCAAAATTAAATAGATACGAATTCTTATCATAACAATTAATAATTATGCAGAGGATATAAAAAAAATTTGTTTTGACAAGAATCCACTTACCCATCATTAGGATAATAGAAGAATAGTTAAATAAACTTTGAATGTTGTTTGATATTCTCGACATTAAAGCTATTCTTGTGTTTGCAAAAAACGTCAGTTTAATTAAAATTTTCAATTCTCTCACGGGGTTGATTCATGTGCCGCCAAATGCAGTTATAAATTAATCTTTAGGCTAGAATGTATTCATTTTTTGGCTACGCACTCAGTACATGATAGAAGTGAGTGAAAATTTAATTACAACGAATGCACACAAAATAACAAACAAACTAATTACAATACAAAAAAAAGGATCTGTTTGTGTGGGATCAAATGGAGCTGTAATCGATTCTCCACCATCATAATACATGAAATGTTAACAAATAAATTCATTTTAGTGATTCGATGCTGTACTAGCAAAATTAAATCTATATTTGGTCGAAATTATAGTGACAGTAATGTTGTTTTGAGCTGCCACAAATTGTACTTTCAGATAAAATTTACAATTGTATTTAACACAAATTTCATTTTACCATAGGTATTAACAAACATTAAATATGGAAAATATATTGTTAATTGTAAATTTGCTTTTATTTTTCCTATAAACATAAAAAATATTATTGAATATAACCAAAAATTCCCTTAAACATTAACAAAACAAGAAATTTATTATGATTTCTTTAATTTGCTTATAAAATTTATTAGTTTTGCATAATTTTATTGAAAAGGGAGAAATTTTTGGAAAAGATACCAAAATTATCTGAAATTAATAAAAAAGAAAACGGTAAGGTTTTATGTTGAGATTGTGGTTGAAAAATTAATTTAGAATTTTAGAATTTATGAATGTATTCATGCCAAAAGGCAATGTTTTGCTAAATAAATCCTTCAAGAACAGCAATGCCAGAGAAAATCTGTTTCCGAAAGATAATTAACCAATTCCTCCGCCTGTAGGAAATTTATACAGCGGCAGCAAACACCAAAATGGACAGAGCTATTCATCCGCAGATGGAAGTAAATCGGGTGGCAAACAAAATTCGATGACATCTGGTGGGAATGTTATTGATTCGGGTGGTGACACGGATGTGGGTAGCAGTAGTCGAAAACATTGTACATTGGACGGGCGGTCACAAAATTTGGACAGAAATAATCAATCAGAAACATGCCCTACCATGATGATGGGGCCTTTATGCGTTGTTACAAATAAGGACCGAAATAAGTTTTGTGGCAGTCTCCCGAATCACTTGGATGTCGATGATGTTGAAAAGGATACCGTCCAACAGTCTAATTGTACGTTGACATCAAAAATACTTGTTTTTTTTTGGTCATTTTTTATATAAATTATTTTTAGATAATAATCCAGATTGTAGTGAGCAATCAGACCGAGTAGAATACGTTACAGTGGCGCCACGTAAACAACTTTACCATAATCAGCAACTTGTTTTGCAACAACAGCAGCAATTACTGCCACAGTTTCTGACACAAATGGTCCCTGCCTCACAGCAACATTCGCCATATAATAATAGTACCAGCGAGAAAGAAACCGCCTCCACAAGCTCAGGAAGCAGTACTTTCAAAATAAATCCAGGTAAAATAAAAAAGATGGCAAGAATTTTTTTGTTAGACAAAGCTCAGTGTATATTCTAATTTTAAATCGATTCTAGATAAGCCAGATATTCAACTGAAGCTACCGTTGACACGTTCTAATTTTGATCCTAGTTGCGATCAAGGCTATGGGTCAGAGCGTTCACCTGAAGACGAAATTCCTCCTCCTATGCCCAATATGCTACCATCGCCATACCAACATATGACAAATCCAATTGAATGGGACTATGAAAAATATATGGCATACACGTATAATTTCATTACAAAAGGTTCGTAGAAGAAAATTTTAATTTCATAAAAATGTACTCATTAAATAACAAATAGACAAAAATTCTTCATCCAAATAAGATTTGCATATGTATAAAAATAAAAGACGAAAAAAAACCAATTCATATTTCAGTTCAATTTATACGAAAACGTACACACAGAATGTAAGAACTACCATAAAGAAAGATTAACATTATCACTACACGAAGAATATTTACAATATCAAATCCAAAATAAATGAACTAAGAACGCCATTTTGTACGACAAGTTTCCTTCAACTCCTTGAAAATTACTCTTATACAATTGATTAAACTTCCGTTCTACATTTGAAAAAAAAAACTGATTGATGGTTTTGAAATTTCCACACAAGATTTACTCGTTTCTCTTTCAAGGAGGAAATATTATAATAATAGTATCAGGGTTCGTCATAACAACCCCTTCCCTCTCTGAAAAAATTCAATTTTCTTTTTACTTTTCAAATATTTTTATTTAGAAAAAATTATCTATTGATATTTTTTGAGCATATCTAAAAGCTAATTAATATTCAAACCAAATTCAAATATGCTTTTGAAAAGCACATAAATTCTAAATGAAAATATGTACGACGCCGTTATAGCTGCGTTAGAGACAGGGATACAGGGTAGCTAGCCGAATGTAAGGTATTTTGGGTACATTGGGCGTGGTATACTCTTTCAGCTTCAATTTATTTTCCAGACATCTGTCTCGTACTGAAAAGCTCGAATAGGTATATACCATTAAGCATTAAGGGTAAATCAACTGCTATAAAAGAAAATTTTACGAGCTTCTATGAGAGTAGTAAACTCCAACGATATCAATAAATTTCGTAATTTACTAACCGGACAATAAAATTCTAGCAAATAATTGAATATAAACTCCTTTAATGCTTTTAGTAGATTTTTTTATCGAATAAAATTTTATAAAATTTTTAAAAATTATTGATAATTATTTGTGGCAAATTTTGTGATAAAAAAAAATTGATTGTAAATATTTTCTCACAAAAATGAATTCTTGAATATTTTCCAAAAGGTAATTTCCATTCTAGAAATTAATATTTGCTAATAATAATAGAACTTTATGAATATTAATTAAATTTCATAGAAAAAATTCTATAATAAGGAAATTATTTAATATTTATTATATGGTATATTAAATAAAAAAGTTTATTTTATTTCCTATATAAATTATAAAAGTAATTTAAAAAAAAATATTATTTTCTCTTGTTTGTAATTTTACTTTAATAAAACAAAGGTATTTTGGTTATTTTAAATATTATTAATAATTAATAAAGAATTCCGGAAAGAATTTTATTAAAGGAATTTTCTTCTTAATAAACCGTAACTGTAAATTAAAGCTTTTTGAATAAAATAATCTGTTGGAAATGAGCCTACATTATTTAAATGCCCTGAGGAATCTTTTTGGTATTTTGCTCTTAATGTTTACTGAAAATAATTAATAAACTCTCTAATATTTATTTAATTTACTTGTGAAAGTTCAAAAAAAGTTAAAGCTAATTATTATTTGGTTAAATTTTTGGAATTTATTAATTATAGCTAAAAAATTTCATTTTACAATAAATATTTTCAAAAATTTTCATAAATTTATATTTAATAATTCAAATTTTCATCATTTTATTTTGTCAAAAAAAAAACCGTTGATATATAAAAATATATTGAACTTTTTTTTTGAGACTTAATTTGTAGGCACTTCTAATATTTTTGTAAAAAAATATAGTACTTCATTCTTGTCACAATCTTATAAAACAATCCTTCTACCACTAATTCTATAAGAAATTCATCTTATATTTTCCCTATTAATTTCTGAACTATTGTAGAAAGAGATCCATCCACCTTTGATCTGAATTTTTAAACATTTTTCCCGCACTTAGATTGGGATCAGTAGCAAAGTTTAGGGTATCTAGATTACTCAGTAGGTATAATAAGGCAAACACACATCTATCTGACTTTAGGAAATATTTTTTATGGATTTGGTAATTTAATTGTAATGTGCAAGGATGCAGCTCATTGACAATATGCACCGTGAACTAAACAGTGGAATTTTTGCATTAAAAAAGCTGTGGGTAATTATAGCGAACATTTTGTATGCATTCAATAACAATATAAACATATTTACTGAAAGTCTGTCGTCGTCCTTCGAAGCTTTTTCGAATGATCAGGATCTGTTAGACAATAGGAACGTTGATTCGCATTGGGTTTCCGCGTCATGTTAGCATCCTTGTTGGTTTGATATGGGACGCTCTCCACCATTCTGTGCATGACGCTTAATATCATTAGACATGTGTAGACAAACAATCTGTGTCAACGGTAGAAGTTTTCTTTCTGTGCATTAGCCAAACAATGAAAAGCCAGTCTGGGTAAGGGAACTTATTAGACTTCGGATTGGGCATACCGCACTTACCCATAATTTTCTCTTCAGTATCCCACCTCATACTTCATGCCATTACTGCGTATTTGAATACGATTTCTTTTATTGTTGAGCTTCTGGACCCAACCAATCGATATCCAATCCTTTTTTGTCTTTTGATGTTGTTGTAAGGTTTTTGAAACATAAACCAAAGGCCATTCAATAACGCTATGATCATAAGCTCATTTGGCCTAACCTCTTTTAAAGCTTCTTAAACAAAAAAATATGCTGCATACAATTTAATAATAATCTCTGACTTTTTCCTCAATTTAAATTTAGTTTCTTTAAAAAAGCAGGTAATTCAAAATCACATGAGACATTGAGTCGACAAATGTCCTTATGGTTTTGGTGCTATAAAATCGTTTCTGACTCTTGTTTAAGACACCTTATATACAAACAGATAATATTTCATTTTTCTATCAAACGACAGCCTTTTTTTCTATAATTAATTTTGTTGGAATGTTAATTTTCCTTTATTTGATAAAATATCAAATAATACTTATTAATAAATGGATTTTATATTTCATGAAATTGGAACAGACAAGTTTTACGCATGCGAACAGTATCCTTTCTACCTACGAGTATACTGTCGATTGATTAGTTTTATTAACTTTGATGTTAAATTTCATGCATTCTTAATTCGGATCAGGGATTTTCTTTTTACACAACGTAATCAATATTCGTATTCATCAATCAATGTGAATAGTATGTGAACAAAAAATATTTTCTACTCTATTTTGTACTTTAATAAATTATGCTTTTTTTTTACTGATTTTCCGATAGCCAAATAAATCGAATCACTAATAAAATGGGAACTCTTTGATAATTAATTATTCCAATATTTGATAATATAACAAATAGTTATAATAGGATATAATCCATCGATAGTCAGGATTGAATTATATATTTCAAACTTGGTTAGTTTTTTATCTAAAACATTATTACTACATTTTGTATGAACTTTTTTTAATATTAATTAAATTAATTTTTTGTCAGAAACCATTTTTTTTCGAAAATTTTGGCTATGATTTTGTTGCCGTATAAAGTCCCGTTGAACTTCTTTGGGGCTTTTTTATATCCAAATAAGTTTTCGAAATGTTGTATTTATCATACAGCCCTCGTATATTTAAATAAAAGAACAATTTTCTAAAAATTCACCCACACAATATTCGATAAGCAATTAATAAAAAGAAAATGCTTCTAACAACATCAATTTCACCATACAAATGAATGGATAACAATTTATTAAAAACCAAAGTTCAGAAAATGGAAATTTAGCAATTTATATAATGATTTTTGTAATTTGAGAAATATTATTAATTGAATTTTCTTAAAAATTCTATAAAAAGAACATATTTCAAAACATTTTCAGATTTAATAAAAAAAAAAATAAAAGTTTTTATAGATTTTGTATAAATCCCTTTAGAGAGTATTTAAAAACTACTTAGATTATTTAGTTTGATATAATTTAAACTTTGAATGTGCAGTTTTTATTTAAATGCATCTGAAACTACCCTCTTGTTTTATATGGTATATGAAACTGGCAATCATAATTTCAGTATTCTCATTCTGAGTGAAACAATAAAAAAAATGGGTACAATTGTAAATTTTTTTTTCGTATTTTGAAGGCTTTTTGTCATCTTAAAAGGTTATTTTCTTCAAGTTTCAACTTTACCGAGAACAAGCAGAGCATAATAATAATAATAATAGGCATCCATAAACCTGAACATACAAAGTCCCAAATGGGCATAAGTTTTCGTCGGTTCCTAATTTAATAAATTATTGAAATGAGATGAACGAACCTGCTCCTATTTATTATAGTTTGATATTCAAAGGCCTCAAAGTATTGTTAAAGTTTGGTAGTTTTCCCAACTCATTTCATCTGGAATATTCGAAGATGTTCAGATACAAGTGTGTAGATATACAGTTTGAATTATACGAAATTTTACATGTTGTTATGCCTATAGTCAGATTGCTATTGTGTGAAATAGCGTGTCCTTTGGGATAAAGTTATTTTTACCCTCGTTTTGTAATAAAATTCTTTTTAAATAACATAAAAGCAGAAAATGGGAATAGAGCTACCTGAAAAAAGTTGATTTTAAATGTATCCTTTTTTGAACATTTCGTTTAGGGTTATATTTGATAAAAAAATATATTTCTTATACTTATAATATTTTTTTTCCAACAAAAAAGAAATAAACTTTTTTAAATAATATTAAACTTTACTTTGTGTAAATATACGTGCACACATATTTTATATGAACCAGTGTATACGGGATTCTACATAAAAGTTTCCCTTAACCAAAAATCAATTGAAAATAATATTCATAAAGTTGATTTTTGGTTAAAATATCGAATATTGTAACTTAGCATTTTATTATAAATATCAACAATTTTTCGAAAGTGGTTAAGTATGTTTTTTAAGTTTTACAGCATTTGAAATAAACTGTCAAATTATATTAAATTCTTTTCATAAAGAGCTTTTCAAATACTCGTTAAGGATATTTTTTGTTAGAGAAAAAGTAACACTTATTTTCAGATTCAAAACTAATATAACAGAAACAAAAATTTATAAACAGTTTTTACGAGGGTTGTATGATTAATACCTGGCTTTGACAAGAAACAAACATTTCTATGTGTAAAATTCATTTTAATTTTTATTATAATTTTCATCTAGCTCAATTATTTATAATATTTTTTTATCTTTTGTAAATCTTCTGAATTTCTTTTAGTAATCTTTTAATCGTTTGAGCAATTTTTTTTATATTCGGGTAAGAAAACCTACTGTTTGGACTTTTCTTTGGTCTCTATTATTTTTGAGTAATCCATGTTTTATCTGCAATAATGAATCGATGCCAAATATCATTTGAATTGGGCTTTAACATCGCCAAACAATCTTTTGAAGTTGACACACCTGCGCGATTATGATCAATTGTGAGCAATCGTGGCACCCATTTTGCTAAAAACTTTCTCATTTTCAAATGAGTTGTTACAATTATTGTGTAGCCATTCAATAGCCATAGACTCATCAATCTCACTCAATTTTACTCGCCCATAATTTATCACAAAAAAATATAGGAATATAAATTGAATAAATCTAACTAAGATTATTTTTTCTTGCCAAATAAAGTTTTACTTTACGAGTATTCTCATATTCTAATTTATATTTTTATGAAGATTTTTAACAAATTAGTTCTTAAACGTATTTATCTTAAACTTATTATCAGTTTTATATAGCTGCCAATATTTCACTATCCAATGTAGCTTTTATAGGGTTCTTTCTTGAGTAATAAAAATATTGCCTTGACATCTCACAGACATTTGATTGTATCTATCACCCAGATTAACATTGAATACAGAACAAATTCCTTCCTATCAATGCTGGTGTACCTCAAGGTAGTAGTATTACTGATTTCATTTTATGTAGTATTAATAATTCCATATTCCTCCCTCCACAAACACATTTTAGCTTAATTTATAGACAACATTGCAACACTGGCATGTATTACACTATATCCTTTCCATGCAGAATTGGTTACAATAACAAACTTTTATATAATCAAATTTAATAACCAATTTGGACATATGAAATATAAATAAAAGCCTTAATCAAGCCTTCAACCTTTCGTTGTATCCAATATCTTCAGTCTGAAAAGTGTAACATAAATTATGTTTAACTCGTTATAAAAAATTTCACTCCCGTCTGTCCTTCAACCATAATCTCCTTGTAAGAAAAATTTCGTCCTATACTTTTCCAATAAACATTTTAAATTTAGGCGATCTGCTTCTTAGTTATTTGTTATTTCAAACAAACGTATTTAACGTCGAGTCATGAAATACCTTTAAAATATAAAATCATTTAATACGATTTATTGTAAAATTCAATTTAAAATTAATATTTTTCGTTTATATATAACAATATGTACTATTTAAAGGAGCTTTTATATAATAATTGAAAAAGTATAAAGAAGAACAATTTTGTTAGAAGAATTTCAAATCAACAGACAACAATATATTGGTTCTCCTTCTCCTAAATTGAAAATGTTTACCTTGCTTGGAAAATCTATTGACAATAAAAAGAATTTAAAGATACATATTCTATAACGATACTTCTTTAAAGTGGATTTACAAGTACATGTGGCTACAAATACCTAAGATTCTGCATTCAATTCAGCTTAAGATGTGAATTTATTTGCTTCAGATCATCTATTTACTGATTTATTTTATTCTTCCAAGACATGGAGTTTGCGTAATTTTCATGCGGGAGTAAATTTACAATTTTTTCTACAAAATTACCTTAGCACAATTGGTTACACATGCTCGAATCACTGTTTAAAATATGCATGAAGTGACTTTTCGATCTTCTGCCCAACTGCCACCATCAGGCACCTTAACAAAAAAAAATTTCTATTCAATTGACTGGTTTTAACATTAAAGTTTGCAACAAATTCTGATGTATATCGTCGAAGAAACCACATAATTATTTTCGGTAAACAATTTACCATGTACATATACAGAGAATATTATATAGGAATTCAAAATGTAAATATATCAAGTTAGCAGAATTTATTTTAGTTTGGAATTAATTTGGTTACTTCGAATAATTGAACGTCAAGCGTTACGCACTGTTTACTATTTTGCAAATTAAAATAAATTGCAATACATAATTTATTTTCCTAATTTAGTATTCGATAGAAAAATAAAAAATTATAGACATTATTTTTATACCAAAATTAAAACCATATAAAATGCAAGTTTTTACGATATTTTTTGTAATATGAATTTTATGATTTCGAAATTTAAAATTAAATTAAATAACAATTTTTTTATGAAAAACTACTACATAATTTATATGTAACTAAAGAACGCCATCAAGACACAATAATCTAAGCCAGATAACATATTGCCAAGTTGCGGGCTTAGAGCGAGAAAAAACTGTCACTATTACCTATGGAGGAGTATTGAATTTATACAAGGGTTATTTGATTTATACTTGACTTTGAAAGAAAAAAAACATTTTTTTGTATATCACAGTCGCTTTTTAGCTCAATACTTAGTCTAAAGTTTTTCTATCTTTTTCAACCCTTCAGATAGCTTTCTCATACCCAAAATTTCATATAAGATGTGGCCTATACAGTTTTTTGATATTTTTACCATATTATCTGCCCCATACACTTTTATTCGACGGTCTTCAAAATATTATGGATTTAATCAATATTATGGATTTTATTAATTATGTGTATGGTAGTGACTTAAATTAGACATCCTAAATGCTCAGCACTACTTTTGCTTGTACGATCACAATCAAATTCAGCTATCGACTTTTATAACATTCCATACGTCCCCATTGGTGTTGGTTTCAGATATTGATTATTTTCAATGGCTGTCCAAATAAAAACAAAGACCAGATGTTTATGAAATTTTTTATGGCATCTATTTAAAGTTAGTAAATGATTATAAAAAATATCGATTATCTGGTATAAGTAACATTTTTGCATTAGCCAATGACTTATCAGCAACACTATTTGAGATGAAGCAGTTTTCCACTTCCTTACTATATATGAATTAAATGCCTTCATTTGACAATGTTTTACTGATCACCAAGCCACTCTTAAAACTAATTGTGTTTCCTTGAATGATCGTGTACTCAACGAAATTCGATATAACCTTTTAAACAATGGTGGCGACCGTGACTGATCACGGTACAGAGTGGACTAATAGTGAGAACCTTTTAGCAGCAGGAAAATTGCTCAAAATTGGAATAAGGAAGATTTGGGAGAAAATATGTTGAGTCAAGGATCTCTACTATAAAAGCATTCCTATTCAAAAAGAAATTCTGTAATAAATGGTATTTGTGCAGAATATGAGAGATACTATGTTAAACACAACATGAATGGTTGAAAAAAAAGCTCCTAAAAGGAGAGTTTGGCAATATCAGAACGGAAACTGGGACAATCTTTTTTACGAGCTTTAACTATGTTTCCTAAATATTGACGTGTATGCTGCTGCTGATATGATCAACAATATTATTATACTCCACATAGAATGAAGAGTGTCAGGCTAAATAAAAAAGCGTGATTTGACTCAAACTGCACAAAGGAGATCGAACTCCAAAAGGGGTGATCGGGCTTAAGCTTCCCATCTTAAAGGGCCAACCCTTCTGATGTTAACCGGACGATGTTTAAATGAGCCAGAAATGACTGCAATGCTCTTATTCATATTATTAAATTTGTTCACGACCAAAAGATGTAGCAAAAACTACTACAATACCGCAGGGGTAGTAAACAGTTTGGGTCATTTGGCAACAGAATTAAAAATTCCGCCCAATCATCCATCCCAACGCTTTTTCATAATGAAACTCCAGTTTTCAGCTCAAAAGTCAAGGTCAATTTTTCTATTCCAGAATGTGCGTTACCGTCACCTCTATTGGAGCGCGTTGAATTTTCTATGGGAAGAGTTCATTTTTACACTTGGTCATGAGAGACCTTGATATACATAAATCCGCTAGTGCAGATGGTATATCTCCTATAGTTCTGAAAAGGTGTTCTTCTATACATTGGCAAAACCACTGCGAAAGCTTTTTTACCTATCCTTTTCTTCTGGAATTTTTCCGCATAGATGGAAAACAGCACTCGTTCGACCAATTCCTAAAAAACCTGATTTCTCTTCCCTATGTAATTCCCGATCTATGATACTAACATCCCTTCTTTCTATGGTATGGTTATAGAAACACTGATAAACTATCAGCTAAAGAAATATCTTGAATCAAGGAAAGTCCTTAGTGATTGTGAATATGGTTTCCGTGACAATAGATTCACGGATGATATGATGGCATATCAAGCCGAAAAGTCTAATCAGACTCTTTATTTCTCTGAAAAGTGTAGGATTATTGCACTTTATATTTCAAAACCTCTTTCTTCGAAAATACGAGGTCTATTCAAAAAATGTCGCGAATTTTGTGTTTTTTAAAAAATTATTTATTTATTCATGAATATATATTTTGCCCCTTCAAAGTAATCCCCATCAGATATTATACACTTGTGCCAACGTTTTTTCCAATCCTCGAAGTACTTCAAAAAATCATTTTTTGTGATCTTGTTCAGTTCCTCCTTCCATGCCGTCTTTATCTCCTCAATAGTAGCGTAGCGTCGTCCTTTCATGGGGCTCTTCAGTTTCGGGAACAAGAAAAAGTCACAGGGGGGCAGATGTGGGAAATACGGTGGCTTCGGCATTATTAGTGTGTTGTTTTTGGCCAAAAATTCGAGCACTAGCAACGATGCGTGAGCAGGGGCGTTATCATGGTGCAAAAGCCAATCTTTTTTCTTCCACAAATCCGGGCGTTTTCGGCGGATTGCTTCCCGCAATTTGTGCATAACTTGCAGGTAATATTCCTTATTGACCGTTTTAACCTATAGCTAGAACTCATGATCCACCACGCCCCTGCAATCGAAGAAAACTGTAAGTAAAACCTTCACATTTGACCGAACTTGGCGCCCTTTTTTTTGGTCTTGACTCGTGCGGCAGCTTCCACTGGGATTATTGAGCTTTGGTTCCTACGTCATAGCTATAAACCCATGATTCGTCACCAGTTATGACTCTCTGGAGCAAATTTGGGTTATCTCGGACAGAGTCCAACAGCTCCTTAGCAATGTTAATGCGATGCTGTTTTTGCTTGAAATTGAGCAATTTTGGTAAAAATTTCGCGGCGACCCGTCTTACGTCCAAATCATTGGGAAAATTGGATGGCACGAGCCAATAGAAGTATTTCAGTCCTCAGCAACTTCTCTAACGGTGATTCGACGATTGGCCAATACTATTTTCTTCACTTCATCTATATTTTCGTCCGTTGTTGACGTGCTCGGGCTTCCGGCATGCTTTTCGTTGTTCACATCTTCTCGGCCCTGTGAGAACATTTTGTACCACCGATAAACTTTGCTTCGGTCCAAGGTAGCTTCACCATATGCCACAGTCAACATTCGGAATGCGTCCGCGCAATTAATTTTGTTTTTTTCGCACACAATTTGATACAGATTCTTTGATCCATTTTTTGGAATGGGCAAAAATCGAACATGAGCCAAAACACATGCAAGCAAAGCAGCTGTCAAAAATTAATTGAACGTTCAAAATCGCCGAACTTGTCAGCATAAATGAGAGACATGAGTACCAATATAACGCCACAAAAAAACGAAAATCGAATTTACGTAACCCGCGGAAATTCAGAATTCGCGATACTTTTTGAACAGACCTCGTATGTAATATAATTATGCCTACACACGTTAATTATTAAGAAAACGATTTCTATATTACTTCAGTCTTAAATATCGTTAATATTTTATTGTTTGATCTTAAGTTAGTTACATATGTGTTTATTCTTAGTTCTCGTCAAAAATCATAAATCACCCAAAACTCTAAAATTTTGATTTCAATTATATTCTTTTATGAACATTATCATTTATTCTATTTATTATGGGAGCTGCGGTTCAGAGAGAGGCGGAAGGCACAAGTTTTAATGCTTTTAATTCTGATCGTCCTTTTGTTTCAATTCCTTTCTCAAACACTCTGAACACCAATCATCTGCTCGCTCCGATAGTCCAACACCAAGTCTGATTTAACCTTGTGCAAACAGCTCATTCATGATGATGCCGGCTGCCGACGTGTCTTCTCGATTGTACGATCTTATAATGCCATCTCTGACATCATTTTTGTGCAACTGGCACGATCGTATGACCAGTCTTGGTCAAAACTCCATGCTGATTTGTGCGCCATCTATTTATAATTCAGGAAACGAACAAATCATCAAAACTATTGCCAAGGCTTCAATAACACGTTCTGCATAAAAAATGCTTATATGGCTAATATTTTATGCTAAATAACAAAGGTGCAGGTTCCGCAGGTTATTCGTATTCTTTTCCAAAAGCAAACATTTCATCACTTGCCGATATTCGATTTTTTCTATAATCGTAAAATCGCAAAAATTGTTCACTCTAAATGGTTGACACTAGCACACTAAAAGACGCAGTTGCTTGAAAATTCAACAGGATTTTTGTGAAGGATTATATATACAAAAATTGGAGTTATTTTAATAGCAGCACCATATCTTACCGAAGATTAGGTAGTAATCATATTCCTTTTAACCCGTTCTCATCAACACTCCTTCCCAAAGGAACTCATTGACACCTTAAGAAATAGTTCGGCAACTTGTCGGCATAAGTGTGAGATATGAGTACCAATATAACGCCACAAGAAAATCGACAATCAAATATACGTAGCCCGCGGAAATTCAAAATTCTGGATACTTTTTGAAAAGACCTCGTATATATGGTATCGGCGATTGCCTTCTTAAAAAGCTACCATTCAAACCGTTCATTATAAGTTATTTTGAATGGCTAAAGTTTTCATTCCTCTTCGGCCATAGAGATGGAACGACAACATTTGTGAAACTCATTAAATTCCGATATAAACTATATATTACTATCGGGCTCGAAGAACAGTGTGGAATTTAGTACTTCCAAAATGTAGAGCTATCTGCTGTCTCTAAAGCAAAACCGAAATCTCCAACTATTATCCATGAATAGCACTTGCATAACTAACTGCAACCGAAAAACTTTCCATTGTTGGTATGTGTATTAATGACAACCTCCATTGGAATGACCACATATTTAATGTAACCAAAAATGCTGCACTTACTAGAAAGGATATATTAATGAATCGATAAAAATAATAGGAGACAAAAATATTATGGAATCATTAGGCACACTGGAAGACCGACGTAAGGTATCCTGTCTTTCTTTATTTTATATAACAGTGTTCCAATGAATTGGCTAATTGCATTCCGCCGCTAGATTATTATACCATAATACCCGTTTCGCCATGAATGCACATCAGTTTACCCTGAATCCTCTTTTCGAACGTACTGCAAGATATAGAAATTCTGTTTTTATTTGTTCAATCTGAATGCGGAATGCTCTGCATTACTTAGTTTTTCCAAATTATTACCATCTACAGCTATGGTATTTAAGAGCAAAGTGCATCGACATGTTTGGTGCCTGAAAAAAAAATCATGGTTAGTGCGGTATGGTCAGAAGTTTGACCATATCGCACAGGAAAATATGGAGCGTCCCCCGACAGTTGATTAACCTCATTATCGAGGCCACCAGCATGACCTGGAACATAGTTCACTATTTTAATTGGTTAGGAATCAATATCGAATGCTAAGCAACGAATAGCCACCAATATCGAATGTATCAATCAGTTAATAGATGCAAGGAATTTGACCTTGCTATGACAAAGGTCTCCTTGAAAATTGTTTTAATTTCAGTTTGTCCATAATAGGGTTTATTGCAATAGTTAATCTTATATCAACTGAACCGAGTCCTATAATAGTTAGTCAATGTTTCGCAGCATTAACTGAAAAATTGTTGCTTTGTTTTCATAATTAATTATTGGTTAATATCACTTTAAAAAATTATAATTTACATTCATTACCTCATTTTTTTTTTTAAAAAAAACTTGCTAAATAAAATATTTTTCAAATTTAAATTAAAAAGGACTTACAACGGTCTTTCTATATTTTCTCCACAATAAAAGATATTCTGGAATATTTATAATTATAATTAATATATTTTCACAATATAATTATTAAATTATTTCTCTAATATTCAATTTTAATAATTACATGCAAAGAAAATTATAAATTACAGATATCTGATTGCTGAGAAAAGAACTTCTATAGACAAATTAACTATAGGAAAATCCATTCATCTTTAACATGATTTAAGTCAATAAATATGAATGAAAAAGAAAATAATTTCATAAATGCCATTATATACAGTATAATAAATACCAAAATATGTTTAAAAGAAATTGGAATCTGTGTTGTCACATTATTGGCATAACATTTCTAGGGTGGATTGGGGTCAACTAATCTAGCCAGAGTATTACATAATCGTGTTAGATACAGAAAGAGGTGGATTATTCCTAATATCCACAATCTGGGCAGGATGACAAAAGTCATAAAGAAAATGCTTAACAGCAAGGATAACCATAGCCCAGTCATAGATGGAGACAATTTTCCAAAAGCATTGTTTTTACCTCTTTTCATGCCGTTCTTGTCTTTTGCCTATACATATTAGATGACGAAATTTCTAGTAAAATAAACTCACCCTTATTCGTTTCTCTGTTAATATATTGAGTTTCCACATAGCTAAAGCCAATTACCAACCAGAGAGTTTACATTCACGAAACACGTACAGATTTTGTCTACTAAGTAGGTTGGAAAAACTAATCCCATAAGTACGAAGGATTAAATTTGCTAACACTCTCATATCACGACATAAATTTAGTACTAGTCTATGAATATCAGGACTTTGATAATTTGTGCAAAATAAAATAAATATTAATACTTGTATTTATTTATATAGAATTTAAATGAAAATAAATTATTGTATATTTTTCTTCTACGTTTAAGTGAATTGAATTCTTAAATTAATAAAAATACCTCAAATTCGGAAGGAGATAAATGGAAAAAAAATTTAAAAGATACTTTGTAAAATTTCGATACTACACATTTCCGATATTGGTGATTTCATCTTGTCTATTAGGAGTTTATTGGGCTTCAAATGGAGATATTTAAGAATTTTCAACATGCCACCGTTGAAAACAAGACTTAGTAGGTACATGTCTATCAGGAAAGTGTAAGCTTATATGACGAAGGATTTTTTTTTGTATCAAGAGGCTAAACTATTCGACCGTGCACCATCAGATTCAATTTGAAATCAGTGAACTGTAAAGTCTTTGAGTTGTGCTGCCTGAGAAGTTATGGAATTTTTAGTGACATGTCAACAGAGCATTAAAGTTACAGGGTTTTTTTTTTTTAAATAACATCTTATACATTGCAGGAATTTTAAGCACATGTTAGGCTTATATTTTGTTGATGGTAGAAATAAAAATGTCTTTAAAATATTATTTTTGAATTACTTCAACTATGAGCTTTCGTATTTTATTCGGTTAGTTTGTTCCGGTTTCCATAAATTATATTAAAATAATCTCCGATGTGGAAGATAATTTTCTTATTTGTATTTAGTTTTCGTTTTTTTTTTTTAGATTTATATCTTCATATTTATTCAACACGCATATTATTTTCTAATTTTTTGACTCGTAAATAAATCTTGGAACTATTTGGAGTTCAATATATCAACAGAAAAATATTTTTTCCTTAAATATAGAAAATTACTAAAAAAAAAAACAATTTGAATTAATAATTTATTATCGGTACCATTTCAGAGTGTACTTTTTGCGTTCCGATAACTAAAGGTCCACGTGGTTTAGGCTTATCAATATCCGGTGGCGTCGATTCGAATGCCGCTTTTCCAGGATTAATACGAGTAAAACGATTGTTTCCTCATCAGGCTGCTTGGTCAACTGGAATGCTGCAACCTGGCGATATTATTCTTGAAGTGAATGGTGTACCATTAACAGGATTAACAAATTATGTAAGGATGAACTATTTTAAATACTTTGAATGCAAATTAAATTTATAGAAAATCTTATCTCAAAATATATTTGTTATTCCAACCCTATTTGCAGGAAGCTTTAGAAGTGCTAAGAACAATGCCAACTGATGTTATCCTTTTAGTATGTCGTCCTATTGATGAGCAGTATAGAAAATTATCACCTCCAAGTGAACCACCAAAGCCTCCCTTACGAACCCAACAACAATATACACAAACCTTACCCGAAGAAACATATCCTCTACAACCACTAGCACCTCTTCAGACAAATTTTAATGGGGTAAGATTATTATTATTATTTTTTTTTTTTTTGTTAAGCATTTCCTTTTTTATGTGGATTTGATTTCAATAAGAAACTCAAAGAAATTACCATAAATCCTTCAAGTTGATGTAAATTTTAATGGATTTTTTAAACATCAGGAATTTGAGATAATCATGGTTAAGCAGCAAGGATCGCTAGGATTTACATTACGAAAAGAAGATGAATCTGTTCTGGGCCATTATGTTCGCGCTTTGGTTAGGGAACCAGCAACGACAGATGGCCGGATTAAGCCTGGAGATAAAATAGTCGCCGTTAACGATGTTCCTCTATCGCCGATGACACACGAACAAGCTGTGATATTTCTTAGGCAAGCCGCCGATACTGTTAAACTGCGACTGTACCGGGATGAAGCCCAAACACCAGTCGCCGCCATGTCACCTAATAGTTCCGAGAATAAAACCATCTGCGGGTCGACAAAGAAACTCTTCCTTCGGTAAGTGGTGCTTTTGTATTTGCATGTTTTCAACTTGCACATTCAGAAAGTAATTTTTGTGCCTTTATACAGACCGGAAGCCATTAATCTGCTCAGTGATTTGGCCTACAAAAAGCAAACACAACCTGGAGACTCAACTGAATCGTCAATTAAATCGAACAATACATCGCCACGTCGACTGCGAAGGGGTACAAAACAGAATAGTAATTCCGGAAATACATCAAACAGTGAATTGGAGACCACCGATTCCAAAAGTGAGCATTTCAATTTCGGTTTCATAAATTCTTCCGCGTCGTTCATTTTTACATTTACAAATCCTTTTAATTATGCAAATACTTTGTCGAATCGATTTTTTTATTATAAATTTATTTGAATAAATTTCAGTAAATATACTGTAGATATTTTGTTACATTGCTCGGAGATAATGATGAAGAATAGCCTTTTTTGAATAATATAATCTATTTTCCTTTAGGTTCAAGTAATCCAGCTTATCTTGTCTCTAGTCAGTCGACATCAATGTGTTCAGATTCAGAGCAATCGGTGATAAGTCAGTGTTCGTATATAATGCAGCCAACGGATACCATCGATAATGAACTATTTAAGATGGCCGACGATGACGACAAACCGGATAGACCTAACTTTTTAGATTTGGTTGGACAGAGTGGGAGTACACCTGTCGTATCAAGAAAACCAAGATTCCAATTTACAGGTAAATTTTAATTTTCAGGTATCAGATTTCTTACTAGATATTCTTTAGTTTCTTCAAATTACAACCCATTTTCCAAATACAAGCATCGCAACGAATATTGATTAATTTTTTCCTCCTTATGTCTAGTAACATTTCATTTTTGCAAATTTTCAGTGGTTTCCGATTTTTTTTTCAAGCTATTTATTTACCAAACAAACCCTCTTAAAATCAAAGTTTGATTAAGAAAAAGGTGAAAGCAAATATTTGGATTTCTTTTAGTAGTTATTTGAAAATTTTAATGAAGTACTGATAAGAAACCTTATAACAAATATCCGCAGGTGTATAATTTTTTATCGAAACTCATATTTTAATAAAGATCTAAAGAGTCTATTTGTTAAATAGAATAAATAAAAAATTATCGATACTCGTATCTGTGTTGTTTTAATAAGGCAAAAACTAATATTATATTAGATAAATTTTTCGAATGGGCATCACGTAATGACCCTTTGTAAGTATCATTGGAAAAATGTTCTATATCGGCGAGAATAATTCCATCGATGAATATTTTAACAGGCGGGTAGAAATACTAATAAAAAATTAATATTATTTAAAATTCATACGAAATTTCAAATAAAAATTTAAAAACGAAATAAAATTAAATACCCCATATGGGGGGAAATTTTTTTATGTCAGCTATGTTATTGGAATTTTAAATATTTTACTGTAAAAAAAAAAACATTACTTATTCAGGTTTCTTGTTAATTTATTAAAATAATTGTTCTAGTATACGTGTAAGTCCTGTGTTTTTTTTGTTTATGTCATTTTAAAATAAATATTTTAATAGCGTCCAAAAATCGATTCAATGGATTAAATCAAGTAAACTTTTTGTTATAGCTGAAAGTTTGCTATAACAAATTTTTATTATTTAACTTTCCGGAAATGTACAATTTTGTTAAAATTTCCATAATTATATCCATAATGAATCGATTGTGATTTGTAGAAAATTAGTTTACTCTTTTAATGCTTCCATTCCAACTATATAACTTGCAATTTGCAATTAAGTAAATAGAAAGTATTTGACTTGAATTTCAGTTGCAGCAAATGCATACGAACTGAATAATTTAGATAATGAAGCATTGGATGCGCCTATTTATACAGGGCCAGATGGTGGAGGTGAATCGGGAGCGGTTGATGCTAAATTACCTGAAAATCATGAATTCACAAGTCTACCGTGCGAGACATTCTTGATTGCCTGCAAGACTGAAAGTGACCTTAAGAATGAGGCGAATTTTAGCCACAAGAACCCACTATATCAATCGGCTCACGTTCAAGTGCAGCCAAGTGAAGAAGCCATCGCAGCTATGATGGGAGCATCGACTACATCGACTACAGCATCAACCCCATTGGATGTTGTTAAGATCGACAAAGATGGTAAGTACATGACTTTTAACATACAATGAAGTTTTCATTTTGATTTCGAAACCATGGCTTCTCATCCCTTAGTGAACAGAATTTTTTTTTCTCACCTACCCTACCATTTAGATATTCGATCACCCATTTTGTAAAAGTTGTTCAACACTGTTTTTCGTTTTCTATTTTGACAGGAAATAAAAGCCTCCTCAAATGGAAAGGTGTAGTATTTTCACCAGATGACACAGATCAGGATAAAGAACCGCCGGAGGCTGATTCCAGTTCAAGTGTGACACAATCTGGCACATATCCAAACTCAGAAACAGAACGAGATACAAACTTTAAGGATGAACTACCGACAAACACCGAAGAATACCAGGTAAATTCCATCTTCTTATCAGAGAATATTTCATGTTTTTGACACACACCGTACACTCCGCTTCGTATCATCCTTTGAACAATATGTAATTTCCAAAAGCAAAAGTACTCGCCTCCACATAGATGTATGTCTATCTATATACGATTGTGCTACAATAATTTTACAAAATTTTACCAAAAGAATTGATTTCCAGTACGTTTGTTCCTGTTATTTTCAAAAGAAGGCGAGTGCACACGGAAATCGATTCATAATACGAGTATCCATTCAGTATTGTTTATTTCATTAAATTATTTGATTTACATGACTACGCCTTCTTTCTTTTACATGATTTCCCATAATTCTATAGTATTTTTTTGACAACAAAAAAAATTTCACTAATACATATACATGTACTTATATAATAGTAATGATGGAGAGGGGATTTATAAATGGAAAATATTGAAAATGACATCAATTTTCCTATTTATGGCAGTAAAGTTTAAAAGGGGTTTTTCTTAGAAATAAAATCGATAGTAATCATTTTTTTTCTTCTTCATATTATAAAATGTCTCTTTAAATTCTGATTTATAGACCTTAATTTGGTTGAATAAATTATTAACTTAATATAAGATATTGATGACAGTAAAAGATTTAAAACGATTTCTTAAAAGCACCCATTCACTATGTCTGTAAACATTTTGATAGTATAAGAAATGTTTATAAACAATTTGAGTTATTGTATAGAAGAGAGTTGTGGTACAGTTTTTAATAAAGAATTCGAAAAAAATACTATTAAATATAATTGAAAATTTAATATTTCTATAAATTCATATCATTTAGTACTTCAATAAATTGTTGAAAAAAATTTGCATAAATATGTATATTGTATTAATGTTATCTATGTTATGAATAAATTTGGATTTTAATAAAAAATATTTTTATCTTGGATCAATTACTTTGCAATTTAAAGATTTTGTACAAATTCTAGCATTCGACTTGTTGAGCTTTTGGCTAAGAAACTCAGCTCCCAACAACTTGTCAGAAGATCCTGGAGAAGTGAAATTTACTTTATATATACTGACAATTCCTTTATATCTGGAGTCACTCGTCCAAATACATAATCTGCAATAAAAAAGAATGAAGCAGCACAGATAAGGTGGTGATCCCCATGAAAAATCTTCCATGTGTTCACATAAGCATATATGAAACATATACAAATCATCATTAGTTCATATTTGCCTTTAATTACCCGTGGTGGAAAATGGAATGTTCAGATTAAATGGTGTTGATCAAATCAATGCTTTTCTCAGCAATGCATGATTGAATGGGTGATTCCACACTTGTGGTCACAGATTCTGCTGTCACTGACCACACAACATCCTTTGGTGTCATTATCCACCTTATTGGTAGTGTATATGGCAAAACTAAGTATGTAATATTATCAAATAGAAGATCCTATTTTATTGAAAAACTGTGAGCAATTAGGATAGCCACTGAAACTGCAATCAATCTGCCTAAATATCGCAGTGTAACGGAGACTTGGAGACACGGTTCAGAACGGTATTCGAAATTGGTTACTTAGCAACCAAAATATTAAAATTCGTTGTGTTCGAGGTCATGCTTGCTCCGTAATGTGCCCACTCTGAATGGTATTCAACATCTTGGCGTATATACTCGTACAGTCAAAAAGACTGCGCCAAAATGGAGATTTTTTAACACAAATTTGCCAAATATCGAAAAATCAGACTATTTAAAAATCTCTCCAAAATTCGGAGAATTTTGGAGAGATTTATAAATAGGCATACCGCACTTAACCAGGATAAAATCTACAAATGTTCTTCATGCCATTCCTGTAGTGTTCAACTTACTACCTATCATATTCTATACGACCACAAATTATTCAATTTTTTTTTTGTATAGGTCTCCTTTCGTTGTGGAGATCCTGGTCTCAACATCTCTTTTTCCAAGTACTCACCGTAATTTTTTAAAGAAAGCTTATATGCTTCATAAAATTGAACCTCTTCTAATAATTGGTCCCTCCAACAAACTATAGAACAGTTTCATTAGGGAAGCGAGATGGTCGTGGCGCTTCAGAAAGGCCTATATGTCTTATCTCAGAGACCTTTACATACTAAACAATCAAACAAACATACTTTAAACAATAATTTAATTGAGTCCTCTATTATATTATCATTATGACGAATACTCTGATTATTCTTATAAACTTGTATCCTTCTAGAAATAAGAGATATTTAGTCTGGCCTTTCATTTTATTATCAAGTTACTTGTTAGTAGTAAATTTTAAAATAGTTTATTCTGAAGATAATTTCTTTTATATGTTGAAGTTTATTAAATTTAATCATCTTATATTACCTTTTATATCTTAACAATTTTATCAATTAGTTTAATAAAGGCATTTCCATTATGAAGATTTTTGGAGACAAAAAATATGCTTCATTCTTAATTTAATAAGGGAAAATAATAAGAAATATGAATCGGGGAAGAACATATTTTTGTTCCGCAATTCATATTTCTTGAAGGCAAACTCCTAACAAGCTAATAACAGGACAAATACAACGATTCTGTATCATATTATAAAAATTATTAAAGCATAAAATGTAAGATATTTTCTTTGAAAATTTCTATTGTACAAAATTATATTATATAAATACTAGTGACATCCTGTCAAAAATGATAGGGCCAAACGCTGGAGAGTGTCTTGACTTTAGCGAGCCACCCACCTTTGGTGTCGGTCACGATTCAAACACAACTTGCGCTCCTCATCCATTCCTGTGGAAAGTAGAATAAAATTCTTGTCAATTAAATTTAATGACAGTTCAATTAAAATTTTACTTTTAATTTCAATAAATTCAACTACATCATATTTACTTTTAGAAAAAATAATCTTTAAAAACTCTTGTTTCTTTATAAACTGTTGCACTGAAAACGCACTGTTAACTACTTAACTCACTTAACAAACAAGCAAATTCAAATAATATCAAATATGTATATTTAATTTGTCGTGTCTTTACCGAAATTCACCGCGAAATTCACCGTTTAATAGGTTTTTTAAAAACCAAATTACAGTTCAAACCAAAAAGTTTACTGAAAAAATACTAACTTCGCCATCTATTATTTAATTTTGTAGTTTTTTTGTGGAAAAAATTTTCAATATCAGACATACTTGGCAAAAAATAATTTCTGTTCATAAATATTAATACAAAAAATAATATCTATAAAAATGCAAAAATATATAAATCACTTTTCATACTATTCGAAAAAAATCTCACGAAATACCATCACGTTAGAACTAAATTAAAAACTAACGAAAATATATACAAAAGGTAAATTATTATTTGCAAACGAAGAAAAATTCAGATATTCATACTTTGTAATATAAAATAAATAGAAATTCACTTTTATTATATAGTATTTGCTATGAATATAATAGTAGGTAAATGATTTTCATAATTTGCCAATTCATAAGATCTTCTATATTCGAAATATGCCAGTCATAGATTCAATATTTGAAGAAACTTTCTACCAATAATAAATAAAATACTCGAACTTTGCCATATTTTTTATTTAGTTAACAAATAATTACTATTATCAATAATCCATTTAGGCTTGGATATACTATAATTTTCGATACGATATCAGAAGGATTTTTTTATGCACTATCATCGTATTTTTTTAATTTGCCTTTTTTTTTGTACAAATTATAAGAACTAATTCAGAATATTCACTATATTATTATATAAAATTATTATATGTATGGATGAGTTTGTAATTTGTTCAATGTTTATTCAAATATAATTAAGATAGTATAAGAAAAAAAAACCAATGTTCTTGGAACCAATCAAAAGTAACTTCAAGAAGATCTTAAGATAACGTGTGGAAGGTATCAGAATGGATGTTCTAGTTTCAAATAACGGGTCTACCGATGAGAATTTTGTTCCCAATACGGTTGATATTGGCTATGTTGCCAGTAGAAAGTTTACCATTTGTTATAATTTTGCTCGAAAATCCTGATAAAATAATTTATATCCATTATGAAAATGGTCGATCAACAATAGCACTTGCTCGTATAGGACGTTCAGCTGAAAATATTGCTCCGGTGAGTAAAAGTGTTGCAGAGGATCCAGTTTCATCGGTTTCACGACGTTGTCCATAATTGGACCTGTCCACAATGACCGCATGGCGAATTTTGGACAAGAATTTGGCTCTTAGGCCTTATAAAGTCCAATTGGTGGAAGAATTAAGGTCACCAGATAATTTTCAACGTCAATTTTGTTGAGTAGATTATTGAATACGGTGCCAGTTTTTTCGAAGAAATTATCTTCTCGGATAGTGCTTATTTTTACTTTGACGACTATGTTAACAAGCAAAATTATGGCATTTGAGCATCAGAAAATTCACAAGCACTTATTAACAACGATTACATTCATAACATGTCACTGTATAGTGCGCTTTATGGCCCGAAGTCGTTATTGGTCCGTGTATTGTCGCAAATAGGGCTGATCCTATAGTAACTGTCAATGGAGTTTTATGGCCTATTTTCATGGGGCTGATCCTATAGTAACTACCAAAATTGGGCTAATCCTATAGTAACTACCAAATTAAATGGGGCTGATCCAATAGTAACTACCAAATTTTTTATGGCATATTTTCGTTGACATGATTTCTACATGACACATTTGTGGTTTCTATGGTCAAAACCAAATGCAATCAAAAAGGTGATGTCAATTGACCACCAATATCATGTGATCTGGATAGACTTCTTCTTGTGGGGCTTTGTGAAACATAAATTTGATGAAAATAGTCCACACACAATGCTAGAGCAAAATAGCAAATGTCAAATGCGTCATCCGATCCACAATTATATAAATATCTGATCAAAAGGATCGATGTCTGTAAACTTATTTCAATAAAGAAAGATATTATCTCTCAGACCGATATTTTCAGGTAGCTGAAAATATTGAGTACTCTGACATTTATCCAATTTCCGCCGGTGTCCCTCAAGGAAGTATCCTAGGTCCTATTCTATATAACATTTATACCCATGACATTCCTTGCCACAACAACATCCTAACCGCAACATATGCTGACGATACAGCCATCCTGACACATCACAAAGATCCTTCCACAGCCATTAGTATCCTACAGAACCATATCCACTCCTTAGAAACTTGGTTCAAAAGGTGGAGAGTAAAGGTAAATGAGCAAAAATTTGCTCATGTAACTTTCACACTCTGACGAGAACAAATTCCCGACATAACCCTAAACGGCAGTATTATTCCACAAAAAAATAGCGTATGTTTCCTTGGACTTATATTCGACAAACGGTTAACCTGGAACCTTCATACGAAAACTAAAAGACGTGAACTTAACGGACGATACAAACAATTATTACGTCTCCTAGACAGTAAATCAAAACTTACGACAACAAGTAAACTATTACTATACAATACGGTTCTGAAACCAATATGGACATATGGTCTAGAACTTTGGGGTTCGACTAAGCATTCCAACTCCCTACCAATCCAATCCCTACAATCCCGAATCCTTCGTAAAATTGTCAATGCCCCCTTTTATGTGCGAAACACTGTTATCCACCGTGACCTAAATGTTCCATTTGTTCGTGAACTATGCATATCCCGATATAAAACATTCCATTTGCATCTATCCTTCCACCCTAATCTTTTAGGAAGAGAACTTTTCACTCCTACCCTTCCAGTATACACCCATCGACGTTTAAAACGGCGATGGCCGAGAGATTCTCTAAAATTATAAAATAAAATTACCCTGTTCTAGAGGTAACATCGATGGGTGTTTTCCTCCACATGTCTTCATGTCCTTGTATATTTCCGTAAAAAATCTGCTTGTTACTAGCATAAGTAGTTGTAGAAATCATTTAAAATAAAAAAAAAAAATAAAAATACAAAATAAAGAAAGATGAAATTTTCATATAAAATGTGTGTTACAGTCAAAAATTGAACAAAAATTCCTAAATGGTAGACCCTGTAAAAAAGATTCTTGTATATTAGCGAAAAGCTATTTTACTGGATTATACTTTTGTATTTTGGAAAGTGCAGCTCTGTTATTTGACAGCTGTAAAACATACATTTCATTCGACAGATGTATTTGATAGATCTTGCTCAGTGGATACGTTAATTATAAAAACTGATATATTTAATGCTCTCAAAAACAATAGGTAAGTAACTATGGAAAAGCCCCTGTATCCGCGAAGAGTAATTGTATGATGTTAAGTTTGTTTTGAATGTGTCATTGGCCCGTATTTTTTTTAAATAAAAAAGGAAAGACCTTTACCATATGTGGTTTCAACATAAGCCCTCGAGCTGAACAATATGACAAACTTTTTCGACATTTGGTGATGTCAATCTTCTTCAGAATTAATTATCTTCACCAATGAAGCTCACATCTAATCAAAATAATAAAAATGACCGTATTGAGGCTCTAAAAATCCACGAGTGACTGAATAGAAGCCATTGTATGAGCAAAAAGTGATTGCCTGATGTGTATTTTGGTCTGAAGGTATTATTGACCCGTATTTAGACTGTTACCATAATAATTATCCACTTTTGATGATGTTAATTGGCGTCCAAGTTCATTGGCAAACTTATTTGTAAAGCTAAGTGAAAAAAAACTTTAGTCTTATTAAAAACCACCATCCGACTCAATTCATCTGGAAGAAGTAAAAAAGTTAGCAAAAAATAACCTCAAAAGTATAGAGTTGAGTAAGAAGTCCTCATGGCGGTCTTTGAGTGAAAATAAAATTGTTATTAATACCTAAACTTTAGGAAGTACAAATTATAATAGATAACTTTACAAAGATTAAAATAATATAATGATGAGTAATAAAAAATAAAACTATGTTATCCGAGATGATTTTAGATTTGTTTAGATTTGTTTCTAATATAAAAGATTTTTTTTATATATAAATACTATTGAAATAATATTTTTTGCTTACAACTCACTCGCACTAAAGGTTATAAGGTATCCTTTTAACGTTTGGGTGGACTCAGAAGAGATGAAAGTTAAAAAAAACCAATGCTGAAATAATTTAATTTGTAAATAGAAAAGATTCTCATTTGTTCATAGTTGAATTATTTTTTCTTAAAAGATCACTTTTCCTTTTCGCTTCTATTTAATCGATAATATTCGAAGTATCCTTTTTGTCTACGTAATCAATATGTTTAAATCTATTTTTTCATAGTAGATTCAACAAACTTTTCTTAGTCTATTCTTTTTTGGGTAAAAAAAAATACTTATTTAGCCACATCAAACACTATCATACTAATATGGAGAATTTGCCCACTTACAATAAATGGCTTTTAAAAAGCTTTTAATGAATTTATGTTAGAGTTTGTAAAATAAATAACAAACTAATTTTTATCAATAGAATAATATAAAATCAACATCAAATTTTCTAATGAAAAATTTAATTTCAATTATATCCGTTCATGTTGAAATTTACAAAAAAAAACCAAAAAGAAATATTCAAAATTTTGACTAGTCGTGAATTATTGAAATGAGAAAATAAATCGATGGTTAAAAATTTAATAAAATCATCTTTTATCTTAAAATTAATATTATTTTTAGTATCAAAATCATACAATTTGATATAATTCTAAAGAAAGAAGAGAAAAATAAATAATTTCGAAGTGTAATAGAAGAGAACGAGTACAAGTTTATATGAGTATGTGTACAATAAAAGTGAATAAATAAATACTTTGAAAGAAAAGAATCTACAATAAATGAATTCGAAATAATATTGAACAATTTTATTGGATCCTCACGTTTGTTTAATAAAATATATACATAAGAATGGAATGAGGTGGATAGGATGGTAGGTAGGGTATTGCCGACGATTTTGGACTATCTTGATCTAACAACCTAGTCTTCAAGGCATACAAAACTTATCATGGATACAAAACTTTCATTAGAAATGGAGAAACAAATTAGGGTATTTTAGGAAAATTCATTCTTCCGGACATAATTTTGAACGTGTAGTCCTTTTCACAGTGCTTGCTTTTTCATGTCGTCGATTTTCTTATAGCTGCTGTTGCCTCTAATTCGAATTTGTTCCCTTCTATGTGAACAGTTTCAATATAGATTTTGGTCCTTTTTTGTATAATTTGATGATATTATTCTACCGACCATAGACAAATTAGGAAGGAGACAATCGATTTGGGAAAGTACACCTTACAATCCTATAACTATGCATGACTGATCAAATTTATTGCGCAAAATAGGTTTTTTCGTATAGATTCATTTTCGAACAAACGACATTTTACTGGAGTAATAAGTTGGATTTCTCCTTTAAGATTTCATAATAAATTCAAATATTTCGAAAATTATTTTAATAGTGTGAACATTGTAATATTATGATTATATTAATATCATTTAAAAAATAAAATAAAAAACAAATCCTTTAGATTTAAATTATTGATGAAACTTTGGAATTTCCAGTCATTTCTAAAGCAACTTAGTTTGAATTTAACCCAATGCTAATTTGCTAAATAGAAATTTATGAACATAAAAATTTTAATCAAATTAAGATTAATATGCAAAGCTATAATTTTTTTTCAAATATTTTAATATCAATAACTTCAATAAGAATTGGTTTATTTAAGTTGCGCGAAAACTGTACTCGTTTGCATATAAAATTCATATTTTACTTTAGCGATTTGGTAAATAAAATCTACCTTGTGCAGATGATTATATAATTTTTGGAAAAAAAACCAAGAAATTTCCTATATAATAGTTTTTGACTTTAATAAAATTTAAATACAGTATCAATAAAGAAAGTTTACTTAGTTTGAGTATGAATGGCAAAAAGAAAAAAAAGTTATATAAAAACAGAAATAAAATTTTAAGCAAACAGTTTAAAGGCAAAGAATCGAAGGACCAATATGAATTTTTTAAGCTTATATGGTTGTATAGAAAGGACAATTTGGACTATAGTATCTTGTGTAGATGCGTAATTCAGGGCATGAGCTGTAGAATATTAACTATACTATATATATAGATGTGTAAAGAATGTGGTAGGCGAATACTAAATGCGGAGAATGCGTTACTATTTCCAATATCTTGATGCATAATTTAACCATCGGAACGCAACACTAGACACATTTCGTACCGATATTAACATATAAAGATCCAATAAACATAAATTCAATTTGACTTTCAGATCATCTCTGTAGAATTGAATAGGGGATGGAATAGCCGTTTGGGATTCAGCCTACAGCCAGATCCAAGAACCAATGGGACGATTATTAGCGCAATATACAATGATAGTGTTGCAGCAAAAGATGGCCGTCTATGGGTCGGTGATCAACTTTTGACGGTAAATATTATTTTATATTCGATATTTGGTATTTGTGCGATTTTATTCAATACTAAAACAATCCAGTTCCAGTTTCATTATCACATTCATATCCAATGCTAAATATTTCTATTCATATTATTTTATAACATTTCATCCTGTAAGTTTATCCTGTAATTATTTCTCTTTTTATATCATCCTACATATATTATTTTATCTAACATTTTATATTATCCTATTAAAAGATATATACACGTAATATAAAAATATTTATGTGCCATTTTTCTTTGGATTTTTTTTTTTTTATAATTCACAACATTTGACTTAACAGAATTGTTATGAGTTCTTAAAGAATGCTTGAATAGACCGTACAAAATTTTCTGAATAATAAATATGAATAGAATAAGCTAAAAAGGTGAAAAAATACATACACGTATGTATGAGTATGAGTAGATTCAGTTTTGCTACTCTACTGTGGTAATAAATTTTAAAATACTTAAATAAAAGTTTATACTCTGCATATATACACACACATACATGCACTAAAAGAATGTTATTTCTCAAGATTATAAATATAAAATCAAGAATGTCATTTTAATATAAAATATCTCAACAAGAATATTCACAAAAGTACATTTTATTTGTATACATTTTCAACACTAATAAAGAGTTGTAAATAAATAAAATCTTTTCAAATATATTTTTTTTTACATTCTATTAAAAAGTATAAGACTTTAGTTCAAAAATGATATGTTCATATATAAAATATATCAAATTGAAAGAGGATATTCCAAATAAGAAAATATCATACATATTTTTTTAGAGACTAATAAAAATGGAATTATTTTAATAGCAACATAAAAAACGATGTTCACATATTTAACATTGTGAACAAATTCATTTCGTTGCATGCAAATTATATAAAAATAATTTTACTTATTATCTTGTACTTAAATAAAATAAAAAAAAAAGGCTTATAAACGTGTGCAAATAAATGAAAAGTACAATTTTATTTACTGATACCGCGGTGAATATAAGAATTCGCGGTATCTTTTTGGAAAAGTAAAACGACGTCAAATCTCACGATCTTGAAAGCCAATTGATATCACTAAATGCAAAAAGTACGCGTCTTTAGATTTCACGTAATAGAGCCACAATTTTTTGGTATTGTGTAAGTTGTGGTGCCATCTTGTCGAAACCACACACGATTCAGATAAAAATCTGCAAGTTTTGACTTTAACAGTCATTTATTGGTCCGTATTTCATCATTTTTAAAGAAATACGGACCAATAACATTTTTAGAAAGAAATTGTACACCAAACATTCACTTTCTGGAAATGAGATA
This sequence comes from Atherix ibis, assembly GCA_958298945.1. Taxonomy (NCBI): domain Eukaryota; kingdom Metazoa; phylum Arthropoda; class Insecta; order Diptera; family Athericidae; genus Atherix; species Atherix ibis. Next base: position 40,764,029 of record OY282606.1, read on the forward strand.
GATTCTCCAGAGTCACCTATGAGTTTTTAGAGCCTCATTTATAGCAATTTGCTTATTGTTGCATCCACTGAGTGAATAACTGAGCCTCGTCACTGAAGAAAATTTTTCCTGGCACTTAACTACGCTAGACTCCCCATTTTTGTAGTAGTTGTTACAATTTTAATGGGTACTTTGGTAATTAAATGATATTGAAAGTAAAATGGCATATCCTTAACTAGATAAATGATGTTTTGGTTGATTTATGTAAATAATTGACACAGCTGTAAAATAATAGGACTATACTATCTAATGACCGAAATGAATAATCTTTTATTCATTCAGCAGAATAATTTAAACTTAAACTATTTGTTAGTTAAATATATCATATTAGATGGGTTTATAATTATGAAAAAAAAATACAGAAAGTAAGATTAAAGCTCATATATAATAGAAACCACTTTTTATCTTTATGCTACCATAATAATTATATTTTCTTTGTTTTTTTTTTTAATTGTACAATAATTATTATAGGTAAATGATGAATTAGTAGAAACAATTCCAACAGCTGAAATAATCGATCTGCTTCGAATAATCAGAGGGTCAATTTGTATAACCGTCCGCAGGAAAGATACACCCACTAATAATTAAGCAAAAAAAAATTAATTAATTTCATTTTCTACATTTTTAATTATAATTAAGAATTTTGTTCAATAAATAAAAATTAAGAAAATTAATACAAAAATAGAACAACAAAAAAATATCAAATTAAAAGTTTTTTGTAATTGATTATATGTTTAAGTTTAATCATTTTTTAAGTTAAATTACAAGATAAAAATACTTTTAATTAATAATGTTATTAGTATATTAGCATAGACGGAAACAATCATTTTCCTCATTTTATACCAAAAAAAAAATAATAATTATAATTAAAAATAATCGAGTGGTAATCATTAATTGTGTATCTAATCAGATTGATAGATCTTATAAAAGATTTATATAAGAAAAATAATTTAAAATAAATTAATTTCTACGTAACAATTTCGGAAAGTGAAATCGTATAAAAAAATTATCAAGAAGAAAGTAAACATTTGAACTGAGAAACAAATTGTTTCCTTTTGTTTGTTTTTTTCTCATTTTTAGAAATAATATATATTTTGCAATGTGATAAAATTTAAGTTGATATATTAATTTTAAATATATCATCAAATATTGTTTACAAAAGAAGGAAACCTCTTATATATATAACATATATGCATAAGACGTATTTCATCTGAAATTGTTTATATAAATTATTAAAGGTAAATTTGTTAAAATTAAAAATTGCATATACCTGAATGTATGTAAATTAAAGATATTAACGAATTAAAATGCAAAAATTTAAATCTAGATAAATATTAATACGAATAAAAATTCTAAATTATAGTTCAAAAATAACACTTATTATAAAAAATTCTTGTAAAATGTATGAGAAAGGTGTACATGTTGTATTTACTAAATATAAAATCGAAAATTTAAAGAAAAATAAGATTTGATATTGATCAGTTAAATATTTTATTAATATTATTATTTTTTCTAAAGAGTTTATGTATTATTAAATTAAGTAAAGAAAATAAATCATACAAAAACGTTCTATGTTTATTTGGAAAAGAAATTTTTACCAAAATATCTGTTATATTATATATTGTACAAAAAAAAAAAAATAATATCAAAAAAATTTAAAATTATTGGAGAACAAATTGTCCCCTTTTTTTGCATCAAAAATTTCTTCTGAAGCATTAAATCAAAAGTGTATACTTACCACAATCATATAATTTTATTTATATACTAATGAAATTGTTGGTTATAATCCTGTTAATCTACTATAAAAAGAAATAAATCTATTACAAAAAGGAGCAATGGATGATTATTTTGTTAATAATAAAAAATCCCTGAAATAAAATATTTAAAAAAATTTCTTAATTTTTTTTATATGAAATAATTTATTTGTACAGCTATGGGTAAAGTTTTAAAAAAAATCCTTTTAATATTAATTTTCAAGAAAGCAAATAAATATGAATGAAAATGTTTAAAAATTAATATTAATGGAATATGAAGGGTTAACTTAATTAGTTATAAATATCCTTAGTCAATGTTATTGATATAAATCTGTATATTAATTAGAAACGTAATATTATTTTAAAATAAAATGGAGCAAAACGAATTTCTTAATAAAGTAAACATATTTCTATTAATTTATGTTTTGTTTAAAAAATTTCACTTTTTTTTCTATTAATTTACTGAAGAACAATTGAAAAATTTAAATTTATATGGAAATATTTATTTGAAGAAAATAAATGATTATGAAAATTATGAACACCAAAAAGGTAAGTTAATATAAAATTTGTTATTAAAAGTGGACGATATTTTATATTCTCACGAAATACTATTATAATTTTTCAAATTATAAATCTTCAAAGAAAATAAATATGAAATGTCATATTTTTTATTAGAATAAAAATTGCTGTGCTACTACCAACAGTTTTGTTGATGATGATATTAAAAATAAGACTTTAGCCCTTATTTTAGATGTCTGAATACATATTTATATGCAACAAAAAATTTTTTTAAAGATACCAAAATGTTTACTTTTGAAATTCTATATTATATTATATTTTAAAAATGATTATACTTTTCATAAAATATAATCGAAAATATAAATAAAAAAACAATTGTCTTTATTACAGAGTATTTTAGCTATTCATAAGACAGGAAAAAGACATTTTAGTAAAGTATAATTTAGAAAATGTTGAAAAATAGCTACAATCCTTAAAATTTCCGTAAATTATCCTTATCATAGTAAAACAGACCTATACTTGCTGTCGCTTTTATTATAATACTTGAATATTCAATTTCAGGACTAGTTAAATAGAAAAGCTTTTTTTTGAAAGAGACAGAAAAATATATAACAAAAATGAATTAATTTATAAAAAACAAAATGGAAAATAATCATAATATTACGATTTTGGCTTGCGAAAAAATTCTGTTTAATTTTCTAATAGTTATAAATGAGAAAAGTTTTTAAAGTGTTTTGTAAGGTTTTTAGTAATTTAGTATTCAAATTAATAGATTTTAATACAAAAGTAGATTTACAACATCATTTTGATGGCATTTTAGTTAGCTCTCGTTTTCTAAATTTATATTTAAATGTCAAGGCGATTAAAATACAATAAAATTATTAAGGAGTGTTAATTGTATTAGCGATTAAAATGCACTTAAATTATTATGGAGTATTATAAGATTCAGTAATGTGTAATTGTTATAAGAATATATGAAAATCACAGTCGTCTTAAACTGTAGAATATTACTGCTGTGCATTAAAGTGCAGCCGAAACTTCAAGGAGCTAATTTAGGCATTACGCAAATGAATTAAAATATCCTTAAACGGTTGTGTAGATTATTTTATGTAAAGATGTGCATTTAAACCCACACAAAATTTAGGTGAGACAGATACTTCATGCGTGCAATGCTGGTACGGTTATTTGTGCGTGACATAGAGGGATGTATCAAAACAACTCATCCGTGGGTCTTCATGAAATGTGGTTCTAATAACTCATCCGCGGGGCTTTAGGACATGTGGTTCTACGTTAAACACTAAGCACGCTATAATGCAAATTGTGCAACCGATGTTTCATGACCAAATTATATAAAAAATTGGTGATGTCAGATTTGATACATTCTTTAAGTATATCCACAGGAAGAACAGGATATTCTACTAACCAATTGAAGAGGTGGTGCAAAAGTCATCAAAAAAGTAAGTTATTTTGCCGATTTAATTGTTTTTACGTAACTTCCAACATTAGGTATATAAAAGTTTTTGATCAACCAAATCTATTGTGTTTAGTTTACTTTAAAATTATTGAAAAAAAGTTGTGAATCTATCTTAAGAACACGATTTTTGAAAAATGTATAAAGTTCAATGCTAAGAATTTATAAAAAAAATTATGAAATTTTTGTAGAGATGTTTTTTTATAACCTACAGTAAAGTAGTCTTAGTCTACTCCTATACAATATTTATAACTTTGACAACCCGACTAATCCCAAAACTGCAACTACTATTTATAAGGACGATGTCGCTATTGGTACATCTTATTCCGATGTACAAACAGCTTCCAGAGACCTAAAATACCATATAAAAAATCTTTAAAACTCGAGGTGTAACTTAAGAGGTGGAGAGGGAATTTAATGAACAGAAGAGTGTTCATGTTACCTTCCCCATTTACAGGGATCACCACATCCTTATATACCTTAATGCCAAAATTATTCCACCAAAATACAAAGAACACACTTACCTGCAATCCTCACACGAGATAAAAAAGACGAATTGAACAAATAGTATCGACTACTATCGGGTAATTTTTTGCTGTTTAGTTTTTCATGTTTTTATTTTTAATAGATGTCGCATAATACATGAAATGTATTAAAGTTAAAAGTGCTCAATTGGCATTGACATTTTATCACACACCCGAACAACGCTTACAAATTATTGAATTTTACTATCAAAATTTGAGCTCTGTGACAAATGTGTTTCGAGCACTTCGAACATTTTATAGTACCTGTTGAGCAAGCAATTCAAGCCATAGTGACAAAATTTCACAGCAAATTACCCTATTGGACATCAAATACCCGTGTGCATAGAGTGCGTACAGAAGAAAATATTGCTGCCCTATTGTCTAATGTTGGTGAAGACCGCGATTTATCCATTCGTCGCTGTTCACAGTATTTGGGATAGTGTTACTCGACTATGTGGAAAATTTTACGCAAGGATCTTGATCCGAAAGCGTATAAAATACAGCTCATGCAAGAGCTGAAACCGTATGACCTGCTAAAGCATCGAATTTTCGGTGAGTAGGCCTTAAAACAACTCGAGGAAATCCGTTTTCTTACCAAAAAAAAATCGCCGTTCAGCGACGAATGAGCTTTGAATGGATCTGTTCTGGTTGAATGGATATGTGCATAAGCAAAATTGTCACATTTGGTCTGACAAACAATCACCGGTAAAATAGGAACTGTCATTGCACCCAGAAAAATGTACTGTTTGATGTGATTTATTTTTAAAAAATGACCTTCACCATAGCTCGATGATTCCGTACTTTTTTTGCCCAACTGCTTCTATTCGATTTGTGGTTTCAACAAAACGACCCTACATGCTACACACCACGTGAAACAATGGACATATTGAGAGATGAGTTCGATGAGCAATTTTATCTCACGTTTCGGACCTGTGAGTTGACAGCCTAGATCTTGGGATTTGACGCCCCTAGACTAGTTTTAGGGGGCTACGTAAAGTCATTCGTCTATGCCAAAAAAAAATCAACGTCACTTGCAGCCTTGTAAGACAACATTACACGTTTTATTAGCGAAATACCAGCCGAGATCCTCGAAAAAGTGGTTCAAACGTGGATCTCTCGTTGGGATCACTTAAAACGTTGTCTTGGCTAACATTTATATTAAATAATCTTTAAAAAGTAAATTACAAGCATTGATTTATCGACTTAAATAAAATTTTCATACACTTTTGCAATTTTTCTGTGTTTTTTTTCTGTACTACTGGGCAATTGACACGAAAATGACATTAAAGGAAAAATTTTTAATCTACAACACAATTTTTTAAAGCGATCTGGACATACGAAACTGAACACTGGGATTCTACTAAGCCTTCTAATTCCCATTCTATACAAACCCTTCAATCCTGAATCCTTCAAAAAAAAAAAATGAATTCTTCAAAATTTTCTCTTTGCTCATTATTTAGGAGTTGCTCGTTATAAAAAGTTATTTTCCCATAAACATTCATCGGCATTAAAATACAATAGAAATTGGCCAAAAGGTTTCTTGAAACACTAAAATGTTTTTTAGGTAGAGAACACAGATGGGTGTTTACTCTCACATATCCTCTTCTATCATTTTAATATCTTTGTCATAAAATCTGCTTGTTTCAAAATTGACAAAAAATCAAAAAAGAGGTCCCTAGTAAATGTACCAAAGACCAATTGAGATAGTTCCACGACCTTGAAAACAAGCATGTGATTATATCGGTTCGCTGACATAGTCAACAATAAATAGAATTTGACATTCGATTTTTTATAGAACCAATTAGTATGTTTAAAGAGATTAAATAGGGGGAACTGGGGCGCTTGACCTCGAACGGTGGAATCCTACACCGAAAAATAACTTGTTATTCTGGTAGAATAGTGAGGTGGACGCCGCATGATTAGCTTATAAAATAAGAACGGTTAAAAAAAAGTTGCAAATCTATCTTTAGAATATCCAGTATTAAAATATTCGAAAAACAAAATTTCCAAATAATTTACAGGACAATTTTCTTTCAGAGCAGCATTTGAGTTAAATAAATTTTAGATTTATATTCAGGAAAAATATCTTCTGAAAATGGCAATAACATGATCCTTTGATATTTATTTATTCATTTCATTAACTTAATGTTAGTCTTTTCAGCCTTTTCATGTCTATCGAACCAGGAGCAAATAACAAATCAAAATTGAATAAATAATGCTTTGTCTGAACGTTTTCGAATCAATGTAATTTATATCCGGCTTAAAATAAATTAATTTACGTCCATTTTGAACACGCTCCTTGTCAGCAGTTCTCTGTTTTTCACCATAACTTATTACGGAGATGGTAGTAACAGTTACATTTTATTCGTAGTAAAAAATATTATAAATTTCTAGATCTGCAAATTAATATTACGTATAATCAATAGACGAAAATTTTGCACATGCCATTTTAAATATACTATAATATTATTACTTATTATTCTACCTTATATTTTATTCTCCTTTATCGTCTTTATTATATTTTATTCTAAAAATAAATTTCTATAAAACTGAAGGACAATAAATAATCTTTCATGGCAAATTTTTTGAAATGATTTATAATATTGTGATGTAAATGATGTTCTTGAAAAAAAAAAATATTTCTTCATTGTTTAATTTAAAATTTTCTTTTATAAATGTTATTCCTTGAAAATCGAAATATAACTTTATTAATATTAATAATTTATATAAATAGCATAAAATAAAAATATGGACACAATGTGTTTGTTAGTATTTATGTATAAATAATAAATTTCTTAAAATAATAAAAAAACCAATTTTGGAGCAGGAAAATTTCTTTAAAAAAAAAATGTAAATCCTAACTTTCAGAAAATATTACATTTTAATATTATTTTTGGTTTGTTCTATTCTATATCGACAACTAGAAAAATATTGTAACCACCCCAGATTCATATCACAAATTAATTTAAAACACTGCCAAGAAATGAAGTCCGTTGTGATCATAAAACGGCTTGGTCCGTTGTGACCATAGAAGCTGATTTCAGCCAGAAAACCAATTGGAAGTGGGTGTAAAGTGTTTGGTTTTCGCGATATCCATGCACGCAATGTCACTCAAATCATCCAAGAAAAAGTCACTCTGAAGTCCCCGTCTAAGAGATGTGTAGGCTGGGTAAGAAAAGAAAAGGTGAAAGTTGTCATCTCTTCCTCCTCCTCCTTACAACTATGACAAAAGTCATTTACGAGGATACCCCGTCGTCTAGCGTGTGTCCTTAATATGCAATGACCCGTAATAATCCTCGTCAGCATGTTAGTGAGCCCTACTTATCTATAGTAGTCTTTTTGTTTTCTACTAATTTAGATTAGGCCTGTAGTATTATGTTATTTAAAGTGACTTATCTGTCATTAAACATAAAAACACGAGTAGCCTACGCCCATAGGGATTGACTTATGCTCAATCAACGCACCACCATTAGTTTACAATCAGTAATCAGTTACAAGCTGATTATTCCATGTGTTAGTGACGAGGCCTATCTAAACCTCTACTATCATAAGAAGTGACAGCGTCCGATATAATTACCAGTTTCTCTAACCAGCGATCTGGAGACCATACCCGCGATATGGACATTAACCACAGTTACCACGGTGCTGGCTAAGGCGCCCCGCCATTGTCGGGAACAGTGTGTTTTAATACCATGGGGCACCGCGATTCCCGTGGTACCAAATTTGGTTTTAAGAGTACTTCCGTTTGTACTCCGTTCATTGAGCAACGACAAATAATCTTGCTTATCCCTAGGCACCGCTAACCCAGTTCAGGTACGCCGATTCGCCAAGACCTGAAAGTATAACCGGAATCAACCTTGGTCTTTCACCCGGTCATAGCCAACTTGCGTGCCACCTAACAAACCACTCACATCCACACTATCACCATTCACAACAATTCCACATGCACTTTGGTCACACAAATCCCCATACAGGCCACACTCAATGAGAAGGTGCTTGACACTCTCCTGCGCCGTCCCACAAGGGCATCTAGCCTCCGCAGCTAGTCCGCACCCATACAAGAACCTATTCATACTGCCATGTCTCGTGTGTAAATACCCAAGGTACAGACCAAATTCAAATTCCGACGCAGACACAAAGCACACATTCGAAATGAACATATGCGTCTTAGCTTAGGCCAAATCATTCTAGATACGGGTCAAGATTTCTCCACCTCCCGTTCGTCAACTATGTTAAACTTAGTGAAATGAGGTATGTAGCCGTCGTCAGGCATGTATGCCTCCTCTGTAACAGTGGGTGAATCTAGCATGGTACCATTTGCGACTAACTCAACCGCTTTACAGTTTACTGGAATCTCACTCTATTCGGGAATTCAGAAAAAATATATATTGCTCCGGTCAGCAATCTCATTCAGAGATCTGCGACAATACTTCACAGCTCTCAGTCTTAGAATGAGTGATTACTTAATCGCTGCCCGACTATCGGTGAAAATTATAGGTGTAGCCTCACGAATAGGCAGAATTTCTGCTTGAAATATACTACACTGATCTGGGAGTTACCGGAACATGTTTAAATTCAAAGATGCAGAAAAAATTCTTGCTCCTGTAATGTCCTCTTTCCTTGACTCATCTGTGTATACTACAACAGCCGATCTTTCCTAGACCGTCCCATAGTCCCACTCAGTCGTACTAGGAATTTTGAATTTATACTTTATGGAAAAGTTCATACATTTTGTTTTAAAGTCTGTTATTTTAAATCCTTATTTTAAGGATCTTTGCGTGCCCGAAACGATGTTCAGTCTAGTGCTGCCTTGATTCCCTCAGATGCAGAGCTGATCTAGAGACCATTTTTTTTTACATAGATTTAGATAGGTTCTTTCACCCTGTGCTATCTAACAGACCAAAACCTCTTATTGTCGCCATATATACGCAACGTAGCACCCGAGGTTACACACCCTATTTGGTGCCTATGACCCCTTTATAGACATACAGTGAGACATTGGCTTTTGAGTCAAGGATCACTCCCAAGTACCTTGCATCAATAGCAAAATACAGAGGGTCCCGTTGACTTTCGAAGGACTAATGGAGGGCGTCTTTTACTCTTTCGTAAACAGATCGAGGTCCATTTGGGATGAATTTACTCCCCACCTTCATCTGTCTGACCATTTTATGGTACCGAGCAAGACCGTTTCCAAAAGATCTCTTTTATTAGAAAGATATTTTCCGGTAATTCTGATAGCCGTAAAATATATTTCTACTATAGAGTACCTTGACATCATCAGAGCAAGCAACGCCTTTAACCCCGTCTTCTTCAGTGTAATGAGGAGGTTATTAATTTCGGAGAAATGAAGAGATCAAGACGTTATATTAATGGGGAGAATTTCAAGCATAATGTGTTATGGTACTCCAGCTGAAATAAGATACATTTATGAGAATTCTATATTAACTGCTACATAGAAATGATGTTGGGAAAGGTAATGAGTTTATTTTGGTTTACTATTCAAATATAAAATATAAATTTTATTTAGAATATTAAAAGTAAGAATTTTTTTTTATTTTTTTTTTTTTTATTTGACAGGTTTTCATTTTTATGTTACACATAGACATGAGAACACAGTCGGCACTAGAGACTCCTATGGAGCATATAGCGGCACTAGAGACTCTGCGAATTCTCTCCATCTGCTTCTGTCTTGAGCCAGCCTTTTTATTTCCGACCATGATTTGCTAGTTTGTTGGTGTTCGCGCTCGACTGATCTCCTCCAAGTGGTCCTTGGACGTCCTCTGCTGCGATTGCCCTGTGGGTTCCAATCTAGTGCCATCCTTGCTATGTCCGTAGGTGGTTTTCGCAAGGTGTGGCCAATCCAACTCCATTTCCTGCATTTGATGTTATCTAGCAGGAGTATTTACTTCGTGAGAAGAAGCAGCTCATCGTTCGTTATCCAGTTCGGCCAGAAGATCTTGCTTATACGCCTCAAGCATCTGTTCACAGCTGTTTGAGGCTTACGAGTCGTGCTGTCTGTTACTTTCCATGTTTCGCAGCCGTACAGCAGGACTGGCTTGACGTTTGAGTTGAATATTCGAAGTTTGAGTGCTATGGAGAGGTGATTGGAACGCCATACGTTCCCAAGTGAGGTGTACGCTTGTCGCGCCTTGTTGATGCGCGTTTGGATGTCTATTTCAGTTCCACCATCCTTGCTGAGCATGCTGCCAAGGTAACAGAACTTTTCGACATCTTCAACTTGGGTACCGTGTAGCATCAAGGTTCTCTCGCAGGTGGCGCCGACATGCATCAATTTGGTCTTTTTGATGTTGATCCCAACTTTTTCTGCGTTGGAGGCCAGTGCATTCAGTTTCTCCTGAATGCCGTTGAAGGTGTGGGACATGAGGCATATGTCGTCGGCATAGTCCAGGTCGTGGAGCTTCTCACGCAGTGTCCACTGGATACCGTTGCTGGCTGTGTTGTTAGTGCGTTGAAGGACTAGGTCTAGGGTAATTATAAAGAGGATGGGCGAGATAACGCAACCCTGCCTGACTCCTCTCGAGATGTTGAATGGATCACTGTTTCGTCCTTTGAAGCGCATTCTACACGGGGCCTCTCGGTATAGTTCTCGGATGAGATCGGTGATGGCCTGAGGGATGCCTAGTTCCGTCAGAGCACTCCAGATGGCGTCGCGAGAAATCATGTCAAAGGCTCTTTCGAAGTCAACGAAGAGAAGATAGAGCGGGCTGTTCCATTCGTTCGACTGTTCAATGATCATTCTTAGGCTGTTGATGTGATCAATACAGGAGCGGTTTGGTCTAAAGCCAGACTGCTCGTTGCTGAGGGCACTTTCCACTGTTGGAGTGATGCGAGTCAGGATGATTGATGCGATTAGTTTCTGGATTGTGTTCAGCAGAGTGATTCACCTCCAGTTTTTGCAATCGCCAAGGTCACCTTTGACTCCTTCTTTCCAGCTGTCCGGGAAGTGGCATTGTGTCCAGGCTTTTGCGATTATAGGATGCAACAGCGAGGCCAGGTTGTTAGGTCCGGGTGCTTTGCTGCACTTAAGCTTGTTGATTGCTGTTGTGATCTCCGTAATCGTAGGCGGTGTTGTTGGGATGGATCTTCGTGGGTTTCTGCGCATCACTGTAGGAGGAGGATGCAATTCTGGAGCTATTGGAAGAGATTCTGAGAAGAATTCCTTCCAGCGAACGAGTTGTTCTTCATCCGTGGAGAGAGTTTGACCGTCTTTGTCCTTAAGTGGTGGCAGTGAGGGTGTTCTTTTTCCGGATAGTTTGCGAATTGATGAATAGACACTGCGGATATCGCTCCGGTGTGCAGCGGCTTCTGCTTCGCTGGCTATTCCGTTGAAGTAGTTCCTCTTGTCATCCCTTGCCATGCGTTTGACCATCTTTTGAGCAAGGTTGTACCTCGTCTGTAGATGGTGCCTTTCCTCGCGAGTTTGAGCAGTTTGGAGTAGACCTTTCAGCTTTCTTCGTTTCCCTATTTGAGTCCAGGTTGACTCGCGGATCCACTCTTTCCTCTTGTAGTTCCGAAAGCCCGTTCCTTTCTCTGCAGCGGACTTTAGTTTGCGCAGTAGAGAAGGCCAAGTCCGCCTGTCGGCATTGTGGCTAACTTCTTCCAGCATGTTCGCAAATATCTCGGCTGTCTCTGGATTCTGCAGGCGTTGGATGTCGTGCCTGCGTTCTGCGCGATCTTGTTGTTTTTTAGTTGCCGTAGGCCTTAGTCTGACCACCCCAAGGAACAGCTGATGGTCGCTATATATGTCAGCTCCTCGGATTGTCTTGACGTCCAGGAGCGATCCGAGAAAATTTTTGCTTATCAGGATGTGGTCTATCTGGTTGCGGATCACATGATCCGGAGACTGCCAGGTGTATTTGTGGATGTTCTTGTGAGGAAACTTGGTGCCACCGATGAATAGTTGATGAGTTGAGCAGAGGTCAGTGAGACGGTTCCCGTTGTCGTTTCCCTCTGCATGAAGGCTGTGTGTTCCAACAATCGAGCGAAGATCAGTGTTGTCCCGGCCTATTTTAGCGTTAAAGTCGCCCATTACAATTTTGATGTCGCTCTTCGGGGCAGATTGAATGCACGTCTCTAATTGGTGGTAGAAGGCTTCTTTATTGGCGTCATTATCTACTTCAGTTGGGGCATAGCACTGCTCGATGGTGATGTTTCGGAACTTCGAGTAGAACCTGGCTGTCAGAAGGCGGTCGGAGACCGGTTTGTAGCCTATGAGAGATCTCTTTGCGTTGGCTGATAGGATTAATCCGACTCCACAGTGGTGGCCGCTGTCGTTGCCGCTGTAGATGAAGTGTTCACCCGTCTGCGTTGTGAGGTTTCCTTGATGTTTCCACCTTGTCTCGGAGATTCTCAGGATGTCGAGATTGTAGCGTCGCATTTCGGAAGCAGCTTGCGCTAGACGAGAAGTTTGGGAGAGAGTCCGCACGTTCCAGGTACCTATTCGGGTTGTTCGGTGAAAGCCAAATGTGTTTTTGCCTGAGGTATTGTCCGGTTGTTTACTCTTGTGCTGTTTCATGATAAGATGTTTTTTATGGCTTGCGGCTTATCAGGCCAGCGAAGCAAACCCCAGTGACGTTGGGGGACCCTACGGACTACATATGTAAGGCTCGTAGTCGACCTCTCACCCCGGCACCAATGCCGAGATGGTGGCAGCGGGAGTAAAAGTAAGAATTAGTTAAGGAATATTTAAATTATTATAGACCAATTATGCTTATCATAAGATATTTAGATAGAAAATTTAGAAAGATAGTCTAACCATACTTTTGTATAGAAACTTTTTCGCAAAAAAAAAAACATTTTTATTATGTGTTTAAAAAAGAAAAATAGAAAAATTTTCTATTATTTTAGATATAAAAATATATAATAAAATTAAAAAAATTTCATTAAATTATCATTCGTAAAAAATTGCAAAAAAATTTTTATCGTTGAAGAGAAATGAAGAGGAAACACTATTTGAATATGCATATAGAAAATTTCGAAAGATTCAATAAACTAGGAAATGTAGTATTGCAAAGCCAATCATTAATTTAACTACTTTACACATTGGAACATATCGGATATAAACTATTTATAAAGGATATGTTGATAATATAAAAGGATGCATAAAACACAATTCCATATTCGGAAGAGATCCATAGAATTTGAATTTATTTACGTCTAGGGAATTTCTAACCAATGTCTTCAATATAATAATAGACGACGTGCATTTCTATTTCATCCTGTAAATTATTAGACATGATTTACTTTTGAGCATCTGTTGCATCGCACCTTAATCAATGTACAAGTTAAGATAAATATTACACCTGTTTCTGGGATATTCTAACAATGTTATACCACACTGGTTATTATACCACAGATCAGGATAAAATTTATTACCATTTAAATTAATGTCACGGTAATAAGATACTTACAATAGCTTAAATATTCGTATAGATGCTCGTTCATAATTTTAAATAAAGAAAATCCGGGTTAATTACCTTTACGATAAATAAACAAAATAAATGTTGATGAAATTGTGAAAAAAATTGTTTATATTATTTCAAAAGTCTCTGTAGAGGAAATGGGTTTAATATATATTAGCTAAGAAATTAATTAAACTATCAATAAAATTTTCTAAAAAGTAACTCAAAATAGATACTTTTTTAAAAATGTCGGTATTTTTTACAGAGAAAAATCCTAAAAATATTATTTGTAAATATTTTTCTCTTCTGGAAATGAAACTTCTTTAAGGGATTTTATTATATTAAAAATAAAATTAAAGAAATCATCCTAAAAAGTAAAGCAATTAAAATGATTTATTTTGTAAAAACCTTAGAAATTGACATACACATAAGTTACGTGTACATAAAATTAGATTAAATAAAATATTAAATAATGAAAATACTAGTAAATCCTATAAAATACTCGTACATAAGACCAACTTTTAAAAGTAATATAGTAATTTTTCTCGCCTTTGAATTTCACTATTTTATTATATAATATAAAGTTAAGGGTAACATAGTTAAAGTGCAACATTTACCCATAAATTTATTGGATTTGTGTGTGCAAGTATGCACGAAAAACTTTCAGTTAAAATATTGCAAAACTTTAGTGGAAAAAGTTGTATACTTTTTGTGTCGTATTTTTTTTTTCTTTCTTGTAAATATGAAAAATTACTTAAAAACTTAAATAAAATTTTTGAAATTTTATTTATATTAAAAAACAATAAAAAAAACCCTTGATTAACGTCAATTTTAAGAAAAAAAATTTCTTTTTGTTCTAATTTTTATTTATAAGGATAACTCTTTCTAAAAGTATTTCGATAATTTATTTGTTAAAAATACATTTTTATTTTATTTGTAAAAGTTAATTTCAAAGGATCTTTTGTTCGGAATGGAAATATCTTTGTCAAAATGAAACTAAACCTTTTTTCATTAAAATGAGCTATAAAATTTAAGAAATTTAATAAAATGAATTTTTTTTATTTTTAAAGTTTAAGAAATTTGATAAATTTCTACTGAAAACCTTTCATCTGCTATAATTTGATAAATTTCATAATACCTTTCTTTCAATTACAGAAGAGTTTACATATTTCTAAGAACTTTCAACTACCAAAGATTCTTTAAAAGTAAATTCCATATTCTCTTTTGTAACTTGAGCGTTTTTTTGTTGATAAATCTGACTGCCTAAAAAAATTATCTATTCTAACAGAATTTTTTGTATTGTCCAAAATTATAATTAAAAAGGGTATATTTTCTAAGGGCAGTTAATTAATAATATTTTAATGATAAGTATAACTGATTAGCTTTTGCAATAATTATACTTTGTTTAATTGTTATCTCAAGAAATTGGTTTAATTTGACGAGAGTTTCAACAAAGTTCACGAAAACCATTCTCGTAGCCAAATGAATACTTTTAATACGAATTTTTAAATAATTAATTTACATATTTTAGGTTTAAAATATATTTTACTATGGGGAACATCGCTTATCATAGGGAATATTCCTTCTCAAGAACATCCCTTGTAAAGAACCTATGATAAATATCTCTTGTCAGAGCAGAAGTTTCTCCGTTCTATAAAGCCTTTCTGAGGGACGCAGAGAAGGAGTGGAAGACAAAACTCCCTCATGAAGGCCTTCAACAGCGAAAACTGATGAAAATATGGAATGAGTGGGCGCTATTGTAAAGTCAGACCATCGATATTCCGTAAAGTACTTGTAAGGATCTTAAAAAGAGTTCTGCGCATTAGATCGGACATTGCAGACACTTGGATGTTCCACTATAACAATATCCCTTTTCACACGACAACCGGGAGTCTGGACTAGGCGTACTGAATTATAAAACCGGGCTTGAGGCGCGGTTTTTCAGTTCGATACTCAAAGCCTGTTTTTGGCGTCCTGGGAAACGACGTCGCTCTACCAAAGGTATGTTCTACCCCGTCCTTCTAGAATCATAAATATTTAGACTTTTCATTCAGGATCCTTCTTCTCCATACAAATTAAGTGTACAGTCCACCACATATTATTGAGCTTAATTATATGCAGTATCGTATGGGCACTGTAAAATGCCAGGATTTCATTGTTAAATAGGCTCCGGAATCGTCCATCCTCATATTTGTCAGCTACAAATTCTTCGAAGGATCCTCTTCGTAATACTTTTCGTTAAGAGCACAAGTTTCCGACGACTACACGAGGATTCACAAGAATAGTGCCTAGTACAGCAGAAGCTTTGATGTTATAGTCAGAATTGTTATCGGCTGCAATCCTTGAATTAACATAGGAAAATAATTAAATTCTTGCAAAGATGTAATATGGTATCTGTATATAACTAGGACTAATTGGACATATAATGTCGATGTCATCGGCGTATACTAAAAACTGTACAGACATAGTGCGAATGGTAACTATGTTTTTTTTTTATGTTTAGATTAATGAGGTAAAGGGGGAAACCTTCAAAAGGTACTCGCCTGGAAGACCTTCTACCTGGCAGACGAGTTATGCGGGATTTTTACCTCGCTAAAACCTAACCTGTAACTCTACCCTTGCTCCCGGAACGATGGTTCCTCGGCGGCACTCTTTGTAAATACTACTTCGCCAGAGCGTTCTTATTTGATATTACTGCTGTCCCGATATTATGACGCCTCGTGGCCTATTCTTCGTACGTGGTGTGAAGATCCTTGATTAAAGATTCAGCGTACTCTGCAATTCTGTTCCAAGGCGATTGGCTCTTCAGCATGCACTCCACTATGTTTTCTGGACTGATGGAACGGTCCACATTTTTCTCCACATCTGCCCGTATCCCCTCGTAGAAGGGGCATTGGAAGAACACGTGTTCTGCATCTTTGATCACATCGCAGTAATGATGACAGTTTGGGGAGTCACCTCTCTTGAATCTGTGCAAGTATGCCCGAAAGCATCCATGCCCAGTCAAGAGTTGGGTGATGTAATATCCGACCTCACCGTGCACGCGAGTGACCCATTTGGTGACATCTGGGATCAGCCGATGAGTCCACCTACCCTGCGTCGAGCTGTCCCATCTCTCTTGCCAGAGGCGAAGACTCTCGGGTCTCTCCTCTTAACAGAGGACCTTTCGCCGCTTTTCCTTCTTCCTACGATGTTGGCGTTCACGCTCTCCTGCCAGGATGTCGATGGGTGGGCATGATGCCACGACGTTGACCGCATCGTGTGATACCGTTCGGTATGCTGACGCAACCCTGATCACTGAGAGCCGCTGGACTGATGACATTGTCTTGCGGTATGTTGTTAACTCTAGCGATTTCGCCGACACTGGTGCTCCATATAGCAACAACAATTGCCAGTAGTCGTGTTCGGATTTGCCTGGAGCCTCCGATACTGCTGACGCTGGAGATATGCTCCTTGTAGTTGAGTCTGGCATCCAAGACCACTCTTAGATACCGGATGTAGGGTAGCGACTGGATGTCGTGGTCGCCTACTCTTATGGTGATGTTCTCCATTTTCTTCCGGCTACTCACAAGGAGTGCCTCGGTCTTATTTTCCGCCAAAGACAGGTCTGCCGATGTCATCCACTGTCTTATCCTCCGGATGGTGATGGAAAATGCGGCTTCCAGTTCCTCCAGGTGTTTGGCTACAAGGACAACCGCTACGTCGTCCGCGAAAGCCACGAGTGTTGTGTTCGGCGGTAATTCCAGATGGAGTAGGCCGTCGTAGTTGACGGTCCACAAGAGTGGCGCCAGGACCGAGCCCTGAGGTACCCCTCCCGTGACCTTATACTCCGCTGGTCCATCCTCCGTCTCGTAGTGTAGTAGTCGGTCACTGAAGTATGATCTGACCATCCTCCGCGGGCCGAGTTAAACGCATTCTTATCCATCCTCCGCGGGCCGAGGTCCCAGCAGGCCGAGTAAACGCATTCTTGATGTCCAGGGTGACAATGACGCAATACTTTTTGGAATCGCCTTTCCATCTCTTTCCTGAGATAGCTTCCTTTGAGATGTTCTTGACGATTTAATGGTAACTATGTGTGCAGATGCTTTTGCTCTTTCTCTTACATTAGGCCATAGTCAGAATAGTCCTTCTTATAAATTTTTCTGGTATGCCGAAATCTCTGATGAATGTGTGGAGTTTTACTCCGGCTATGTTATCATACCAAAAAGCAAGGACATTTTTTTGGTACTGTCAATAATATACAAATATTGTAACCGAGGAGTTGGAGGCCTATCAACACTGCTACGAAGAATGGAAACAACTCTTCGGCTGCTCTAAAGATCCGCAAGAGAATTACTTTAAAACGTGATATAATATTTATGTAAAAAAATTAAATAAAAAAGTTAGTTATTATTCATAAATTATATATCGAATAAAAATAAAATGATTTTCTTCTCAATCAATAATAGTTTTTTTTAAAAAAAATCTATTTTTGCTTATAAAAAATTGGGATATCTTTAAAGTAGCGTTTATTTCCAAACTCAAATGAATAAAATACTTTGTTCTATTTGAAATATCAAAGAATTAATTTTCGAGTTGTTTTTTCTATACTCTTTAAAGGAGTAGACGATTTTTGGGTATTAATATTAACAAAATATTTTCATAACGTTCTATGTAAAAGAGTTTATACTTTTTAAATACGAGAAAAGCAAATATTATTATAATGTTTGCAGAAAATGTAACGAGCTTATCTGCACTTTAGTCTAGACATTTTCCAAAAAGGAATAAATATAAAATATATGAATATGTTAATATTTGTAATTGTATAATAAGAAATTTAATTAAAATGATATTTTACCATAAAACGGTTAGTATGAGAATATAATAAGAGTTGTAAGAATATGGAAATGATATGAAATGTACCAGTATATAATAAAATGAGTGCAATAAGGATTAAATAGAGGATATTTTTTCAAATTTTAAATTATAAGTTAACTTTATATGCATACGAGTATATATCCCTTCGGACTAAGCAAGTTTTAAAAATGTTTACTTGGTGAATAAACAGAAGTAAATATTTTTAAAAAATAGAAAATTATATAAAAAATTTTGACACACAATCATTTTTTCCCCTATAAAATCAGTATCATTTTTTAAAGGTTTTCGTATTTAATTTGGATTTGAATAACTTCCATTATAAGAAAAAAGTTATATTAGAAAATAAAATTATTTTAGCAATAAAACAAAAATATTAGAAAAATTGTCATTCATATTGTTGTTTAGAGAAGAATTTATTTTCTCATTTATATGCGCGATAAGTCCTATAATCAATATTCATAAAAAATATTGCAGACATGGGACACATTCGACTATCTGTTCGTGTAAAGAGAAATAGAAATATTTGAAATCACATCTACCATATCTGAGTATTATATTATCATACAAGTTGACTATGTAAAATCTAAAATATAAAATTTTGTCATTATTAATGGAATTTATAGATGTGTGCATATGGATTTTATAGATCTGAATTTGATTTCAGTTTTGGTTTGGCTTCAAAGTTTTACTAAAGCAAATAATAATATTTGAGTTTTTTTTCTGTAAGAATCGAATTTAACTGAACCAATTTAATAGAAAATGTTTTTTTTTTTTACTATTGAAAACATGCTAAACTTTATCATTAAATAAATTTGCTAAAGTCCGAAAAATTCTTTCCACAATTTACCATTCTAGATAATCATAGAATGATTTTATTAATGTGTTATTAATTTTGGTCAAAAGTATTTTGATGAATGTGAAAACTTTTATTATTCAATTTTATTTGCTTTTTGAATAGAATGTTCTAAGATGAAAAACTGTAATGAATGAATAGAAACCATTTACGGACTGTATGTATAAGTATGTTGGTAAGAAGCTCATAGAATTGACCAAAATAATTGTTGAAACAGAATCAAATAAATCATGCAATTCACACCTAAATTAATTGAAACCGTGAAAGCTACGCAATTCATCTCGTTTAATCGGAAACTCCCGTGTGGCAAGGACATGAAATCTATCCTGCTATGCGTCATCCTAGACACATAAATCATTACCAGTATTGCTCTTGGACCCCATAGATACATGATCTTTATTAGATTTCGTGGCACGAAAACAAAGCCGCAATTGTGCACGAAGTTTTCGATTTTATTTCCTCGACGTTAACAGATAAATCAGAAAAGATATCTCCTCGGATGAGAATTACTTGCATTCTTTTCCATATACCAACTTATTTTCTCAGATAAACCTATAAAATTGCTTGGATTATTTTACAAATTCTATCTAAATAGATCGTCGAATATTATACTGAATCTATCCGAAATGTGACCTAAGAATTAGATGAACTCGTTTCACATATCAATAAATAGTTGAATAGTTTTGTTTACGAAGAGATACGCCTCACCCAAGAATGGTTGATAGCGAAATTCTAGTTGCACCAAATGGTACTGAGTTATTACTTGCTAGGACAAAGAGAAACTCGAAGAAGACCTTAGTTATATAGCACCATAATTGTGGAAGGATATAAACGGAGACAACAGCAGGTTACGACAAATGCTTATTGTCCTCCTATAATTATGAATTTACAGCACAAATGCTAGTCTGCTACCTAGGATTCACCACAAGGACACGCTAGCCGCAAACATAACGAAACCTGTAAAATGTGTTAACTTGACAAAACTTTTTAGTAATAGCTTTAATCAGCCATAACAGGGTACAACCGACTATAAATGAGTACATTCCAACAACTGTTAAACCACATAGTACAGTTTAAATGCCTTGTTCTCTTATCTTGACTATATTCAGTATTTTGCTAGTAATGTTCACGATGATTGGGCCCACTTGCCCTCGTCAACATTTATTATGTAACAATTTGTGATGCTATGGAAAGGGTCATCAATGTAATCCTAAAGAAGTACTACTGCTACAATATTTTAAGAGTAAAATTATCCTCTTCACTTTTGAGTGTATGAAAATACTTTACGTTAATGGGTAGGAAATATGACTACTTTCACTTGAGTTACACCGGAACATTGACTAAATTTTCTGAAATTTAGACGAAAAACAGTGTGGGGTATAAGACTACGCAGGAAAGTGTTGTACAATAAATTTTTAGAACTGTAAATTTGTCATATTTTTTATTCTTTTTTTTTAAAGAGTACTTAGATAACATATGTACAAGTATTTAGGACACCATATTATAATAAAAAATCTATTATCACTTTTAGTCTGTAACCGACAAACCCCTTTCCAAAAATAAACAGTATGAAAACTCGTTAAAATGCCTCCACTATTTATGTATTTTGATAAAATAATATTTTATTAAATAGAAAGACGAGAAATGAATATTTTCAAAATACCCCTATTTATGTATAAAATTTAATGCCTTCATGAAGATACTTATACAAGTTTTCGAACCTCTTTAAAAAGTTAAATTTATTACAATATTCCTTTGGAGAGCTTTCTCAGAAAATATATTTTAATTTTCCTCCTTTTTGGTAGCTTTTAAACGTATTTATAAAATATTGAAATAACACCTTTCTAGATCAGATTTTCTTTAATTATTTATTTATTTAATTCTTTAGATCTGAACAATTTAATGTTTAGTTAATTATTTAGAAATAAATAATTTTTCTATAGAAAATGTATTAAATAATATGATAAAAGAATAATACCCTTTAAAAATTTATCTAAATTTCTAGTAAAAACGCTATTTTGATATTTATTTTTATTATTTTAAGAATAAAATTAAACCCAATTGAAATATAATTTTTTTGAAGATACTATATTTAGATTACAAATATTCATTGTTAACGGAATCCTTAAAAATTGGAATAAAAAGTATATTTAAATTGCATATAAAATCGTCAAAGTCATTTGAGAATTGATTTCGAAGAAGTAAATAAATATTTTTTCCACAAATAATGTGATAGGAAAAATTCATAGAAAGTTTAATATAATATTTAAATGATTTTTACATCTATTAAAATTCCTTTTTAAATTCTTAAAGATATTTTCGATGAAATAAGATAATATTTCCTATTGACTTTAAAAAAAAAAATCTTGAATCTTTTTTATGTTTGGTCTTTTAATTCAATGATTATCAATTTAAACAAAATATTTCGAATTTCTTTCGGTTTAAAAAACATATTTTCGAACGGAAAAGTAGTCATAATTTACATTAATTTTGAATAATTATTTTTTTAAAAATATTTTTAATGAAGAAAATTTTGCAATAACTGGTATTAAAATATTAATACCAAGAAGATTGGAATAAAATGGAAATTTTTACAAATTTTATTTGATATTTACGACTACAATACAAATAAGAAAACTGCTTTAATATTTGAGTATTAATAGACAATGGATTATTTTAAGAAGAGATTTTTTTTCTCGTATAAATGTGCTTGGAATTTTTTACGAATAAATCACAGACAAAATGAATATTTAGGTTATGGTGGATGATTACATCATTATGGACATGCATATGAAAACTTTTAAATTTAAGAAGAATTCTCGACTGTAAATATTCGATTTGATGAATTAGGAAGGTTTGGGTGAACCCCAAAATTTGAGTTCGTAACTCCATATGGGTATAAATATTATAGTGTAAATTAGCAGCTTACTATTTATTTATTTATTCCAGTATTTTAAGTCTTTTATGTGGATTCCAAACATAAGAGTTTATTTCTATTATTCAAGAGTAAATCGGATGACAAGTTCATGGCAGAGAGTAAATGTGGCTTGTACAGTTTTTACAATCTCACAAACTAATCTTGGATTTTAAGGATGGATTTTGGAAGAACTTTGGATGCAAAGTTAGGTTTGTTCTCACTTCTTAAAATTGTTATATCATCGATATACTAGTCCATAAAGATTTTATAGGGTCATAGGAAATATAAATATTATAAAGACTGGGATCAAGGATGCAACCCTGAGGAATCTCAGGTTTAATAGAATAGATGTCGGAATATTCTTGATTTTCATACATTTATAAGATACATTCTAATAAAAAGGATTTTTTTGTAATATAAGAAGTAGCAAGAAGGATGCTCCTTAGTCTCCAAAGTAGTCTTAGATGGAATTATATAATATTGTTTGTTAATAATTTGTCAATGTAAAGTTCTATAAAGTGCACTTTAGTATTCTCCGGTATTAGACTGACATTAAGGAATAATGGGAGACATGATTTTCGGAAAGGAGTAAAAGTAACGTTAATACTTTTTTCAGATTTACCTTTATTCTTCATTTCATTAACCAATTTCGGAGTTTATTGAAATTTCAGATTTTTTCACGCTAGGTTAGCATTTCTATGAGCAGTTAGAATAACTGCATCATCAGCATAAATGACAATAGGGATATAATTGGTGATATGGATATCGGAAGTAGAAATATTAAAAAAGTGAGGCTAAGGATAATATTCTAGGTTTTCATAAATATTGTGGTGTAAATTAGCACTTGACTATTTATTTATAGTTACTTTATGATAAATATAATGCAAAGAGAAGTTCTGTCGTTACTGAATAAGTGCATTTCTATCTTCTTAGTAAGAATTCTGACAGGACTGAAACTATTTTAGCGGGTCGATTAGCATAAGGTAGATGATCTATGAATATTTTTTTGAATATGAGTCAGTTTACTTAAATCTATAGTGAACAAAAATTCAATCTGAGATACTGTATTCTAAATGAGTTCCAAACAAGGAAATTACGTAGTGCAGGCGACAAAAAACTTATGAAAATTATTTGGTGAAGCCGCAGAATGTCACAAAATATACCAAAAATGGTTTACAAAATTTCGTTAGGGTGACTTTTCTTTGGAAGGTGAACCCAGATCAGAAAGGCTATCAGATCTCAATGAAGAAGTGCTCCGCAGTATGATCAGCACAAATCCCACATCCACTTTCATAGATGTAGCCTTCAAGCTTGGAATTCATCAGACAATTACTTTGTATCATACGAGGGTCATTTAATAAGTCCTTAGAAAAAGATGGAAAAAAAACTGTTTTTAAAAAAAGATTTTTTTGTATTTTTCAACATAATCTCCTTTTAGCTCTATACACTTTTCCAACCGTTTTTCCAAAATTTTTATCCCGTCCAAAATATAGGATTTCGGAAGTTCTGCAAAATACTCATCCGTTTGAGCAATGACGTCCTCTTTGGAAGTGAACCGTCGTCCGCCAAGCCATTTCTTCAGATTGGGGAAAAGAAAATAGTCACTCGGAGCCAAATCTGGTGAATAAGCGGGATGCTGCAACAATTCCATTCTCAATTCCACAGTTTTGGCCATGGATATAGCGCGGGTGTGCACACGCGCATTGTCCTGATGCAAGAGGATTTTTTTCTTCTTCAGATGGGGGCGTTTCTCTTTAATTTCCTCGCTCAACCGTTGCAATAGCAACGTGTAATACGCTCCTGTTATTGTTTTTTCTTTTTTCAAGTAGTCGATAAAAATGATGCCCTGCGAATCCCAAAAGACCGTGGCCATCACCTTGCCGGCCGATGGCACAGTTTTTGCCTTCTTCGGAGCCCGTTCACCCTTGAAAATCCACTGTGATGACTGTCTCTTCATTTCTGGAGTGTAGTAGTGTATCCAGGTTTCATCCACAGTGACATATCGACGAAGGAATTCGGCAGGATTGCGATGAGAGAGTGCCAACATAGCCTCAGACTCCACTACACGATTGCGCTTATTCTCCTCTGAGAGCAAACGCGGCACCCATCTTGCCGAAATTTTTTTCACAGACAATTTTTCATGCAAAATTGAAGCGACTGTACCTTGTGATATGCCCGTGGCCTCAACTAATTCGCGAACTTTAATTCGCCGATCGTTCAAAATCAGATCGTGGATTTTGTCGATCATTTCAGGAGTAGACACCTCAACTGGGCGTCCTGAACGATGTTCATCTTTTGTGGATAAACGGCCCCGTTTAAATTCATTCCTAAACTCGTTTATTTCCATTGTTATGCACAAATAAATGTCGTTAACTTTAATCGACGATATAAATTGACCTACGAGCGCAATTTCTCGGATTTGCTAAGGACTTATTGAAAGACCCTCGTAATAACTTGCTCATCATAAAACGGAACCGTTTTGGCACCGCTTAAAAAGAATAGTTTAAAAGAACGTAGTGAGAAAAATTTCTTATATTTGCAGGGAAACTCGGCCATCGACAACAAAAGCAGATGTCCATTAGAAAAAGGATATGCTGTATTTTTGGTGTGACCGCAAGGGTATAATACATTCAGAGTTGCCGAAAGAAAATGAAACGGTTAATGATAATCGGTGAAGGAAAACCTTCCTCATTCCATATATTCTCCTGATATTACAGCATCGGACCATCACCTACATAGATTGCTGTAAGACTTTCTTGTTTGAAATTAGTGCAAAAATTTTGAGGGTGTCCAAACAACAGTGGAAGAAAAAAACGAGGACTTCTTCTCCAGCAGATTGGATAAGCTGCTAGAATGCTGGGAAATAATTTTCATTAACGAAGAAAATTATATTTTGGAGTAAATTTTAAATAAAAAGTGAAAAAATAGAACATTCCCTTATAACCAATTATAGGTAGGAAAAAAATGTTCTTGAATTACCATAGCCATCTAGCAACCCAAATACAAGCAAAATCATCTTAGTTAATATTTTTTTGAGAGCATTACAACCTTAATCTTTGAAATCCAGTGGCTAATCATTTCTTTTTTCTGAAATATAAGAATTTGCCTATGTAATTATTGAAACAAAGAATCAATTTTTAAAAAAAACCTTCATGATAAAATATAAAATTGGTTCTTTTACAAATATTTTCTTTTCTATTTACGCTTACTTATTAATATCTATAATAGCCTTTGATTAAATTTTAATCGACGAAAAATCATTTCATTGGAAATATTTATAATTAATAGCATTTCAGATTACTATTACAAAAATAAATTTTAATCAATAAAATACTTATTTACCAAGAAAAGGTAGAAATTATAAGTGGATGTAAAAGTTAATAGACCTGAAATTTATTTTCTTCTAAATGGATTGGACATCAAAGAGAATATCTTTAAAATGAGAAAAAAATGTCATTTTTACAAAATCCAGTTGGAATATTTTATTTCCACTCTTGTTTTCTATTTCTCAGAATTAAATTCAACAGAATACAATATAGAAATTACCATTTCATTTACTTAAAAATCTTATTAAAGTACTGTCTTTTTTAAAAATAAAATCCCGAGTCTCAGGAATCTCTAGAATGAACCTAATTTGATGTAAACAGTGTACTGTGTGTTGGTCTTTAATATTTTATTAGAAACGTTTATTTTCTCTTTATAATAAACTTGAATTTGTATACAGAATTTGTGATTTCTTACATATCAATATGTAAACAAGGAAAATATCTTGAACAATTATTTTGAATTCTGCGAAATTTATTTTCTTTTCACTCAATTTATTTCAAAGTCTTAACAGATGCCTTTGTGGAAGTTTTTCAGTTCATAATCAGTCGAAGTATATTTTTTAATAATTCTCTATGAAGATACTTATTTTAAAAATATTGAAATTCTACAAATATATGTATTCATGTATACATATATGTAATAATTTAAAAATCCTTAGGGAGAGTTGTTATTGACTTGTTATTTTGTACGAAAAATATATTTAAAAATATTTTTTTCTTACATCTCCTAGAAAAACATAATATTTATTATGTTTTTCTAGGAGATGTAAGTCCTTCCAAAACAATAGCAAAACTTCAAGAGACGATGTGATATAACATTTTATGTTAAGTTTAGTGCATCCGTGAATTTAATTTACGAAAAGTTAGCACGAGCCTATGGGATTCATCAATATTATTTATTAACTCTTAGGTAGAGCATAAGTTTTTCATTGCCAGAATATATTTTTTGATGGCCCAGAGGCAGTTGAAAATGAATCTTGTAAAGGAGGCCTTCTAAATCGAAAACTTATGAGGGGAGAGCGTTCTTTAATAATGAAATTGATGATTAGTGAATTGAACTGAAATCATTTCAACTTTCATCATATTTTGACTCAAGATTTAGACATGAAAGATATGTGTGCCAAACCCCCCACGATTGATCTGAAAAATAATCGGAAAAAAAATTGTCATACGGACTTCACCTGATCGAAGTCCGTATGACAATTTTTTTTCCTTCAAAATTAAAAATCAATTGCAAGGATGTGACCTTGGTACTACTGATAACATCAAAAGGGGATTTCAGGTGAAGACTTCTAGCCTTATCCCTGTTGTATAACTGTCCAAGTGACCTACTTTGAAGAGAATAAAATTTATGTATAAAAATAAAATAAAATTTTAAAATTTTTTTTAAAAATAGGTTAAAAAATACGAAAAAAAAAATAATTTCGTAACTATTCAACATTTTCTAAATATTCGAATTACATTATCCCCACTGGTTTTAATGATATTTTTATACCAAGATGATAAGGAATTTATTTAAAATTTGATATTGCAAGAAGTTTCTGCAAAATACCTTAAGGATATAATTATATTTTTAAGATAAATTCGTTGCAAATGCTATCTTCAAATATAAAGTCTTAAATAATGAAAGAACTCAGCTAATCAGAACTGACTTCTTGGCTTATAAAAGACAAGTAAAATTAATTTATTTCTGAAACTTAAGTGAAGAGGGGCCTACTCCAACTGGATATTTTCGATTTGTGTGCTTCAATGTTTTAGCCACTAGATTACTTTATGTTTTAAAGAAGAACCACAATTTTTCAACAATTTTAAAATGTCAAAAATTTAAAAAAAAAAAAAAAATGCTTTTCAATTTATAACTTCTTAAAAGGGAATAACATTTTTTTTACAATAATTGAATTGAAGATATACTTAAAATATTCTTTTCAATTTTATTCCAATAGAATATATTTTATGTTCATATACTAGTATATAAAATAAAACTAAATCAATACTCATATTGCGATTATTATGATCGAAATACATAATATTTGATGGCTATTTAGCTGACAACATATTCTTCACATACATCAGTCTATACTTAATGTGTTCTGATAAGTGTTAGACCAGACTATCCTCTTAACCTGATAGTGATTACTAAACGAACCACTTGAACATCTCATCTGTACATAGTCGATACTAACCGACACAATTCGAGGACTATCAAAGTTAACGATGTCCGATTTGTGGCCATACGTACATAATAAAGTGAGGAAAACCATCGGATTATTATTTTGGGTAGTTTATTTCTAGGTTTTCGAGCGTAAAATCATATCCTTCCGGAAGTGGACTTTTATCTTTTTCAAGTAGACCAAACTGAAAGATATTGACTCCATCTGAATAGATAAAGGAAATCGACTCAATTAATTTGTTTTATGCAAAATTGAATGAATTATATGTTCAGGTCCTACACTATGGCAAATATCTATTGAAAACATCGAAGAAAAAAAATATCCTTTCTAAAAGACAAAATTCTAATATATTATTAAAGTATTTCAAATTTAAAGAATATTCATTATAAAACAACCAAATTAATAATGACAAAAATACTACTTAAATTTGCAGAAACTGGACTAAATAATCCCAAGAATAAATTGGATACTTTAATGGGGTCTTATCAATTTTCATAGATACTTTTATACCAAAACCTGTACTGAAATAAGAATTAATTCGAATTTGTTAATTAGCAATCGACGTTTGGCATAAATAAATTAAACTGAAAAACAATTTATTGCGAATTGAACAAATATATGCAATACAGCTTATCATATTTAACTAAATGTAGATAATTCGAAAGATACAGAAATATTGGCATATTGGATAATGATTAGTAATTAAATTCGGTTATTGTTTATTGTTTGTTAATTAATTGGATATATTCTAGTAGGTGAACAACATTATTTGGTAATGAAAACACTCGATTGGGCTACAATAATTTTAGAATAATTAGTTTGAAAATATATTCGCTTAAATCAAACAAATTTTATTTAGCAATTATTTTGCCATATATAAACACTTCTGTAAGCTTGTTTACATTTCAGGAATACTATTCTGAATTGTATCACACGTTATATGAAATGTTCTCCATATAGTAGCCACAAATTTGACAGTATTTTTCAATTAAAGGAAGATTGTTAGTTTTTGAAACCAAACAGTTGATACCGCAACATGTCACATCAATTTGACAAAGCTTATAATTTAATATTACGATTCGATATTGGTTATATTTGAATATTGTGGTCATTATTTATCTGATTGACTTGACCCCAGCGAGATGGAGCAGTATTTTATGTGAACTTAGCCATCTGAGAATTATGGATTATATTATTGTATAATCATAATCGCAGACTATCTTACCATAAATTGGAACAAAAACATACAGAATCAGAGGTGGAGTCCCGCAGGGCATTGTTATCAGTCCATTGTTGTGGTAAGGGCAAATATTATGTTCTACTCAAGTTACCGATGTGAAGGTATAACTTTAATTAATTTTGAGATGCACATTGCAGAGATTATAATCATATGTGTAAATGTGCCCACAAAAGCGACAAAAGCAATCGAGCACAATGGACATTTCCCGTGGAATCTAGACTAATTGAAACTGGTCGAAAACATATTTTTTTCTATTTTGAATAACTTTGCTTTAGAACATATTCAGATTACTATTTAGCTTAAAAAGTAATTTATAAGAGGAGATGCCTCTATTCTCCCACTCGATTTCTAAACTTTCCATCCACACCCAGATTAATAACCGTGGTTGGGATCAGAGTTAAAAGTGACTGTTTCTCTTGACAGGCTTAAGAAGGCTAGTACTGATGCGTCCACTTAGGAAAAATTTTCTTGAACAGTTTGACGGATTAAGGGGACATGCTTTTTGGCTGCAATACCTGCGCGCTCATATTACGAGCTACGGGCTATGAAAACGGTAATTAAAATATTTTTCAATATAAAAGACCAGCCAATAGAATTTTACTATTTTAAGTGACAGCATTGTCGCTGTCAAAGTGATTCATGGCACATAGAGTGTCCCAATACTTAGCCCAATTCGATATAGTTAACTAAGCAATATGATTGTTGAGTTGTGTTTAGTGCTGAGCCATATGCGAATTTCGGCAATGAAAGTGTTGACATTGGTCACAGTTATTCCTAATCTTCCTTGCCTACTAATGGAATGACAACTTACACCATTAGCCATCCCCAGACACGTTGACTAGACCAATAGCGATACATTTTTGTTAACTTATTGGACAACTACCAATAGACCAGAATATTCAGTATACCAAAAGTCTGGGCCAAAAGTCGTAAGTTTTTCAGAATTCGGATTTGAAATGCTGCTCTTACTCAAGATTTTCTTTTTGGCAATACCAACCGATCCTTTTACTAACCCTGTTGCTATTAGTTCACCATCACTCATATATTATATGAATGCCACCTGAGCAAAGATTACTTTGCAAGCAGGATTCCTCTTATTGTAGAGCTCTGGGATCTAACAACTCCATTCCCTAGCCCTTTTTTAAAGTTCTAGAATATACTAATCTGCTTTATAAAATATAACAAAATTCTCACGATCCTATACTACTAACCATAAACATGTACCCATACCAACAATAAAGAGATGCATATAAACAAACTAACAAATGACGCAGTCCACATTATCCGGTATTGACTATCGTCAGTGGCCCTAGAATTTGCTGATCAAAAAGCAAGGCAATACTAAACTTTGTTGAACATCTGAAAATCGCTTCTGAAAAAGTACGATGGGTTGTGAATGCCTTAGCAAGGATCATTCTTAACCACGGAGGAAGCAGACAGAGCCGACATAGGCTCCTATCTACCAGTATCAGTTTATTACTACTCGATGCAGGTTCTGCTATGCCGGGAGAATCGTACAAGCATCAAGCAAATGAGAGAGCCAGGATTTATCGAGGATGGAAAGGAAATGAAATCCATTGGCGCATCGTCAACAAGGAGGAAAAGATGAGATAGTGGCGAGGTGGCAAAATATATTGCGATTTATCGACTAGACGAAGGTGTTTGCATTACTTATTGATGATTTTGTCACATGGATGGGATGAGATCATGGAAAAGTGGACCGAATTTTTGACAGAACATGAGTGCTTCATGACAAATGTATATTGCTTGAAGGATCATGTATTTTGCCAGCGTAGAAAGAAATGAAATGTGGAAAATCATAAATCAGCACCTCTTCCAGTAAGACATCATTTTTGATCACGTGCTCTATTAAGACATCATTGTTTTTGTAACTCAAGTAATCAAAAAGGTTTGTCAGGTGGGAAGAGTGTGAAAATAATTAAATAATAGAACTTACGGTGGTCGTATGGCAACGTATATTTGAAGAACCGGAAGTGGTTTTTAGTAAGTTAAAAACCCACATACTATAGGATTAAGTTTCTTCAGAGTGTCTTCTAAGGATTTCCTCCTACTCCCTTTAGAAACAAAATTTAGTTTTATTGTTTTTTTTGTCACAAAAAAAGGAATTGACAATGCAAAAATTTTATATGTAATAATCTCGATCAACACAGTTTTTTTTATTTTTTTTTTATTTTTTTAGATATTTATAACTACAATATGGTAATAAGCAAATTTGAGCAATGGTATTAATTAATTAACTTGAAAGGTTGTGGGGAGTAAACGTCCAATGAAGTTCCTTCTGCTAGCGTGTGTTTCTGTTAGGCCTCAGTATTTTAGTAAATCACGCGACCAGTGACGCTTAAGTCTGCAATGAGTATTTCTAGGGAAGGAAATGGTGGATAGTTCTTGAACAAGAGGATTATTATGATTGAAGACACGGGAACGGAACTTTTTATAGCAAAATACTGCCACATCAAAAACAAATGGAACTTTGAGATCACGATAAATAACAGTATTGCGAACATAAAAGGGGGCATCGACAATTGTACGGAGTATTTTTGATTGAAGGGATTGGTTTCGACGGGAATTAGAAGGCTTAGTAGATCCCCAGAATTCTAGTCTGTATGTCCATATGGGTTTCAGTAAGGTATTGTATAACAGTACTTTGCTGTCTATAGTAAGTTTGGAACGTTTGTCTAGAAGTCGAAGTAGTTTTAGGTATCGTCTTTTAAGTTCTTGTCTTTTAAGTCTTGTATGTGGGTTCCATGTCAAGCGTTTGTCTAGGTTCAGTCCTATGTACCGAGCTTCGGTGTGTTGTGGTATGGAACTGTCATTAAGATATATGAGAGGACATGGCTCACGACGGAGAGTGAAAGTTACCTGGATAGATTTACGTTCATTGACTTTTATTCTCCACCTAGTAAACCAGTTCTGGAGGGTTTGGATTTGGATTTGGAGAGTTTCGGAAGCATGTTGGGGATTTTTGCTAGAAGCATGTTGGGGATATTATCGGCGTATGTAGCAAAGAAGGTATTAGGGCAGATTGGGATATCGGATGTGTAAATGTTGTAGAGGATGGGTTCAAGTAATCTAAGCTGAGGAACGCCAGCCAATATCGGAGAGATATTGGAGATTTTGTTGGATTCATTTACTTGGATGTGTCGGTTAGAAAGGAATGATCTTAGGATTAGGAAATAGGTGGAAGGAAGGAACCTCTTGAGTTTCCAGAGTTGACCCGGGTGCCAAACTCTATCAAAAGCTTGACTTATATCAAGAAACACACCGGGACAGTACTCTTTTCTTTCTAAAGAGGATGCAATGAAATCGACAAGGATGTAAACGGCGAAGGAGAATTTTTTTTAAAGATTTTTGAGAGTACTGCAAGTCGACTTATTGGCCTATAGGAAATGGGGCAGTTTATTGGTTTATTGGGCTTCGGGAGCATTTTAATGGGAAATGTATTGTTCTAAGGATGGAGTTATATATTATGGCAAGGAAACCTATTGCTCTTTTAGGGAGTTGTTGGAGTATATTTGAGGTAATCAGATCATAGCCAGGAGCTTTATTTTTGGGAAGGAGCTTGATTATATTGGCAACATCGAAAGGAGTGATTGCCTTAGGGGTAAGACTCATGGGTAAGGGAATGGATAGTTCCGTCTCGATTGTAGTGCAATGAGTCCTGTATAATATGTCCTTATATGGAGTAAATGTTTGTGCAAGGTGTTCACCAAAAGCGTCTGCTTTATGTTTGTCCGTTTTGGGCCAGGTTCTGTCAGTTTTCGTAAAGGGTGCTTTGTTTTTCTATAAGATAGTAATTGTCTTGTAGCAGTCCACAAAGTTCTGTTTTTTGTTAGCAACGTAGTTTAAAGTTAAAAAAATTTAAACCTATAAATTGGCATTATTTGTATTTTAAAATTTCGGTCAATTTAATTTTTTGTAAAATAAATCTCATCCTAACAAATCATAATTTTTTTATGTTTTTTTATTAATCTAAATAATTGAAAACTATTTGAACAATGTTGAATAATATCCTCTATTTAAAATTATAATTTAATAATAATAAAAAGAAAATTTAAAAAACAAAATACTTTAAACAAATCCCAAGAAGACTTTAGATAAACAATTAAAAATTAATCGATAATCCTTCAGTATTAGATAATTAGTTTTTCTTTAACTAAATAAAATACTTTTTTATGAAAATTTTATAAGAATTATTATTATACAAAAAAATTTAATTGAAGAATTCCCTCCTATAAGAATTGTAAAATTGCTACCTTCAAAATGTCCATATGGAATATATATTTTTATTAATTTAAAATGTATTAAAAATTTGTAAAAATAAAAATGTAAAATATTTTTCAATAGCAAATAAAATTTTTTAAGCTTTGTTATACTCTTGTATCATAGTATCAACTGCTTTGACCTTCTGAGCGATATTTTTGCATTTATATTATATTAAAAATTATATAAACCTACAATATCATGTTTCTATTATATTTGGTAATTCAAATATTTAAAATGAGAATACATTCTCTTACATAATGTATACGATAATTGTTGAACACAATACTGTACATGAAAAATTTCATTATCCTTACACTGTTGTCAGGCAATTTCCTTATGATGAAAATTTCTAATGGAAAAAGTAAACTTTTCACACACAAAATAGCATGGTGTATTCTTCTAAATAGCTTAACCAGGATTCGCGATGCTATGCAGGATGTAATAAAGAAAATTTTACATGTTTACGCGTTTAATACTTCCGCTGCCTGATATTTCCGTAAACAGCAAAGAAAATTATTGTAAATACCATTAAAGTATGAGATCTTTTCAAACAACAAATATTCAAAATAATATGCAAAAAGTTTGAAAGAATAGAAACCCACATTTTATTACTTGAATATTATCTGAAATATGAATATGAGTTATACTATATGTTGATAAATTTGTTAATTAAGTCATCTAGAATTTTTAGCATTACGTATTGAATAATGTGGTTTTTCAATGTACATATTTATTATAGAGATTACTTTTTTTCAATGGTTTCAGAGTTCTTACAAAATTAATTCAAAGGAAGATTAAAGAATGTGTTAAAATGTTAGGGATAAATAATATGTAATTATAGAAAAGTCCCATATAAAAAAATAATTAAAGTTAACTTTTCAAAATCGTTAAGATAAACCAATTCCAAAATGTTGGATTGGACATACTGCACTTACCCAGGATTTCTTCTTTAGTAACCAACCTCATCCTTCATACCATTCCTATGGTGTTCAATGCACTTTTTCTCATACACTCAATTAATTCTACTGAATTTAGAATTCCGTTTTTCATAGGACTTCTTCCATTGTCAAACTAATAGACCCAATAACACCTTCCTAAAGTTATCTTGTTAATTTTCTAAAAGTATCTAATACCGTCCATAAAATTTAGATAATTCTTTTTGCTCCTTTTACGTTTGTTGTCAAATGGCCTCATGGTTGTGGTATCAGAAATTGACACCCGACACATTTTTTAGGTACTTTATATATAACCAAATAAATAATATGGTCAAAATTCTGGTTAGTAGGAAATGTTTGATATGATAAAGTGAGGCTTTTAGTGTAAGACACTATACGTGACAAAAAGGATGTCAAAAGCGGGGGATGTCAAAACCGGAGGTCTATCGAG
Organism: Atherix ibis; assembly: GCA_958298945.1. Classification (NCBI taxonomy): domain Eukaryota; kingdom Metazoa; phylum Arthropoda; class Insecta; order Diptera; family Athericidae; genus Atherix; species Atherix ibis. The sequence continues at coordinate 40,798,792 of OY282606.1, forward strand.
CCTAATTTGCTGTTCACTGTTGCATAAGACTATTCAGTGATGCATATAGAACCTCTTCGATAGACTCATTCTTTTAAAAAGGATAACTTTTTTAAAAAAACTTACATAAATATAATAATAATCTATTACAAATAAATCAGTAAACTCAACATTCTTACCAAATATATCCGTATTAAATCTGCTCAGAATTGGGACTGGACTTTCAGCTCTCACTCAAAAAATAAAATTCTAAGGAATACAAGCAAATATAATTTCTTAAATACAACATTATATTACTCCTAAATCCAAAAATTCCATTTCCAAGTACTATATTTAATCATATCAAATAAACTAACTTCTTACACAAAGTACGATGGTTGTATGATTAATAACTAACCTTCGGCAAGATATGATTCTGCTACCGGAAACCAAAGTTGAGTTAAATAATAGACTTGAAAGTGGTTCTATTGGCAAAAAAGGTTATGGCTACTATTTTCTGGGACTACATGGTGGAATGTTGAACAACTATTTTGCAAATAGAAAAACAATAACAGAACAGCATTATAGTGCCTTATTAGATCACATTAATGATAGAGTCAAGACAAAATAACCGCATTTGTTGAAAAAAAAAATATTTTTCTTGCACGAATGCACGCTTGTTTTAGCGAATATAAAAAAATTGTTCAGCGGAAAAGGATTGTGTTCAAATGATGAGGTGATAGCTGAAACAAATGCCTATTCTGAACGCCTGGATGGATGGTATTTTAAAAATAGGATAAAAAAGATGGTAAAACTTTGGATTAAGAGGAGAAGATGTTGAAAAATAAAATGAGTTTAATATAATATATAAATGTTTTTTTTTTATTGTCAAGGCCAGGTATTAATAATACAACCCTTCTATAAGGAATTATGACTTTTTTATAGTTTCTGGCACATGTCCAAGAGATTTGACAAACAAAAAAAAACAAAAAATATTAATTTGGTATATTTTAAAATATGAAATTAATGGAATGGAGGAAATAGTAATATTTTAAACTAATATTTTGGATGCAAATTTTTTTTTACATTTACTACAATTTTTTTTTAGGAGATAATACGAGGGTCGTTCAATAAGTCCTTAGAAAAATATGGAAAAAAACTGTTTTTTAAAAAAAAAATTTTTTTATTTTTCAACATAATCTCCTTAAGCTCTTTACACTTTTCCAACGGTTTTTCCAAATTTTTTATCCCGTCCAAAAAATAGGATTTCGGAAGTTCTGCAAAATACTCATCCGTTTGAGCAATGACGTCCTCGTTGGAAGTGAACCGTCGTCCGCCAAGCCATTTCTTCAGATTGGGGAAAAGAAAATAGTCACTCGGGGCCAAATCTGGTGAATAAGCGGGATGCTGCAACAATTCCATTCTCAATTCCACAGTTTTGGCCATGGATATAGCGCGGGTGTGCATACGCGCATTGTCCTGATGCAAGAGGATTTTTTTCTTCTTCAGATGGGGGCGTTTCTCTTTAATTTCCTCGCTCAACCGTTGCAATAACGACGCGTAATACGCTCCTGTTATTGTTTTTTCTTTTTCCAAGTAGTCGATAAAAATTATGCCCTGCGAATCCCAAAAGGCCGTGGCCATCACCTTGCCGGCCGATGGCACAGTTTTTGCCTTCTTCGGAGCCCGTTCACCCTTGAAAATCCACTGTGATGACTGTCTCTTTGTTTCTGGAGTGTAGTAGTGTATCCAGGTTTCGTCCACAGTGACATATCGACGAAGGAATTCGGCAGGATTGCGATGAAAGAGTGCCAACATAGCCTCAGAGTCCACTACACGATTGCGCTTATTCTCCTCTGAGAGCAAACGCGGCACCCATCTTGCCGAAATTTTTTTCACAGACAATTTTTCATGCAAAATTGAAGCGAATGTACCTTGTGATATGCCCGTGGCCTAAACTAATTCACGCACTTTAATTTGCCGATCGTTCAAAATCAGATCGTGGATTTTGTCGATGATTTCAGGAATAGACACCTTTACTGAGCGTCCTGAACGAGGTTCATCTTTTGTGGATGAACGGCCACGTTTAAATTCATTCACCCAATTGTAAACCGTCGCAAACACAGGTGCAGATGTGCCATGAACTGCATCCAACTCGGCTTTGATTTCTTTCGGGCTTAAGCCTTTCAAATGGAGATGTTTGATGACAGCCCTAAACTCGCTTTTTTCCATTGTTATGCACAAATAAATGTCGTTAACTTTAATCGACGATAGAAATTGACCTACGAGCGCAATTTTTCGGATTTTATAAGGACTTATTGAATGACCCTCATATATATATGCGTATGTACACTTAGTTTGCAAAGATTTTTGCGCATATTAGCCTATTTCCATGTTAATCAAAAAAACTTTAGTTAGTTGTCTTTTAATAGCCTGATTTGTTGTGACGCTAACTATTTATATTTCAGTACTAATGTTAATAGATATAGTTAAAAAAATATTAATTTCCTTAAATCTACAGATCTTCAAGCTCTAATTTTAAATGTCAAAGCACAAATACAAAATTTGTCATATTTAATTGTATAAATATATTTAAAGATTTTTTTAGAAAGCTTTTGGCATTTTGTTGAAAACATTTCATATATTGTATAATATATTAAGTATTAACTTGTGTAATGAAATATTTCTCATTAAATATAATAAGTCCCCATTTTGAAAGTAATTTTTTCTATTTCAATTTTACATTGTTATAAAAAAAGACACTCTTTCGCAAAAATTCAATATCCACAAATAAAAATATATGCTAAATTAACCATAATATATTTTTATCATACATATAAATATATAATTATAAAAATTCGAGTAAAATGTTTCTTTAAGAAAAAATTTCTTCCAAGCATTCTTATTACTGATCTTATAAAAAAAAAATTAATAAATAACATTGGCGGAAATAAATTTTCTGAAGAGAAAGGGAAATTTTCTTCAAAAGAATTTTTCTTCAACTGATTTATAATTAACAACTTCGAAATGAAAATTTATTTTCCCCAAACTTTGTTATTATATAAAAACTTCACAATTAAGATGAAAATATTTTTATTAGCACAATTTATTAATTACTTTGAAATTTTTGTTTTTCTAAGCTAACTTTTTCAATCCTACTGATGATAGTATTTTTTTTGCAATTATTTTTAGGTTGGTTATTTCAAAAACTCTATAAATTTTGTTTTCAAAATTTTTAGAAGTACACAATTTAAATATTCGTAAGCAATATTAAAAATAGCATTAAAAGTGGATTAAAAGTTGAAATCAAAAGAAAAAGCTATTAATAAATTGATTGACATTTTGACTATGATAAATTAACTTTTTAAGCAGCTATTGTAAAATGTATCTTTATATTCTAATAAATATTTGAATTAAAAGAAAAATATTCCGAAATTTATATAAAATTAACAGAAAAGTTATTATAAATTGGTTGACAATAAAATTAAACTTTTTATATTAATAGAAAAAGTGAAAAGTTTTTGGTGGAAAATTATTTGAAAGTCATCGTACAAAGTGCTCATTATAATATATAAATAACGTCAGGCATATAAATTTATTCATTTTACCTTTTAAAGGGTACAGCTTTGTAATTTATAAAGATATCTAATATAAATAATATTTAGAATAAAGTTTGTTTAGATCATAATTTGCCATTTGAAAATACAAAGTGTCGAATTACGTATAAACTATCGAACAAAGCATTAAAATTATAAAACCTTTTTACAGAATTGATGATTTTGCCATAGTCATATTTACCGCTTTAAGAAACAAAATATTCTTCAATGATAGAGCTAATTTTAAGATCGGTTTATACATCAATAATCGAAATGTCATATGTGTGGTGCTCTAAAAATATTAAAATGTTGGCGGTATATCGTCGGAGCCGTTTCGAGTCTCGAAAGCATTTTGGACTGTCTCATATGACGCTATCTATATAATCCCTACCATGCCACTAATCGAACTTATAACGGACGAGAGCCCCAGGATGTATCATCGAGGACGAGAAGGAAATAAAATCCATCGGCTCACCATCAGCAGGCACGAAAGAAACGATATAGTGGCGAGATGGCAGCTACATTGGGATCCACGGAGAATGGAAAAGGATCTGGCATATTGGCGGTACTTCAGGATGTATCTATACAACTTTAATGTGGACGTTAATTCGACATGCCCTATCTTCTTTGCTACTGTTCATGCTTTACCGGAGAAAGGCATGAATTGGAAAAGGACTGTCGCAGAAGCGCAGCATTTAATAAATTATAAAATTTCAGACAATTATAAAATTGCAGGATGCGGTATCTGAACATACATCCCAAGTAATAAGGCATCAAGCATATATAAATAAGATAATAAGCTCCGCTGTACTCCCCATGAACCACTGTACTCCCCATGAACTAATACCTGACGGTGGTCCTACGACTAGTCATATTTGAAGAACAGCGAGTCGGGTTATAGTGATTAAGGAATCGGTATTTCTACGGTATCATTAGAAAATTTTTCCCTACCAAAATAAGAAATGTATCACGGAAATGAAGAAAGAGAGTCTGATGTGTACTTAGGGTTTAAAAATGCAAAAATTAAAACCAACATTTTTTGGCCTGAACTTGAACATTTTAATTTAGATTATTTATGGTTTTAACAAGACGGTATATCAAACCACATAACACAAGAAATTTTGACTTAATTGCGCAAAAGGCTTCCAGAATACGTTATTCCGGGATTTAATGATGTCAATTAATCTCCAAGATCATGTGACTTGACGCAATTGGACTTTTTCTTATAAGTTTAGTAAAATATCGTATTTTCGTAGCCACTCCTTTCATTTTATAGTAAAATTTAATTTAAGCCTAATTTTAAGTTGTGTTTTTTTTAACTATACTTTCTAAAGCACAAATTGAATAAGTCTATATATAGAATTTAATATTAAAAGTTTTTAAATTTCGCCAGAACTTGATAGTATTTAACCTCAATTATTACAAAACAAAAATCCTTTTTAATATTCAAATTTATCTTGATGACAATGATTCCAAATATTGCAAAGGAGCTTTCTCTATTTTGTAGGAAAATATTAACAACACTGCATTGCACAATTATACTTGGTCGTGTTTATTTATTGCTATTTAAAACGTTTTAAAACTCTTCCTTATAAAACTTAAATTTAATTAGTGATATTAAATTATATATTTGTTTTATATGTTATATATTTTTACAAATGAAAAAGTTTTGGTATTATTTAATATACAAATAAGTACTTTGCTTGAATAATATTGTAGTTTTTAAATTAAAATTGTTTTTTTTGAATAGAAAAAGTTTTTTCATAAAAATTAAATATCGAGAATTTTAGTTAAAAATAGAGAAGAGAAATAAGTGAATAAAATTAATAATTGATTACCATCTTTATGAAGCCTTAAATTTTAGACATTCAAATAAAATAATAGAAAGGAAACAATTTAATTCGTTTCTAAAATACCATAGAATATTTACGATCATTTCTAAGTCTTGAGATAAGATAATATTCTTTGCACAATGTTTATGTTAGGAAAAATGTTCTTATTCCATAAAAATCCAAAAATTAAGAGATAATTAATTCTGAACATGTTTAGTAATTAGAAGTTGAAGAAAAACTATAAAAATATGAGTTTATGTACACTGATGAGTTGAATAGATATTGTTATTTGTAGGATGAAAAAAAATAAAGAAAGTATTTATAATGACTATAAGGAATAAAAACTATGCCTTAATATGTGCAATGTAAATTGTACGTCTAATGGTATGGAAGCTAACAAAAAGATCGTGAATATTGTGGATATTCATTGAGAAAAACAAACCCTTATCTTACCAGGGCTAGTGAACAAGATAAATAAATTACTAGAACTAACTTGTATTGTCGGTTAAATATTCTAAGAAATAATAAATTGTTCATTATATTATTATTAATGTAACAAAATACCTCAACAACAACAAAAAATATTCTCACAAGATCTGAAATTCACTTGACGTATAGCTTAAAGCAATTTTCTTTTAAGTTCGGTTTTAGTATTATTTAAAATTATATATTTTATAAAGAAGTTTAAAAAAGAAAAATAAAAGATATATAGTTAAATGGAACAAAAAATAAATAAAATTGAAATTTAGATAAGGGTAGTCATTGACGAAAGCAGAGGGTGTACTTAAGCCTTAAGGCTTTAGAAAATGACTAAAGAAAAATACGAAAGAAAAATACTACAAAGTATCTGGTTTGATGAATTAAAATTGTATAAGAGAAGCAAATGTATATCAAAGTAAAGTTTAAATTTTTTTTTAAGAAAATTTTCGTATAATAGAGTTTTTTTAGAAGTAGAAAATTTATAGCTTCCAACAAAAAGCCTAGCAAAAATTTAAATGAAATTTAATGAAAAGTAGTACTTTGCTAATAATTAAGTAACCCAAGCAAAAAATTTGCATTTTCGCGAATATATCTAACAGGGAATTTTATATACCCCAAAGTACACAACGAAAACACTCCAACAACTATTTAAAATGCATTATCACGTTTCAAAATATATCTAAAACTATAAAAATTCAGAAAAATTAAAAAAAACTACTTTCCAAAAAAAGTGTTTATAGTTTATATATTTTTACTAAGAAAAAAATTATTGTCAAAATAATTTATTATATTTCAAAATATTGTCAAAACACATATTTCATGACTTTTTTTTTAAATAAATTTTATCCATGTAGTCATAGATAACAGAAAAATTTTATCCATGGAGTCATAGATAACAGAAAAACACATCCACTTGGCATCGTTCAGAGGATAATTGAAAGAACTCAATTTCTTTAGGGATGAAGCCCATTTTGTCAAAAAAAATTGTCAAATCTGGAGACTTGAAAATCTTCATGTGACTTACAAAATACCGATGCATCCTTAAGTATAATCTCACGAAACGCTGATGTGATTTGGACGCTAAGATCTTTCGATTTGACACCGTTAGAGTTTTTTCTCTACGATCTTACGATTTGACACAAATTCAAGATATATGTATTTTACGAATCCTTCAAAATATTTATAAGTTCTTACGAAAATCATTTAATAAAATAATTTTTTTTTTATTAAAATCATAGATTGAGCTTTTTAATTAAATATAATTGAAAGAAAAATCGTTTAGCAATTTATAAAATTATGAAATACTCAAAATTTTTCTGTTAGAAATATAACTTTTCTTCAATATGAGAAGTTGATAGAGAGGACCGATGGAATAAAGTCAGAATGATTTAGTTTAAACAGTTACTCAGGAAGGACTGGTTAAAGTAGGGAAGTAATAGAGCGAACGACGCATAATGTAGAAAAGTGTAAACGAGAAACGATATTTAAGTGACTGGTGGGTAAAGTTTATATCCTAGAAATACAGTGTGAAGTGGAAATTCAGTGAAAATATGAAATTAGAATTCGAGCGTCCTAAGCTAACAAAACACCTGAAATCTATTCTTGAAACAAGACTTAGTTAAATAATAAAAATCCTAAATAAATAAAAACAGTCGTTTCCATTGAATTTACATAAGATCGTAAGAATATTCAAAATTGTAATATATTAAAGGAGTATAGGTGAGAATTAAAAAAAAAATTGTAAACTCAAAAACAAAAGTAACACTGAAAATTATTAAAAATTATCTGGAATAAATATTTAATTTAAATATTTAATATTAAATATTAAAAATTAAAAATTAATAATAAAAAATTTTAATAACAAACGAAAACAATTAACCAAAAAGAAAAATCTATATATAATAATAAACTTTTGAATACTTAAATAAGAAAGAACATTTAAATACCTAACAAAAATACAAATTGTGACAGGACTATCGCACTATCCTCGAATGCACAAATTTCCGATGAACGATGATAAGGACAAACGATTTTATCGTCGAATTAAACCATGTTTTCGATTTTGTGTTTTTTCATGTGGCAGCATCGTTGAAATTGAAATCAAAGTTATGGAAAGTTCATTATATGAGGTTAAGTGAACTTAAAAACAGTTGACATTTAAATTATGTTTAATTTATATTGTAGACTGGAACGAAATTTGTCAATTTTTGACAACAATTGTTGTTGTCGTCAAAATTGTGTTCCTTCCATCAGAATTGTATGTAAATACTGAGCATATGAAACTAAATCACAGTAGTGGTAGTAATTTTTTAATTTTAAATATACAACGGTTACGAAAAACTTTTTCTTTTCACACTTCTTTTGATTGCATTATAACAGTTGTTACTACAATAGTTTTCTGTATTTACTGAATGATGGAGTTTACCAATTAAATAATTTGCATTATCTTAACTTAAATTAATAAACATTTCCGTGTGAATATTATATAATAAAAAGCAAAAAAAAAATAAAACGTTTACGGCAAGGCAAAGAGTTGCCGCTACACCGAGCTCGCGCCAATCAGCAATAAAAAATCATCTCTACAACAGCTAAAACAAAATGAACTCGCCGTCACCTAGCAGTGCAAGCAGATTTCATACCGATACTAAAGGCCTTGCAATTCACGAACAAATGGCAGATGGTTATAGCAGATGGATCGTGAAATACATCGACAATACAAATGCAAATTACCACACGTCAGATCATACTTCAGTGATCGACTACTACATTACGAAACGGAGGATGGACCAGCGAAGTTATGGTGTCACGGGTGGGGTACCTCAGGGCTCTGTCCTGGCGCCACTCTCGTGGAACGTCATGTACGACGACCTACTCCATCTGGAATTACCGACGAACACAACGCTCGTGGCTTTCGCGGACGACGTAGCGGATATCCTTGTAGTCAAACACCTGAAGGAACTGGAAGCCGCATTCTCCACCACCATCCGGAGTATAAGACAGTGGATGACATCGGCAGACCTGTCTTTGGCGGAACATAAGACCGAGGCACTCCTTGTGAGTAGCCGGAAGAAAATGGAGACCATCACCATAAGAGTAGGCGATCACGACATCCAGTCGCTACCCTACATCCGCTATCTAGGAGTGGTCTTGGATGCCAGACTCAACTACAAGGAGCATATCTCTAGCGTCAGCAGTATCGGAGGCTCCAGGCAAATCCGAACACGACTACTGGCAATTGTTGTTGCTATACGGAGCACCAGTGTGGGCGAAATCGCTTGAGTTAACAACATATCGCAAGAAAATATCATCAGTCCAGCGGCTCTCAGCGATCAGAGTAGCGTCAGCATACCGAACGGTATCACACGATGCGGTCAACGTTGTGGCATCATGCCCACCCATCGACATCTTGGCAGAAAAGCGAGAACGCCAATATCGTAGGAAGAAGGAAGAGCAACGAAAGGTCCTCTGTGAAGAGGAGAGACCCGAGAGTCTTCGCCTCTGGCAAGAAAAATGGGACAGCTCGACAAAGGGTCGGTGGACCCATCGACTGATCCCAGATGTCACCAAATGGGTCACTCGCCTGCACGGGGAGGTCGGGTATTACATCACCCAACTCTTGACTGGACATGGATGATTTTCTTGCTACGATGTGCTGGAAGATGCAGAACACGTGTTCTTCCAATGCCCCTTTTACGAGGGGACACGAGCAGAACTGGAGAAAAATGTGGACCGTTCCATCAGTCCAGAAAACATAGTGGAGTGCATGCTGAAGAACCAATCGGCTTGGAACAGAGTTGCAGAGTACGCGGGATCTATCATCAAGGATCTTCACACCACGTACGAAGAATAGGCCGCGAGGTGTCATAACATCGGGACAGCAGTAAAATATAATAAATAGTAAAATATGATAAGAACGCCCCGGCGAAGTAGTATTTACAAAGAGTGCCGCCGGGGAACCATCGTTCCGGGAGCAAGGGTAGAGTTACAGGTTAGGTTTTAGCGAGGTAAAAATCCCGCATAACTCGTCTGACAGGTAGAAGGCCTCCCAGTCGAGTACTTTTTGAAGGTTTCCCCCTGTACCTCAATAATCTAAAAAAAAAAAAACACGTGTCAACCCAAGGAGAAGAAAGGCAATAAGGCAGTCATCAGACACATACACCGCTCTACTCCTATAAAAGATATTAAGAAGGAACTATAGGGTTATCCAAAAAGAGTGATATGATTTCTTTTTAAAAAAACACACTTATTGTTAAGGAAATTTAAATGTTTTTTATCTATTGTGAAGTACAATCGATACAATTAAGTTCTGAATAAAACGTCATTCAAATGGCCTCCACGTCTTCTTTTGCAGAAACGAGGTCGATGAACCCAATTTTCGAGCACTTTTTCCACTAAATCAAGTCGTATGTGTAAATCATGAATAGCACGTTCAATATTGACTTCTAAGGCTTGAATAGATTCTGGTTTATTGCTAAAGACCAATGACTTTAAATAACCCCACAAGAAATAGTCTAATGGTGTTAAAACACAACTTCTTGGAGGTCATTCAATGTCACGATTTCTTGAAATAATCGAATCTCCAAACTTTTCTCGCAATAATTCGGTTGTTGCAAGTGCTGTGTGGCACGTATCCCCGTCTTGTTGGAACCAGATGTTGTCAAAATCAACTTCTTCCAATTTCGGCCATAAAAAGTTGGTTATCATCGATCTATACCGCTCGCCATTGACAGTAAAGGTGTTACCAGCTTCATTTCGAAAGAAGTACGGACCGATGATTCCACCAGACTAAAAACCACACCAAACTGTCAACTTAGGTGAATGTAATGGGTGTTCATGAATAATTTGTGGATTTTCTTTGCACCAGAATCGACAGTTTTGTTTATTTACTGCACCACTCAGATGAAAGTGAGCGCATGAAAAGTTGCAATTGCAGAACGAATATTTTGATAATAAAATTTAAGAATTTGTAAACATTTTTCTAGCGTATATCTCTCCATAATAAAATTGTAAACATTACTAAATACAATGAAAAAAAATGACAGGTCATGACATATTACAGATGGCCAAAACATCACTTAGAAATCATATGACTCTTATTGGAAAACCCTATAGAAATTCTGGGGCACCAAGTAATTAGTGTCTCCAATGTAAAACAAAAAAGTGAATCATGTGTCCTCTTTTTTTATGTCTTTAAAACCGGCTGCCAGTAATAAAAATATATTTTATTTAGATAGCCTTCTTTTTACCAAAATAAAAATAGAAAAGCCTTACCCGATAAGGGACATTGTAAAATGTCATATGTGTCAAGAGTAAAGGCACACTAAGACGTACTGCCGGCACTAATCCAAGTGCATGAAATGTGCAGGAAAATACCTGACAGCTGAATGCACTACACTTCCAAAAGAAAATATATCCAAACAGACCAGCGACTCCAAAAGAAAATCTTACTAAACGGACCAGCGCAAACAATTGGATACAGCCTAGCAAACACTAACTTCCGCAGCAGCAACAACAGCAGCATCAACAATCAATTAAACCTTATTTGTATATTACCCTATCACCTTCCCTATCATCTCAAGATTTTCATTTCATGTTCGCCCAATTAACGGATAATCTTTTTCAAGAAATCCAAAAATTGTTAACGCCCCTCTTAAGCGCGTTAATGTCTGCTGCGTCAAATTTTACGTCGTTGTTCCAAAATAAATGCTGTTTCGACTACAAACTCCCTCTCTGTTCTAGTATGGAATGTGAACGGTTTGAATCAACAAAGACAAGAACTAGACATACTGTTGGATGACAACCGTGTAGACGTTGCTGTCATAACCGAGGCACTCTTAACGACCAAGGTCTTTCTTTACTATACGTGACTATTTACCATACAGAACCGATCATTCGGACAACGCAGTTTACGGTGGAACTGCCATTCTAATAAGAAAGTCCCTAAATCATTCCTTCCACTCGCAAACTACCTCGGAATCTCTACAGTCGTTAGCTATAACCTTCCAATGTACAATACATATTTTAGCTCCAACGTTACATCCTCTTGCTGTCCTCTGAATAAAATTTTAAATCACGCGGGAGGAGATTATAATTCCAAGCACACCATATATGGCTACCATGTTTCGAGTCCCCGCGGAAAGATCCCCGAAGACATGTTGTCCTATGCCACTTTTGAAAAACTAGCTCTTCCCTTATCCACCTATTGACATACCAGTTTCAGAAAACTTCCTGATATCCTGAATTATTTCATCAAAAACACCTCGTAACTCCACTAGTACTACCATAAAGACACTCCTTGATCTGAAGTCCAATCATTCCCCGGACACCTTTCCGATATTAAATATCTTCTCTCCTATACTTATAAATGGGAAAGTTGATTGGAATATTTTTGGATTTTAGACAGAACTTGGACCAACAGATTAATTTAGAAGGTATCCTTAAAAACGAACAGAAATAGAAGATGTCGTAAGCGACTTAATTCTTAAACTCAATCACTAATGCTTACATAGCTCACAACAAAGCTATAGGGTATAGTGACAATAATGTGCCACTGAAAATTTGTAGCTTGATTGGCGGCAAAAGTCGTATCAGGGTACAGTGGCAATGCACAAGGAAGCCAAGTGACAAAAAAAACTAATCCAACTATAACGAGAACTGAAACAAGACATAATTAACTACAACAACAAACGATTTACTGAATACACTGAATCATTGACAACGAATGTCACTCTTGGCAGTTACTAGACGAATACTTAAATATTGTACAAAACAGCCACACATCTGCCACGTAATACCGGTGGGCAAAAACGAACAAACAGAAATCCGACGCCTTTGGAGAACATTTAGCTGACAACTTTAGGCTACATGAAGCCTTCGAAGACATTCAACATGACAAAAAACAATACAGAGAAATATCAACGCAATTACCCATGGGTCTACCTCCTAAGTTATTCACTGCTTCCAACCTAAAATCGATAATACAAGCCTCAGGATATGACCTCATAACTTTGGAGATACTTAAGCAAATATGCAAAAAAACTCGTCATACTCGTAGTAACCTATATTTATAATAGTAACCTCCGCACATTTTTCCGTTCTCTTTAGAAGCTTTCCATCATCAAAATGATCGCAAAACTCAACAAACCCACAAACCTTCCTACCTCATATAGACCCATAAGCATCCTTTCTATTTTATCAAAAATCTTAGAAAAATTAATTCTTAAACATCTTTATTCTATTTTTAAAACTGAGGGTGTGATTCCTCAGCATCAGTTTGAATCTCGAACTGAACCTTCCATATTTTTTTTGACTTTTTACACGCTTTCGACCGTTTATGGCATACTGGATTGCTTTGGAAGTTGCAGCGACTCCTACCCTATGGTTATTTCCATATCCTTAAATCCTTAAATCTTCAGGTAGCTGAAAATATTCAGTATTCTGACATTTATCCTATCTCCGCCGGTGTCCCTCAGGAAAGTATCCTACCACCAATTCTTTACAAAGTGATATCCTTACCGCAACATATGCTGACGATACAGCTTTCCTAACACATTAGAAACCTGGTTCAAAAGGTGGAGAGTGCGTGTAACTAAGCAAAATTCTGCTCATGTAACTTACACACTCTACCGAGAACAGATTCCTGATATAATCCTAAATAGCAGTAATATTCAAAAAAAAGGACATATGGACTCGAACTTTGGGGTTAAGGACATATGGACTCGAACTTTGGGGTTCGACCAAGTCTTCCAATTCCCTTCCAATCCAAACACTACAGCCCCGAATCCTTCGAAAAATTATCAATACTCTCTTTATGTACGAAACACTCTTATCCATTATGTTCTAAATATTTAATTTGTTCCGTGAACTATGCATCTCTCGATATAAAAAATTTCATCTGCGACTATCCTATCATCCCACCAATCCTTTAGGACTTCCGTTTGAAACGTCGATGGTTGAGCGTTTATTAAAATTATAAAATAATATTATCTGTTCTTGAGGCAACATCGATGAGTGTTTTTCTTTACATTTTTTCATGTCAGAGTATTTACACATATATAAAAAAAAATACAATACGTTATTGTACATAACAGAATTTTTTTAAGGACAAATTTCAAGATCCCCAAAAAAATATTCATAATTTTGAGTGAATTTATTAAAAATGATCTAATTTGGAAAATATTTTTATTTAAAAAAAAAATAATAAAAAAATAATAATAATAATAGTACAATTTATAATGAGCGTGACAATAACGATAATGATAGAAGAGCATCCAAAACAGTGGCAGGCCGGCTCGTCTCATAGGACAAACAATACTTTCTCTGTGGTGGTAACACTCTCCCGCTGAAAATAATCTTACATATTTCTCAGATACTCTCACACTACACTTGATCGGACAATTTCTCTTCAGTTTAAATTGCAGCATCTTCGCGTGGTGGTTAAATCATATTCAGGTAAATTTTTTTAATTTTCTTTCATTTTATTCCTTTTAATATTTAATTTTTACCATAAAACTCTGGTTAAGTCTTAAGGCAATTAGTCTTTGCCACTGAATATTTAGTAAAGTACTGTTAGAGCACCGTTAGGTTGCCCTTTTTGTAAACCATAGAGTACTCTTAAGTACCCCTTTTTAGATTTCAGAATTGAAAGACCTAATTTCTTGAGTTCATTTTAACTCTTCCTACTTATGCAAGGAAATCAATAAATTTCAACACGTGAATATGAAACGCGCCATTACTAAGCATTATAATTATTAGAAGCAAAAAAATATTCTTTAAATTGGAATACCTTGGTATAAGTACGCTTAGATCGGGAGTCATTCTTATTCCATAGCATGTGTGCATCAACGTTTAATGAATGCCTTATTAACGTCCGAGTACACGTATTAAACTTTCTTGCTTGAATAACTCATTCATATTTATAGAGTTTTTCAATAAGAGTGATATGATTTCTAAGTAACGTTTCGGCTATTTGTAATATGTTATGATCTGTTTTTATTTTTTAATTGTATTAAGTAATGCTTACAATTTTATCATAAAGAGATATACGTAAGAACAACGTTTACAAATTATTCAATTTTATTATCAAATTAATCGTTCTCCAATTGCAACTTTTTTAAGAAAATCTTCTTCTCCGATGAGGCTCACTCTCATCTGAGTGGTGCGGTAAATAAACAAAATGAACATTTTGTTTATTTTGTGGAAGAAAATCCACAAATTAATCATGAACACCCATTACATTCACCTAAATTGCCAGTTTGGTGTGGTTTTTGGTCTGGTGGAATTATCGGTCCGTACTTCTTTCAAAATGAAGATGGTAACACCGTTACTGTCAATGGAGAGCGGTATAGATCGATGATAACCAACTTTTTATGGCCGAAATTGGAAGAAGTTGATCTTGACAACATCTTTTTTTTTCTGTTTAGATTAATGAGGTACAGGGGGAAACCTTCAAAAGGTACTCGCCTGGAAGTTTTTCCTGCCAGGCGAGTTATGCGGGATTTTTACCTCGCTAAAACCTAACCTGCACCTCTGATCTTGCTCCAGGATTGATGGTTCCCCGGCGGCACTCTTTGTAAATACTACTTCGCCAGGGCGTTCTTATTTGATGCTACTGCTGTCCCGATGTTATGACGCCTCGTGGCCTATTCTTCGTACGTTGTGTGGAGATCCTTGATAATGGAGTCCACGTACTCTGCAATTCTGTTCCAAGCCAATTGGCTCTTCAGCATGCACTCCACTATATTTTCTGGACTGATGGAACGGTCCAGATTTCTCTCCAGCTCCACCCTCGTAGAGGGGGCACTGGAACAACACGTGTTCTGCGTCTTCGATCACATCGCGGCAATGATGACAGTTTGGGAAGTCAGTTCTCTTGAATCTGTGCAAGTATGCCCGAAAGCATCCATGCCCAGTCAAGAGTTGGGTGATGTAATACCCGACTTACCCGTGCAGGTGAGTAACCCATTTGGTAACATGTGGGATCAGCCGATGAGTCCACCGACCCTTCGTCGAGTTGTCCCATCCCTCTTGCCAGAGGCGAAGACTCTCTGGTCTCTCCTCTTCACAGAAGACCTTTCGCCGCTCTTCCTTCTTCCTACGATGTTGGCGTTCCCGCTCTCCTGCCAGGATGTCGATGGGTGGGCATGATGCCACGATGTTGACCGCATCGCGCGATACCGTTCGGTATGCTGACGCCACTCTGATCGCTGGGAGCCTCTGTACTGATGTCATTGTCTTGCGGTATGTTATGAGCTCTAGCGTTTGTTTTGTTTCAATAGTTGAAATTCGTATCTATTATTATTATTATTATTTTCAATTCCCTTCAAACTATTTGATGATTAAAAAAAAAATACATTTTTGGAAAAAACTTAACTGCTATGGTGGAAATTTTTGCTAGTTTTGAGATATCTTTGGAGATTTGCTGCCAGAATTCCTTAAAATAATTTGAAATAATTTACTTTTATTGTAATTAAAATGGTTTATATAAAATATTTAATTTTTTGATTAATTAGTAAAATTGCAATAAAATATTGAAAGTTATTTAATGAAAATATTTTTGTACATTATAGGTAAAGGGAGGGGGGAGGGAGGTAGGTGGTGTAATGGTAGAGGTTGGTGCAGTTTGGATGATCATCGTATAATAATTATCACTCCGCTGATTTAGATTCATTAATTAAGCAAAACTACAGATTAATAGCGAGCAAACACTGGGAAAATAAATTAAAAAACATTTCACCTTCCAACACGGATATGTTTCCTACACTAAACAAAATATTTAGAAAAAAGACACCACCATAAACAAGCCACTAAAAATTAACATAAACCAAATAAGCCTATTGACCGATGCAGGAATCAACACTGATGAACTACAAAAAGACGAAGAAAATAACTTTATCATCGACAATTATAACCATATGAGCAATATTTTGGGTCTCACGTTCCAAACTAAACACACATTACATGCTAGTGCAAACGAATTACTCAACACCGAAATACGAGAAACAGTGAGGCAGTTTGAACAACAACATATTTCTCTTAATGTGAGAAATTTTTCAAATAAATTAATTGCGAATAAAATTGAAGAACACCAAACAGATAATTACTTCACCACCTCCGACAAAGCAATATATTGTTTTAGAAATCTTAAGAGCAAAACATCTTCAGGTCGTGACAACATCCCAAATATCATCCTCAAGCATTTGACTGATATAGTTATCCTCGATTACGTCACAATATTTAACAACGCTCTCAACAATTATTACTTTCCATCGTGCTGGAAAGAAGCGAAAGTAATAGCTATCAAAAAGCCGGGGAAAGATTCATCTGACCCGAACAACTTCAGACCCATCAGTCTTACGCCTAGCATCAGTAAAATGTTCGAGAAAATCATAAAGGACTCTATTTTACACTTAGTAAACAACAACAATATTTTAGTAGAAAATCAATTTGGATTCAGAATGGACCACTCTACAATTCATTCAGCTAACAAACTCATGTCGGATATATGCTGGTACATAAATAATAAATAATGTGTCGGGGCGCTATTAGTCGATTTATCCGATGCTTTTACCTCAGTGTGGACTGAAGCTTTAATCTTTAAACTGATAAAAAATAACTTCCAACCGTGCTTAATAAAAACAGTTTCTAATATGATTTCCAACAAAACATTCACAGTTGAAATAAATGAAGCTGGACAAAGCAAAAAATACAGCATTAACAATGGTTTACAACAAGGAACTGTAACATCACCAACGCTATTCATTATCTACATAAACGACTTATTAAAGAAACTGAACAACCTGCCAGGTAAAACATTTACATTAGCTTTTGCAGACGATATAACATTGTACACTGCGGACAATGTTATATCGTCTGCAAAAGCTAATGTAAATGTTTTACCTGGCAGGTTGTTTCTGCCAGGTAAAAGCTAATCTGCAAAAAATGTTCAAAATCACACAGGACTTCGTTAACTCTTGGCGCTTAAGAATTAACTATAGTAAGTGTGAGTCGATATTATTTCGAAATAAAATTGAGTCGTGTCATACCTCGGTTCGGCAAAATTGGAAGCAATTTTGCATTAGAGCAGATAATGGTGAAACTTGCAATAACAAGTCCTGTGTTCGTTACTTAGGCATATGGTTCAAAAACAACTTAAACTTTACCGACCACATTAAAAAAGCTCTTGAAAAAACAAATAAAGCGTTTAGGATCGCTAACAAACTGTTTTATTCAAGACTCATTTCTTCCAGAGTCAAAATTATCGCTTATCAGGTTATAATCAGACCAATACTATGTTACGGTAGCCAAATTTGGTACAACGTAAGCGCGTCACTAATGGAGAAATTTAGAATTTACGAAAGGAAATGTCTTCGAGCATGCCTGGGAAAATACCGAAAGCCAAACACAAACTACAAACACTATATCTCTAATAAAACGATTTATAACTGGGCAAACCTAATTAGGATAGATAACCATATAATCTCTCTTTGCAGGAAACATTTTAACAGAGCGCAACTTGCTGAAAACAATAGCTTAATAGGACATGCAATATATCCAGATGATCAGTACATTCAATATAGCATGGACACAGGTTTCATACCTCCTGAAGCTTTCATCTTTTTGGATAAACACGCATATATCCAAGACGCAAATAAGATCCCAATTTTATTCCACACCAAACGCAGAGCATCAGACAAAAAAATTCCAAGGAATATTGCAAACAGCAGAAACATAAATACTCTACAATATAACACAGAAATATCGACAAGAGACAAAAAGAAAACAAAAACGCGATGCTGGTGGATCGACGAAAGTTAACCAAAATATCACTAAGGTTATGGATTAGTTATAAGTTTTGGGTATGGGTAGTTGTAAATTAGGTGTAAATTCTTTCTTTTAGTCTAAGTAACAATATAAAAACATTAATAAATGGACTACGTTTTTTTTTAAATTTTTAGTAGTATATGTTAAAAAAAAATATAATAGATAATTAGAGAAACTTAAATTTCAATATATTAATGGACTTAGGGAAAAACCTTGTAATAATATAATAGCTTAAGTAACCTAGAGTATTCCATCGTGAATCAGTAGGTTAAGAAAAATAAAAATCTACAGTGGTTCTTTAGTTGTAAGTTTCATATGAACACCACCACCACTATTACTGAATAATAAATAAATGAAACTATAAAAAAAAAAAAAAAATCACTCCGCTGATGAAATAATTTTTTGGTTGAGTTTGGAAAACCTCAATTTTTATATGAAAAAATATTGGAAAAATTTAATTTTATTTTCCAGCTAATATTTTTAAGTTTTATTTTCAAAGAGTTTTTCTATTTTATTTCTCACATATATTTTCAATATTTTATGTAGTCATAATTTTTTTTTTATTTAACGTAGAGTCCTTTAGTACGGTTGACTTTAAATAATTACAAATATATTTAAAGTCAACCGTACTAAAGAGTTATCCAATTTGTGCTTTGAAAAGTAAAGTTATATAAAATACCATTTTTATATTCAGATTATGATAAAAATTTTATTATGTTTATTTTTTCTTTTTCTTTTGCCATTATGCAAAAAGTAGAAAATTATTCAAATAATTGCTAACAAGACCTGTTTCAGGAAAAGATCTTTTTTATTTAATTTTAAATGATTTTTTCACACATTTCCGGCAATAAATCTGTCATTCCTGAAAGGATTTTTATTTTAATATACTTCAAAGTTTAAGGATTACCTGCGCTAACATAATTTTGTATTGTTGATTTAGAAGAAATAGTCCTACTTGATACATAATGAATTGCACGATCGACATCACAAATCTCATAATTTCACGTTCTTGAAAAACAACAACCAATAGAACAAAATATTATTAGTTAATTTTGTTAAAACTACATATATTCCAGATTGAAATCTTTTAATTTTTGTTATTGTTTTTGCAGTACCAGATGAATTTTTGTAGAATTTGATATATATACCTTTAACAGATGTTAATCTACGTAACATATAACCCTGTACCAAAATTTTAGCATCATTATCTATCATTTAGTAAAAACTATCTCTTTAGTAAAGCTTTTTTAAATTAATAATTATTTCAACTATAGATTTATTAAGTAAACTATTTTAACTATGTGTATATTCGATTCAAAACCTCGAATACAATATGTCAGATAAATAATTTATAGAACTTGTTTCTGTTTAATAAAAAGCAAAGAGAAAATTTGATATTGACTAATTCCTAAAGACTTCTTAAAACATCGCAATTGTCATTTAATATTAAAGGTAAATTCCAATATCTAAAAATATATTTTTAAATACATTATTTTAATAAATATGATAGAAAATTTCTATTTGTCTAAAATAGAAACAAAAAAATTCAAGTTATATATACCAAGTAGGATTATTTAAATATTCTAAAATAGATGTCAATATATAAAATTCCTTAACTAATAATTTAAAATTCTGCAATGAAACAGACTAAAACTTTTCAAAAGTTCTGTTCACACAAAATGAAAACTTCCAATGAGGTGAATCCTTGGGGTAAATACATTTAATAATTTTATTAAGCTAATATTTAATTTAATTTAATTTAGAATTTTTGTATTCATAGTTTAATAAGCTTCAGAAAATGTCCAACCGAAAAATGGAATTTCTTTGTAAGAACATTTAAGTAAATTGTCTAGAGAGTATCTAGGAAATTTTCCAGATGATTTGGTTCAAATTTTTCAAGTTTATTTTATTTTTAAATATTTTGTTATTATTATTATTATAAGTACTTAATAAAATATCATATTATTCATATAGTTATGAAAAATTAGTTTTGGACTTTCTTGTCTAAAAATTGTGGATAATTTTTTACCAGGCAAAATAAATTTATCAAATATAAATTAATTGTTTAGGAAAATTATGATCGATTATACAAGATTTAAAATTTTACTATAACTTAAGTGTTTCATCCAATTATCTATACTTAATACGGTTTTTTATATTAAAAAAAAAAATAAATAAAAAAAAATTATGGTAAAAAAAAAGAGTTAAATAAATCCAATTTTCTGAAATAAATCAGTTAATTAAATAAATGTAGGTCACAATCATCCTCTATTTAGGAGAAAATGTATGTGTATGAGGTAAAATATTCGTTTAGAAAAATGGTATACTTTTTGGATATTTTCCGATTTGCACATTTGAAAATAGCAAACAGATGTTACGTGAATACTGATGGCAATTCTATTGATTTATTTGTTATCATTTATCATGAGCTTTTTGATTTGAAAATGCTTTTTTTTTACATGCTAACAAGAGTAAAATAGACTGTCGATTACTAAATGCTCCTATTTACGTACATAATTAATGACTGTATCTAGTATATTGTAGGCAAATTTTTTATTTTATACTATTATTTATTATATTAGAATCAAAAATTAGATACTAATAGCTTATACGAAATAAATCTAAAATAAATATGCTAATATTAAATCTTAAAATAAAAAGCTTATATAAGTAAATAATTTTATATCTTCTTTAAAATTTGTATATTATACAATATTGAAAAATAAATCTATTTCTAATAGAAAAAAAAGATTATGTGCACCTTTAATTTTTTATTTAAGTAAAATAAAATTTTAATTTTATCTTACTACAATAATATTTTGAATAAAATTTTACAATAGGTATTTAATTAACGATTTAAGATCAAATTACTTTTTTTTAAATAAATTTATTTAATCGAATGGAGCACATCAGACTTCCCCAGTGAACTCAATCCTAATCGAAGATGGTCGAAATCCAAAATTTCTCTACCTTCAAAAATTCCGACCCAGATTAATTTATAATAATCTTTGACTTGCCAATTATCCTTTCTATAATTGAGTTAAAACCAGTATGACAAACACCAAGTCGAAAAGTAATTCATCTTTCTTATCTTTAATAACGTCAACATTAGAGACAGATTATTTCACTCTCTCGCTCCACTTACAAGGTACCCTTCCACATCCAGGTTGAAAGTAATGGTTGGAACTGATGGAGAAAATATCACTATGTCTTGAGATAGGTTACAGAAGATAAGTACCGACATACAGGAAATGTTTTCGATTATGCATGCGGTAACTGACCTTAATACAACTTGCCTTGTAGTTATAGTACTATTAAAAGATATTGACTAATGAATAATCGTGTACACAACGACATTTATATTGCCTACACAATAAATAGGAATGTTCGGTGCTGGGGCATGTAGGAATTATGAAAAATGCATGTGCTGATAAGTTGGCTGGAGAAACTCTCTGGCATCCTTCGCTAACAGATATCCCTAATCTGCTACGTATACTAACAGAATTACAGACAATATCCTAAGCGATAGGTGAAAATACAGATTGGACTAATATGGAGACATTTCTATCATGTCCTAACTTACTAGCAGTAAAGTTAGCATAGTAACTTACTATCATAAATTCCGGAATAGAACCTTCCTTTTAGAAACAACATATGTTCCATCTGCGAATCCTGTGGCGCTCTCCTAACTGTTTCCAATTTTTTGAATATCAGCTAACCCAAAATTTCTTTTCGAGCAGAGTTCCTCAAGGATTCAAAAAATTCACTTCCAAGTCAACTTTTAAACCCGATCATATATACTTACATGCTTCACAAATTTTAACTACTATTTTTTTATAAGACTACTTTTTTTGGAAACTGCACGAAACTTAAAGTTACCAAATGGTCTCATAAACCTGGTAATGTGTAACGTCCCCTGCCTCATGTCTAAAAGACCTTTCATACAATCAAAGAAACAAATAAATTTTAATTAATTAAAAATCTACAAAATATTTTACTATATTATTAGTACAAATATTTCACGTGCGCATAAAAGTTTATTGATTTTCATAGAATATCATCATAAGTTAAATATTATTAACATATTTCTCAAATAACCAAGTTATTAAATAAAAATGTAAAATCTTAAATTTTCAATATTTTTATCTTAACTTTTATGAGTACACACATCTATTCATAATATAATTTTATTAAAAAAAAAAATTGTTCTTGAAAATTTAACGTTACTTAAGCATAAAATTCTTTTAAAAAAAAAAGGAAATTTATTAATTTTTTATGAACAAATTCGTAACAAAACATTATCTAAACGAAATAAACATAAAGAAACTAATATGGTATACCTTTCGTACAAGGTATAACTAATCGTCGTATAAACTTTTTGGCTAAGATCCTATCTAGGGAGAACTCCTAATGATATGATATTACAGTGATTAGCTTTCTTATTTGGGAATGTAACCGTTCCAAGGCGAACGCAAAAGATAAGGTAAATACATTCCTAGTCTATTTAATGGATGTAATCATTAGATGATCATAATTATTCCACATAACATTTACCAAATTTACTCTAGCAAAAATGTTAACATATCACAATTAAGTCGAAGATGAAAGTCTACTACGTATACTATACGAATAGTCTACTTCATGCTACTTTATTTATAGTTATCAGTTTAACTCTTATTAAATACATACCATAAAAAGATGTTCTTTTAATTAATGATAAGTAAATAAGTTTAAATGAAGCCATAATGTTTGAATATAATTCATTGTCTCGGCTAATGCAATATTTTATTATAAAACTAACTAATTTCACTAAAGGTGGGGTCGAAATTATTCTGCGACAAAAAGCAAACTCTACCATCAGCATCATACTAACCTATACTTTTATTTCATCTACAAAAGGTTCTTTATAATTAAAATATTAACAGTTTATTAATAAAAAAAATATTTGTACATAAAATATTGATTTTACTCAAAATCAACATAATTTCAAGACGACATGATAATTAATAATATATTTATAGGATAGTATCAATCAATACCTATTTGTTGGGAAATATTTAAAATCTTAAATGAAAATAAACTTAATCGTCAAAATTATCGAGATCTATTAAAATTTAAAATATAGAGAAAGTCTAAGTATTCTGTATTTGATATGTTACAACTTTATGGAGAATGACGATTTTCAATTCTACAAAAGTCTACAAAATTCACCCTCTAGTTATATAATTTATGTTTAATAAAAATTAATAAACAATCAAAATACAAGAAATGTAATAAAAAATAATTATTTAATTGAGTTAAAATATATAGTAATAACACATTTGAAATACACAAAAAAATGTACGCATAAATATGCATGTCGTTCGATTTATTGCCACCAGGTATAAATAAGGCGACATAATAGTACGTGTTCATATTAGGAAAAAATGACGAAAGGGACTATCCCTTAGTTCTTTAATCTAAAGTAAGATCCCTTACTATGATATGTGTATGAGGCTGAGGTCATGAGGCAGCGCAATAACTATGAGGCCATTTGGGAACCTGTTAGTATGTAGGTTAGAAGAAATCAGTCAATGGTTAGTTGCAAGGACCAGTTAAAGATTATTTGATTTTTAGATCATGTTAGTTTATTTGAAGAAGAATAACATAAATTGGCACATTTCATGTTATCGCTTCTAATATCTTCAATTGGTGCGATGCACCAGAACATTATAAGTTTCCATGCCAAAAATTTTGGTTAGGTCAATATTTCGAAAGAAAGCTTTCTCTACTTGTTCAAATCTTGTGTTCAAGAGTGGCAAAAGTTGTTATTTGCTATTTGGTTAGAAGGTGTCTCAAATTCGGGACTGCTGTAAATACCGGGGACTAAAAGTCCCAGTTAACCGGCCTTTTTGATGCCCAAAATTTCCACATGACCTGGAATACAACGAAAGTCAACATACGAGGGTCATTCAACAAGTACTTAGCCTACAAAAGAAAAACGAAAATTTTGGAAAGGTGGCAATTTATTTTTCCACATAATCTCTGTCAAGCTCGATACACTTGGCCCAGCGATGCTCTAACTTTTTTAACCCGTCCAAAAAATACATTTTCTCGAGGTAGGCAAAATAGGCCTCCGTGGCGACGATGACCTCCTCATTCGACCCAAATCTATTCCCGGCGAGTGATTTTTTCAGGTTTGGAAACAAAAAGTAGTCAATTCGTAGCGCAATTCGACCAATTTGGCCATGGCGACGGCGGAGGTGTGAGCCGGTGCGTTGTCGTGGTGGAACAGCACTTTTTTCTTCGCAAAGCGGGGCCGCTTTTTCTTCAATTCGACGTCAAATCGGCCCAATAAGTCAGCATAGTAGCGCCCCGAGATTGTTTTACCCTTCTCGAGGTAATCGATGTGGATCACACCTTATGAATCCCAGAAAACGGTGGCCATCACCTTTCCGGCCGATCGAACAGTCTTCGCCTTCTTCGGAGCACGTTCGCCGGGTGAAGTCCACTGTTTCGACTGTTCCTTGGTCTCTGGTGTGTACCAGTGAATCCATGTTTCGTCGACGGTCACGAAACGACACAAGAACTACACTGGATTGCGCTGAAACAGCGCCAAACACGTCGCCGATGTGGTCTCACGGTTGCGCTTGTTTTCCGGTGTGAGCAAACGCGGCACCCATCGCGCCGACAGCTTTCTCATGCCCAGTTCTTCGTGTAGAATATGATGCACCGTTCCTACTGCGATGCCCACAGTCTCAGCTATCTCGTGAACCTTCAATCGACGGTCTGCCAACACGAGATCAGGGACTTTTTTAACGTTTTCCTCCGTAGCAGCCGTTTTCGGGGCACCTGGGCGTGGCTCATCAAAAACCGACGTACGGCCACGAACAAACTCGTTGAACCAATTCTTCATACACAGCATCCAAGCGATCTTTGATACACAGCATCCAAGCGATCTTTGATTTCGCTGCGCGTTTTCCCTTCCAAAAACAAGAATCTAATCACCGAACGATATTGTTCTTTTTCCATTTTTGTGCAACTGACCGGCACGTTCGCTTTCAAAGGCTCTCAAAACAAAACTAATAAAGGGAATCGACTGAAACTTTGACAGTAGGCTACAAAAAAAATGTACTGCACGATGGTAAATTTCTTTTGTGACAGCAGTTCCATCGGGCGGTGAGGCTAAGTACTTGTTGAATGACTATCGTACCTGTTGTTCAACAGATTATGTCGACTATTTTTGAAAATTTTCTACTAAAGAAAAAGTATTTATAAAAGAGAAATATTTTACTATTGAATTTTAATATCCTAATAGTATTATTAATTTTGCATCTAAAAAGGTTTATTTATAAGTTAATCCGTTTGATATATTTAAATTTTAATTAAATTCAATTGACATTAGCAAAATAATTTATTTAGAAATATTATTCAAGTTTTATTTGTCTTTTGCCCAAGGAATAGACCAAATAAATATAATAATAATTGAAACCTTAAATTAAGAGATGGATTAATAGGACTTTTTCATAAATAGATCATTTTCAAATTTTTAAAAAAATTTAATTAAAAAAATTAAGCCCTAAGACAATAATTAATATATTGTATTATCTGAAGAACCACTGCCTTAATTTTAAAGTCATTACGAAAATATATACTTATTACGAAAATCTATACATTTGATTGTGATTTCTTTCTTTTAGAGATAAATTGACCTAAATTTTACACTGCTTAAAGATTTAAAAATGATGCTTTTTTTTAAACTCTATAAATGGAGAAAATCCCTTGTATAAATAAATTTTTTTAAATCTTTACATTTATACAAAAAAAAGAAGGTTGCACATCAAGACATAAAAAAAAATTATATAAAATCAAGAAAATATGGTAAATTCAATTTTTCACGGTAAATATTTTACGATATCGAAAAACTTTATAGAAAATCAGACTTGACTAATAATCACGTAAATTATTTAGGAAAATTAAACTAATATAAAAATGTATATTTTTATAATAATTTAACTTTATTTTTGAAATAATCTATTATTTTTTCATTTATATAAAATAAATAAAATTTTTAAATACAATAATACATTATTAGTAATAATAAAAAACATATTCAAAAACCTTTGTAACATTGTAAATATTTGATAAATCAATTTAAAAGATGATATTTTATTTTGAGGTAAGAAATTTTATCAGGAGAATAATTTTAACATATATTTTATGTATCTATCACCACTATATAAATTGTATTTTATGAAAAATTCCATATTTTGTATACAGATAAATTATTTGAAAAAAAAAATACAATTCACTTATATATGAGATTTTATAATAAATCCTGATTTTTGCAGAAATCCTTATTTTCTTATATATCTATTAATCAAATATAATACTAATATAAGTAAAACTTAATATTTTTGATATAAAATTTAATTTTAAATTATGAGCACCTTTGAAAATTACAATTGAAAAAATTCTATGTATCCTTTTTCTTTATATTTGAACCTAAACTTCTAATCAATAATTTTAAAATAAAATAATTAAAAAAATGTTCCCATTTTTGTAAATTCAGATAAATTATCCTGTTGACCATAGGATATCCACCCAAATACTGACTGAAACTTAGAGAAGGAAGCACAAAATATTCCCCATTCAAAAACTTGGACCGATTCAACTTAAATTACATGCGCAAATTTTCCCTATATTTTGGGTAGAAAATTTGCTTTCTCATTTAAGAGAAATATCTCAATTTTAATATATCCTTTAATCCCTTAAAATATTCATATTGATATTGTTTGCATTTTTAGATTCCACCCACAATGTCAATGTCATTGAGATATTGTAAAGAATATTTATTTTTGATTAATGTTTTGTTTATATAAAGAAAAATCATTTCTTTTCAAATTCTCAATGATATAAATATTTTTTTTTTAATAAAATAATTTTTAAACAATAGAAAGAATATTATTATTATAATAGCATGACTTATTCACTCATTAACAACAATTTAAAATTTTATCGATTAATTTTAAAAACAGAATTTTTAATATCTTTTCCTTTTTAAGTAAAAAATGTTACCCTTTTTGGAAAATATTTTAAAATTTAATAAACACAACCATTTAAGGAATCTTCGTATCAGAAGGTAAATATTGTACGAATTTTTAGCTTTTTAAAAGCTTAGAAATTATATAAAATTTAAGAATTTCAATCAATGGTTTTATAGAAAAATCACCAAATAAGATTTAAAAACAATAAACCCTAATATTATCAAGTATAAATAAAAAATAGGATTTTACAAAATATTTTCTATCAACTTAAGAGTGTACACAATAAAATCTATCAATATTGATTTAAAATTTTAAGGCCAGATTTTTATTCAGTGAATCGTTTTTAGTATTTATTACGTATATTATGTATACAAACAAATAATTCCAGGTATGTGAGTTCTTTGGAAAAGGGTTAATTTTTGAAAATCAGTATAATTTGTAAACTTTTCACTAGCATACTCTTAATGCCGATTATTTGACCTTTTCGATTTGTATTTGGTCAACCTGAAGAAGGATTTTCAGATTTGAAATCGGTTTGTGTCCTACCTGTAACCATAATTTATCTTTAAGAGTCCTTGTCTATGTTAATCCGAAAGTTTCCTTATTCATAGTTACGTCTCTATCTATCTACGAATTGGTTACAAATCAATAGTCCTTATCATTTATTTACTTGAAAACTCTGGTATTTGTTAACCTTCTTATGTATATGATGCAGTGGAAACCTTTTCTTTGAAACTCTGATAAGATTCAATAAAAAAAATAAAAATCTTTAACAATATTGATAAAGTTTCTGTTGACAAAGTTTTTGCTAAAAAAATTTAGACTTTTTAGAATTTCCTTAATATTGAATATAAAGAAATTTTTTTATAAAGAACTTTTCACTTAAAAGAATAATCTCTTATAGGCCGATGAGTTTCTATTCGGTTTAATTTTATGTAAAGAATTTTCATAAAATAATAAAAAATCACATTAAATTATAAATAATGCACAAAGAATACTTTGGTCGAATTAAAAGTTGTACAATATGTCATCCTTTTTTGAACTATTGCGCAAAAAATTTATTAAAAAATTTTAAACACATTTTTAAAAATTAATTTTTAAAGGACTCAAAATTGTGTATGTTATCCTATAAGGATTTTTTTTTCACATCCGTCGTTATTCTCCAAGAATCTTCTCGTACCATTCCCAAATGAGCATACACCAAAAAAAATATATTGGTTTTTTTCCAATCATCTGACTCTATACGTATCCTTAGAGTTATAACCTCATGTAGAACTAGGACTTTAACCAGATTATAAATTGTAAGATTCAAACCACATACAGTTTGGTTTTAGTCCTAGTTGATAGAAGAAATACGATATGCCATCAATAATCGCATTCTTTACAGCCGAAGAAATACGGCAGGCTGACGTTCCAGTTGCTACAGTATAATAGCTAGTGGGGCGGCTATGTTAGATCTAGTGTTCCGGTGTCACTTATAGAACCTGACTAGGCGAAATCTACCCTAATCAAAACTGGAATTGATAAAAAATCTCAACTTCTTTTATTCTTCAAAAGTTACAATAAAAAACATGCATTTTTTTTTACTTTCAGGGCAGCCACACGGAGTAGCTACCGCTATACCCAATAGTATAATTATGTCAAAAAGTGTCCTTCTCTGCAATTAAAGTTACTGATGGAGTGACCCAGTTCTAATTCATATTCCATACTATTTGTCCAATTGCGAACATACTGGTTTCCATATCATGTAATAATTTTAGGACTTGCTATAAAAATATCAATATATTCTTACGATATTCTCCAACTGCTCAACAATAAAGAAATTCAAGGATGAGAGGAAACAGGGCGGCAAATTTTGTATTACAGCAACAGCAATAGATAAAATTATATCACCACATATAATAGAATTTTAGGTTGTGGTGCTGAAATAGTGTACTCATGGGGTACCTAAAATAAAATAAATATATTAATACAGTTTGAGATAAACATACAATTTGGATAGTAAAAAAATTACTTTTGTACGAGGATTGTATGATAAATACCTAACCTTTTGTACGAGGATTGTATGATTAATACCTGACCTTGACAGCAAAAAATATTTTATTTGTAAAACTCATTTTATTTGGTAAAATAATATCCTTATAGCTCGTCTTTTTATTCCCCCATTTTTCTTTTTCTTGTCAAGGCCAGCTATTAATTATACAACCCTTGTACAAGCCTAGTTCACTATGGAAAACTCACAATGATGAATCCAAGTTTTGTCAGCAGTTGTGAATCAACGCCAAAAATTATTCAAATTGTCCTTTAACATTGCCAAGTATTCTTTTGTAGTTGACAAACGAGCGTGTTTATGGTCAATTATGAGCAATCAAAGTACCCATCTTGTGAAAATCTTCTCATATCCAAATGAAGTATTCAAATATGTTGGAACCACTCAATATAAATAAAATTTACGTAAAAAGGAATTACGTTAATAGTAGCTGCGTCCTAACTTGCCGAGGCCATATATTAATCATACAATGTTTGTATAGTTAGAAAACTATTGTGTAACTTCTAATTGATTAAAAACTAAATTACTACTACTGAAATTATAATATAATATAATAAAATATTTCAGTTTCTTTCTATATAATTTATGAAATATTTTTAATGTTTAATTAAAAAGATAAACTGGAAAAAAATTAATATTCCATTTTTGATAACACTTTAAAAATTTATTAATTTCCATTATCAATTTCCGTATATTATTTATTATTTAATAGTTTCTATGCTATTAAGCAAATTGTTAATCAATAATTTTCAATTGCATTTTATTTAAGTCAAATTTTAATTAACAGATTGTTATAGTAATTAACTGAAGATCATAAATTATAAGAGCAATTATTAACAAATTAAAATTCAGGAATACTATAGACCAGGAAATTACTATTCTGTGCATAGTCAATGAATACTGGTACTCTTGCCGTACTTATTCGTATTCAAAATATTCCCTTAAATCAAGAAATCATCTATTATACGAATATGTTATATGTAATAGTGAACTTTAATAGAAGAGCTTTCAACTGGAACAAAGATCAGAATTTGTATTGCCATCAATATACTAGTAGCAAGGAATGTAGGAAAATTTAATGTAGACTATCGATAAAATCGTTATTTCCATTCTATCGGGAAAACCTATTAAAATAATTTATAGTCTTTTATAATACCTCTACTATTCCCATTAAATACGTGAAGGAAGAGTGAATGACCAAAGAAACTCCAAGCACTAAACGTAAATGATAACATTTTGTTTCCTTCTCTTTTTATCTTTATTTCTAACAATCATAATTATTTTCTACCGTGTAATAAAAGTTTCTCTTTTAAAATTGTTTAATAGCTAAAAAACGTTCCCTTATAGTAATTAATTAAGAATATAATTAACAAGAATATTTCATTTAACTATGACGACCAAATGCAATATCATGTTTGGTGATGAAAAATTTCGATACCGACAGGTAGGAAAAATATTAAAAATATATCCCTTACAGCTTTGCTACACAAGGGATCAATGGTATGATAATAAATTTTTTATCCTAGACTAATATACTGGGTATAATACTAGGAATATGAAAACAGTAACATGTTTACACCAAAACAACAAAAATACTTAACAACTTATCAGCTTTCTAGCACGTTTTCAATTAGGGTAGAATTTTTCCACACAACTTAATTAGAGTTTAAATTATTTTCAAAACCTTCAGGCAAAATGACTTGTTATCACATGTATAAAACTATAGTTTATATTAAGGGTGGTTTTTTTTTTAATCTATTAAGAAGTAGAGGATATTATTAGTTCAACTTAATTGTTGGAGTTACTCATATTACGTAGATAAGTTCAGACGTAAAATTTTCAAAGAGACTGACAATTCTAAGGAGCAAAATATTTTCACAAGTTATAATCAATAATTTTAATTATAAATATTTTCAAATAATTACTCAATATATTGCAATGTTTGTTACATTATTAGGAGTAGAGAAATTTTCATAATTATTTTTGCAATTTCTGAGGTAATATTAGGATAGAAGGGAATATCAACAACTAGTGAAAAAGTTCTTGCTTAAATTTGAGATTCAACCAGACTTTTCAACAAATAAATTTTATTCTATCAATTTTAAAGGAAATTGAATATTCTCTAAAATGGGGTTATCCATTTTGTAATTCGGTACGTACAGCCTTGTCATTTGACAGCTGTCAAAACCATACGTGTATGTCATCCAAAGTGGCATTTGTTTAAGATGCTGAATTTTTGTTTTAAAAAAATTTTTAAGCTATTAGGCTCATTCTTCGATCGGTGAATACGTCAATAAATAAAATTTCCATATATGAAAGTCTGAAAAACCGCAAGAAACTATAGAGAAACCAGAGACGTTTTGATCTCAAATTGTCATTGATCTGTATTTTTTTTTCAAAAATAAAGAAGGAGAAACCATTACCATCAATTCTGAGCGCTACAGATATAAAATGGCCAACTTATTTGAGCTATTAAGATTTTTATCTATATTATTTTTTTTTCAACTAGGTGGTACCATAAGACACATTGGCTTTCAGGATCATACTTTGGAATTTTTCTTATAAAGCTGTGCAATAAAATAATATTTATGCAGGTAGTATCCTTAAACTCTATAACATTTTAAAATGAATATCTCACATATAATTATTAAATTAAAGATGGAGATAAACGAAAAATTAATCAATAGTTTCGAAATATTTTCTATTTCATGTACAATTTTTTACCAATTATATATTTTCCATTCAATTTTCTTTAGTAAAATTCAGAAAAAGAATTTTTAACAGATAGTTCTGGTCTATCTCAACTATTTAAAGTTATGAAAATTTATAAAAAAAATACTTTAATTGAAATAATCTAAAAGCTAAAAATCTAATCAAAATTTTATATAAAAAAGTAGAGCCATCTACCGACTATAAAAGAAATTAGATCCTTTAAATTTATCAGTTATTTTTGAAATTTTCAAAAAACATAAATTTTAATTAATAGTTAATTGATATAAAAAATATATTTTTTTTTATTTTAAGAATTCTCATTTATTAGGATAAAAGTTTTATTCATTTTTATTGCTTTTATATTGGGTGTATAACTTAAAAATACGGGATTGACAACAGATGGCATAACTTTTACACATGGTTTTTGTTAATAATAACTCATATGGCATTTTGGAGGTTAAACATCTGTCATTCATTAGTCATTGAACGAAATAGTCATTGAACTGTCTCGATTAGTCATTGAACGAAATAGTGTAAGCAACAAAGTTTTTTTTTGCTTCAAAAATGTTGAATTTTGTACCAAAAAAGTCCCATTTGCGGGAAGTGTTGATTTACTTCTTCAATTTGAAAAAAAGTGCAGCTGAAGCACATCGATTGCTCACCGAAGCTTATCCTCAATATGTTCCATCGATTTCAACGTGCGAGAGATGGTTTGTGCGGTTCAGAAGTGGTGATTTTGACACGGAAGACAAAGAACGACCAAGTCAGCCAAAAAAGTTTGAAGATAATGATTTGGAGGCATTACTCGACGAAGACTGTTGTCGAACTTAAGAAGAAATTACAAAATCATTGGGAATCACTCAAGCAGCCATTTCAAAACGTTTGAAAGCAGCAGGATTCATCCAAAAGCAAGGAAATTGGGTCCCATATGAATTGAAGCCGAGAGACGTTAGAAGGCGATTTTACATGTCCAAAATGCTGCTTGAACGGCAGAAAAAGAAGTCGTTTTTGAATCGAATCATTACTGGCGACGAAAAATGGATTCATTACGACAACCCAAAGCGCAAAAAATCGTATGTAAAGGCCGGCCAACCAGCCAAATCAACGCCAAAGCCAAATATCCATGGCGTTAAGGTAATGCTCTGTATTTGGTGGGATCAGGCGACCTCTACCGAACACAATTAATCCGTTTGAAGCGAGCATTGGCCGAAAAACGCCCGGAATATGCGACCAGACACGAAGCCATAATTTTCCATCATGACAACGCTCGGCCTCATGTTGCAAGACCGGTTAAAAATTATTTAGAAAACAGTGGCTGGGAAGTTTTGCCTCACCCGCCTTATAGCCCAGACCTTGCCCCGTCCGACTATCATTTGTTTAGATCCATGCAAAACGCCCTCACCGGAATACGCTTCACTCCAGAACAGGGCATCAAAAATTGGCTCGATTCATTCTTGGCCTCAAATCCGGAGCAGTTTTTTTAGCGCGGAATCCATATGTTGCCAGAAAGATGGGAAAAAGTAGTGGATTCCGGTGGACAATACTTTAAATAAAATATATTGTAACAATTTTTCAAAATAAACACTCAAAGTTTGCCAAAAATCCCGCATTTTTAGGTTTTATAATCCCGCATTTTTAAGTTATATATATGGAAGGATATGCTTAAATACGGGGAATAAAAGTTATATGGACACAATTGCACTTGATAACTTTTATTCTTCACTCAGAAAATCAGTCGTGAAGGATTTTCGAAAACATGTTTCGGATTTTTTTATGGAACACCTTTGTATATCGGAGATATATTTTAGGCTTCATTACTTTTAGTTAATTGGAAATACTAGTTTATAGACAATAATTTAGTTATTAGGTAATAGTCGAAAGGAAGAATTCTCTAAAGTTTCCAGAGAAAACGCGGGTAGTTTTGAATATAGTAGAATAGAGTATCTAAATTCTATATACGTGTAAGTTGCTTTAATTATAAATTCAAACATGCTTGAATAAACGTCACCATTTGCAATTATTAAAAATAAAAGTTTTATTATAAAATACCTTTTTATAAAATAAATAAGATTTTAAATATTCTAAACATCAAAATATATTTTAAAAGTCATATAATTTTTATCTTTTTCAATTTTTATGTGAGTTAATTAATTACCAAAATTTTTCTAATTTAAAATCGCTGATACTACCTTCCAGGATTAGTTTTATATCTTCTAGAATATATAAATATAAATATTCAATTTAGAAACATAAATTACAAAATATTTAATTGTTTGCATAATAAAATGCTATACAAGCATTTGCAAAATTTGATAACTACCTTTCAGTATGTTTGTTTTTGTTAAATAGTTTTAATTGTATTTTTTTTAATGTATGTAAGTGCTGAAACACATACATAAAAAAAAATACAATTTGTAAATGCACAAATTTAACCCTTTTCAGCAAAAAACGTTACCATAAATCCATTTGTAAAATTATCTAATTTTATATAAAAAAATTTTACAAGAAAACAAAAATTTTTGATAATTTTATTAGATAAAATTTATATAAAATTTAAGTAACTTTTTTTATATATTTAATTTGTATTTTTGTATAAGTTTTTGTCAAATAAAATAAAAATTTTATTTGATAAATTAGGAGATGAAAAAGATTGATTTTTTTAATACACCTAAAGGCCCAATTACCTATTTAATATAATTTCATATGAATCCTTATCGATTTTATTTTTAAATTTTTAAATATAGTAATAATCAGATTCGAATAATAGTTTTAATTAACGTGAAAGATTATGGGTAGTTAACATCCATCGAAGTTTCTCCTGCTAGCCTCAGTATTTTAGTAAATTACGCAACCAGTGATGCTTAAGTTTTCGATAGGTGGTTTTTTTGGAAAGGAAGTGGGGAATAGTTCTTCAATAAGGGTATTAGTATGATTGGAGAACTTTTTATAAACAAGACACAGCCTCATCAGAAACAAATGGGACTTCAAGATCACGATGAATAATATTATTGACAATTGTTCGTAGTATTTTTGATTGAAGCGATTGGATTTGACGGGAATTGGAAGGCTTCGTAGGAACTAAGAGTTCTAGTCCGTAAGTCTATATTGGTTTCAGTAAGGTATTGTATAAAAATACTTTGCTATTTATAGTAAGTTCAGAACGTTTGTGTAGACGTTGAAGTAGTTATTCTCGTAGGTGTCATCTTTTTAATTATTGTCTTATAAGTCTTGAATGTGGGTTCCATGTTAAGCGTTTGTCTTAGTTCAGTCCTAGGTACCGTTAAGGTATATTGGAGAATATAGTGCACGGCGGAGAGCAATATTCACGTGGGTAGAATATTGCTCTATATTCTGGAGGGTTTATATTGCTCTATGGTAAACCAGTTCTGGAGGGTTTGGATTTGAGATTGGAGATTTCCGGGCATTTTCGCTAAATGCAAAGTAGTACGTATCATCGGCGTATGTAGCAAAGAAGGTATTGGGGCAGATTGGGATATCGGATGTGTAAATATTGTAGAGAATGAGCCCAAGTATATTTCCCTGCGGAACACCAGTCAATATCGGAGAGATATTGGAGAGTTCGCTGGATTTATTAACTTGAATGTGTCGGTTAGAAAGGAGTTAAAATAAAAGATTGTCTTGTCAACTCTGTCAATAGCTTACCGGTAAAAAGACCGGGTGCCAACTCTATAAATAGCTTAACTTATGTTATATCAAGAAAAGTACCGGAATGGTACTCTTTTCTTTCTAAAGAGGATGCAATGAAATCGGTGACACTGCTTGGTAGTAGAGTGTTCCGACTGGAAATCAAATTTGTGTTTGGAAATTATATTTGAGGATTCGAGTAGGGGATGTTAACGATGGAAGACTATTTTTTCAAAGATTTTTGAGAGGATTGCTAGGAGACTTATTGATCTGTACGTAGTGGAGCGGTTTATTAGTTAATTGGGTTTAGGCATCATTTTTATTATGTCAAATTTTCCGAGGAATGGGAAATGTGTTGTTCTAAGGATGGAGTTTTATAGTGTAACGAGGAAAATTAAGATGAAATTAATTAATTATTTTTACTTGTTTAGCATCAGAACGCATTAATTGCGCATAACATAGATTTAAAAAGTTATTTTCTTTATGCTTGCTAAATTTTAAATTATATTATTTTTGAAAAACTGACTAAAAGAATAAATCCCATTTAGAAAGTAGAATATAATTTTTACTAAAAGAAATATCATTAAGCATAAATACTATGACATCTAACTATATAATATGTATACTTGCCAATTATACAAAGAAAAATTCAAAATAAATTTGCTTCTACCCATTTTACCTAAATATAAATAGAATCCGATTGTCCTCATTAGATGAAAGGATTTTCGTTTCTACAAATCCCAATTTCAATATTCTTCCCCTTATAAATAAACTTAAAATCCAGCTTTATACAAATAAATAGGTTAACAAAACCATATTCTTATCTGTGTTATATACCCTGGACTGTCTGATGTAATTTTTCTTATATACGATTACTGTCTCAGCCAATTATTTTCGTAATATCTGAATTTGAAAAGTTCAGTAGATATATCCTAGTTAATTTTATTTTCTTTTTAAAATTAAAATGAAAAAGCTTTTTAAACTTATTTAAAATTTTACTAACATACACATATGTAGATAAATTAAAGACAAAACATATTTTTAGAACTTTAGTAAATATATTAATTATATCATAATTAAAAAGTTGAAATATAAATAACACATTAATATTAAAAAATAATTTGTCTTTTTTTTAAAGAATATTTTTATTTTGTCATATTTTTCATATGTGTACGATTTTATCGTTTGTTTCTAAATATTTATATTCTATTCAGTCTGAAAGTAGAAGAAAATATTTTCCGCAACTATTAAATTTTATATAATTTTACCATAAAATTACTATGCATTATTTTTTTTTCTTTCTTTTCAGAATAAACTATGTTCATAAATCTTCTTATCTTAAGCATCCGGTTTCCTTTGGGCTACTTTTCTCAAATGCTAATGAGTTTTTTTAACCTTAGTAACCAAGAAATATATTCTTTCAAATATTTTTTTCTTGTATGTAAAAATAAGTTTTCTCTTGAAAAATATAAAAGCACATTAATTTTCCACATATATGAATAAATAGAATATTGTTCAGTGATAATAATTTTACACAATATTTATTGTTGAAAATAATCAAAAGATCTGTTGTTGAAATATTGAAATAATTTTAAAGATTCTTTTTTTATATTATATAAATGTTATTTAATTAATAATATATTTTACATTTTTAAGATGTTAAATATTTTTCATTTTTCTTAAAATTGTCTAAGGTATTCATCCTTAAAAGATTTATTAAAATGCATGAATTTTCATTGCTCGTTTCCCTTGTTTACCAAATATTTATAATGTCAATCATATATTCTTGTATCTTAGTAATTTATCGCTAAACAAACTAATCAAGGATATTTAATCAATACACCAATGATATTAATCAAAACGATAAGGTAAATAAAAAGCTCCTCCAAAAAGAACTTATAAAGTAAATTCTTTCGTTTTCCAATGAAAATGTTAAGTAAACGTATCCATATATTAACATGTTTAATAGTAGCTTATATTATCTATAAATAGTAAATAATTACTATAATTTTCTAAGAGTATTTATATAGGAAAAATTATGATTGATAAAATCTGTTATAATTTGAATAGGATTTAGTTACTTCAGCATTGATCAAAGTCAAAATAATTATTAATAAAAAATAAATTATCATAAGAAAAATTAAGCTAACATAAATTATAGTAAATCAATAATTTATATTAATTCTGTGCATTTTAAGGCTCTATAATATTAATATTAAAAATATGATAGAATTAGATTTTTTTTGAAATTTCTTAACTGATTTAAAAAAAAAAAAAAACGAATATATTAAAAATTCTCCATATACTGTTTTAATAAAAAATAATTTTTTTATAGTGCTTTTTCTTAATAAATATTAGATTTGTTAATTTCAGGGAGTTGATTATAGAGAATACTTACGAGCTGCGTCAGATTTTTTTTGCAACAATTAAATTTGATTCTCTTATAAAAATTTTATATCATTTTGAAGTTGGGCGTAGGCATTGTTTCCACTCTTACAGTGCTGGGAGGATTCAAGTGAAATCACCTTTAGTTCCTAGGGCACATCTTTTGGATAATATTGACCATGAGAAGATAATGTCCTTTCTATTAGTTTTTAATCTTGGAGATCAAAAAAAGGCACATGGAGTATGATTGAGCACTATTCACTGAGGAATTCATTTCTTCGATAAAAACTTGTAAATTGAAATGGTCGTGGTATTGTCATTGTTAGATGTCTACAGTATCCGATCTTACGCAAAAAAACCTTTTTCTGAATCTCTCAAGAAATTTTGTTTTAAGAAAATTCATTAAAATTTTGTCTTTGAACCTGCGACTATCAGAAAAAAAATCAGAATTGACTGGAGGCTTTGCTTACGAAGGTGCATTTTTCTTTTCTTTGGGACCTTCCAAATATTTAAATATAATTTTTTTTTAAATAAATTACAAATCAAGTTAGTTGATTATACCGTAAATTTAGTATAAAATAATTTTAATAATAAAAACTAATTCACCAGTAAATTAAAGGCTTTCCATCAATCGTAATATGAAAGCTGAATACGTGAGTTAATATTAATAAATATTTAATGGTATGTACTTGATTTTTATATTTTAATAGAATGGAAAATAAATTTAAGAAAATTCTCAAATTTATAGTAGAAACACAAAATACACATTGAATAACTATCACTAAGTTTTATTTCGCGTTTCACAAATAAGATTATACGATCGCAACTAATCTGAAAATCAAACCACACAATACAAAGAATTATTCTTGAAAGCCTAATTTTCAGTTTCAATATAAATGAAAAAGTTTTTATCGAGTCTAGGATAGCTCGCAATTCTCTAGCACATTAACTTTTCAGTACATTTGATTTAATTTTACCGCAGCTATTATAGTCTAAGTGTAGAGACTGTCAGCTTTTTGTAGAGTCTACCAATTTTCAAAGTTTATAGTTGAGATTAGATTTTCTCAGTCTGCTCATTTCTTTTCAATAGAATAATTTATAATATAATACAGAAAAAAAAATGTTAGTCCTTGATTTTCTTCCTTGTGGAAAAAATATGTTTAATGTTTATTCAAATTGAATTTGTTTGTTATTTTGTTATAAATTTAGTTTATATTGTTAATACTTTTAGATTTGTTGCAAACTCTTTCAAGGTGCATATGTGTTTTTTGAGTGAGTGCATTTAGAAATCAATAAATATTGCTTTTAAAGAAAACCAATATTCAATACCTTTCAAAATCACATCAATATTTTCGATTCTGTAAAAATTTTAACAATTTTCATTGGTTTATATTTATATCTAGTGATGTACATAAATTTAAGTACATTTTTAACCATTTCCAGTATAACCCACTTTCCAAAGTTCTGCAAAAGTTTCATCGTTTCAATTTTTAAACGAAGAATGATAAGCTCACCTAAATATACTTTTTTCTATGATTTTTCACCCCACAGAAAGCTGACTAGAGCCGATAAGAACAATTCAAAAGTTTTTCTCTAACTCCTTCGCTCTGATGAAAAACTATAATTTTTAAATGGGTTCCGATACTGATTGTTTGAAATCAGAATCGCTAAATCCATGTTGGAAAAATTCAATAGATGCAATCAATTGGAAAATGAATATTTCAATAGTGAAAAGAATGAAATTATAGTGTAGACGGAAAGTATCTCAAAATCGATTGAATATTTAACATAGTTTTACTAAGAATTTTCAACTCACTATTAAAGTAGAATTATTCAAATTATAGTTTTTCTTTTAAAAAAGAGATTTTTTTCTATTATAAAATAAAATAAAGTTACTATTTCATAGATAGTTTTCAATAGTTTAATAATTTATAATCATTTACACTTTTCGATTATTTTGCTCACTTATTATTAATGAAATTAAAAAAAAAAAAAACAACTGAATATTGTATCTATAAGTGCATACATATATGATAACTTAATTCTGTTCAACTATACACTTTAATTCAAAATTGTAATATCCACCCTAGTAATTTGATGACCATAAATGATTAATTTCTGTAATAAAAAAATACCATAAACTATTAAACATATTCAGTCCATGTGAAATATCCTTTAAAAAAAAAGAAGGCAAAATTTTACGATCTACCTTTTATACAAATAGAAGGGAAATTGAACCCAAGAGTCTAGGAGTCTTCTTAAACGACCGACACAATAAAAGTTTAACCATAAATCTGGTAAATCTTGTATCCAGTCCTGTGCGATACGAAGAATCTCTTTTCAGATCCTTATGTTCGTACTGTTCGACATTCACGAAGACATTAAAAGTACAACTGGATAAGCATTTAGGCCTCACCAACTAACTACTCACAACCATCCGTGTTTCAATTCATGTCAAATATTTAACGAAGCTTTATTTAGTGAACATTTTAGACATGCACCGATTTAGATACTATCTGGCATTAAAGGCAACTTTATAAGTACCCTGTAATTAAGTTTTTTACGAGAATTTCTCAGAGCCCACGATTAGTAGTTCTTTGAAGACATTAAGTGTGATATATTCTTAAAAATAGTCTCTTGTGTATGCAGGTTCAAGTTTTTACTTATAACGAATATTTGGGATTTAAATGCATATTTATACCAATTTTTTTTCTCATTTCACTATTATTATTATTATTATTATTATTACTACTATTTTCAGTGTTACTATCTTTTATTATTATATATTTTTTTTTTGGTTGAATAAAATAAAAGGATAATTGCA
Source organism: Atherix ibis (assembly GCA_958298945.1). Taxonomy (NCBI): domain Eukaryota; kingdom Metazoa; phylum Arthropoda; class Insecta; order Diptera; family Athericidae; genus Atherix; species Atherix ibis. Next base: position 40,840,122 of record OY282606.1, read on the forward strand.
GTATTTTTATTTTTTCAAAAACGATCTTATACTTTAAAAAAATGTGATTAATTTTCTATTCTTACTCGTACATAAAGTCAATATAATTTCATGTAATCTTAATTAATTGTGCAAAAAGTTTTTTGAAATTTGAAATTTTTTAATGAGTAACTTTATAAAAATCGTTCAATATATTTTTAAAAAGTTTTTTTAAAAAAATGTCCTCTGCTTTTTTGTTCCTCTATTAAAACAGTTAATGAAGTGCATTTCAATTTATAGTAAATTCACAATTTATAGCCAATTTGTATAATATATTATTGTAATTGGATTGATATTATCGAATAAAATTCAAGTCACGAATACATCGTCAACAAAAAAAAAATATTATATTCATACATGTAAATACATGCATAGGATTTTTTGATAAATACACTCATCCACATAATGCTGATCGAAATTTGTAAGCGAAAAAAATATTCCTGCCGATGGTAGAATAAACATCAATAAAATCGGAGAAAAACTGAACGCATAAAATATCGCTGGCATATTTGTATTTCATTAAACCATATTGTTATGATTATGAGGACAATATGCATGCGATATGAATATTTCAATTTTATTTCAGATGAAATGGCACGCCATTTCGTAAAGTGGCTACTTAACATCACAATATGCTATGAGCTTGAAATCTTTATACGAACAGCTGGGAATGGTGGCTCGTTTTCCACAGTCACAACGCAAGCACAGCATCTACCCGATACAGCATCGAATAGTACTGAAAGGATGAGAAAGGATATGAATCGGTTTTACCAATGCCTATCATGTACACATCCTCAACATTTGCAAATAGTCGAGAATTTACAATCGAGTCTAACAAGAACGACGAATGTTGTTTTCTTCGTCGATGATAAAAAAGTTTTCAAATCAAATCAGTTTGACAACATATTCTTATTGTTTTCTAATCAAAGGACATATTATGTAATAACACCTAACAACCAAAGAACTACTGTCTGGAACAAGAGTCCATCGTTAAATCAATTTAAACAAAACGAATTAAATACGATCACCAAAGTTGTGAATAAGGCAAAACTTTCTCCGAATTTAAGACAAGAAAGTTATGAGCCCGAACTAAGTGGAAGCATTTGGAACAATCAAAAGAAAATCACAAGTACTGAATCAAAACCACCACCACCTTTCGGTAACAATGGACAAAATTCGAATCCTGAAATTCTGCCTTTAAGTAGTGATTCATCCTTGCTATTTTTCGCCCATAATCATTCCGCAATAGCTTCCTTCGAAGAAGTGCTTATACACAATCCGTCGTTAATCAAAACAATTTTCCTCTACGGCGATTGTAATTATCATTCACAAATATTAATTACAGAAGAAATGAGGAAATTTTCCGCAAGATTATGGACAGAGTTCCATGTTATGTTTATTTATTTTCTAACATATTGCTCGGCTTTGGACTATGGGCCTGGCGATACGATTGAAAATGAATCCCAAAGCAATAAACGTGCTTACAGTAGTAAGAATGGTAAACCACCGCCGCCTACACGAGGACTGACTGAATCGACAAGTTTCCTTAGTAATGAGATCAATAATGGAATTGCTTCCACAGCTTCCAAAGCTTGTGTAATGTCCCTCCACGTGTATGACCCATTCGAGAAAGTGTCGACAGTTGGGGGTGGAAGTGATGATGGCGGTCACAATGATCTGAACTATGGAAAATTGAGGAAAATCAAATTATCGGAAGGTTACGAGACAATATACAAGGATCTAATGAAGAAAGTTTTCAGCTTAAATGGATATCATCTTAAAATAGCATTCTTTGCAAATTCTATGGCCGTTCAACGAGTCAATGTACAAGTTATGGCTCGCAATTTGCCACCCCATGTGTTAGCAAATTCATTTTATTCAATCGATAGTTACTTTGGATTGGATCCTGAAGTTGTAATTGAACTGTCCAGACGAATGAACTTCACTCCAGATATTGCCCCACCAAGCGATAAACAAATGTACGGCTTCTTAGTGAGTATAACAATATAATAGGTTGAATAATAAACATTTTACACTATATCTACGAGAATATATTTTAAAGTATGTGAAAATTTGTTGACTTTATTATTATGTGAAAATTATCAAAAATGTTGGAAAATATCATATTTACTTTTTACTATTTTTTGTTTGATTGTTTGAAAAGCTTACTTCTTAAATAATATAACCAAAAAATAAAATTTATCTGAATTTGCATTGAAAACCATTTATTAAAATTTGAATCAAATTAGTTGAGGTGTTATAAAAATTTGCATGAAACTTAGAAAAACTTTTTTATTATTGTATATACGAAATGTGACAGAAAAGAAATGAGGTTGGTATCACTGACTGCGATCTGGCAACAGTGCCGATTTCTTCTCTTGGTGAATCCGCGAGTTCGACTTATGAAAAGTTGCAATGAGTCTTTGGGAAGCACTGTTTATGAAGAGGACAATTTTTTGGTGGTACAAAGAGTATTTTTTTAGGGCTAAGAAGCATTGAAAGGCAAATCTCGTTAACATCGAAAACTGCTTAACATGTGGAAAGAGTAAGAGCTTTTCTAAGTTCAGATCATGAATCAATATTGAAACTACTTGAAAGTCTAAAAAAAGGAGTTCTTTGTATCATATCGGTCATTGCAGACACTTGAATACTCTAAGTTTTCGTCAAAAAAAAAGAGTTCCTGTGTTTTTCTTTTTCCTTATTAAAAATTGTCGAAGATCAAAAAATTCTTGATTCTATCGATAACATCTACGAGTGAAACCGAGGAGTTGAAGGCGATTTCAGAGAATTTCTTAAAAGGGCATAAAATTAATGTATAAAATCAGTTTCATTACTTTTCTGTCTCACCTCGTATTTTATAAAAACTAAAATCTACAATAAGAAAAAATTATATACTTTATTTAAATCTATAGAATTTACAGTATTTCTCTATAATCCTCTTAAAACCAAAAATCTATTAAAATTAAATTTATCTTTCCGTTTAATTAAAATTCACAAATCAATAAAACATTTTCGATCTTAAGTCAAAGATAATTTCAACATAATTCCAAGATATTTTAATCTAAAAAAAAAAACAAAATAATCCTTAAAGTTAAGTACATTCGATAATTAATAATAGCGATAGAGAGCTTTTCCTATCAGTAGCGTTTTTCTATCGTACTTAATAACACAAAAGTAGTCTATGGAACGAAAATCTTTTAATAATCAATTTTCATAAACTGCTTTTACGCAAATTCAATTAAAAAATTTTTTGACTATCCTAAAAAAAATTTTAATAATTTTTATGAGCAAGTTTAAAGGCATGGACTTTTTGTAAATAATGTCAACCAAAATAATTACATTTATCTTTTCAAATATACTCTCACATTTAGTTTTTTTTTTAAATAAAAAAAATAAATAATAAAATTTTTTTTAAAAAAAAAGCTTAAAAGTTCCTAATGAAAGTTTCTGATATACAAATACTGACTTTATCATCCCTAAAAAATTTTAATGTTTATATTTCTAATAGAGTAAATTTCGAATTTGAAGTGGATTTTGTTTGGAGTGAAAAACTCTTTTATTTTAGTTCAGAATTTTTTTATTTATAAACACAAATTTTAAATATTTTCAAATCCATACTCATGTGACTATAAATAATGAATCGACTTTTTTTGACTGTCCTAAAAAGATTTTAATAATTTTTTAGCTAGTCTTAAGGCATAGACTTTTAAAAAAAAACTTTTCTACATAGACATTTTGGTTATTTTTTTTTTTTGTAAATAATGTCAACCAAAAATAGTTAAATAATAAAATCTGTTTAAAGAATAAAGCTTAAAATTTCTTAACGAAAGTTTCCGATGTACTAATACTGACTTTATCATCCCTAAAAAATTTTAATGTTTATATTTCTAATAGAGTAAATTTCGAATTTGAAGTGGATTTTGTTTGGAGTGGAAAACTCTTTTATTTTAGCTCAGAATTTTTTTTATTTATAAACATAAATTTCAAATATTTTCAAATCCATACTCATGTGACTATAAATAACGAATCGAAATTTGTAATTCTTTTGGAAATGAATCAAATAAATCTGAATATATGAAATGGTTAGCAACCAAATGGAACACTGAATGGTGCTTTAGGTGAAGTTGCTTACGGTAAAGTAGAATGTGCCCTGAATGGATACTTTATCAAGGACTATGGGACGAGACTGTTAGATTTTTCTACCCCGTTACAGGATGACAAGCTTTGTATAACAGTACAAACAGCAGGATTGGTAAGATGATCTGAATTTATTATGGTTAAAAGTGTATGCCTGAATATAAACTATTGTTAACTTGTATTTTAGATACCACACTCATTGTTGATGTTTAAAATGTTTTCTCGTAAATTGTGGTTACTACTATTCAGTACATTTATTTTTGTTAGTGTTTTGTATTCATACCTTTTGTATATGATTGAAAAATTGAATGAACCGATGAAGCCGAATCAAAATAGTGAGCCATTCAAATCATCCAATGAACTTTATAACAAATTATCAGCTCTGTTGTCACAATGCGCTAGAATAATTGCAGTATTATTGAATGCTCCCGTAAGTCATGTATTCAATTCCTCATCACGGGAGAGGTTCTTTGTTTCGCTATGCCTTTTATGGGGTCTTAACATAATCGGATCTTTCCAGGTGACCAAACATTTCAATGAAATTTCTGTGGTCATACTAAATAAGTATTTTAGGGTTCTCTTATCGACATGTACACCACACCTATGTCATATCCAAACATTGATACGCTCGAAGCTTTGGATAGGAGTGGCACGAAAATATATGTACGGCATTGGAATTTAGCCGAAGATATTTTCGGTACAGAAAAGCCAGGTACTTTGCTAGGTAAGCCAGTCAATTGAAAAATCATTTATTTAAGTACACAATAACACAATGATAGATGCTACACTATAACCAAAGTTTTATTTAAATGGAATATTGGCATTTTCTTTTTAATGCTAATATTTTATGCTCATTTTTTAATTATTTTTTTTATATATAAACTACTATAAAATAAGTATTTATAATAATTGAATATATTTTATATTTTTAGAAATTCTTTATTTGTTTTATGATTGATTTTCTGTTGTTTTATAAAAAGTACAATATAATTTAGAGTTATCTATTCCAAAGTGCCGGAAAATACAGTTTTGTTATTTGACACTTTTAAGCTTTGATATTTTTTTAATATAGAATGTTTAATCAATAAACAATAAGTTAAAATTATAAATAATTTTTGCAAATATTGTAATTTTACCGTATTCACGTTTCACACAAAAGATCGGTTTTCAGTTATGAGAAATTTAACTTTTTTTCAGCGATTAGTTAAATTTTCCGCTTAGCGGATATATCAATAAGAAAATATGTGGCTCTAAAAATCCACAAGTGACTATGGAGAAGCCTTTGTATACGTAAAAAGTAACACGTATACAAAGGCTTCTCCATAGTCACTTGTGGATTTTTAGAGCCACATATTTGCTTATTGACATATCCGCTAAGTTCAATGTGCATTTTGGTCTCACGGTGTCATTGGCCTCTATTACTTTGAAAATGAAGAAGGCAAGACTATTATCATCCATTCTGAGGGCTATGATCGTATCCTAACCGATTATTTTTGATGTAAACTTAAAAATTTTAATCTGAAAAAAATTTTGTTTCATCCGAATGGTGCCACTACCCAGTAAATTTTGGCTTTATTTATGTTTTTAAAATAGTACACGAGTAATTATGAGTTTTCGTGATATTAATTGTTATCAAACATTATCTCAAAAGAACAGAATTCAGCAAGAAGACTCATGGCATCCTGTTGAATAAAATTATACTTTTTACGTAATAGCAAGATTTAATTAAAATAAAAATAATAAAAATTTTATTAATATCTAAATACTTTGATTCGTTACTAAACTTTATTTTCCAAAGCACAAATTGGATAACCCTTTAGAAGTTTGTTTCAAGCCGAAAAGAAATATTTTTATAATTTTTAGTGTGGTAGTTCATTGAAAGAAACTTTATCAAAAAAAAAGATTCTTGTATATCTAAAATCAAAACAGATGCATTCATATTTTTTCTCAAATTAACAAAAATATGTAAGTACTTTTAAGTAGAAAATGATTTAGCTAAATTTTAATTTTTTTAAACACAACACATTTTTTAGATACAATTGTGGTTTGTTATCAAAAATGCACATTTTTAACAATATTTTATTGTAGGAGATTTAAGGAGAAAACTTCGTTATAGTACAAATGAAAATCTTTATTTCGATATCGCCTACAATAGCTCCATGGGTGGATTGATTCGGTTGCTCGAAATAATCCAGATAATTAGTTATACACCATACAAAAATGATGGGACTCCTTTACTGCATGTTGTAAAAAGTTGTCCGAGGTACAGTATAGTAACAAATGAGAATAATCTATTATTTACTTAAATTTTATATATAACTTTTTTATCTACAATATCATAATGCAAATGCAAAATAAGCACTTGCACATAAGTAGTTATATAATTTGAAAAGAACTGAAACATTATTCCCTAATTTTTATAACTGACAAAGATAATGTCTTAAGTACTTACATACATACACTCTAAATGCACTAACATTTGTGTAAAGTTCATTTATTTGTATTCAAACAGAGTGTTTCATAGATCCACCTTTAGTCATAACTACTAATTACACCAAATAGAAGTAGATATTTACGTAAAGAGAATTTTGTTTTCATACAAACAGTGTTTTTATATTTAAAAAAAAACTTGTACCATTTCTCCACAATGCACAATTGCAAGAAGAAGTTTATGAAAAAATCATTATTCAGTAAAATAAATGTTATACTGACTTTCACGTACATTTTATTTTAGGTAATTTAAGGAAGAAACTAACTCCAACTACAGATGATAAACTATATGCCAGGATCGCACATGATAATTCTGTAGCTGGTTTCATTCGTATGGTACAAGTTCCAGAATTACTAGTACAAATGCCTTATAGGGATGATGGTGCTATACCATTACATACAGTTTATCAATGTCCAAGGTACCATATTCACCTATTGACATTTTAACATTTTTTCTTTCAAAAAAATAAATAAAAAACAACATTGTTCAAGGGTAGAAAATGTTGATTAATTTTATTCAAGACTAGCTGCCACATTTTTGAGAAATTTGTGTTTTGCCCCAAAAAATTTTCTTCTCATTTTAAATATTTATCAAGATTAAAGTTAAAATTGACTTTTTAAAATATAAAAATATATTATATATCAAAATTATGTATGGTAATTTAATTAAAAAAAAAGAACAACTTTTTTTTACAAAAATTTCGATTCATAAGAAATTTTTAGTATTTCTTTTGAGTAGGAATAAAACTTCTCGTATATAAAGAAATTTTATTTTATATTAATACATTTATATTATCAACCTTAACATTATAAAGTTGTATGGAAAAATATCCATATAACTTTATAATGTCGACAACGTGTAAAAGTTCATATTTGAAATATGACATTCTAAACACTTCATAAATTAAAAGCATCCAAAAGTACCATTTTTGCCATATACTTATATGTTTATCTTTCATCAGATTCAATATTATTTCCCAGATTTTTTGAAATGGAATTTTTAAAAAAGAAATCAACTTAATAAAAATACTTGATAGAAAACTTCATATTCAATATCGATAATCTACAAAGTAACATTGAACCGTAGCGAAATATGTTCATAAACCTTTGAACACTTAAAACGGAAAATATGAAATTTTAAAAAAATATATTATATATAGTACTGCAATAGTATCTACATTTACCTTTTTTTTTTTAAAATAAATTCTTTTCCATCCATTCAGAGTCATTCACGCGAGCATACTATTGAACAAGTGGTGCGGTTTCCATTATGTTCAAACGCTGAAAATTCCACATAAAATTTAAAGTATTTTTGCAACAAGTATTTTTCTTTTCATCAGCGCTTTAATATTAAAATTGAGGTATTAAAAAGAAACTAAATGAAAATAAAGGTGTTGGAAAGTTAGCGTGACCAAAAAGCTGAACTTAATTCTGATTTGTAAAACGAAGAAAAGAAATTTTCATTTAACCCCCTTTTTTTTGCTATTTAATCAAAAATAATTGAATTAACAAATAAATTTCTCTTTTAACAGAACATATATTTTATCGTATATATTTCCAAAGTCATCGGCACTACTTGGACCAGTCAATCATTATATCAGCTTATTTGCCAGCAGCGGTCTTATATCAAAATGGATTAAGGACACCATCTATATATTCAAATTTCAATCCAAATTACAGAATCGTGACTTCGCTAAGACACAGCAAATTATACTTACCCTTAAGCATTTACAAATTGCATTCATTATATTGTCAATAGGACTCTTATTGAGCACGATTGTGTTTTTTACCGAAGTCTATATTGACAAAAAGAGACCAAATAGAAAATTCCAATTGAATATAAAATAGTATTTAATAAATTTACTGAAAGAAAAAAAAATATTTTTTTCTATTCTAGCATTTTAAAAATTTAATAAATTACAACTTAAATTGATATGTACTAAATGTTGTAAGCTTTAATAAACTGAATGTTGAAACAAATATTTTTTTATTATTAAAAAATTAATATATTTTTAATTATATTTATCTAAACTAGATGAATACTTAATGATCATGATTTTAATGTATGGGTTGTATGATAAATACCTAGATCTCGGCAAGATAAGGTTCTGCTACCATTGAAACAACTCTATTGTTCGTAAATACATCTAATCACAAAAATTCTGATAAATTATTACGCACTTGCGTCATTTAGCTAGCAAGTGATAGTCCTTTGAAGTGAACAACTTTTGTGATTTCACAACAATGGAAAAAATCAAATATCGAGCTGTTATAGTAGATTTGTTTTTGCAAAAGAGAGTAAAAGTGAAACTGTATACCTTTGTACAAGCATAAATAATATCAAGATCGTCCAAATGGGGTCACCATTAAAGAAACTATTGAAAAAATTCACGATATTACTTCAACAGTTGACGAAAAGAGATTTGGCACAACCAAAGAGGTAGGTAATTGCTGAAACAAGCACCTATTTTGAAGGATGAGAGAGATCGTATTTTTTAAATGGGATATAAAAGCTAAAAATTTAAGGCAAGTGTATCGATCTCAAAGAATATCATATTAAAAACAAATAATATAAATTTTCTTGACTATTAATATAAGTATCCAAAGATTTCGTTTAACATTCTGCAAATGTTATATTATTAGTAAAATAGTTACGTAAGGATTAACGTTTTATTGTTTATGAGCAGATTCTTAATTGTTTAAGCAAAAAAAGGTCCTAGTGCGGCACTGGGACCAAATCGTTTAGTGTCAGTATTGTTACTAGAAATGAACAAAATGCCGTAGCCATAGTTCACGTTTTAATAGCCAAAATTTTCGTGTGAATAAGTAATATTATCATATATGAGGCTCTAAAAACCCACATCAAACTGTGAAGAAATGCATTTTGTTCTGAAGTTATTAGTATTTGAAAATAAAGAATGGGAGACCGTTACCAAAAATTCTAAGTGCTACGGCTACATGGTTACCATCTTTTTTTTGGCTGACGTTGAAGATTTTAATCTAGACTATTTGTGGTTTTCACAACAATACGCCACAAGTCGCACAACATAACAAATTCTAGCTTTATTAAGCGGTAAGTTTCCTGTACGCGTAATTTCGAGATTTGGTAATGTCAATTGGGCTTCAAGATACGATGGTCGTTCAATAAGTTCTTAGAATAAGATGGAAAAAAAACTGTTTTTTTAAAAAAAAAAATTTTATTTTTCAACATAATCTCCGTTTAGCTCTATACACTTTTCCAACCGTTTTTCCAAAATTTTTATCCAGTCCCAAAAATAGGATTTCGGAAGTTCTGCAAAATACTCATCCGTTTGAGCAATGACGTCCTCGTTGGAAGTGAACCGTCGTCCGCCAAGCCATTTCTTCAGATTGGGGAAAAGAAAATAGTCACTCGGGGCCAAATCTGGTGAATAAGCGGGATGCTGCAACCATTCCATTCTCAATTCCACAATTTTGGCCATGGAAACAGTGCAGGTGTGCACACGCGCATTGTCCTGATGCAAGAGGATTTTTTTCTTCTTCAGATGGGGGCGTTTCTCTTTGATTTCCTCGCTCAACAGTTGCAATAACGACGCGTAATACGCTCCTGTTATTGTTTTTCCTTTTTTCAAGTAGTCGATAAAAATGATGCCCTGCGAATCCCAAAAGACCGTGGCCATCACCTTGCCGGCCGATGGCACAGTTTTTGCCTTCTTCGGAGCCCGTTCACCCTTGAAAATCCACTGTGATGACTGTCTCTTCGTTTCTGTAGTGTAGTAGTGTCCAGGTTTCGTCCACAGTGATATATCGACGAAGGAATTCGGCAGGATTGCGATGAAAGAGTGCCAACATAGCCTCAGAGTCCACTACACGATCGCGCTTTTTCTCTCTTTCGAAAGCAAACGCAGCACCCATCTTGCCGAAATTTTATCCACAGACAATTTTTCATGCAAAATTGAAGCGACTGTACCTTGTGATATGCCCGTGGCCTCAACTAATTCGCGCACTTTAATTCGCCGATCGTTCAAAATCAGATCGTGGATTTTGTCGATGATTTCAGCAGTAGACACCTCAACTGGGCGTCCTGAACGATGTTCATCTTTTGTGGATGAACGGCCACGTTAAAATTTATTCACCCAATTGTAAACCGTCGCAAACACAGGTGCAGATGTGCCATGAACTGTATCCAACTCGGCTTTGATTTCTTTCGGGCTTAAGCTTTTCAAATGGAGATGTTTGATGACAGCCCTAAACTCGCTTTTTTCCATTGTTATGCACAAATAAATGTCGTTAACTTAAATCGACGCTGGAAATTGACCTACGCTATGGATCGAGCTGAATTTTTGACAGCTTTCCTGTCGATAATGCTACAAAAAAAAAATCTTTACCGACACTACGAGCTTCAATTTCACGGATTTTCTAAGGACTTATTGAATGACACAGTTAGTATTTTTTTTTGTAATACTATTGATAAAAAAACATATTTACACAGACAATCTTAAGACTTTAAAGCATTCAGATATCAACACCAAAATTATAGCCCTAAATGTGGCAAAAAGTTTCCAAAAGGATTAATTACTGTAAAAAATAATAATATTTGAATAATATACCTCTAATGGCAAAATTTATGTAAGCAATTAAATAAATTCTTAATTTAAATTGTTATTATAAATATCCTTTATTTCACTTTACTTTCTGTCGCATAAATTGGATGATCTTTTATTATATGGGGCAAAAAAAAATTAACGAATTCGTTCGAAAAGAAAGTATTTTTAGATAGTCCTTTTTCATAATAATACAATACATAATCATGAAAATTGACGAGAATAGCTATTTTTTCTTTTTTATTAGTAGCTCTAATTAAATTTTATTATTTAATTAGCAAATCAATTAAATACATGCATTGCTGTGTTGCAAACAAATTTATTATTGCTTTGATACAGTTTTTCATTTATTCAAACTGCTATGCATTCAAAAAGTTCTGCCAATGTGAAGGTAAATCTTCCAAAACACGAGTTCTATATCACACGGTAGCTTCTTCAGGTAAGGTCTATTGTTTGCTGTGATATGTGTGTGATTGCATTGTCATAAAGAAGAATGATTCTGTGGTTAGAATTATTTTTTCTTAGTTCACGAAAAATACTGGCTAGCATATTATTGTGTCCTTCAATTTCCTGAAGAAATAATTGGACACATTGTCTGTTTTCGATACTTAAAAACAGTAATCATCTTTTTCAGAAAACTTGGGGCTCTAAAACTTCAGTCTGCTTGTCTTTATTTGTAATCACCCTAGTACTCAATGTCCTATTCCCACTCAGGATACCGAAGAACTAAATTTTAAGAGATATTTTTACAGCAGCTAAAATGAGTTAAATCATTTCCCTATTTGAGGAGAACAGTGGCAGCCGATATCAGGAACGATACCTACTTCAGTCGATCTAAATTATTTCGCTCGAAAATTCTGACCATAATATCAAAGCTTTTGCTGTAGAAGCTTTTGACAGTCTTGCCAATCGTTATATATTATTCGAAAACTTGTGTTCTCAGCAAAAACCATTACGAACTCTTTTGACAAGAGGATCCATCAAAGAATTTTTTGCCCCCTATATGAGCATGGATGAATCCAGAGCCTATTTAACAACGAGATTCTAGAGCGTTACCGTCAACTCCCAGTTGTGGATAAAATGAATCGACTGAGCGGCTCCATTCATTGTCTCAGAAGACCACGTAGGCCCTATTTTCGGTGCAGAGATAATTTTTGGCAGAACACCAAAAACCTTCTGGGAGTGTCGAACTTTGAATCACCAGGCCTCGACAGGACTCTTTAAAATTTTAATGCAGTACTTGTATCTATGACCTCTACTTCAATATTTGATCAGCTTTTCCTATCCAGTTGTTCCATAATCCATGACCAATATTATATTAAAACTATTTGATATTTGAAAATTCTTCCATTACAAACTCTTGTCCGCGTTCGAGAAAAGGTTTTGCCGAAGAATTTTTGGCCCCCTAAATGAGCATGGATGATTTCAGACCCTATTCTCATTGTTAAATACGGTCTGAAATCATCAGATTTCAGACCCTATTCTGGAGCGTTACCGTAACCGCCCGGTTGTGGATAGAATGAGTCGAGCCGCTTTATTTATGATCTCTGAAGACGAGGTAGGCCCTATCTTCGGTGGAGCGACAACTTTAGGCAAGACACTAAAAAGGCCTCGACAGGACTCCTAAAAATTTTAATTTTTCTTGTACGTGACCAGTAATTCAAAAGCCTCCTGCAAGGATTTTTAATGCAGTATTTGTCCTATCCAGTTATAATATTATATTAAACCTATTTGACACTTGAATGTTCTGAAGTTTGTTGTGAATCATGTAGACCCTTTTATAATTTACCCTATTCTGTATGAGGGTCATTCAACAAGTACTTAGCCTCACCGCCCGATGGAACTGCTGTGACAAAAATTTATCATCATGTAGTACATTGTTTTAGTAGTCTACTGTCAAAGTTTCAGTTGATTCCCTTTATTAGTTTTGTTTTGAGAGCCTTTGAAAGCGAGCGTGTCGGTCGGTTGCACAAAAATGGAAAAAGAACAATATCGTTTGGTGATTAGATTCTTGTTTTTGGAAGGGAAAACGCGCAGCGAAATCAAAGATCGCTTGGATGCTGTGTATGGTGACTCTTCTCCTTCGATGGCGACCGTCAAGAATTGGTTCAACGAGTTTGTTCGTGGCCGCACGTCGGTTTTTGATGAGCCACGCCCAGGTGCCCCGAAAACGGCTGCTACGGAGGAAAATGTTAAAAAAGTTCACGATCTCGTGTTGGCAGACCGTCGATTGAAGGCTCACGAGATAGCTGAGACTGTGGGCATCGCAGTAGGAACGGTGCATCATATTCTACACGAAGAACTGGGCATGAGAAAGCTGTCGGCGCGATGGGTGCCACGTTTGCTCACACCGGAAAACAAGCGCAACCGTGAGACCACATCGGCGACTTGCTTGGCGCTGTTTCAGCGCAATCCAGCGGAGTTCTTGCGTCGTTTCGTGACCGTCGACGAAACATGGATTCACTGGTACACACCAGAGACCAAGGAACAGTCGAAACAGTGGACTTCACGCGGCGAACGTGCTCCGAAGAAGGCGAAGACTGTTCGATCGGCCGGAAAGGTGATGGCCACCGTTTTCTGGGATTCACAAGGTGTGATCCACATCGATTACCTCGAGAAGGGTAAAACAATCACGGGGCGCTACTATGCTGACTTATTGGGCCGATTTGACGTCGAATTGAAGAAAAAGCGGCTCCGCTTTACGAAGAAAAATGTGCTGTTCCACCACGACAACGCGCCGGCTCACACTTCCGCCGTCGCCATGGCCAAATTGGTCGAATTGCGCTACGAATTGCTGCCCCATCCACCGTACTCTCCAGATTTGGCCCCCTGTGACTACTTTTTGTTTCCAAACCTGAAAAAATCACTCGCCGGGAATAGATTTGGGTCGAATGAGTAGGTCATCGTCGCCACGGAGGCCTATTTTGCTTCCCTCGAGAAAATGTATTTTTTCGACGGGTTAAAAAAGTTAGAGCATCGATGGGCCAAGTGTATCGAGCTTGAAGGAGATTATGTGGAAAAATAAATTGCCACCTTTCCAAAATTTTCGTTTTTCTTTTGTAGGCTACGTACTTGTTGAATGACCCTCGTAACTTTGGTAATCTTCCTAATGAATATAATAATCGCATTGGTAGCGTCCTTATTTAACGTTTATAACCAAAAGGAAAAAAGAAAACTTTAAACTATATATTTTAGTAAACTTCAATATTAAAAACAGTAAAAAACTTAAATATTCATAAAGTAAAAAAAAAAATGCGAAACTTTAAAAAAAATTTGAAATTTTTATACTTTAATAAGTTTCTTTATTGAGTTTCAGTTTGAATGTTTGATTAATTTTTGTATAACTCGATTACATATCATATATATATATATATTTATATCTAATTATGTATATTATTTATAAATACATCAGCCTAAAGGTCACATTTGTCCGACATGGAATACTGTTTGCTATTATCATAAATGATAATAGCATCTTCGTATTTGTTTGAGGTCTTGTTATCCATCGGACATGGTTGTTTTCTTTGCACATCTTTCGTTAGGGCTGTTTGCTGACTGGTAGTGACAAATTTTTTTCCTTGTTTTCGGGTTATGGTTGCGAATGGATTAATGCTGCTAAAATATTTCTCATTCATCTGATGTGTAGGGATAATTCCGCAGAAATCTTTTGAAAAAGATTCATGTCGCGTTCGTCCTGTTTGCTTTTGTATATCAAATTTGGGCCGAACCGAAGACCGAATAGCTTTCAATTTCGCAAACGGACTGTGTGTCGTTTTCGTTTTGATTCGTCTGATTTGTTCAAAGGCTGCCTCTGAGGATGACGATGACACCTCATCACTCTTATCACAGTAAAGAGAATCCGTGTAGAATTTCGTATACGTTGAATTTTCCGGCGGTACATCACACTGATTGACGATATTATTGCTGCTAGTGCAACTACTTCTATTACTGTTGGTGGTGGTGTCATTCGGAAGTTGTAATGTCTCCTCGAAGATTGTCACAATGGATTCGCATACAAGAACCTCATCAACATCGTTGGCATGCTTGTAGTTACCGTATTTGTCGAAACTGCTGTTCTTATAGTAGACCTTATTCTCACAATATTCCATCGAATTGTTATCATAATAATTATTCAGCTTATTTATATTATTAACACTACCAAATCTTCTAGAATGCAATTCATTTGGTTCTAGTCTATCGCTAACTATTTCTAAATTAGAGCACCCTGATTGTTTATTATTAATTTCAGTATTATTATTAAACAGGTTATTTATGTTATCTGGTTTATATTTATAATTATCATTTCTCTGATCGAAATTATTAAGTTGAAGGTTGCGTGAGTTTTTCCACATTTCGAGATTAGAAGAGGTACATTCCACCAGTGAGGTATCTACAGTACATCCTGAACATTGTTTTGCGTTGCGCCTTTTACGACGTGGTGGTGCCACTATGACATGATTTCTATCACCATTTTCACTGGAGGACGTTTTTTCCTGAAATTCGACTTTGTAGATATACTGATGATTCGAATTCAATGAGTTGTCATTTGGACCTCGTTCATACAAATCATTCAGACTGCATGGTGTAAATCTTTCATGTTTCATATCATAACTAAAGCTTGTCTGACGACTACATGTTTTTGAGAAACTCTTACGAAGCTTAAAGCTGGCGTCAGGATATAATGTCATCACACTGGTAGAATTTTTTCTTGGTACTCGTATATCTTGTCCTAATGTTAATTTATCTACTAGCGATGATACAGTCACAATTTCACGAGATGGTTTCGATATCTGTTCCTTTTTTGACTTCCCTTTAATTATACCAAAAGGATGACATGTTATGCAACAACAAAAAGCATCGGAAATTGAACTATCACTAAAGGTTGGTAATTTGATGAAAGGAAACATGCCTGGAAAGATAAGATATTTTATTTTATAAATAATATTCTCTCGTATATTTTACTGAAGTAGAACTTTTAATATTTTCTTTAATTTATATATTTTGATTGTATACTCATACGAGTATATGGAAATTATTTAAATAAAAACATATATTTGAATAATATTAAGATAACTCAATATCTTTTATTTTCTATGTAAAATCATTTATAGAATTTCTAAATAATGATTAAATACGGATAATAAACTCGAGTTTTTCTCCATTAAAATACTTTTATTAATATAAATAATAATATAGGATAATATAGAATAATATAGGCAAAATTGATAATTGGCTAGATGCCATAAATATTCAATAGATTGTATAATCATAGTACACAGATATATTTCCATATTCTTGGTATTGTGCATACGATTAATATGTAAACGGGTCAAATACCCACTTATATGAAAAGGATAATATCTCAATTATTAATATTCATTTTTTAGAAGTAGCAAAAAATCTTTAAAAACGTTTTTTTTCCCAACATTTAACATATTTTGCATACGAGTTTTTCCTTCTACACCACAGTTACCATCATACAACTATTGAATATGGATTTATGCTCATATTATCGATTTAATTTAAAGTAGATAAATTTATTCCTCTTAATAAAGAAGGTTTGGGGAGGAATTTTCTAAAATAGAATATGTTGAAGGCGGGTATCAGTGGTTATAAATTATTGCCTGTCAACTGCAACTTAAATTTTCACTAAATCGTTTCGGAGTAATATTTTTTTTTAAAAATATATCCGACTAAACAATTTCTTTTAAAAATATATTCAATTTAATTTTAAGAGAGATTTACAATTGGTTTTTTATGTTGTATATTTTTAAAAATACAACTTTAATAAAATTCCGTTTTATTTAAAATTAAATTGTATTTCTTTAAACTGATAAAATTAATCTAAATAAATACTAAATAGATTCTACTAAACTGATTATAAATTTTCCATTATTCTTCAATATAAGGACTTAATGTAAGACTGAAATTCTATTGTAATTTTCTATTATAAATTATGAACAAAATTTAATTATAAAAATAATACTAATTCACCATTAATAAAATTTTTCTATCATAACAATTTTAGAGATAAAACAGAAATACTTCAGAGATTGTGCTGAAATATTTAAAAAAAATTATTATTTGTTTACATATTTATAATGCAATTATTTTTTATTGAAGCATAATTTATTATTTAGAACATGTGGATGAATAATTCCTTTAATGTTTTTATTATTCAAATACACACATTACGAATAGATGCTTATGCAGATTGTATTTGATTGCATAAATGGATTATATATTGAAATATTAAATATACTAATAAGGATTAAGTATTAAAGTTCAGGTGAAGGCCAGTTAGGTAATCTATTTAATCTTGGATTTTTTTCAATATTTATATTAAAAATTATTTAATCAAAAAATGAAGTGTTTGTATGGTTTTCATCGATTATGCATTAAAATAAAAAAGTTTCTACAAGTATGCGATATTATAATTTGCTAATGGAAAATAAATTCTCAAAATATAAAATTTAAAAAAAAAGGTATTTGTAGTAAAATTTCAACTTGGAATAATTTTTAAAAAAATAAATATTCAAGAAACTTTTCAAGATAAGTTTATTTTTATAATTTAATATTTTTCTTATAGTACGAGTATTTGAACTATATTCGTATTTAATCCTTATGATAAAAGTGAATAATTTTACTATAAAAATTAATGCAATTTGGAGCATATCAAACTACTTTAAAGGATTTAATCTTTTAAAGTAGTCTGATATGCTCCAAATTATATCAAAATTGGTCATAAAACCTTCTTGTTTCACCTTCACAAAGCTCAAGTTAGATTAATTTATAATAACCTCTGCTTTAGTAATTATCTTCTCCATAATATAGTTGAAACTATTATAACCACTCCCAATCCAAAACTAAATTCATCCTCTTTATCTTAGATAATCTCAATATTATAAACAAATACTTTCATGTTTTTTCACCACTTTAAGTCTCCTCTTTTGCATCCAGATTTAAAGACGTAGTTGGGAGCGGTGTTGAGAGTATCTACGCCTCTAGACAAGTTTATAAGATAAGGATCGGTTTATTTACAGGGAACTTTTGTTGATCAGTTAAATTGGCTTGAAAAATATTTCCATCTGTTCGCGGATGTGGTGACTAATCTCAATACAACTTCTTTTGCAGTTATCGAGGTCAATAGTACCCAAATCCTTGATCTATGGTATATTATGAGCTCTTTCCGTACAGGGTAGATTTGTATTATAATAGCCAAGCCTTCCTTCCGGATAGGGCGGTAGCCATCTTTATTGATAGCCAAGCCTCACTTTTGGACCAACAATTTTCTCAGCTACTAATATACGTGGAATACTAACAGAATGACTAACAATTTCCTCAGCGATACGTATTAATACAGACTGGACTAATAATGAGACATTTTAGCGTCTCACTAGCCAACTACCCACAATCCAGTCTACTCAATATTCTTACCAAAATTCTGGGCTTGCAAATCTTTAACGAAAATCTGGGATAGGGCATAAATGGTCTCAAAAGAAAAATTTGAAGATAATGGTTGAATTTTTGCCCATCGAAATACTGAGATAATTCTTAGAGCTCTTAGACCCAACAGTTTAATTTCTAAGTCTTCTTTCTAACCTGATAAAATATACTCACAAAATTTCACAAAAATTGTAACTGATCTAGCCTAGAGAAACAAACCAGCTGCAATAAAAAAGTTCTAATATAAATATGCCCCCCAGTCATGTCTAAGGGACTTTAAATTCACAACAAATAAAAATTCAATGTTATTATTGATTTTTCCTTGAACAAATTTATATCAAATAATCCTATTAGTCTAAAAATATATATTTCTAAATACCTAATCAATAGTATTTTAGTTAATCCTTTGTTTTATATTATAAAATTTTGAAGTGAAATATAACATTTTAAAGCATAAAAAAAACACGAAAAATTGATATTGAAAATGGAAACTTTTAATTATACAAATGAATAGAATTTTTTTTCGTAAATTTGTACTATATTAACTTTATGAAAAACTAATTATGAAAATTATATGATTTCCAGTATCATTTTCAGAGCAATTATAATAATTAATTCCAACTAAAATAAAATATTTTAATTATTAATCGTTATTCAATATCCTCTACCCTTAGATATTTGTTGATCAAATTAAATTAATAATCGGAAAATATAAATAAAATAATTTTACGTAGAAATTGGTATACAGATAATGATTTGCTATTGCAGAAACTGAATATAATTGACTTGTTGCTAGTCACTCTTATATTTTTGGAATTATTTCCATAAGCTTAGAAAACTTTTATTGAATATAAATGTAACTTTTATAATTCAATTATATAATTTTCCGTTCCAATTATTTATACAAAAATAGATTTGTATCATTAGTTCTAAGTAATATTAAATGTCAATAAAATTTTTGAAATATAAAAGCTTCTTTATAGAAAAAAAATAACGATTCTTGATAAAAATAAATTATAAATCTTCAATAATAAATGATTTTACTATTTGTAATATATATCATACAAACCACGAATTGTATCCATTTTCATTTCTAAATTAATTTTAATGAAATATTCTAGAAATCGAACTATAATCTCTTATCTTTCTTAAGGTGATAACGAAACTACCATATTTAATTATCCTTAGGGTCTTTCAATATCACTTAATCCACTTGATTATCTTCTAAGTTTGCTTAATTGATTTATAAAACAGAAATTAATTAAAATTTATGTACAAAATTTACTCGATAAACTCACTGCAAATATTCATATTTGCACACAAATTGTACGGAATTCATGTTGGTTTTTCTTATCATTTAGTTAGCGTATCTACAATTAAAAATTTTATTTTTGTATCACTTTCCAATCACTCCAAAACAAAATATACCTCGACCCGGGCTCATTTTAATTGGTCTACTATCGAGCTGGCTATTGCCAAACTACTGTCACCGTCAATATAGGTAGACTCCGTCATTATAGACACCGCCGATGAGCCTGTAACGTAATTTTACTATGACAGATAATTCAATTAGAAGTGGCATCGTAACAATTGCACACAGGTGAGCATTCGATACCTAACCGAACGAATTCAGTAGAATATGAACAACCATTAAACCATCACAGCTACTGTGTTAGCGGTCACAAATGTATACAGGTGTGGCCCGCTACGTTCCCAATAACAGGTGAATTTACGAGCATAGCCCAACACTACACAAAAGCTGCTTGAATTTAACCTGTCGTGCGCTGTTGCACATACTTACCGTTCAATTCAATTGAAACATGACATTTATTCATCCACCCACCCAATGCTATTCAATCCCCTCTGCTCTCTAATATCTCGATACCCCTCACCAACTATAAATAATACGCAAATCGATGTACCACAGCGGTTCGGATGCGTGCCATTTTCATTAACGTAATGACCGAGATTTCATTATACAAAGTGCACTTTAATACCAAATTGAAAATCACCTGAATATATATAACCGCAACAAAAAAACAAACAAAAACAAATTAAATAAAAGGACGCATAACAAAATATAAGTAAATTCAAGTAAAAATAATAATAAAGCTACCTATAATAAGTGGTAAATTTCCCTAAAAGTAGAAGTTCGCGAAAATGAACTCAATCTACAAATAAGGACACGACAGTAAAGTGGTTTTAATATGGCGTATTATAGCGCAGTGATGGTATTTGATTCCGCTTCGTATTCTCCGCTAGTCCGATTCCATTATCAAAATATTCACATTTTATTATGTCAATTGTACGTGTAACAATTTAATATACCCACAAAATCTTATAAGAAAATTTTATTGTCTACGGTTAAGAAATTAAATATTTATTAATAACATTTGTCCATAAAAGAAGAGCATAAACATATAATGGTTAGTGGACATGTACTAAAATTGCATTTTAATAAGCATAAGCTCATATTTGTATGCATTTTATGATATGCAACTCAAAAATAATATTTGTGTTTTTTATTTTGAAAATATTTAAGTAGTTGTAGATATTTTAAATGTTATCTACAACTACTTATGCTAGTAACAAGCAGATTTTTTAAGGGAATATACGATGTTACCTCTAGAACAGGGTAATTTTATTTTATAATTTTAGAGAATCTCTCGTTTCTCGGAAACGTCGATGGGTGTATACTGGAAGGGTGGGAGTGAAAAGTTCCCTTCCTAAAGGATTAGGGTGGTAGGATAGATGCGAATGGAATTTTTTATATAGTTGACGAACAAATGGAACATTTAGGTCACGGTGGATAACAGTGTTTCGCACAAAAAAGGGGGCATTGACAATTTTACGAAGGATTCGGGATTGTGGGGATTTGATTGGAAGGGAGTTGAAATGCTTAGTCGAACCCCAAAGTTCTAGACCATATGTCCATATTGGTTTCAGAACCGTATTGTATAGTAATAGTTTACTTGTTGTCGTAAGTTTTGATTTGCTGTCTAGGAGACGTAATAATTGTTTGTATAGTCCGTCAAATTCACGTCTTTTAGTTTCCGTATGAAGGTTCCAGGTTAACCGTTTGTCGAATATAAGTCCAAGGAAACGTACGCTATTTTTTTGTGGAATAATACTGCCGTTTAGGGTTATGTCGGGAATTTGTTCTCGGCAAAGTGTGAAAGTTACATGAGCAGATTTTTGCTCATTTACCTTCACTCTCCACCTTTTGAACCAAATTTCTAAGGAGTGGATATGGTTCTGTAGGATACTAATGCCTGTGGAAGGATCTTTGTGATGTGTCAGGATGGCTGTATCGTCAGCATATGTTGCGGTTAGGATGTTGTTGTGGCAAGGAATGTCATGGGTATAAATATTATATAGGATAGGACCTAGGATACTTCCTTGAGGGACACCGGCGGAAATTGGATAAATGTCAGAGTACTCAATATTTACAGCTACCTGAAAATATCGATCTGAGAGATAAGATTTAAGGATGTGGAAATAACCCAAGGGTAGGACTCGCTGCAACTTCCAAAGCAATCCAGGGTGCCATACATGGTCGAAAGCATGGGAAATGTCAAGCTCTAGCGAACACGCTATGTAGTCGACTACCCGATGACACTGCTGGATAGTGGAATGCTCAGGTCGAAATCCAAACTGATGCTGAGGAATGACACCCTCGGTTTCAAAAATGGGATAAAGGCATTTTAGGATTAATTTTTCTAGGATTTTTGATAACATGGAAAGGAGGCTTATAGTTCTATATGAGGTAGGAAGGTTTTTGGGCTTATTAAGTTTTGGGATCATCAAAATTATGGAAAACTTCCACAGGGAAGGAAAAAATGATGTGCGGAGGTTATAAGGACGAGGGTTTATAAATATAGGTTATAAGGACGAGGGTTTGATGTGCGGAGGTTATAAGGATGTATTATAAATATAGGTTATAAGGACGAGGGTTTTTTGGAAATTTGTTTCAGGATTTCTGAAGTTATTAGCTCATATCCTGGGGCTTTTTTATTGGAAAGGTGTTCTATTGTGAATTTAACTTCGGAAGGAGTGAAAAACTTAGGAGGTGGACTTATGGGCAACTGAGTTGATATTTTACAGAATATTTTTTCGTCATGCAGAATGTCTTGGACATCTTCGTGAGGTTTAAAGATGTTTTCTAACTGTTTGCCGAAGATGTCAGCTTTCTGTTTATCCGTTTTTATCCAGGTTCCGTCGGTATTCCGGAGCGGGTGTGTAGCTGTTTTGTATTTGAGAATTCGTCGGGTAGCTGTCCAAAGTGACTTATTAGTTGTCAGTAATTCTGTGTATTTAGTAAATCGTTCGTTATTATAATTAATTATTTCTTGTTTCAGTTCTCGTTGTAGTTGGTTCAGTTTTTTCTTCTCATTTGGCATTCTTGAACGTTGCCACTGGGCCCTGGCTCGACGTTTCTCGCTTCTGATGACAAAAATAAATACCATTTTGGAAATTACGGAGTCATGCGAGTGATTTTTTTTTTTAGGGCAATGAATTTTTTTTAAATATTGAGAGAGAAAAAAATTTATGAAAAAACAGATACAGCAACAATATTTTCGTATTTTTTTTTTTTAATATAAAAAGACAAACCAACCATATTTGAACAAAAATCATTAAATATTTATTAAAATTTCACTTAAAAACAATAAGAAACTTTTTCTTACATAAACTTAAAAATATTAATAATAAAAAGAACACATTATAAATTTCTTTATATTAAAAAAAAAATTTAATTAAACTTAATTTAAATAAAAAATAAAAACAGAATTATAATAATAAAATAAATAATTTTTTTAAAAAAATTTTATATACAAAAGAAATTAACTATTGGAAAAAATTTTTAAATATAAAATTATTAATAATAATAATAATAAAATGAACCAAAAAAAAAAATATTTATTTTTAGAGAGCATTTATTTAAAGTGGGAAACATTTTCTTTTATTAAATAAAGACCTGTTCATCGTCTGAATCGGCTAATAAAGATAATTGTTGCGTTGACATGGGAGAAAGGACAGTCTTAATAGGTGTTACTGGATACCGAACTGGCCCACAGTACTTTCGTGATTGGCCCAATGTTCGGCTTAGTGGTGTCTTCTTATTTAGTTTCTTATCATCTTCTAGACTCTGTTTTGGTATTGTTGCAACTATCTGTAAATAGATAAACAAAATTTCAATAAACTAAAAAGGTTTAAATTTATTAAGTCTTGGAAATTTTGAATTTTATGAGAGAATTTTTTTTTTGTATTTTTCATTCTTTTATGAAAATAAATTTTTTGTGTATTTTTTTTTGTACTAAAACACCTGAAAAGAGCATAGCACCTTCAGTTTATCAGCCCATTCATTACCCAGGATGCCAATATGACCGACAATACACGTGTAACTCACGAAAATTTAACGATTCACAAATAAATTCGAGAGCTGACAGACTATCAGTAAAAATGGCCGCTGATTTTCTTTCAGCCCTCGAAAGACTATCAGTATCCATTTTTACTGGACTAAATTGAATATTGTCTAAATTAAAAATTGCTCGCTATGGAAATGGTAGCTTTTAGAAGGAAAACTTCCATTGCACATAGTTCATGGTGCGGATCGCCAACAAGCCACTAGGAAGTGTCTGATGCTAAATGGATTGGTGTTTATCTTATTAGACCTGCTAATTTACCGTATGAGTATCTCAATACCATAAGTATCTACGGGGCTTGGAGAACCCGCGCTTTTGAGCCGGCCTAGTAGTGCCTGGAATTTACAAGGTCTCTTACTGTAGCTCTCGGAGAAGGAGTAATCACCACGTACTATTAAATGTAAAACTGGTATCATGGGGATCGGGTGTCTAATGGTGGTTATTTACACCATGTCTGACCGAGGGTAGGTGTCTTTGGCTGAAGCGTGATGGCTGTGATTAATATCTGAATCGTAGCAACCGTCTTAGGACTTGGGGTGAGGGATGCCAGTTATCCCAGATGCTATCACTGCAGAAAATAGTAAAGGTTTAGGTAAGACTTGCTACTAACAGTTAAGGTAACTAAATTATGACTGGTAACTAACTGTTAGCATGGTTGTATGGTACCTCTGTTGGGTTAACCTGGTTCGCGCATTTGTTTAGTCTAAATGTTGCCCATTTTACATTATGGATCGTTTGGACGACCATGAAATTCGCAGAAGATACGCCGATTAGTTGCTGGAATACGGATTTTTCGAACGAAATTTTCTTCAGCGATGAGGCTCATTGCTTACTCTGTAGATTAGACAATAAGCAAATTTACCATAGATGGGGCTCTAAAAGCCCACAAGTAACTGTGAATAAGGCATTGTATTCACAAAAAGTGACGGTCTATTATGCATTTTGGTCTGTAGTTGGAACCGTTTCCGTCAATTCTAAGCCATATTGGTTTATGATAACAGAATTTTTTTTAGCCTAAACTTTTAAGATTTTAATTGAGACCATGTTAGTTGCAAGCAAGTTACAGAAAACTACAAATATTGGTTTTGTTAAGAATTGGCCTCCAAGAACGTGCGATTCAACACCATCACCCCTTTCGGGTTGGGCTATGAAAAAAATCGTCTTTACACAGACAATAAGCTAATTTTAAAGCATTTAAACACCAACATCCGTCAAGTAATAGATGAATCAAAAATAAAATGAAAAGGACCGACTCCTGCAAAAAGTTTCGTGGCGGATATTTGAATTATACTATATTTAATCCCAAGATCCAATAAAGTTCACCGGAAACTGCATTATACTCTACTGGCTAGTCGGATACAGTGGTTAACCGGCATTTTAACTAATAAAGTGACGGAATAAAGTAATACCCTATCCAGTAGGACGCTAGCTAAGAATCACCATTACTCGAGGTGGTATAGATTAATAAACTATCTTCTATGCTGAAATTATAGAAGCTCTATGTAGGGCCGGAGTTAGGAGTAGCCCAACGGTATATCCAGCCTATCCTAAGAAGCGACTAATAGGGACATTTTAAGCAGCCTGATGTCTATTTGTGCAAAGGAATAATATATTTTCTAGGTATTTAAAAAATTTTATTTCCCTAGAATAAAAATCAAATTAATGAAAAGGATACGATTTCAATAAGAATTCAAATAATATTGTTTTAATAAAAATACTAAGTAAATCATTTAATATTTCGTAGAAAGGGAGGAAAATCAAATGTAAAAATACCAAAAATTAATAGCAAAAACAGGAGACTAAAAAAAATTATTTAAAAAAATTTCTATAGCATATACTCGTAGTTGTGAATTATTTGGATTATTGCTGAGAATTATTTGGAATTTTTTTTTATAAAATATGTAATATCGTAAAAGTCTGAAAAGATTAAATTGTTCTTAAGAAAATGAACATCACTTATTGCATATTAGAGTATTCCCAGGCATTTCATGGTAGACTACTTCGGTGACACAATTTAAATTCTCAATATTTCGTTAAAGATTATATAAACAAAATTCGGTAGTAGTAATACCCGAGGCAATTCTGGTTTTTCGGAAAAATTCTTTTATACAAAATCCTCTCCTCTCCTAGAAGGTTTTGTTATATTTTTAAGATCCAACAGCAAGGCTAAGAAAGGCTAAAGAAGAAAAAAAAACTCTTAAAACGGTGCAGAATCGAAAAGGAAACAAAATCGGTGGAAACAATTTTAATCCAATGATGGTGGCAGTAGTAGTAGTGTTGAAAATATAATAAATCATAAATGACAGGAATAAACCTTGTTCTATATGTGTGTACGGAGGGATGTGATAAGCTTATGTATTGAGAGAAGCAAAAAAAAGGAACAAAAAAAATATAATTTTGATATTTTTGAAGAGTAAAGGGACTTATGAGATGGAAGGCGATGTGAATTGATAACCAAGTCCCCAAAGACAGAGTAAACAGTATTCAGAGAATGTGTGCCCGTATAATTTTATGTTTAGTAAAATATTCGTTTATTTTTTTTTTTCAATTTTTCTGCTCCAGATATCTAGTAATATTATGATAAGTTAATTTTGACTTACTTTTGGCAAATCCGGCATACTTTTAGCGGGTGAGAGCTTACCCAAGCTCCGTTCAATGTGTACAGTAGATTCTAACTGTTTCCGTACATCGAATAAATCCGTATGTCGTCGCCATTGACCAGTATTGTCCTTGGTATAATTTTTCCCTGTATTCCTGGATATTTGCTTTTCCTCGTTATCGTTGCCCAGACAAATATCGTCTGTTTCGTATCTGATGTGTCGCAAATAATCATCTTGGTTGGCGTTATTTTTTCGACTATCCTCATCATTGTCCTTTTTGACATTCTCAACAATAGAATTGGTTATATTCACTGTAGACGTACTGATTGTGGAAACTCTTGTGGCTATATCAGTGGTGCAATCAGTCTGCGCTGTTAACGCTACATTTAAATTTGCAGTTTTACAATTGCTGGTTGCTGCATAGTTTCTACCCTCTTCGTCATTTATGTTCAGATTGAGAATGCTCACTGCTGGTTTAGCATTTGCCATCGAATAGCCGTGAATGGGACTGGATGAACAGAAATTATTAATCCGGTAATTTGTGTCCTTGTTACTATCAGGTTGGTATATTTGGGAAAGGACCAATTCAACAACAAGTCCCGTATTCTGTAAAATGCGTAATGACTCAACATATGGTAGATTTAGCAGGGAAATTCCATCGACCGCGACTATCTGAAAGTACACAAGAATGAAAATAAAAAATTAATTATAAAAATTGCGGCTACCGATTTGGGTGTTTTTTTGTTTTGTTTTTTAATTATTTATATAAGCACCTGATCGCCAATACGAACACCACTCTTCTGACCAGGGCCATTTTTTACCAAATCCTTCACATAAACATTATTATCAGACCCTTGTACTATACTTATGCCAAGAGTGAATCCATTTAAATCGCCATTCGCCAGATTTCCTTCTTGATTTATTGCATCGTTTTTCATTGTGAATTTATTATTAATAAAAATCGATTCTTGGCTTTTCGATAGGAGGTTAGCACACAATGGTTTCGATGACAATAGATACTCGTCGTTTTGTCTGACTATACCATCGATTTGGTTAGATAGTACCATCAACCCATTACCATCGTCCTTCCGATACTGTTCATGCTGTTCATTTTGTTCCTGCTTCCTGTCGGACATGGAAAATTCTTTCGCCATTCTTTGACTAAACGTTGCATATTTGATTCGATCACGTCTCATCGACAGATTATCCTTATCGTTTGGATATTTATTAAGGTATTCTTTGATTACGTTCACTTTTGTTATTATTCGATCCACCATCGTTGTATTGGTAGACATATTATGGAATTTCTCCAATAATGAATCCGAAACCGTTTCGTTTGGAAATGTGAAATTATAATGATGGTCACGATCACTTTTTATGCTATAATCTGAAAATATGAAGAACAATTTTCAATGTTTACTTGTTCCATTTTTATTTTTTATTTTTTATTTTTTTTTATCTTGTTTTTCCTTCCTTTAATTTTTGTCTATGCTTTTCTTTATTAGTAGTAGTAATTCAGGACATTAGTTTTGTTTTCAATGGCTTATTAATAAATTCTTTACAAATGATATAGACGAACAATATTCGTAGAAGAATAAAAAAAAAATATTTGTAAATATTTCTATGAATATAAAATGTATATTTATCTTTATTGATTTATTTGAAAATTCCAAAATTGGACTTATAACATATCAGAAAACAACGTCCCTTTTCATGTGGCCTTTAAAGTTTTTATTTTATATAGTAATCATAATATTGTACAATTGATAGTAATTAACAAATCACTTTTATTTTTTCCATAGAATTTTCTATCAATTTGGATTTATTCTTAATAAATCAAATTAGAAAATCGCATAGAAGTCAATTGGCTCCTAGTCAGTTTAATTATTAAACGATTAGATTAATTACGAAATTCGAGTCACTTTGGGGGTGGTAATTAATGGTTTTTATTTTTAATTGAGTATATTAATTATCAAATCAATTTTTAATACTTTAAATATAAAATTTCTCAAAGCTTAATTGACAGTAAATTATGTCCTATTTTTTTTAAAATTAATCAAATACTCACATATCAATAACTCAGAATATATTTAATTTGTATGAGAGAAAAAAACCTAATCACTGCCAATTTGCAATAAGCTGAATTATTCGGTTTTTTAAAAAAAATTGCATTTCGATGTGTAAAAAAATTGTTTTTTTTTAATTAAATTTTTGTTTGTTTGCAGAAGTTTTCATTTCAAAGATTAACGTTTACATATTTTATAGAACTTTGGCAAATTATTTACAGGAGTTCTTAGTATACTTTAGATATTTTTTTGGAAAAAAATCTATAAAAAACGTTTGCTATTCAAACGTTTTTGCTTTTTAAATTTTGTTAAATATTTTTCTGCTTAAATAATCGTGAAAAAAAATTGATTTGAACAACTAAATTATAATATTTTGTTTTTTTTTGAGGTAAGACTTTGCAAAAGAAAAATTTAATTAAAATTAAGGACCTTACTGTATTTGTGATGTTAAGTAAAGGGTTATCCAATTTGGAAAGTAAAGATAAAACATTTAAAATTCAGACTCCAATTAAATTTTTATGTTTTTTTATTGCTTGGATTATGTTTTATGGATTGGGCACATCATTCTACGAAATTCTTGCAGGACTCGATCATTTTAGGTAATTTTTTTAAAAATTTTTTTTGTACATTTAAGTCTGTAATTCTACCATTACTTGACGGATATTGATTTTAAGTGCTCTAAAGTTTACGGATTGTTTGCGTAAACATGACCTTTTTCTTAGTTCTATTGACAAAAAGAACTTAAACGAGAATTATTAGTACTAAATCTCAAAATTACGAGTTCTGGCAACTTTTCGCTGAATAAAGTGAAAATTTGTCGTGTTGTGGT
Source organism: Atherix ibis (assembly GCA_958298945.1). Taxonomy (NCBI): domain Eukaryota; kingdom Metazoa; phylum Arthropoda; class Insecta; order Diptera; family Athericidae; genus Atherix; species Atherix ibis. The sequence continues at coordinate 40,869,714 of OY282606.1, forward strand.
TGTAGCATGGTTTTTTCTTAAAAATAACAATTAATCCAGTTCAGCACTAAAAAGAATGTTTATCATATTATTATGGAGCTGAAAATTATGACAATATGATAAATGTTCTTTAACGGTCTCTTCTTCTTTATTTTCAAAGAAATACGAAATAATTATAAGCTCAGACCAAAGTGTATAACAGACAGGAACTTTTTCCAAATATAGGGTTTTCGAATAAGAGTGATATGATTTCTTTTTTAAAAAAACACACACTAATTGTTAAGGAAATTCAAATGTTTTTTATTTAATGTGAAGTACAATCGATACAATTAAGTTATGAATAAAACGTCATTCAAATGGCATCCACGACTTCTTTTGCAGGAACAAATGCGGTGAACCCAATTTTTAAGCACTTTTTCCACTAAATCAAGTCGTATGTGTATGTCATGAATAGCATGTTCAATATTGACTTCTAAAGCTAGAAGATAGTCTGGTTTATTACTAAAGACCAATGACTTCAAATAACCCCACAAGAAATAGTCTAATGGTGTCAAATACTTCTTGGAGGCCATTCAATGTCACAATTTCTTGAAATAATCGAATCCCTCAACTTTTCTCACAATAATTCGGTTGTTGCACGTGCTGTGTGGCACGTAGCCCCGTCTTGTTGGAACCAGATATTGTTAAGATCGGTGTTACCAGATTCCACCAGACCAAAAACCACACCAAACTGTCAATTTAGGTGAATGTAATGGGTGTTCATGAATAATTTGTGGATTTTCTTCGCACCAGAATCGACAGTTTTGTTTATTTACCGCACCACTCAGATGAAAGTGAGCCTCATCGGAGAAGATGATTTTCTTTAAAAAAAATCGTTATCGTTTTCAAGTTGTTCCAAGATAAAATCTGCAAATTCACGACGTTTACGGTGGTCCAATGGCTTCAGTTCTTGAGTGATAACAATTTTATACGGATGCAAGCCCAAATCCTTTCTCAAAATCCTCCAGGTTGTGGTTTGAGACAGTCCCAATTCTTGAGAACGTCTTGAAATCGACAAATTGCTGTCTTCAGCAACACTTGCCCGAACGGCAGTAATATTTTCATTACTTCGAGCGGTTCTTTGTCTTATTGGCACTTGAACATTATGTAAAGAAAATGTACGCTCGAAATTTTTAACAATTTGACGAATAGCGAGCACAGTTGGACGATTATTACGACCATAAAATGGCAAAAGCGCACGAAAAGTTGCAATTGGAGAACGATTATCTTGATAATGAAATTAAATAACTTATAAATGTTGTTCTAGCGTATATCTCTCTATGATGAAATTGTAAACATTACTGAATACAATGAAAGAAAAATAACAGATCATTACTTATTATAAATGGCCGAAACGTTACTTAGAAATCATATTACTCTTATTGGAAAACACTATATAATGGCTCCTCCACAGTGACTTGTGGGTTTTCAGAGCACTATGTATGGAAATTTTACATATCCACCGAGTGAAAAATTAACTCCAAAAATATTACTGTAAAAATAAAACGTCAACTACAGGCTGATTACAATTTGGCAAAAATACAAATTTTATAAAAAAACTTACTTAAATCCCAAGCAAACTTTATTTACAATTTTAAAAAAAAAAAATTTTTTAAAATGTATAATGAAGTATTTTTTTTTTGATTAATTTAAATAAGAAAATCTTAACCAGCTGCTAAAATATATAATTTTTTTTATTACCTGAATTATTCTAGGTACGTGTGTCCATGCTCACCCTTTCTATTGATATTGATTTTAGTAATTATCCTACATCAAAGATTAGAATGGAAAAATCTATTAAATCAAACTTAGCCACCAGAACGTAAAAGACTTTTTATTTTAAGAACTTTAAGAAATTTTCCAAAAGTATCGTATAAACAAAGGAAAGAGTATTGATTGAAATATTTGCCAAATCAATTTTAAATGACTATCACATAAAAAAACAGTAAAAACCTAACCTATTCTTTATGTAAGACGTGGTGTATCCTATCTATATGGTGAGCTATGATCTATAAAATAGCATATAAAATAGAAAAGATACGAGCAGAAATTGTTCAACTTACGAATGACATATGCTTCCTGATTTTGTGTCGATTCATGGCATCCATTTAGATTCTTCTCACCACAGTGGATCGAACTAAGACTGGTGGTGCTCCGTAGGGATTGGATATCGTCTCTGGCCATAAAA